>WOXC01008568.1:0-706562 GCA_011680675.1 Gymnobelideus leadbeateri
AACTTCTTCCTTCTGCTTGTCACATGGGGATAACAATTCCTTCCTCATAACATGCAAGAGTAGCATAAGGGGTTAGATAAAAATTTCTGGAGCACATGGAGATTTTCAAGGAAGAACAATTTCTAGAACTATCTGGGACTAAATAGAAACAAGACCAAAATGTACTTCTGCGTTTAACTAAGCAATGTCCTTATTTAAGCCACACAACTCCTCTGTGAAGTTAGTAAATGCTATAATCTCCAGTTTCACATAAGATGGAAATCCTGAAACTAAGTAACTTATCTTCATATCTATACCAACTTATATGGGGAACATAGACTCTGATGGTTTGGCAAAGCGGCCTTACTCAAATTATTTTGAAACAAAAGATAAAAAGGTCAAAAGAAAATCAATAAAACTTTCATCATGATTTATTAGAAATAGACCTTTATAGCCATTTACAATATAATTCAGCATAACACCTTACATTCCTTATTTCTTGCTATATGGTTAAACAGCTACTGTTGAATCAGTGTTCACTGTAATAATAACTGAATGGGAAACCTTTTTGACCTCTTTGGGTCACTTCTGATTGCAATCACCCAAATCATTGCAGAGTGAAGTAGTGGAAAGAACACAGAATGTAAATTCAGAGGATGTGGCTTTGAATTCTTTCTTTGCTACTCCCACATTGTTTATCTGACCATGTCAACTCATTTTATTTTTCATAACCTTAGTTTCCTCTTCTGTGAACTGATGGAGTTGAGTAAAATGATCCTTTAAATCCTTGCCCATTCTGAAAATAAGAATCTCTATAAAGGTCAAGTTTTACAGTATTAAAAAATTTTATAAGGACCTACTAGTACCAGACATTGTGCTAAGCACTGGTGATAAAAAAGGAGGTAAAAGATAATCCCTGACCCACCAGAATTTATGATCTAATGGGGAGAAAACATGCAAACAAATATATACAAAGTAAGCTGTATACAGTATGAGTAGGAAAGAATTAACAAAGGAAAAACAGTAGAATTAAGAGATTGGAGAAGGTTTCTTATAAAAGAGGAGGTTTTGTTTGGACTTCAAGGACATTAGAGAGCACAGTAAACAGGGATATGGAAACCCAATGTTCTTTCCACCATGCTGTCCCTTAGTAGGCATAATGCCTTCTTCCCTCACCCCATATCACCAAAAACACAGAGGCTGTATATAAGACAGACTTTCATCAGCTATCACTGGGAAATTCAACCTTTGTTCAGAGTTCTATTGAAGGTGAAAGCCCAATAGAAGAAGAATAACTGACATAAAGGTAGTGCTTTACATTTTGCAAACCATCATCTTGATGGGATGCTTGGGAGATATATATATATATATATATATATATATATATATATATATATATATATATTTGTAACATCAGTCTGTAATATCAGTTTGTAACATCAGTTTGTAAATGGAGTGCTTGGGATCTATGTCTGTAAAATCACGTTTCCCCCTCCCCAGCCTCAGAGCATTAACTCTGCCCCTTCCCCCCGCCAGCAGTCTGCCCAGCAACAACTCATGAACTGTTTATCTCTGTTTGGAACAATAACAAGCTACGCTTATCCTTCACTAAATTATCTATAAACATTTTAGCTTTGGCAAATGTTATCTCCCTTAGTAGAGTGGCCAGCTGCACCACGAATCCTTCAATACCATATCTTTAGGTTAAATCCTTAGCTAATTATACCCATACTATGTCTCTGTTGGCCTTGGTTCCCATCATCCATCTTGTCAAACTTGAATCGATGGGTGGCAGAGTAGGAATTCCTCAGTTGGCCCTGACCACAGGCTGACTTAGTGACAGTTTCAGCTCTAAAACCACATCTCCAGGAAGCCCCGCCTTGGGCTATTTCCCAATGAATTATGGGCAATATGCCTGCACAGTTGGTATTAAAAGTGCATGTTCCTTTAAGCACTGACCACTTCTTAACTCCTCCCTAATCCCACCCTTACTCACCTAGTTATCATAATTGAAGCCTGATTTACTACTATGACTCCTTAAAAACTATGCTTATGTTTTCTTTAAGTTTGCAGGTTCCCTAAACACTCTTGCCCACTGTGCCAATACAGCGTAACAATAAACTTTTACAATCTCGGCTCCAATGTTTGCTTGAGCCTGGTGAATACCCTCCAGACTGAATTGCAGGGTTTCTGGTCACTGATAGTGATCAGGGTCCCTGGTAGAACCAATTACCCTTCCCTCATCAATCTCATTTTGACCTCATGAGAAGATACTGCAGTTTTTATAAATGGGGAAACAGAAGTACATAGAAGTTAAGCAACTTACACAGCTAGTAAATGTCAGATTCAGGATTTGAACCGAGATTTTTGCAGGAAGAAAAACAAAGTTTGAATAGAGTGGGCCTTTAATTAGAGTGACAGAAAGGGAGAAAAACAAAATAAAATACATCTCTTTTCTGCTAGAGCAATGGTCGCCCAAGTGTGGTCTCAAAACAAGAAAGGTCACTGTTGGTCATCCAACCAGAGTGATATTAATATTTATGATACCATCATTTCTATTCTGCTTTGTTGAAGGGGCCCACTTAAAAACACTATTTCAGGTTACTAAAGGGAGCGCTTGGTATTATACTTTCCAATGAGTAAGAATGAACAACAATGTTATGATTTGACTGACCTCGAGTCTTGGAGCCCTATAGCTTTGCAACTCCCCCCACCCATTTTCATTTGGAGTGTTTGCTTCACCCTGGCCATAAATGGCAGTTATTATTTTTAATGGTTTTCTATCCACAAACACAGCATATTTCTCAAACAGACAGTGCCTTGGTCTATCTAGCAAAACAATTCTTCTTCAGTAGATTCTGAAACACATTTTCAACTAGCATAAAAATAACTTTAATACCTGACATGCTGCATTATCGTCAAAACAGTTCCTATTCACCACGTATGGGCATATTTCCTGAAGCTGAGAAAACACCAATTTTTCTTCCCATTTATTAAGCTGAAGGTGGGAGAAGAAACTCTTCTAAGAAGTTTTTATGTTTGTTCAGTCCTCCGTCCTGTGACTGTGCTCTGACTCCTTTCTTCGAGTTAAACATAAAGCAAACTTTTCTGAAAATATTCTGTGTCCCTTTCCCTAAAACCTCACACAAAAAAACCTCAGAGCTCAAGAAGTTCTACAAATGTTGAATTATGAAGTGTAAGGTCTTATTGTTAACGTGCAACTTACGTCATAACACAGGCTGATAGTGAATAAAAGTCAAGGATTTTTAAACTTTTGGGGAATCATGGATTCTTTTGTCAGTCTGATGAAGCCTCTGGATCCCTTCTCAAGACAATAATTTAAATGTATAAATCAAATATGTAGGATTAAAAAAATAAACTAATTATATTGAAATAGAATCACCAAACCTTTTTGTTAAGAAAACAGTCACAAATTGCAGGCTTCAAATATCTGACTTAAATCGCACAGGAGTAGACAATATCCATATACTCATTTCTACACAATTCTGAAAATTACATAGGAATTCTAGATTCCCATGCCACCACTTTCAACTGGGAAAAAATGGAACCCTCAATGGTAAAGTCAATATTGTTTGCTTCAGGATTCCTACTCAAAGTCCATCAGTCTGGGTCTTCTTTCAGGGAATATAAAAAGGAGTCTGCAACACATTTAAAGCCTACTCTTTAAAAAGTAACTAGTAATTTCCCAATATAAACCAGAAGAGTAAGCTGCTTAATTCTATTATCAGAGGGGTTTCTCCATGCTAAGTGCAACATAGATGATGTAGCAACCATATTATAGTGGGTAGATTTCATAGGATTGTCCCTTTAGAGCTG
This sequence comes from Gymnobelideus leadbeateri, assembly GCA_011680675.1. Lineage (NCBI taxonomy): Eukaryota > Metazoa > Chordata > Mammalia > Diprotodontia > Petauridae > Gymnobelideus > Gymnobelideus leadbeateri. Next base: position 3,817 of record WOXC01008568.1, read on the forward strand.
GATAAGACCTCATTTCATCACCTCTACTGTCCAAGTAATTGACACCCAGAAAAGTTAAGTAATTTGTCCAAAGGAAGAAGCAGAATCAGAATATGTACCTAAGCCATATATACAGATATATGTGTACATCTATGTATATATGTATATAGATAAATATGCAAATGTGTATGTGTATATATGTATGAGCATACACATAGATATAAAAACACATACATAACAGTTTTTGTTCACATTTCAGGTCAGAATTCAGGAGTGGGCTTTTGTGTATAAATAAATGTAGGTGGCTAAAGTAAATGAAATTTGATGCATACCCTACTATTTAGAGCATAATTAGCAAGGAAGCAACTGTTACAGTGCTTAGTACTGCCAGTACCTGGCAGATGGTTTGTTGTTCAGTCATTTCAGTCCTGTCCTATTCTTCATGACCCCATTTGGGGTTTTCTTGGCAAAGATACTGGAGTGGTTTGCCATTTCCTTCTCCTGTTCATTTTACAGATGAGGAAACTGAGGCAAACAGGGTTAAGTGACCTTCCCGGGGTCATATAGCTAGTAAGTTTCTGAATCCAGATTTGAACTCAGGTCTTCCTGACACCAGGCCTAGTGCTCTATCCATAGCAATACCTAGCTGCCTCCTGGCACGTGGTTGGTACTTAACAAATGTTTCATGACTAATTGACTAAGTGGTCATTTAATGACTATTGAGTCCAACATTTTGGTGTCTTTGATCTTTCTTTTTCTCCTCATACTTTATTCTGTATACATGGAAAATGGAAGATTTTCATGGTGTTACCTTCAGATCACATTTTCTTAAAAACAAGTTTATACAAAAGTAAAAACATTGGTCTCTCTCACCCCATTGTATTTCATCAGGTAGGGAAGAGCTAATGCTCTGCTTGTTCTATAGATGATAAAACTGAATCAAAAACTTTCAGTCAGTCAATAAGCCTTTATTAAATGTCTCTAATCAGCCAGACTATGTAGTAGGAAATAGGGATATGTAGATGAACATCAATTAGACCCTGCTCTCAAGATGCATAGATTCCATTAGGCAAAACAATGTATATGTGTTTCTGTGGTGTGTGTGCATGCAAGTGCACCCCAAATGCATGGGTAGTGCAAGGTGCTTAAAGAGGGAAGGTGCTATTAGAGAAATCAGAAAATATTCATATAAACACTGGTTTTCCAGGTAGAAATAAATATTGTCATCATTTCTTTTAATATTTTCCAATTATTTTAATATAGAAATTGTCCCAAGACAAGTTATTATTCCACTATTATTTTAATATTTGATGCTTAATGTACAGAGGATTTCACAGGTGGATGAAATAATTACTTTTGTAGTTGAATACAAGCAATAAGGTGTAAATGCATTCTCTACAAGCTTATTGAAAGCATTCTCCATACAACCACAGTAGTAAAAGGAACAGGCAGGATATGCAGGTCACCCCATTTCTATATGATTTTAAGCTCCTCTGCAAGGTCTGAATATTTTAAAATTCCCCCTCCCCCCAATAGCTTGGATATTATGAGCATTTGGTATGATGATTTGAAATATTTCCTTAAGCATTTATGGGTCAATGTAATATCTAGTATATTATGGGAATGAGTTTAATCTATGAGTTTAATTTAACCATCTATATGGTTTGGTTATAATACAATTTATTGGCTGAATTCTACAATATTAGCAATATGGAGATTGTCATTTATTTTCAAAAATCATCATAATTATCATTGTTTGTATTTTATTATTATCATTTTACCTTGTTCTCATCTTTTTGATGGAGTTCAGACAGAAAAGTAAGGAAAGACTAGTGATTTTTATTCTTTTATATCTAATGTTACTTGGATACTTGCATATATGAATAAAATAAACACTTTTAGTTACAGATGAAAGATAATAGTTAGTATTTTAAGATTTACAAAGTACTGTCTTAATGTTATCTCATTTGATCTTCACAAGGACCCTATGGGGTAGATAATATTTGCATTTTGACAGCTAGGTGGTACAGTGGATAGAGTGCCAGGCATAGAGTTAAGAAGATCCCTCTTCCTGAGTTTAAATCTGGACTCAGGCACTTACTGTGTGACCCTGGACAAGTCATTTAACCTTGTTTGCCTCACTTTCCTCATCAATAAAATAAACTGGAGAAAGAAATGGCAAACCACTCCAGATTTTCTTTGCCAAGAAAATCCTAAATGGGATCCTAAAGAGTCAGACATGAATGAAAACACCTGAAAAAATTCACATATTACAGATAATGAATCTGAAATTGAGGAAGGTTAAATGACTTCCCATGGTCACACAACTAGATCTCATGCATGAGGCAGGATTTTGCTTCATATCTTCTTGAATCCAACTCCAACACTTCGTTTCCTAAATAAAACTATTAAGATGTCAGCTAATCTTCTATCTCACTGAAAACATCTTCATTAAAACTCTTACAGGGGGCGGAGCCAAGATGGCGGAGTAGAAACAGCTCGTCCAAGCCTCTCTGCCCCCAGATTCTCCACAAACTATGTAAAAAAGGCCTCTGAAAATCTTCTGGAGCCCCAGCACCCACAGAACGACACAGAGAAGCTAACCTCCCGCTGAGGACAGCCCAGCACCCTGCAGGAAGGACCAGCGCAGCGGTCTGGGAGCCGGCAGAGCGCAGAGCGCAGGAGCCGAGCGAGCCCAGGTCCACGTGAGCCGAGGTTTTAGCCCCAGGGCGGCAGGGCCAGCAGCCGGCTGGAGGAACCCCAGAACACCAGGAACTGTGGCGACCCCAGAATTATCAACATAGACTTGCCTAGGACAAAGTAAGAGGTTAGTGTCCTATGGACTTTGGGACCTGTATTTGGGGAATGCGTCAGCTCCCTCCCCTGGGGGCTAGAAGCTGCTGAGGAGACACGCCACTGGGTAGTTTTCAGAGGCATTTCCGGCTCCCAGCCTACAAATCGTGGGGAGATCCAGCGATCAGTCTTGGGGGGTAATCGCTCTTGCTTTAACCTCCCTGGATCTGGATTGTGATCTAGGGTGGAAGTTGTGGGTGGGTTTATAGCTTGCCAGAAACGGAAGTTGCCCCCCACACGTTCGGGACGAAAATTCCTCTATCTGGCCTTAAAGCCATAGTGTGGCAACAAGCCCAAAAGTCAAGCAATTAAGTGGCAACATGCCAAGGCAAAGGAAACAGAAAAATGCAACCCTAGACTCCTATTTTGGGGGCATAGAGCGGGAAAAGGACTGTGAGGTCAGAAGTCCTGCTCCAAAAGCCCCAGGGGAAAACATGAGCGGGTTGCAGGCCATAGAGGACCTTAAGAAGGACTTTAAAAATCAAATAAGAGAAGTGGAGGAAAAATTAGAAAGAGAAATGAGAAGGATGCAGGAAAAGTATGAAATGAGGGTCAACAGCCTGACTGAGGAAAACAACACCTTAAAAAATAGACTAGCTCAAATGGCAAAGGAGGCCCAAAAGGGCAATGAGGAGAAGAATGCCTTAAAAAGTCGAATTTGCCAGATGGAAAAAGAATCTCAAAAGTTCACTGAGGAGATTCATTCCTTCAGAGTTAGACTGGAGCAAATGGAAGCTAGTGACTTTATGAGAAATCAAGATGCTGTTAAGCAGATCCAAACAAACGAAAGATTAGAAGGCAATGTGAAATATCTCATGGGAAAAACCACTGACCTGGAGAATAGATCCAGGAGAGACAATTTAAAAATTATTGGACTACCTGAAAGCCATGATCAAGGAAAGAACCTAGAAATCACCCTTCAAGAAATTCTCAAGGAAAACTGCCCTGATGTTTTAGATCCAGAGGGCAAAATAGAGGTTGAAAGAATCCACGATCACCTCCTGAAAAAGATCCCAAAAAGAAAACTCCCAGGAATATTATAGCCAGGTTCCAGAATCCCCAGATCAAGGAGAAAATACTACAAGCAGCCAGGAAGAAACAATTTCAATATTGTGGAAACACAATCAGAATAGCCCAGGACCTGGCAGCTTCTACACTGAGGGATCGAAGGGCATGGAATATGATATTCCAGAGGGCAAAAGAACTGGGAATGAACCCAAGGGTCACCTACCCAGCAAAACTGAGTATTTTGTTTCAGGGGAAAATATGGTCATTCAGTGGAATAGAGGACTTTCAAGCATTCTTGAGGAAAAAACCAGAGTTGAATAGAAAATTTGACATCCAGACACAAGAAGCAAGAGATGCCTGAGAAGGTAATCAGGGAAAAGAAATCAAAAGGAACTTATCAAAGTTGAACTATTTACATTCCTATATGGAAAAGCAATATCTGTGACTGATGATATCTTTCTCACTATGAAAATAATGGAAGAAGGGGGTGTGGTCATACGAATACATATGTGAATGTGTGTGTATATGGTTACAGTTATATATGGATAGAGGGCATAGGTTGATTTTGTTGGGAAGGGAGAGTACTCAAGGGATGAAATTATGAGGTGAGAGAGGAAAGTGGCAAGAGGAGATGGGGAGAGACATGGTAGGGTAAACTATCTCATGTAGGGGAAGTGGGTGCAAAGGAGGGGGAGAATAAGGAAGGCTAAAAAGGCAAAACCACATTCACATTGAATTTGGTTCAGGGAGAAAATGACATACATACTAAATGGGATATCTCAACCTGCAGCAGGATAGGGGGAAGGGGGATGAGAGGAGGGATGATGGATGGGAGGGCATCCTTGGGGTGAGGGGAGGTTGGAAGTACCCACTATAGAAGAGGGACAGGATCATGTAGGGAATGGACCAGGTGGGGGGTGGGATGAGTGGGAGGGAATTATAAGCAGCCTTGTACAATATATCTACTATGATAATGTTTTGCATAGCTAGACATGTACAACATATACTGAATTACTTATATACCAAGAAGGAATGGGTGACAAGGGAGGAAGGAAATGGATCTGAAATTCAAGATCGTAACATTAAATGTTTCAAATATATATATAAATACTATTATTAATACTCTTTTGCCTATAATTGGGAGATAAGATGTGCAGGCATTGGGACACAAAGATTCATCTTCCTCTAATGGAAAAGTCCATGGGGGTATGGGAGAAGGTATGGGAGAGAGCAGATTGGAGGAAGCGATATCTTGTGGGACTGCTATTCTGGGAGGTTGGGTAGGGGAATAATGGGGGGAAAATGATTGTAACTCAAAATCTGGCGGAAATGAATGATGTAAAACAGAAGTTAATAAAGTATTTGTTTAAAAAAAAAAAAACTCTTACAGCAAACAGGATAATGGAAGTGATATCTATTTCATCTGCTCCCACGTGATTTTTACTTTCTTACTAAGTCTACACATTTTGAAAACTTTTCACTCTACAGAGTTTAGAGATGAGTATCTATTAAAGCTACATGTAATGAAAAACAATATTCTCAAATTTTTATGGATCAACATTACGGCAAGGCAATTGTGGGCACCAATTTTGTCTGTATTAATTCTCCAGTTCTGGTATAGTTTACTTTTTTTAATTCTAGGGGATATTCTCATGTCTTTAATTACATTAGAGAGATTTGTCTTCTATCAGTTTACAAAAAATAAACATTTGATGTATAATCCTAACCAACAGATCATTCCTTGCTAGACATTCAGCAGGTAGGACAGGTTTACAACTTGGAGAGATGTGTTGCAAATTTTACCATTTAATTATATTAATTGAATAATACCAATTGATTAACACATCTGGGTTCCCTAAGGATGATCCTTCTATAATTTCTATTGGCCATGACCTAAACTTGAGTTAATATCATAAATTCTTTAATAAATATGCATGACTGAGTCGCATTCAGTGGTTCTTTGTCTACATATTGTTGTTTGGGTTCATGCAGATGTTGCCCATAGAGGGTCTGTTGATTTCACTCTAAGATTTATGGACTTCATCAGGAGTTAAACATTTTTGGTTGCATTTGTACAATCTATTGCTATGTATTTATGGTTATGCTTTACTATGGCTCCATGGAGTCATGCCATAGTAAAGCATAACCATAGTTACATAACCATTTGTTCCAGAACTATTTCTATGACGTTTTAACCTATTTAGTAAACATTTGGACAATATCTATCGATGTTCTTTCTACTTTTTTGACAAGGAAGTGTTCATATATCTAGAGTTTAACCATTATGGACCTTAATTTCCCCATCCAGAAAATGAGAAGATGAGATCATATAGTTTTTAAGTTTCTGATTAGCTCGAAAATTCTAGGTTCATAAAGATAGATTGTGAAGATTTATATAAATTGATGCAAAGGAGCAGAACCTGGAGAACGATTTTTGTAATAATTCTGTAAAAACAATTTTGAAAGACTTAAGAACTTTGATCAATGCTATGACCAATCATGATTTCAGATTAAAAAAATAATAATGTCATGTTATTTACATCCTGACATAGAAATAAAGAACTCAAGATAAAAAATTATATATATATATATATATATATATATATATATATATATTTAGATGTGGCCAATGTTTCTATATGACATTTTGCCCATACATTCTCTTGTTTCCTATTCATTCATCCTACTGACAAAATTTGTTTGACTATGTATATTTATCACCAGGATTTTATTTTATTTTTTTTTAAACAAATGCTTTATTAACTTCTGTTTTACATCATTCATTTAAGCCAGATTGTGAGTTACAATCATTTTCCCCCCGTTATTCCCCTACCCAACCTGCCAGAATAACAGTCCCACAAGATATCGCTTCCTCCAACCTGCTCTCTCCCATACCTTCTCCCATACCCCCTTTGACTATTCCATTAGAGGAAGGTGAATCTTTGTGTCCCAATGCCTGCACAGCTTATCTCCCAATTATAAGCAAAAGAGTATTAATAATAGTATTTATATATATTTGAAACATTTAATCTTAAGGCCTCGAATTTCTGATCTGTTTCCTTCCTCCCTTGTCACCCATTCCCTCTGGGGAGATAGGTAATTCAGTATATGATGTACATGTCTAGCTATGCAAAACATTATCATAGTAGATATATTGTACAAGGCTGCTTATAATTCCCTCCCACTCATCCCACCCCCCACCTGGTCCATTCCCTACATGATCCTGTCCCTCTTCTATAGTGGGTACTTCTAACCTCCCCTCCCCCCAAGGATGCCCCCCCATCAATCATCCCTCCTCTCATCCCCCTTCCCCCTGTTCTGCTGCAGGTTGAGATATCCCATTTAGTATGTATGTCATTCTCTCGCTGAACCAAATTCAGTGAGAATGTGGATTTGCCCTTTTTTTTCCCTTCCTATTCTCCCCCTCCCTTGCAACCACTTCCCCTTGCTTCTTCTACATGAGATAGTTTACCCTACCCTGTCTTTCCCCATCTCCTCTTGCCACTTTCCTCTCTCACCTCATAATTTCATCCCTTGAGTATTCTCCCTTCCCAACAAATTCAACCTATGCCCTCTATCCATATATAACTGTAACCATATACACACACATTCACATATGTATTCATATGACCACACCCCCTTCTTCCATTATTTTCATAGTGAGAAAGATATCATCAGTCACAGTTATTGTTTTCCATATAGGAGTGTAAATAGTTCAACTTTGATAAGTTCCTTTTGATTTCTTTTCCCTGATTACTTTCTCAGGCATCTCTTGCTTCTTGTGTCTGGATGTCAAATTTTCTATTCAATACTGGTTTTTTCCTCAAGAATGTTTGAAAGTCCTCTATTCCACTGAATGACCATATTTTCCCCTGAAACAAAATACTCAGTTTTGCTGGGTAGGTGACCCTTGGGTTCATTCCCAGTTCTTTTGCCCTCTGGAATATCATATTCCATGCCCTTCGATCCCTCAGTGTAGAAGCTGCCAGGTCCTGGGCTATTCTGATTGTGTTTCCACAATATTGAAATTGTTTCTTCCTGGCTGCTTGTAGTATTTTCTCCTTCATCTGGGGATTCTGGAACCTGGCTATAATATTCCTGGGAGTTTACTTTTTGGGATCTTTTTCAGGAGGTGATCGGTGGATTTTTTCAACCTCTATTTTTTTTTTTTTAAGCAATTGGGGTTAAGTAACTTGCTCAAGGTTACACGGCTAGTCATTATTTATGCGTGGGTGCTCATTTTCTGAGGCCGGATCTGATCTCGGGTCATCCCAACTCCGAGGCCGACGCTCTTACTCACTGCGCCACCTAGCCGCCCCTTTAGGGCAATTGGGGTTAAGTAACTTGCCCAAGGTTACACGGCTAGGTTTTTTTGTTTGTATGGATTAAGTGTCAGAGGCCGGCCCCGAACTCAGGTCCTTCTGATTCCAGGGCCGGCGCTCTATTCACTGCGCCACCTAGCCACCCCTCAACCTCTATTTTGCCCTCTGGATCTAAAACATCAGGGCAGTTTTCCTTGAGAATTTCTTGAAGGGTGATTTCTAGGTTCTTTCCTTGATCGTGGCTTTCAGGTAGTCCAATAATTTTTAAATTGTCTCTCCTGGATCTATTTTCCAGGTCAGTGGTTTTTCCCATGAGATATTTCACATTTCCTTCTAATCTTTCGTTTGTTTGGATCTGCTTAACAGCATCTTGATTTCTCATAAAGTCATTAGCTTCCATTTGCTCCAGTCTAACTCTGAAGGAATGAATCTCCTCAGTGAACTTTTGAGATTCTTTTTCCATCTGGCAAATTCGACTTTTTAAGGCATCCTTCTCCTCATTGCCCTTTTGGGCTTCCTAAGGTGTTGTTTTCCTCAGTCAGGCTGTTGACCCTCATTTCATACTTTCCTGTATCCTTCTCATTTCTCTTTCCAATCTTTCCTCCACTTCTCTTATTTGATTTTTAAAGTCCTTCTTAAGGTCCTCTATGGCCTGCAACCCGCTCATGTTTTTCCCTGGGGCTTTTGGAGCAGGACTTCTGACCTCACAGTCCTTTTCCCGCTCTATGCCCCCAAAATAGGAGTCTAGGGTTGCATTTTTCTGTTTCCTTTGCCTTGGCATGTTGCCACCTAATTACTTGACTTTTGGGCTTGTTGCCACACTATGGCTTTAAGGGCAGATAGAGGAATTTTCGTCCCGAACGTGTGGGGGGCAACTTCCATTTCTGGCAAGCTGTAAACCCACCCACGACTTCCACCCTAGATCATAATCCAGATCCAGGGAGGTTAAAGCAAGAGCGATTACCCCCCCAAGACTAATCACTGGATCTCCCTACAATTAATTGCAGGCTGGGAGCCAGAGCTGCCTCTGAGAACTACCAAATGGAGTGTCTCCTCAATGGCTTCTAGCCCCCAGGGGAGGGAGCCGACGCATTTCCCCAAATACAGGTACCAAGTCCATAGGACACTAACCTCTTACTTTGTCCTAGGCATGTCTATGTTGATAATTCTGGTGTCGCCACAGCTCCTGGTGTTCTGGGGTTCCTCCAGCTGGCTGTTAGCCCTGCCGCCCTGGGGCTAAAACCTTGGCTCACACAGACCTGGGTTCAGCTCGGCTCTGCTTCCTGAGCTCTGTACGTTTCGTGCTGCTAGCTCCCAGGCTGCTGTGCTGGTCCTTCCTGCAGGGCTGCTGGGCTGTCCTCAGTGGGAGGTTAGCTTCTCTGTGTCGTTCTGTGGGTGCTGGGGCTCCAGAAGTTGTTCAGAGTCCCCTTTTACATAGTTTGGGGGGAATCTGGGGAAGAGTGGCTTGTATGAGCTGTTTCTACTCTGCCATCTTGGCTCTGCCCCCTTGACTTTTTTTTTTAAAGCAATTGGGGTTAAGTAACTTGCTCAAGGTTACATGGCCAGTCATTATTTATGTGTGGGTGCTCATTTTCTGAGGCCAGTACTGTCCCAGGTCATCCAGACTCCCAGGATTTTGTTTTTTAAAGGGGGAGGGAATCTATTTTTGTTAACTGAAAAAAATCAAATTTTGAATTTTAAAAGTGAGATAGTAAAATGTGATTTAAATGGAAAGTCATAAATATTTCCTTAACCTTTTGACTCACCTGTTGTTTTTGTTTTAAGTCATTTATATAGGCATATCTTATACTATATGTTTGTTCATGTGGTTTATCCTTATTTTTAAAATGAGTTGGAAAAAACAAAATAAACACAGGGTGAGTGGGTGTCTTTAAAGAAAAATATTAAAATGCTGATCTCCATGTATTAATAAACTGTCCATGATTCTCCCAAAATCTTGTGGGAGAAATCTGCTTAAAAGATTTCTATTTCACAATCAGAGAATAGGGGAAAAGAGAATGCAACATAAAAGAATTGTTCAAGCTGTACTGCAAACTGTTAAGTCCTATGGGAAAAGTATTTTGTTTTCATAAAAGGAAAGATAATTTAGTAGAGACAAGGTCCAGATGCAAAGATGCTGAGATGGCGCGTGCCTTATTTCAAATTAGAATACCAAGGCAAAACCCCTGGTGCATGTTAACCCAAATATTCACTTTCTAAACATCCTTCCTTCAAAGACTTCTCCCCAATGATAGCATTAACATTGTGATGATTAACAATAAGAGGTCCTCAAAACACTTATCCAAGTCTCTCAAAGCAAGATTGGAGAAGGCAATATCCCAAGTGGCACTTGAGGAAGATTTTCATAATCTCATCTCCTCCTCTACTCCAAACTCAAGAGCGACTATCCTGCCCTTTGCCTCAGCCTCTTCTTTCTATCTTTCTCTTCCCTTCAATTATGGGATTCAGTTTTGTCCTCCCTGCTTTGCTCTTTTGTAAATCACTAATAATTTAATTCACCCCTCAAACCCACCATGAAGAGACAGGGAATAGATACTAAAGAGAATGCTAAAAAAAAACAAAACAAACAAAACCTTATAAAGCTATAAAATCAAGGTACTAGGTATTGAGTTGCCTTTTGACTCAAATCTTTATTGCTTCTCTATTCTGTGTGTGACCCTATTCCTCCAACATAGTGAAAGTGGTTAGGTGGGTTTTCACTTGAGCATGAATATATTAAACATTATTTCTCAGTGTATATTCCTTTAGGGCTCCAATTCCTTCTGGACTGACTTCCTCAGTAAAATTTTAGGTTTAAGGAAGCAACCTAAACTCTCTTAGAATTCTTAAAAATTTAAGGTGCACATTATTCTATGCCAGGCTTTTTTCTCATGTATTATAGGTTCTAAGAAGGGGTAGTCACTTCCCCCTTAGTTTTAGTTTAGTTTGAGAAAGGACTTCAGTATATAGTATCTTATCCTGCTGGTGATCTTCAGAATCTTCCAAAGACAATTCAAATGGAAGTGATTCCATTTCTTGGCAAGATGTTGGTAAACTGCCAAGATTTCAAAGGCATACAACAATGAGACCAGCACAATAGCACTATAGATCTTCAGTTTGGCAGTCAGGCTATGTAAAGCCAAGCATGAGCAGCTTGGCTTTAGCCAAGAGAACAGCACCAGAGAACTGCTGCCATGAATACCTCTAAGGTTCTGGTCACATAGTATAGTGAGCTCTCTATTTATTCAGCAGAAAACTAAAGCAAAACATTCACAGAAACCAAAGTACAGCATTCACAATGATATAACATAACAACTTATCACTAAAGTGGCCACATATTCTTAAACAAAAGACTTCATTCAGGATACAAAGTACAAAGGTCTCCCAACCATAGGTCACATTGTCTTAAGTCTTCTTTCTTCTTGATTGGAGACTAGTTTCCAATCATCCTTAACTCAGTCATCCTTAAGGTGTACAAGGTACAAAGTACAAACTTCTTCCACACCTAGGTCACAGTAAATCATGATCTTGTCAGTCATCCTAAGTACCCAAGGAAAGGTCCTTTCATCTTGACTCTAGGCTAAATCCCAAATTCCATGTTTCCTCTTCGATGGTCCCAGCTCTTGCCTGAATTCACCCAATCATTACCTCGATTCACAGGCAGGTAGCTAGCTTTCAGCTCCTCATCCAGTTCCCATTCCCTATTGAAGCTCACAGTGACCAGCCCACCTCAAGTCCTTTACAGTTTCTGTTTCTGGGAAGACAAAGCTTAACAGATCCAAAACAACATCCATACACATTGCTGGCATCATCATCAATTCACTTTCTGCCGGTGAACTCAACACAGACCCACAAACGAGGTCTGAGAAATCAACACAAATCATCAGTATGGTCCCAGGACCTCTGAAAACATCAGTAAAACCCTCCTCCAGGACTTCTATAAACAGACAACAAAAAAATCCTTTTTCAGGGCTTCTGAACTAGCAATAAGGTCCCAGGGCTTCTGTAATAACAGCAACATCCTCTATCAGCAGACAGATCTGACAAAGTAACATCAACATAGACAAATTACTGTCCAGCACAAGTATTCTCCTCAGTTCTACTCAGTCCCAGCTTGTGTTCTTCCTTTTATATGGAAGTCCTCCTTCCTGTCCCACCCTTCCTGTAGCATCAGCAAGCTCCTCCCACCTTCCAATTACAAGGGGCTCAAACAAGGTGCTAAATACTTAAGTAGCTAAAACAAGGTGCTAAGTACTTCTCTGCTTGTCATTACAGGCTAATACCTATTCTATCCCACACTTTCCTTCAGAGCCTCCCAAATGCTGAGGCAGCTCTGGTAATGCATGCATCAAAATCATTATCAATGTGTACATACCTAGAAAGTATACTGTCAAGGTTAGTGAACTTATCCACAGCATTCAAAACTTCTTCATTTACTGTAACCATTAGTTCCACATATGGACAGTATGGGGCTGGCTAATGGAGCAACTGTGTTTTCTTGATGTTAATTGTTAAATCAAAAGTAAGCACAAATAGCAAAGAATAGATCTGTATTTTGTTGCATCCCAGGTTTAGAGACTGCATTGAGTACATAATCATCTGCAGACAAAAAAAAAAAAACATGCACCATCACTCCTTCCACTTTGGTCTTGGCTTGTAGCCTTTTCAAGATGAAGAATTTGCCATCAGTGCAATAATTGACCTTAATGCCATGTTCATCCTCATTGAAGGTGTTTGACAACACGGATGAAAGCATCATTCTAAAAAGCATAGCAACAAGCACAGTCTTGTTTCACTCCACTGGAGACGGGGAAAACATGAGAGCATCATCTATTATCCAGAACTCAGGCAAGCTGGGGTTGATTGATGATATTGATTACAATACTGATGAATTTCTCTAAGCAATCAAATTTTGACATAATTTTCCATAAGTCCTCATTACTGCCAGTATCAAAGGCCTTGGTCAGATCTACAAATGTTGTCTGCAGACCTCTGTCCTGCTCTTGGCATTTTTTCCTGGAGTTGGACAGCATACTACAGCTTCTTGGAACCACAGGTCAGAGTTAGGTAGATTAGGGGAACACCAAGGTGGAAAGGGGCCCTGAAAAGGGCTCAACAGCCCTCACACCAGAAATACCAGTCTTCCCTGTACACAACCTATACCTCTGTGATGTACTTTATATATGTATAGTATAAAATTTTATGTGTACATGTTGACTATCCCAATAGGCTATAAAATTCTTGAGGACACAAGCTATCTCATTTTTGTCTTTGTACATCCAACCTGGAATAATGCCTGGCACATAGCAGACACTTAAAAAGGACAGGTTAATTCATTTTCCCACTTTACTTCCCAGATTTTTTCAAATGATTATATTGTTCTTAATAGCTTTCCTTCCCTGTATCTGTTATTTCCTTTTCAATTGTACACCCATCAAAAGCCTTACACCAGTCATGGGAATCATCTTACCAAGTCTCAGTGATTCCAATATAATTACTTACCTCATTGCATTAGGATTTCTAGGTCATCTTGCTTGCTACCTATATTTTATAAATTTCTGTTTATACATTTGAGGATATGACTTTTATTTCTGACTTCTTTCTTTGATGTTTGTCTCCTATGAATTACAATCTCTCCTGTGATTCTTCTTACATTGAAATTACTCTTCATGGTATTTAGCTCAGTAGACATAGATAGGCAGTTTTCTACCTCCCCTTTCCTTCTCAATTTAAAGTTTCTTTTTGTAAGTCCATGTTAGGTAAAGTCTATCATTGGACAAGAAATCATGGTCCAGAATCCATTTTTTCAGTCAGATTTTCACTTCTGTAACCTATCTTTTTATTCCAAAGTCTCTGACTCCAATTCCAAAGATAAAAATGCCACCTATGTCCCTAGAGTCTTACCTAGGACTGCATAATCCTTTGCAATATTTTATGGATTCCTTCTGGCAATATCATGGATGTCCCCAGGAATCACCAGTAATGGATGGTAGTCATCAGATTTGACTGATTATGGGAGGTTCTCCCACTAGATAGTTTTGCCCCAGGCATATAGCAGACCTCTCTAGTGCTAATGTCAGGTCAAAGAACAGTTACTTCAGTAGCCTTCAGCAAAGAGTCACCAACTGATGCTACATTTTTCTTCTTTCCTCCGACCCTTTCTGAATGATCACTCCTTGGGATCTACTTCATGACATCTGTGTGACAACATTTTAAAAATGCATTTAAAGCACCCCAGAAAAAAATGACATGAATAATTTTTCTAATCATTCTATTCATTAATAGTTTCAGTGAATCATTGTTTTCTTCCCATGAGTTATTCTTTTCACTTCAAAGTTAACTAAAAGACAAAGAAGCCTTTCTAAACTAAATATATATGTGTATTCATACAGATGATGTACCCTTAAGACTAGAACATGGGAGTGAACTAGTATAGTGGATGAAAAGCCAGCCTCAGATTCAGGAGCACTGGTTTCAAGTCCCATCTCTGACATATACTGGCTGTATGACCCTGGGCAAGTCATTTAACCTCTTATTTCTCTACATCAATGGTATCAAATGCAAATAGAAACTGGGGCCACTAATCTGTACATAAAGATGCTTGCAGGCCACATGTTGACTGAATTTTAAAATGTAATATTATCTATTCTTCAATATATTTTATTAAATATTTTCCAAATCCTATATGCTAATTTGGTTTATAAACTTGTAATGTTGTGAGTCACTAATACCTCTCTGTTGGGCAACTCTCAAAGACTATTCATTGCAGAGAAGGTGCCAACCTGCACTAATAAAGAGAATTTCCTCTCCTAGCAGTTACCTATACCAATGCAATCTTTCTTCCAGGGCCTATCCTCTAAATGTTTGTGTGTTAGACACATGAGATGCAAATCATAGTTCCTGTCCAATAGAATATTTAGAATCTAGTTAGGAGCAATTAAGACACAAGTACCAGTTTGGTGGATGGGAAGCAGAAAACCTATATTCATATGTAATGGAAATTAGGTTGGAACAGCCAATTGGGTTTAGATTGTGTAGGTCTTTGTGTAACTTAAGAATAACTAGCATTTGCTTATAAGCAAATGGGAACTTTTGAAGGATTTAGTATAGAGGAGTGAAATGATGAAAGTGGTATTTCAGAAAAATAGTTTCTCATATGATCTCCTTTCTTGTCCTTTTGATATGTACATGTTTGTATTCATTAGATTAAGTTTACAATAAAAATGCAATTAAAAGAAAAGCCATATCTAGCTGCAATAAACCAAAGATGCACTGAGATTTCCTCAAGTGAGAAACAAAGAGATTCAAGTCTAGGTAAACTATGGTAAATTTCCATCTTAGGATAACAGTAATCTAATGCTTTGCAAATGTCCTCGTAATAATCCTCTGAGGCAATTTAAATGTCATGCTTATTTTAGAGGAGGAAAATGAGGCTTAGAGAAGTGACAAGCTCATGATCACAGTGTTATGGTGTTTATCAGGACTAGACTTATACCTTAAACCCTAAACCTTGAATCCAGGACTTCTGAGTACAAGTCTATTATTCTTTCTATCACAACACAAGAAATTCAAATCCAGTGAAGACTGGCAGAATATTTGTAAGAGTCTGAACTCATTATAGCAATAATCTATGTTTACATAGTATTTTGAGTGTTGCTGATCACTTTCCTCACAGTAGACCTATGAAATGCTGCTCTTTCCAGAAAAGGAAACAATACTCACATATTAATGTATTTGCCCTTGAGTAGATAGTTAGTAAATAAGTATCTGAGGTAGATTCAAATGCAGGACTACTATCTACAAGTCCAGAATCCTATCCACTATACCACAGTATGAGAAAAAATGGGAAATTATCATTTCTGGATATGGCATTGGTTATGTATCCCCAAAAACTCAAAATAGTGAACTTCACTAAAAGTATAACATTGGCATATTACAAAAAGACTGTGATATGAAAAACAAAAGATATATTTAACTTTATTTAACACAGGAGAACATTGTGTCATCTGAATTTATCCCCAGAAGACATAATGGCTGGGTATGTACCACATTCCTTTTTAATAATCATCTCCTACTAATTCATAATAATGGATTAAAATCTTACTACAATGTCTCATCATAGCATAGACATGACCCTGATTTCTTAGGGCTATGCAAACTCTTGGAGATCTTAAATAGTTGGAAAATTTCTGAGTTCTTGTCCAAGCAATGTACCAAGCAATGTCATCCAAGGACCACAGCATTCCTAAGTTCAGAGAGGGTCATTCACACAAAGGGTGACTGTCTGATGATGAATTCTTTTTAGCAATTCACAAAACCTATCTCCCAAAGCACAAAGAGAATGTAGCCTGCATTGGTAGGTACCAATGATGGAATCACAAATCCCTGAAGTAACAAAATAAGCCTGATTATAATACCAAAGCCCAGTGTTAGCAGCCAAATGTTCTATGGAGAATTAAGCTCTTATTTCCAAAATCATAATTCTCCATCAGATGAGATAAAGCAGTTGGTAGAAATGCCAGCAGTGGGTACAAATGCAGAACAAACAAGCTCTCAGTCCAGAAAATGATGAAATAGCAATAACAGTTCTGATTTTTCTCTTGTACATGTACATGTACATGTACATGTACATGTACAGCATGAGTTCATACATGAAGATAAAAAAAAGATACCTCTAATGTCCTCCTGGATCATCCCTGTCTCATGGATAATAATGAAAATTAGCACCCACAAATCCCAAGAGCCTTGGATGAGTAGTATACATTCTTGCACCAGCTGTCTCTTAAGCATCTTTTACATTTAGAATTATTAGCATATTCACATAATATGCATCTAACAAATAGTAGTTAAAGGAATGAATGTCTCTTCCCAAATGTGAGTCTTTGGTGCCAAGACAGGATGAGGCACATGAATGTTAGCAAGTAATGAAGGACTACAATGAAGATTCTTAATGAAGAAAGAGGAAGTGACTAAGGCATGATCAGAAAGAGCACATCAGTCATACTTCAAAGTCAAGCCAGGAGTCAACCCCTGCTGAACCAAAAAGATAAGTCTGCAAGCAGGAGCAGAGTCCAAAAAAACATAGTCCCTAAGCTAAAGAATCAGCATATTCTGTCAAGGTGAAAAGCCTGTAGGGCCTACAGTATAGGCAGTGGTAGTCAGAGTTTGGCTCATATGACTTTTCCTCCTACTCAGCAGTCTTTTCTATAATGCCCACTTTCATTCTACCCCCATGATACCAAATGCTATTCCTCCCTCAAATTAGAGGCCACAATGTGATAGGATCATCTTTATGTAATGTCTTTACCAATTCCAAAGAAAGTACATTATAGATTCAATGCAATTCAACTAATATTTATTAAGCTTTATGTTAAAGGTACTGTGTTGGGCACCAGTGATACAAAACCAACAATGTAAAATTAATCTTGCCTTCAAAGAGTTACATTCTCCTTAGGGGATACAAGTATACAAGGGATTCTCTTTACCTTCCAAAAAACAAACCAACTCCTGGTATTTTCCCCTTCCCTGGGAAAACCTATTAGCCAACTTCCCATCTTGCTACAACTATTTTATTGTGATGTTTCTATGCATCCATAACACTTTCTATTTAGTGGATCCTAGGAAAAAATCCTAGTATCTCCATGAGTCTATGATCTATGCCAAATATTCCATCTGATAATCTGTTCCTTTATAAGTACTTAGAGGCGTGTGCTCATCATAATAAAGAACAGGAGAACATAAGATAGATGCACAGTGATGACCTTAATCTTAGCTTATTGATCATAGCATTCATAACCTACAGTAAGTCAATCAACAAATATTTATTAAGCACCTACTATATGCTAGGCATTGTTCCAAGTTAGCAAGAAGATCTGTCCAGCTTCAAGTTATGAAGTATTTAATTCCATGTATTTAAAGGCTTTCTAGGGCATGTGACAGTCTCTCCCATTTGTATACTTCTTTGGGCTGCCTAGAAGCTGCATTAAAAGTTGGAATGGGAAGCCTCCCATTCATCCAATTAGTTAGGAAGAAGAATAGGCAACATGAAATTAAATCCATACTTTTGAGTTGTGGAGTGAATCATCTTATTGTAACTGAATTTCATGGTAGACAGAGAGAGTCAACTATGCCATCTTGATGGTAGGGAGCTACAGCACTTGAAATAATGCCCATAAGTCCAGTTCATGAATCCTGTATGCTCAATAGACTGAGAGGGATATGCTGTAGAACGTTCAATCTTTACCAGGAGACCCATGAATAGGGCAGTCTAGCAATATGAAATAGACTGGAAACCCCAACCAGAGTTGATGAAAGAAGAAAGTGTGAAACTGAAAAATTCCTTTCAAGAAAAAGTGGGCACCCAGCCAGGCCAGTTCTTTGGAATAGAAAATGCATAGAACACATAATTGTGGGAGACAAAAAGAGATTGCGCAATGGTTCTGGTGATGCAAGGACAGCAGAGATTTACTAAGGTAAATGTCCTACAAAGCATAGTGCTCATTAGTGAGTATGGCTCATACAACTTTCTCATTCAAGACCACCTTTTGTTATGGCAACAGCATAATTGCCTCAAGCCCTCCTTACTCTGCTGCTATATCAACACTGATCATAGAGTCTGGCACATGCCCAAATGCTTACAATAGCTTCTCTGGCCCTTCAAGACAATTTCAAACTCACTGAAAACCCTCTGCTTCTATGGAATGTTGTGGTGGAAGGAGAATTGGACATGGAATGAAAAATCCTGGATTCAGGTAACACAGGGCTTCACCATTTCATGGCTGTGTGACTATGGACAAATTGTTTAATCTCACTGAGATGAATTTTCTTCATCTGTAAAATGAACATAATAATGTTTACAATAATTACCACATGAAGTTGTTTTAAATAAAGTATTTTATAAATATGAGCTATTATTGTAAATGTAAGCTAATATACTTTTTTCTCACTTCTTTCCATCATAAATCTGTAGCTCTAAAACACTCCTCTCCGACTTTTTCTATAGTCTTTTGTTCCTTTCTCTCCTCCCTACCTTCCTTTCTCTATCCTCTCTTCTAGCCCTCTCTCCTCCTCCTCTTCCTCCTCTTCCTCCTCCTCCTCCTCCTCCTCCTCCTCCTCCTCCTCCTCCTCTTCCTCCTCCTCCTCCTCCTCTTCCTCCTCCTCTTCCTTCTTCTTCTTCTTCTTCTTCTTCTTCTTCTTCTTCTTCTCTCTCTCTCTCTCTCTCTCTCTCTCTCTCACACACACACACACACACACACACACACACACACACACACCACCCAGACATCCCTATTACCCTCTCCTATTACACCCATGGGTAGAAGAAACCTTAATAAAAAACAAAGGTATTAACCTCATAGTCATATATGCAAAACTCTACAGCAGCCAGACATTTTTTTAGCAAGAGTAAAAAGAGTATTTTCCCTTTAGAAAGAATGTGGTAAATTGCCATCTGCAGAGGGCAAAGGACAGTCTTTTATTTTTATTTTTTACACAATCCAATTTTCAAAGCTTTGCAAGTTAAAGCTAAGCAAATGAATATGTGTTAGATTCTGCCATCATTCTGTTGCCTGGTTTCCTGCCCACTGGAGGTGGGATAAAGCTATTCAATTAAGATAAGGTAATGTATATTGTTCAAAAATATTTTATGTCTTTTTAAGTGCACAGTTTGGCGTGCTGTCTTTTTTTTTTGGCTCCAGTCACCATGATGTTATTGAACTCACATAACTCCTTGTGATAGTGGGAGCAATAGCAATTAAACAACTGCATTTTATGAAGCTGTATTACCAGTGCCCTCAAGATCTAGTGATAGAATTCTAGGGCTCAACTTTTTCTAAACATTATGAAAATTCTGGAATCCAGGTTTTCTTTATAGCCTGCTTGTGATACATACTAGCTCCAGGACCATGATTAATGGGAGGGGAAAAAAGCAGGGAAGGAAGAAGAGGAAAAGGAAGAGAAAGAAGAGGAGGAGGAAAATGAAGACGAGGGAGAGTAAGTAATAAGAAGGAAAAAGAGAACGTATATTTGGAAAAGGTTTAGATTACTATGTCAGCTGGGTGGTATAGTGGGTAGAATGCTAGACTTGGAGTCAGGAAGACCCAAGGTCAAATCCTGCCTTTGACATTGATTAGCTACATGAGCATAGACAAGTCAATTAATCTGATTCTCCACTTTTTAGTCTGTGAAATGGGGATAATGATTGCTGCAGCAGGTTTGTAGGATTTTTGCTATGAGGACCAAACGAGACAATGTATATAAAATACTTTGCAAACTTGAAGGTACTATAACATTGCCATTGATTATTGTCGGTCATCATTATGTAGATTATTAGGTTGCATTTAGAATACAGTGATGCCATCATGGCCCAATGAGATTTGCAAGACTATTTCCTCCAACAATATCTGGATCAGACAGTTATAATTGGTGAAGATGCTGCTGTTACTTCTACCTCTTTTGTTACTTCTCAGAATGTCATCTAAAAAACCTATCTCCCCCTTTGCACTGTTTCCAATTGGCTGTGCACAGTAATTCAGTTAGAACTGAAGATTGCTGGGAGAAAATTATATAACCAAGTGTGCTAAATCAGTAAGTTTAATTTTGCTCACAGTGTTGCCAATGGACTATGAGCATATCTAGATCTGCTTTCCAAACTATAGCTTGATTATATTCTCCATCTCCCCACCCCCACCCCCCACCCCCATCCCTCCAAGAAAAATTAGGCCCATCAATCCTGAGCCTTCTTAGTCTCTATTACCAATATATCTATTACCAATATCTAGACTCCAAGGACTTCTCTAGGGCAGCAGGTACCTCACATAACACCACAGATTTTGTTATCAGTCCTATAAGCCACTTCCATGGCATAATATCAAAAGCCCCCCAAGAGATCCACACTCCAAAGCACACCCCTCACTGACATGCCACAGTGCTTGAAGCTTCCATTCATAGAAGCAATTCCTTTGCATTAAGGGGAAAAAATGGATATCACAGCAGGTGGAAATACAGGAAAGGTAAGAGTTAACCATTTCATTTGGCCCAAGGTTGGCCCAGTTAATGCTATCATATTTTGCTTACTCTCAAAACATACCTTGAGATCAATATATTGTGTTATTAATGGTGCCAAACACTATTCAAATATTCTGGATCCTGTACTTGATGAATGCTTTCACTTGGTCCTGCATTCTCTTAGCAACCTTGTGCTCTAAAGAATTTGTAACAGCCAGCAACAACAAAAATCTCAAATGAGAAATCATCTGCTCACCATGAAGGGGAGCTGCAATACAGGGAATTACAGGATTTTAGATTCAGAGCTGGAAGTGAGTTCAAAGACCATCTAGAAGAAACTGTACAGTTTATAGCTGAGGAAACTGGTACTGACAAAAGGCAAATGACTGCTCCAAGATCACAAGGGTAGAACAAGGATTTGAACTCGGGTTCTCTTACTCCAAACCCAACATCCTTTTCATTTCACCACACTAACTTTTCCCTTTAAATTTTCTTCTGTGAATGACTTGGTACATAAGCTACCATGTATACTTCAAAGGAGCACAATTTATGACAGATAATTTGAATAATTTATACACAGAAATTAATGAATAGCAAAGCATGGAATTTCAGTATAATTTTATAAGGCATAGTAATGATAGTGTTGCACAAACATAATAAGGTCATTTAAGAAACAATTAGGTGGTACCATGGGGTGAATAAAGTATAACAAGGGAATGAATTATGGTCCATCTAACCTTTCTTAGTTCTTATCAATGACAATGAATTATCCAAAGTTAAATGAAAGACATATATAAATTGTGTCCTTCAGAGCAATTTACTGCTGAGATAAATGTGATGACTTATGCAGACACCAGAATTCAGAAATAAAGAACTGAATTAGGTTTTTTTTTAATACTGTTGGTAGACCTTGTTAATGACTTAAGTTTTTAATTTCTGCTTAGAGAAAGTGTTGCTGCTGCATATATAATGCTCATCAGCCTCTCAGAATGTGTTACAGAATGCCAACAATAGCTGTCATTGAAAAAATAATCCTAGTCAATTTCCTTCAGATGACTCAACCTACCATGTTATCTTCTCCAAGGGAGTGAAATGGTAACACCACGGGAGTCTAAACAGTGGCTTTACACAGAGGAAGATTATTTCAGCTGTGAAGCAAACCCACTTAAAAGGTTCAGCAGGCAATTTATATTCTCTCTTTTATCACAATACACTGATAGAAGTAAAGTTTAAACTGTCTTTCAAATTACCAAATGGCTCATAACATCTTAGTATCCCCCTTGTGAAAGATACAAAGTTATCAAAGTTATCCTACTTTCTCACATAACTCAGAGTCATCATTTGTGTGGGCTACATATCTGATATGTAGGACAGCATATTTCCATAAGGATGGGGAATTTTTCCCACATTTCTTTTTTTTTAACAAATGCTTTATTAACTTCTGTTTTACATCATTCATTTCTGCCAGATTTTGAGTTACAATCATTTTTCCCCCATTATTCCCCTACCCAACCTCCCAGAATAGTAGTCCCACAAGATATCACTTCCTCCAATCTGCTCTCTCCCATACCTTCTCCCATACCCACTTCGACTTCTCCATTAGAGGAAGGTGAATCTTTGTGTCCCAATGCCTGCACAGCTTATCTCCCTATTACAAGCAAAAGAGTATTAATAATAGTATTTATATATATTTGGAACATTTAATGTTACGACCTCGAATTTCAGATCCATTTCCTTCCTCCCTTGTCACCCATTCCCTCTTGGGAGATAAGTAATTCAGTATATGTTGTACATGTCTAGCTATGCGAAATATTATCATAGTAGATATATTGTACAAGGCTGCTTATAATTCCCTCCCACTCATCCCACCCCCCACCTGGTCCATTCCCTACATGATCCTGTCCCTCTTCTATAGTGGGTACTTCCAACCTCCCCTCACCCCAAGGATGCCCTCCCATCTATCATCCCTCCTCTCATCCCCCTTCCCCCTATCCTGCTGCAGGTTGAGATATCCCATTTAGTATGTATGTCATTTTCTCCCTGAACCAAATTCAATGTGAATGTGGTTTTGCCTTTTTAGCCTTCCTTATTCTCCCCCTCCTTTGCAACCACTTCCCCTTGCTTCTTCTACATGGGATAGTTTACCCTACCCTATCTCTCCCCATCTCCTCTTGCTACTTTCCTCTCTCACCTCATAATTTCATCCCTTGAGTATTCTCCCTTCCCAACAAATTCAACCTATGCCCTCTATCCGTATATAACTGTAACTATATACACACACACTCACATATGTATTCATATGACCACACCCCCTTCTTCCATTATTTTCATAGTGAGAAAGATATCATCACTCACAGTTATTGCTTTTCCATATAGGAATGTAAATAGTTCAACTTTGATAAGTTCCTTTTGATTTCTTTTCCCTGATTACCTTCTCAGGCATCTCTTCCTTCTTGTATCTGGATGTCAAATTTTCTATTCAATTCTGGTTTTTTCCTCAAGAATGCTTGAAAGTCCTCTATTCCACTGAATGACCATATTTTCCCCTGAAACAAAATACTCAGTTTTGCTGGGTAGGTGACCCTTGGGTTCATTCCCAGTTCTTTTGCCCTCTGGAATATCATATTCCATGCCCTTCGATCCCTCAGTGTAGAAGCTGCCAGGTCCTGGGCTATTCTGATTGTGTTTCCACAATATTGAAATTGATTCTTCCTGGCTGCTTGTAGTATTTTCTCCTTGATCTGGGGATTCTGGAACCTGGCTATAATATTCCTGGGAGTTTTCTTTTTGGGATCTTTTTCAGGAGGTGATCGGTGGATTCTTTCAACCTCTATTTTGCCCTCTGGATCTAAAACATCAGGGCAGTTTTCCTTGAGAATTTCTTGAAGGGTGATTTCTAGGTTCTTTCTTTGATCATGGCTTTCAGGTAGTCCAATAATTTTTAAATTGTCTCTCCTGGATCTATTTT
This sequence comes from Gymnobelideus leadbeateri, assembly GCA_011680675.1. Lineage (NCBI taxonomy): Eukaryota > Metazoa > Chordata > Mammalia > Diprotodontia > Petauridae > Gymnobelideus > Gymnobelideus leadbeateri. Next base: position 27,952 of record WOXC01008568.1, read on the forward strand.
CCAGGTCAGTGGTTTCTCCCATGAGATATTTCACATTGCCTTCTAATCTTTCATTTGTTTGGATCTGCTTAACAGCATCTTGATTTCTCATAAAGTCATTAGCTTCCATTTGCTCCAGTCTAACTCTGAAGGAATGAATCTCCTCAGTGAACTTTTGAGATTCTTTTTCCATCTGGCAAATTCGACTTTTTAAGGCATTCTTCTCCTCATTGCCTTTTGGGCCTCCTTTGCCATTTGAGTTAGTCTATTTTTTAAGGTGTTGTTTTCCTCAGTCAGGCTGTTGACCCTCATTTCATACTTTTCCTGCATCCTTCTCATTTCTCTTTCCAATTTTTCCTCCACTTCTCTTATTTGATTTTTAAAGTCCTTCTTAAGGTCCTCTATGGCCTGCAACCCGCTCATGTTTTCCCCTGGGGCTTTTGGAGCAGGACTTCTGACCTCACAGTCCTTTTCCTGCTCTATGCCCCCAAAATAGGAGTCTAGGGTTGCATTTTTCTGTTTCCTTTGCCTTGGCATGTTGCCACCTAATTACTTGACTTTTGGGCTTGTTGCCACACTATGGCTTTAAGGCCAGATAGAGGAATTTTCGTCCCAAACGTGTGGGGGGCAACTTCCGTTTCTGGCAAGCTGTAAACCCACCCACGACTTCCACCCTAGATCACAATCCAGATGCAGGGAGGTTAAAGCAAGAGCGATTACCCCCCAAGACTGATCGCTGGATCTCCCTACGATTTGGAGGCCAGGAGCTGGAGCCGCCTCTGAAAACTGCAAAATGGCGTGTCTCCTCAGAGGCTTCTAGCACCCCGGGGCGGGGGGGGGCGGGGCCGACACATTCCCTAAATACCAGTCCCAAAGTCCATAGGACACCAACCTCCTACTTTGTCCTAGGCATGTCTATGTTGATAATTCTGGAGTCGCCACAGCTCCTGGTGTTCTGGGGTTCCTCCAGCTGGCTGCTGGCCCTGCTGCCCTGGGGCTAAAACCTCGGCTCACAGGGACCTGGGCTCGGCTCTGCTCCTGTGCTCTGTGCCCTCCATGTGCCAGGTCCCAGACCGCTGAGCTGGTCCTTCCTGCAGGGCTGCTGGGCTGTCCTCAGTGGGAGGTTAGCTTCTCTGTGTCGTTCTGTGGGTGCTGGGGCTCCAGAAGTTGTTCAGAGTCCCCTTTTACATAGTTTGGGGGGAATCTGGGGGCAGAGTGGCTTGGAAGAGCTGTCCACCATCTTCGCTCCGCCCCCTGCCCCCCCCCCCCCCCCGGTATCCCCACATTTCTTTCAGGAAAAAAATATCAGAGTCCACAGAAATGAGTTAGTCTTTGAGCATTAAACTCTCAAGAAAAATATCCTTACTGTTCATGGTATTCCTAACTTAACTAGTCAAGCCATGAGAGGGGGAATTTTGGAAAAAGAGAGAGATAGCAATGGGAATAGAAAATAAGATATATTGTGAAAGATAATAGCAAAAACAAGTGACTGATTAGACAGGGTAAATGAAGGAGAGGTAGGAATGAAATATGGCTCCAAGTTTCCATGTTTGGAAAACTATAATGAGTGGCAACATTATGACAAATAGCAAGGTCAGGAGGATAAGTTGGTTCGCAGGGAGGAAGCTGAGCTGTTTTAAATATATTGAGTTGCAAGGGATCTAGACAGAAATATCCAGATCCCAGGTTGGTGATAAGGAATTAGATGAGAACTAAGAATATAAACTTGGAAGCATGATGGAGAACATTTGTCCATGTCCTTTGACTTAGAGATCTCACTGCCTGACATAATACCACAATAAATGAATGAAATTAATAGATAAATTAATTTTTAAAAGCTGTTGTTAAATTCTATGTGCCAAACACTATATTAAGTACCAGCAATACAAACAGAAAAAGTGAAACAGTCCCTATTATCAAGAAGTTCACCCTCTAATTGGAGAAAACAACACAGAAAAGAAAGTTCAACTACAGCACAGATGGTAAAGCCCCAAAATTCTAAGGATTCAGTGGTAGGACAAATAGTAAGGCCAAGAGTATCCTTAGGACAAATACTTTTGCACCCAAGTCAAATAGGTCAAATAATAGTGCCAGGAGGCTTCAAGGCATAGAGACAAGTAGATAGTAAGGTCTGAAGAACTTTAGGATTCAACAGTAGGGCAGATGACAAGGCCAAGTGGTTCATCTCATCAGGAATACTAGAGTTATTGACTGCCATCTCATACACACTTTGTGAGCAGAAAACCAAATCAAGCAAAGAATAAAGTCAAGGGTGGCCCCCAGTAGTGGTGGTGGATCTTCTTCTTACCTATTTGTGTCTTAGATATTTTCTTAGGTTGGAGAAAGAAATAAAGTTCATTACACCAAAATATTCATTGCAGCTTTTTTTTTGTGGTAGTATAGAAACTCCCTCCAGAATACTCCCCTACCTTGTTCTTATACTCAAGGATTAGAAGCTCAGAAAGTGACTGCTACCTCAGATTCAGAAGGTAACCTTGTAAGACTATATTTCTATAAGCTTCCAGTTATGTAAGTCTCAATAACAATTAGTCAATAGATAAAATTAGCTCTTCCCAGACTTCTTACCCTGGAAGTTCCCTCTGTCCCTACAACCCCAGCTCTAAACTCTGGTGAATTCCTCTTAAGACCTCCATTATGAGGAAATACCCAGGCCAGTCCCATGCCTATTACATCCTCCCCTTGCTTTGCTCCTAACTACTGATTTGTGAGTAACAAAGAAACTCAGTTTGAGGAAGTACCCAATATGCTTATTCCTTCACTTTTCCCTGGGGTTCATTCCTGACTCTGAATTTCCCCTCCTCCCTGCATCCCCCTTGAGAACAAGAACAGTCTACTTTTTTGCTTGTAATTGTAATCCCAGCACTAAGCATAGTGCCTGATACACAGGGAGTACTTAATAAATGTTTGTTGACCTGGCACAGTAAAAACAGAATAGTTATAAAACATTTTCCCCACAAGACTGGGATATACAGTCCCACAAATACACACAGAATCTCATGGGAAGAGTGAGCTCAAACTTAAAGTGTAAAAGAATCAAAACACCAGTACAGAATATTTTTCTGGCAAAGGCAATTCACAGCTCCTGGCACTGGGGGACAGGAGGTTCTTTCCTTCCTTGTCATATCTTCCCCTTGGGTACATCTCTTCTGGTCAGTTTATTCAGCTGAGTTTCCAGGGTTTATTCCTCTGAATAGTCCAATTCTCTTCTCTGCAGCCAGAGATTACACTCTCAGGAGTTTCTTTCTCCCATAGGTCTCTATATATACCTGGTTTTCTGCAATGTGTGCCCCTACTTCCACTGGATACTTTACTTCCTATTGGCAGAGTAGCTCCCTCCCAAAATTATATGCACCAAGACAAAGAGAATATATTTCACCTGAAGATGAGGGTTAATGACTCCTGGTAAACTTCAATCCCCAATTGCAGTGGGAATTACATTCTGGAAGTTTTGCCTAAAAATCTCCAAAGATTAGGCTTTCCTTATGAGGGTTTGAGTCTTGATTTTCTTTTCCTTTTATTTATTTGTCTTTGGGTTTTGGAAGGCCTTTATAACTCCCAAAATTAGCTGCAAGCCACAAGGATTTTATAAAAATGATGCCTGATTGTTAAAATTGAATAATGGTGAATTTGAAAATGAAGTCTCTAGATCTACCCACTATGGCAGACCTCTATCCTTCTGAAAGAACATCAGTACCTAGATTGTTGGTAAGCTATACCACAGGGAATTTGCCAAAAAAAAAGCAAACTTGTTGTTTTGCTGGGAACCATAACTCTATTTGGTGGGAGAAAATAAGGCAGGAGGAATGTGATCATAGATACACATGCTTTTATCTCATCACAGAACATAGTCATGTATGATGAGGTATTAATATATTAAAGTGAAATAACCCAGGATCCCTTTATGAGATGTAAAGATCTATCTGACTGAGTCAAAAGGGAAACTATTTTATATATTATATTTTTTAACTAAATTATACACACATCTGTAGGCTTCATGTAGGTCATAATTGGATAAATTTTAGAGTTTTAGAGTGAGAAAGAGTGTAAATTGTTATGAGGGAGATTCCTTTGGGGAGAAGGAATGGAGAATTTCTAGACTTTTTCCCCCATGTTGGCATACAGTTTTGACCCATTGGATATGGAGAGCTGGAGACCCTACATTCTCCCTGTCTGATTAAGGGATTTTTCTATTCTGGCCTCAGTTGAATACCAAGTGCTACCAAAAATGTGATTCTGAGTTCAGGCTAGGGTTAGGAGACTTTCCTTTTCCAATTCCACTAAGGGACCCCTTTGTTTTGGTCTCATACACCCCCAGGCAGATGGAAAATCACATCAAAGAAGTGTAGCACAGATAATTAGACTCAACTAAGTTAGAAAGGAAGACTTAAAGAAGATTTTGAAGGACTTTAAGTGGCAAATAGAGGAAACTCTATTGAATCTTAAATATTACACGGCTCTACCCAAGTTTATGAACAGGGACATGGCATGATCAGAGTTGGGCTTTACAAATATCATTTTGGCAGTAATAAGGAGAATAAATTGGCAAAGGAAGGGACTTGAGTCTGAGAATCAAATGAAATTGCTGCAATAGTTCAGGGTTAGGGTTAGGTTTAGGGTTAGGGTGGTCATCTGAGTGGAAGAAAGGATAGATGTGATATGCATTGGGAGAGAGAATTGTTGTGATTTAGTAACTGGACAAATGAATTAAAGACTTTAAAGTAGGCAAACCTGAGTGACTGTAAAAATGGTCTGATGAGGTAGGGAATATGGGAACTCTGAAAAGCATTAGATGTTATATAGCCATAAAATATTGTTATTTCTAAAGTATCAGTGTTCAGGATTCAAAGTGCAATGCCTTAGCAAACTGTACATATATTTATATTTGTCACCAATCTCTCATGTTGTACCATAAACCAATGTTGTAACATGTGCTAAGAAATAAGATGATTGACAACAGAGGAAAACAAACTTCATGCAAATAAATGAAGTTACTTAGGTTGTTTAAATTAAAGAATTCCATTAAATTCAATATTTATTAAGCTCCTCCCATATACAACATACTGTATTGATACAAAGACAAAAACAAATCAGTCTCTGATCTCAACTAATTTATCTTCTACCAGGTGATACAACATGTATGATGTGATAGATTTAACACAACACGTATACTAAGCAAATAAAAAGGAATGCCAAAAGGGAGAGAATCCTAACAACTGGTATGATAAGAAAAGGACTTTGGTGTGAAGTGACACTACAACTAAGCTTTAAAGGAAGAAAGTAGAAGGAGAGAGGGCATTCAGAGCCTAGAAGAAACACGGAAGAAACAGAAAGAATATTGTGTCGAAAAAAAAGCTGGTAATCCAGTTTAGCTAGACCTGGGAGAAACATGAAATGAAACTAGAAGGGTTTGTGAAAGCCAGATTGTAAAAGTCTTTACATATACCATGAATAGGATTTTTGCATTTTATTATAATGGCATTAGGAAGCCATTGAAAATGTTAAATCAGGAGAGTGCCATGGTCATATCTGTAGTTTAGGAATATCAATTTGGTAGTTATATGGATGATAGTTGCTGAGGAAAGAGAGATGAGGAAGAAGAGTTAGAATGGTATTATGATAGCCCAAATGAAAGGTGATAATGATTTGAACTAGAATAGTGGTTGGGTGGGTGGAGAGGAGGGAACAAATCTAAGAGTTATTGTGGAGGTCAATTAACAAAGCTTGCCAGATGAGAGACAGGAGGAGAAACCAATGATGACTTTAAAGTTACAAAACTGGGTGATAGGAAGGATGATTGTGTCTCCAATAGCAAATAATGGAAGTTTGGAAAACAAATGAGTTTTGGGGAAAATACAGTGAGTTCTGCTTGAGACTTGTTCTGTTCCAGACACCTCTGAGACATAAGGGTGAATATTTCACCAGAAAAAAATGGTAATACATGACAAGAGTGTGAGAGAAAACTAAGAGTAGAATGTAGATTTGGGAGACATCTGAATAGAGATGATAACTGAATAAATAAGGAACTGATGACATCACCAAAAGAAAGTATAGATAAAACAAAGGAATGGACCTAGTATAGAAGCTTAGAAAAACTCCATATTTAATATGAAAAGAATATTTACCCATAAGACAAAGCAGAAAAGGAATGGTCAAGAGTAGAAGAAATAAAGAAGGTATTAAAGGAATGAAGGAGAAGAAATTAGAAAAGACAATATCGAAAAGCCAATGTGGGGAAGAAGCACCCAGAAAGAGACAAAGGTCAACAAGGCCAAAGGTGCAGAGAAGTCAAATACCATGAAAACTAATGAAAGGTCATTAAGCTTATCAGCTAAGAAATCATTGGTAACTATGAAAGAGCACAGCTGAAGACACGTGATAGAGTTGAAAGGCAAATTTCAAGGAGCTAAGAAGTGACTAGGAGGTTCAACAATGGAGGCAATGTCACAAATGCTACTTGAGGTGAGGGCAAGGTCAATGGACCAAGTTTTTGTTTAATATAGTGCCCCCTAGGGCTACCCAAACCCCTCAATAAACACTCACAGATCAGATCTTCCATAGCATGAGCAACCCAAGATTAAAGGTAACTTGGTGTGCCCACAGTCTTAAAACTTTAATTCAAGGGCTCTCATCAATGTTTTTACATTTTAATAATCAGCCAGAAGAAAAGTATCTCAAAGCTAAGGCATTACTAAAACAGCATCATGAGAAAAATATCAACAAAACAAATTCTCCATAAATCTGGGACATACTTTCCCATAAATTCATATATTATCATTTGGAGGTTTGGGTGGCCATAGAGTGCACATGGTAAGGCTCACAAATAGGTACCACCTATCATCAAGGTAGCTTATATTTCTGGTGACATTAGGCCACTTGATGTCTTTTCAAATTTGCATTTCTCAAAAACCACCATGAGAAATGACATCTCTCCTGGAGGTGTTGATCGACAGCACCCCTTGAACCTCTGCCAGGGTGAGACATGTGACACCAATACTAGTCTACATCACCTCTAACTGAAATTCTAGCCTTTGGTACTGTTATGCCCTTTCAAAAAGGAGAAAACCCAAAGGATAGCAGGAGTTGTGCCTATAGGGAGCCCAGCATTTCCCAAGCAGGATCCAATTTTCAGTTGGAAAACTGACTCCTCTAAGAAGTTTTGGCTTGGGACGGCTAGGTGGCGCAGTGAGTAGAGTGCCAGCCCTGGAGTCAGAAGGACCTGAGTTCAGATCCGGCCTCAGACACTTAACACACACAAACAAAAAAACCTAGTCGTGTGACCTTGGGGAAGTTACTTAACCCCAATTGCCCTCCAAAAAAAAGCAAAAAAGCAAAAGAAGAAGTTTTGGCTCTACTCTCCAGTCACCTCATTCACAAAATAAAGAGGTTGGACTGGTTGGTCTCTGAGATCTTTTCCAGCTCAACATCCATAAAACCTACGAAACCTCCAGTGGGACCCTGATCCGAGGGATGATGCCATGTGCTTCTGCAGCAAGACACTATTGTTGGTATGAAAAGGATGGTAAAAGGAGAGAAAACCCCTTGTCAGCTCATCAAACTTTAGACAATTCAAGGCAAAAGGGAAAGGAAAAGCTAACTACTTAGGGATGAATCTTGTGTTCTATAATGCTAGGTTGATCACCTGCCCCAGAAGATACACATACTGCAGTCCAACAAGATTGGCCTACTTGCCTTTGCTCACGCACAGTTCCTTGCCTTCTCTCTCTGACTTTGCACAGACTGGCCCCCAAACCTGAAATACACTCTTGTCTTATATCAGTCTCTTGAAATTTTGATATTCCTTCAAAGCTCAGTCCAAGTGCTACTTTATACATATGGTCTTTTCCCAGACTCTCTCCCCTACCCCCAACTGCTGATGCCTCTGGCTCAGAATAATGGTTTCCACTTTACTTTACATTTTGAATTCAATTATGTGTGTACAATTTGTTTTACCCATTAGAATATAAGCTTATTTTCAGTTTTGTCTTTGTATTGTCAGGGTCTAAAATAGAGTGTGGTATACACAGTAGGTACTTAGTAGATACTTGTGGATTGGTTTGTTAGGCACAATAAAACAACAGAATAGAGGATAATATGGATTATGGAGAGTAAGGCTAAGGTTGGTAGGAATGAGATAAGGAAAAAGCTAGTGGAAAGGGGAGTCTAGGGCCTTAGGAAATGTTGACTGTGAATCAAAAGGATAAGGAAAGCTGTAGCTGGGAATTTCTCCACCCTAGAATAGGGGAATGATAAATTGATCAGGACTTCTACCTGCCTATGACCTTACAGTGACCGACCATAGAATAAGTACTGACTTTCTAGTTCAGTGTCCCAAAGCATCATTTAGTTCTGAGATAGGGGAGGTAAGGGAAGAGAAAATGAATAACCTCTTGATTAGGTCGCTGGGGGCTGAGCTAAACTCATACATTCTTTTGTTACATTTCATTATCAAATTTTCAAAACTATCCCTGAAACTCTTAAGTATTTAGGGAAATTTCTTTATCCTGTTCAAATGCTAAGGATTCTCTTAACCTTGTCCTTAGAAAGAAAGAGCTTTAGGGAGCAAAGAAGAAAAATTACAAGTAATTGATAGAAAAATATCCCCTGACATCAAACTGTAGAACATCAATTATATTTATGAAAAGTAGTGAATGTAATTAGATTTTTGGAGATCATTTGATAGAAGAATTACATGAAGATTTCACATGTGCAGAAGGTTCAGTTAATTATGAGCCACAAAAGGTTTCACAACAGATGGGAACTCAGAAAATCAGAAGTCTCATTCTGATTGTGCCTTTTATTCATGGTGTGACTTTTGAAACGCCATTTAACCTTTTTAAATATCAGTTTCATCATCCATAAAATGGTTCCCACAATAGTGACCTGCATTTTGATAAAGTTTTGAAAAATAGTTTAGCTCCCCATAGACTCAATTTTGCTTTTGTTTTTGTTGTGGATTTTTGCCAAAGGAGATATTTGGGAAATGTTCCTCAATGACAACCAACACCCAAAAGGAACCAAGGTGTGATTTTAATATTTCTAGGTATCCAGCATTTCATTCTTGTAAACATTCCCATTGCTCATCCATATCATTATACCCTAGGCAATCCTGCCCCATCCTCCCATAAATGTTCCAGAACACACATACCTAAAATTCTAGAGGCTTCCCTCTGCTTCTTTTAGTATTTCATTCCATTCAGTATCTTTGTCCATCTGCCAAGTTCACTGACCACACTTGCTGAGTGAAGATCCCATTTCTTTTCCAGCTGTGAATGATCTTCATATTTTCTCTGCCTCATTTTCCATGTGTGTAATAAGCTTCAACCTACTTATCACCAGGTTTTTCCCCGCAGTGTTTAGGGGGTTGTTCACAATTTTGATCCTTCTGCGTTCATAATGTTTCATTATTTAATTATTAGGAGAATACTGGTTTTAAAAAAGATCAGTCTTTGAGATATTAGGAGCATTAGTGAACACACTGCACAGTTTTGCTTTTTATATATTTTTTTACAGTTTTTCAAATGAGATCCAATTTAATCTCCTCTTCCTTTTAAGCTGTGTAGCCCCACTCATTTTCTCCCAGCAGTTCTTGGTCAAGACATATGAAATGTTAAATGGATTAAATAGGTTTCTTTCTGCTTTTTTTGGAGGGGGGAAGGTAGGGCAGTTAGGGTTAAGTAATTTGCCCCAGGTCACATGGCAAGTTTTTTGAGTTGTGTCTAAGGCCAGATTTGAACTCAGGTCCTCCCGACCCCAGGGTCAGTGCTCTATTCACTGCACCACCTAGCAGCCCCTTAGGATTCTTTTTTTAATTGCATGTCATAATACAAGCAATAGGAGTTTTTAATTTGCTTTGCTGTTGTTTTTTTCTATTGTAGATAGTCTAGCAGGGATGGGAAACCTGTGGCCTAAAGCTACTTATGGCTCTCTAGGTCCTCAACTGCAGCCCTTTGACTAAATACAAACTTCACAAAGTAAACCCCTTTAATAAAAGGACTCATTCTGTAAAACTTGGACTCAGTCAAAAGGCTGTACCCAGGGACCCAGAAGGTCACATGTGGCCTTGAGGCTGCAGGTCCCCCACCCCTGGTCTAGAGGATAAATACTAAACCTATTATTTCACTGATACAGAGAACAGAACAACATCCTGAAATACAATCTTAGAGACTCACATAGAGCACTGCGAGGAGAAGTGACTTGTCCAAGTATACTCAACCAATATGCATCAGATATGGGATTGGAATCCAGGACTTCTTGGCTCTGAGGATCTCTCTACCACTACACCATATTTCTTTTCATCTCTGCTGTGAAGAGTTATGTTGATTTCTTTTGATTAACCAATGCCTCAGTGAGTAATCCCATAGAGTTCTGGGAATTAATGCAATTAGCATAATGATGTTACAACCAGGACTATCTGGGGGAAATCACCAACAAGAACATAGTCTTCTTCTATTTGAAGCCTACACAGGGTTTCCTCCCATGTCACTGGTTAGCACTTTTGGTGGACATAAGTTTCTCTGTTTTAAGTGTCTTAGTAAAAAACTTACTTATGGGGCAGGTAGGTGGCTCAGTGGATAGAGCACCAGCCCCAGTCAGGAGGAACTGAGTACAAAACCAGCCTCAGACACTTAATACTAGTTGTGTGAACTTGGGCAAGTCACTTAACTCCAATTACCCTGCCTAACCTCTCCAAAAAGCAAAAAAAAAAAAAAAAAAACTTATAAGGTTGTTGATGAGCAAATTTTTGAACAAATATATCTACATAGCCTATTGTAGACTATTGTACAATTTTAAAATATGTGTAGGTGACCTGATTTAGAGGAGAAAATGTTTTTACTCTACTGGATTATGCTTTTGTGATACACACACAAAACAGAGACACAGCAGGATCTTATATCCTCTACATTTCATAATCAACTGTGGCAATCTTAAGATATGGTCTGTCAACAGGCTATAGAAAAAGCCTGCCTATTTTTCTCATAACTTAGTCAAGTATATTCTCAAAACATCATATCACTGCCTATTGTCATAAAGATTTTATGACTTAAGAAAGTAGGTATATACGTTAGTAGCTGATGATGTCTTCTTAGTCACTCTTTTTCTTAATAGTGGCATTTCTTATTTTTCTTTTTAATTTTTGGAATCAGATTACCTTGAAATTCAATCCCTGTGCACATTTAAAGCTGTGCTGCTCCATTACAGATTCTGCTACATACATTTGGTTATATTTGGATGCTTTTCCTGACTATCTTGTGATGAGATTGCAGTATTATTCAATGTAATGGATCCACTAATATTTCTGATGAGAAAAGTTTGAAAAAAAATGGTAACAGATCTGTTCCATTCCATATCAATATCTAGTCATGCTTCCAATTTTATCTATGAAAGAACTGTGGATGATCTGCCTTGTGTGATCTGTGTGCCAAAGCTCTCTGAAATCTTCTTTCCTCATCTACTGCTTTTTGTTCAGTGTGACAATACCATTTGCAATATTCCACAATCCCTCTTTGCAATGACTAAAGCAAGCTTGCTCTAAACATGTGCTATTTTTCACTAACATGATCCACCAATTTGGCAAGGAATTCAAATGTTTATTGTTCAATATTGTTTGTGTACCTCTCTCACCTCCTCATTATGGCAACTGTTTTGTATCAAACTTCTCTAAGAAATTGTGACAGAATCAATGTATTCTTTTTCTACATTTCTCATTTTTCTGGATTTTTTTGCACCTTGTTTAAACTAGTTTGTAATTGCTGTATCACCATCAGGGTTTTGCTCTCTTCTTTAGTCTTTTTTTTCCAATCTAGTCTGTTTTTGACATTTGCTCTATGAACTAACTACACACAGCAGATCCTTGAAATGACTCTTGGGTCTATAACTATCCATTCCCAGTTTATTAACATAGCCAATTTCATTAATGGTAATATTGTTCGGTAAAGGACATGTCTGAGATGCGGAAAGAGGGAGAAATGGAGGGAGTAGAGGGAAGATAAAAGGGAGAGAAAGGGGAAGAGAGAAGAAAAGGATATTGGGAAGGAGAGGATTACTTGTTTAGTTTAGTTTTGTTTTTCTATAGTTATCTTCAAAATTCTAGAGAATAAATACTGCTGACTGATCTTCTGAGCAGGTTGTAAATATTTCCTCATCGTACTTTGGCTCAATGGTGACCTTGGAAACCTAAGCATTCCAAAAGCAACAGAATTTTATCCTTTTTCTCATAAAAATCTCACCTTGGTAGGGCAGAGGAGTTCGGCTACCACTCCTCTCCAGGAAAATTACTTCTTCTTAATGGGAAGCATCTAGAGAAGTTTGGAACCACACAGACTCCCTTTGCCCAATAAAAAATATGTCCCTTTGTCCTTAGTGTTTTTAAGATGATATATCTGATTCAACAGCTCTCACACTCCATGAAGCTCTCATTGACATCAATAGGCATTATGCATGAGAAAGGGCAGCAGGAGCTGGCTCATTATCTCTATCCCAAGCCAAGAGAAATGCAGCAATAATAGTCCTGGGCTTTTCTTCAAGCTTTTAACTGGTATTGGAGACATAAAAACATTAGGGCTCTTGGTCTGAGTAGAACACTTTCTACTTGTCAGGGGTGAGGAATCAAATATCATTTGATAAGTTAGGGTATAGGGGTGGAGGGTAAAGGGGTTGGGAGGAACTGATGAGACCCCATCCAGTTATTTATAAAACTGGCTAATTAATTCAGGCTTGCTAAGATCCCCTATAGCTGAGAGTTAAAGCCACTTAATTGTGAATCAGGAAACATTAACCTGAAAAAAAGAAGGCTCTATTACAAGTGAAATACTGTGTGATTATACAGGGTATCACCAAAGGCAGACAGTTACCATCACTAAGTCCAGAAAACTGAAGCTTTTTCTTATTCTCTAGAGTACAGTGGTTCTGGCATCACAACTCAATTCATGAATATGAGTCAAGTCTCAGTTTTTGGAATCAAGGTGAGCATTCACCTAGATCATTTATATATTTGAATTATTGTCACTCATTGACTTAGCCCTGCTCAAAAGGCAATGTGAACATCCCTCCAAATCCTTTACCCTGCCTGAGCCAGGTGCAGAGAGAGTTAGCATTTAACAGTGCTTTTCAAGATTTGCAAAGTACGTTACACGTTATCTCATTGGATCCCCATCACAACCATGGATAATGAATGCCTATCCTCATTTCACTGGTAAAGAAACTGAGGCTGAAAGATATTAAATTACTTGTCCAGGGTCACTCAGCTAGTAAATATTTGAGGTATATTTTCAATTCTGGTCTTTCTGACTCTAAGGCAGGGAGTTTTAAAATACACATACCAAATTTCTATTCCCACCTTCTGTAGCGGCAAGCACCCCAACATCCCCAGGGTGACTGCCAACACAGGTTCTTAGATCTGCTTTTGTAAAGGAAAGCAACTCAAAATGGGTTAACAAGCTCACTTTAATCAAACAGACATATATCATTTACTTAGTTCAGGGGGAAAAGGTCAGCAGCCCGAACTTCAGAGTATACAGACAGATCAAACAGACAGGCTTCCAAACTGTCCAACCATTATATCAATACCAAATCACAGTTACCAGAGAAGGAAGCATAAACATGTGGGTTTTCAAAGCCAGGGGGGCTCTCAACAGCTGCCCAGAGTCTCATCTGGTCAAATCACACAACACTTCTCAAAGGGAGCCCCAAAACAAAGCCTCCCATCAGGGTTTATATAGCCTTCTCCTGGCTCAGAGAATGTAACAAACTTCTTGACCCACAGCCCAATCACAAAGTATCCAGGTGTGGGTTTTCCTGAAAAAAAAACGAGCCTCCCACCACAGGCTCCAGGTCCACTTAACCCAGGGGCAGGGAAGATCTTTAAATCTGCATTTCCATTACACCTTCCCAAAAGAAAGGAGAAAAATGGGGTGGGGGGAGGTGTAGAGAGAGAGAGAGATTCCCTAAGGCAACAATCTCCACTCTACCTATGTACTGTAAAAGACCAGTGATGCTTAGTAACCGAGTTTATCATTTCACTCTGCTCCATCAAGTTCCTTTTTCTTAAATAAAAGATCATCCTGAAATCATCTGTCTTGCATCAGGATCACCCTATCAAGAAAATGCTCTTTTAATCGAGCACTTGCTTCTGGAAGTATGATTTATCATGTATATTTGCAAAGTGCTTTTCTCAGCTATCTAGTCATTTATACTTACCTGACTCCTGACCATTCATTTTATCAGGTACTATAAACCCCACAAAACATAAGGTATAAATGGAGCTCTGAAAAATGATGGCTTTGCTAAAGTCAGATGTTAGCAGGAGGAGCCCAGTCTTTTAAAAATACAGCCTTCCACTTACTGGGCTAACTCGCAAAGCTCCTTCTTAGGTAGTCAAGCTGCTCTAAAGACAGTTCTGGCTTAAAGCTCTCCCAAATTTAGAGCATCTTTTTTTTAATTCTCTTTTAAACACAACCCATTCATATATACACACACATACATACACCCCCACACACTTAGCTACTAGCACCTATTCCAGTATAGCTGATAGATTTACTGAAGAATTCAGTTGACCCTTCTGTTTCTTTAGAGGTTGTGGGGTCAGTCTTTTCTTTGTTGCCCAAAGATACTTCCAGACAAACTACCTGCCTTGCCACAGCACCTTCAATAAGATTCTCCTTATTTGCAGTCTAGCCCATACAAGTATAAGATGTCAAATCCTCATCACAATTATCCGCTGCCCTCCAGGACTTAATTCTATGTGTCTTAGAAATGTTGTGTGATTATAAAGGGTACCACCAAAGGCAGGCAATTGCAATCTCTTAGACCAGGAAGCTGAAGCTTTTTTCTTATTCTCTAGTGCAATGGTTCCAATATCACAACAGAATTCATGATATGTGCCAAGCCTCACTTACTAGACTCAAGAAGAGGATTCACCCAACTCATTTAAATATCTGAATGATAAACTTACAGACTAATATATAATAATATATATTAATATTATATACATATACTTCCCTCCCCCCCAGCCTGCCCTCCCTTCTATCATCCCCCCTCACATCCCCTTCCCCCTACTCTCCTGTAGGGTGAGATACCCTATTTAGTGTGTATGTCATTCCCTCCCTGAGCCAAATTCAATACCAATAAGGTTGATCCAATCCCTTTTGCCTTCCTGTTCTTCTCCCCCACTGCAACCATTTTCCCTTGCCTCTTCTATATGAGATAGTTTGCCCCATTCTGTCTCTCCCCATTTCCTCTCATTGTATTCCTCTCTCACCTCTTAATTTCACCTTTTAAGTATCATCCCTTCCTATTAAATTGGTCTTCTGCCCTCTATGTATACCTGTCAACATATATATACACATTCACATATGTATTCATACACCTTCTATTCCCTTCAACTATTTTCATACTGAGAAAAGTTCCATCAGTTACAGTTATCATTTATCCATGTAGGAATGTAAATAGCTCACCTTTGATAAGTTCCTTATGATTTCTTTTCACTGTTTATCTTCTCATGCTTCCCTTGCTTCTTGTATCTGAATATCAAATTTTCTATTCAAATCTGGTTTTTCCTTCAAGAATACTTGAAAGTCCTCTATTCCACTAAATGACCATATTTTCCCCTGAAACATGACACTCAGTTTTGCTGGGGAGGTGATTCTTGGTTTTAATCCCAGGTCCTTTGACCTCCAAAATATAGCCTTCCAGGCCCTCCGATCCCTCAGTGTTGAAGCTGCCAGATCCTGAGTTATTTTGATTGTGTTTCCACAATATTCAAATTGTTTCTTCCTGGCTGCTTGAAATATTCTCTCCTTGATCTGGGAATTTTGGAACCGGGCTATAATATTCCTAGGAGTTTTCTTTATGGGATCTTTTTTAGGAAGTATTTGGTAGATTCTTTCAACCTCTATTTTGCCTTCTGGTTCTAAAACATCAGGGCAATTTTCCTTGAGAATTTATTGAAGGATTATTTCTAGGTTCTTTCTTTGATCATGGCTTTCAGGTAGTGCAATGGTTCCAATATCACAACAGAATTCATTCATTTTAAATTATCTCTCCTGGATCTATTTTCCAGGTCAATGGTTTTTCCCATGAGATATTTCACATTGTCTTTATTCTTTCATTTGTTTGAATCTGCTTTACAGCATCTTGATTTCTCATAAACTCACTAGCTTCCATTTGCTCTAATCTAATTCTGAAGGAATGATTCTCCTCAGTGAGCTTTTGAGATTCTTTTTCCATCTGGCAAATTTGGCTTTTTAAGGCATTCTTCTCCTCATTGCCTTTTTAAGCCTCTTTTTGAGTTAGTCTATTTTTAAGGTGTTATTTTCCTCTGTCAGGCTGTTGACTCTCATTTCATAATTTTTCTTGCATCATTCTCATTTCCCTTCCCAATTTTTCCTCCACTTCTATCTGCTTCTTGAGGCCCTCTATGGCTTGTAAGCAGCTCATATTTTCATTTGAAGCTTTTGGTGAAGGGGTTCTGACCTCATAGTCCTCCTCCTGTTCCATGCTTCAATCCTCTTTGCCCCCAAAATAGGAGACTCTTGTTGAATTTTTCTGTTTATTTTTTTCCTTTGCCTAGGCATGTTGCCACTCAATTACTTCACCTTTGGGCTTGTTGCCACAGTAGGACTATGCCACCAGACAAGGGAGCTTCCCTCCCAAACAATGGGGTTTTCTCAGCTGCCGGAGGTATTAGTTGGGTGCCCTCTCTGAAGCCTCCACACATTCTGGCAAGCTGGGCGCACTCCCCAGGACCTCCATCCTAGACCACAATCCAGATCCAAGAAGGTTAAAGCAAGAGCACCCCCCACACTGGTCACCCATCCCCCTACAGTTCACAAGTGATGAGCTGAAGCTGCAATGTGGTTCGGGCTGCACCTAAGCAAATCAGCAGCTTCTCACCCTGGGGGCAAAAGCCAACTCTCCCTCCCAACTAGTGGGTCTCAATATTCATACTGTACTAACCTCTCACTTTGTCCTTGGCATCTATATGTTGATAATTCTGGAAAGGCCACAGCTGTTGGTGTTCTGGAGTCCCTCCAGCTGGCTGCTGGTCAAGCCGCCCTGGGGCTAAAACCTCTGGCTCACAGGGGTCTGGGCTCAGCTCCCAGAGTGCTGTGCTGGCTGCTCCCTGCTTGGCTGCCGGGCTGTCCTCAGAGGGAGGTTAGCTTCTCTGTGTCATTTTGTGGGTTCTGTAGCTCCAAAGTTTGTTCAGCATCCCCTTTTACATGGATTGATAAAGGTGGAAGCTGGAGCCCTGGGAAGTGCTGTTTCTACTCTGCCATCTTGACTCTGAGCCACCTCCCCACCACCGCCCACTGAGAGTTCTTGAATAGAAATAGATGTGAAAAACATAGGGTTGGTGGGAAATCAACTTGCAATATGGAATAGATTGTCATGTAATGTATAGTTTTAATAGCCTAACTGGTCTCTATAGCCAGACTTTCTCCTTGCTACCAATCAATCCTGTACGTCACTATTTTATATATATATATATATATATATATATATATATATATATATATATATATATATATATATATATATATGATGTATAAAATACATATGTAATATGTATTTTTTAAAAATAAATCTTAGGTTTAAAAGAAGGTAATTATTGTAATCATTTATATTCTCTTTGAGTTGCCTGAGTCTCTAACAGGTTTAATAATATTCCCATGATAATAAAGGTAGTACTATATGTCAATATTAAGATATGAGCCTAGATTACCCTAAAATAAAGATTGATATTCAATTCACCAAAATACAGAAAAGCACAAAATTTTAGACTTTTAAGCATGGTATTCAAAGTCCTCAGCAAAGGCCCCTATCATTTGAGCACACACCAGATTCTTAGTCGTACCTAGCTTCAGAATAAGAATTTAGTAAATTTAATGTTTAGTCATCCAGTCATCTCAGACTCCTTATGACCTCAATGACCATAGCATGCCAGGCCCTTCTATCCTTCACTATCTCCCAAGGTTGACTGTATGCTCAAGGCAGCCTCTGAGGATGGATCAATTCTCTGCTGCTTGTGCTAATTCTGACCCAACAATCAACACCAAGAAAACAGAGGTTCTCTACCAACCAGCACCATACCATCCATATGTATAACCCTCAGTTACAGCAAATGGAGAAATGCCGAATGTTATGGACAAGTTCACTTACATTGGCCGTATACTTTCCAGGGATGTAGACATAGATAATGAGGTAGACACAAGCATTGCCAGAGCTAGCTCACTGTTTGGAAGGCTCTGAATAGAAGTGTGGGAGAGAAGCAATATTAGACTGCCTACCAAACCAAAGGAATACAAAGCTGTTGGGCTGACCTTATTGTTGTTGTATAACTATGAAACCTGGACAGTATGCCAGTGCCATGCCAGAAAACTGAATGGATTCAATATGAATTATCTTGGGAAGATTCTGAAGATCACCTGGCAAGATAAGGACACTGAAGTACTTTCTCAAGCTAAATTGCCAAGCATTCAAACTGTACTGTAGAGAACACAACTCCAATGGACTGGCCATGTTGTTCAAATGCCTAAAGTACTTTTGCCTAAAAGATTATTTTACAAAGAACTCACACAAGGCAAGCACTCACATGGAAGTTGGAAGAAGTGATACAAGGACACTCTCTATGTTTCTCTGAGGAACTTTGGAATCGATAGTGAGACATAGAAGACACTGGCATAGGGCCACTAAGCACACTGTGCCTACATTAAAGAAGGCACTGTATTCCATAAGCAAAGCAGCAGTACAGCAGAGATTCTAAAGAAATATGAGATGCACAAAGATAGAGACGTCTCCACTCCAAATGCTTATATGGATTATTCGTGCCTGACCTGTTGTGGAACCTTCCAAGCACCTTTGGTCTGATCAGCCATAGTCAGACACACTGTACCTTGATCCAGGCAGAAAGAATGATGTCACTTTGGTCCTCTTCAAGAACAAGGGACAACAACTAATCACTTGAAGTCTGTCCAAGTTCATGGCCATTGCTTCCATAATACCCTCTAACCACCTCATCTTCTGCTGTCCCCTTTTCCTTTTGCCTTCAACCTTTCCCAACATCAAGGTCTTTTTTCATGAGTCCTATCTTCTCATCATGTGACCAAAATTGTTAAGCTTTACCTTCAATATTTGTCCTTACAAAAAAATAGTCTGAATTAATTTCTTCAAGTATTGACTAATGTTCAGTAAGTAAGTGTTTAATTAAATAAGACTAATTTACATTATCCCCAATGGGAAGAAGGTATAACAGCAGCCTAAAACTCCTAGAAATTGAACCCAGTGGGCAAGTGTCATAAGGACTTCCTCAGTCCTCTCTATAAAAACTGCCCAGTCTAGTCAGGGAATGTCCCAAGAGGATTGGGATATAGGGAATGAGGCCCTTATACCTCAAGACCATACAATCTCAGATTTGTAACTGGAAAGAACTTCAAAAGTATTCAAATCCACACCCTTCATCTTATAAGTAAAGAAATTGAAATTTAAACAGATTATAGTGTCTTTCCCAAAGTCATACAGTATTAGCAGAGCCAAGATTCAAATTCAGGACTAATATTCTGAATTCAATACTTTTTCAACTGAAACATTTCACATGTCATTAAGTAAGTTTTTGCTAAATAAAACATATTTCACATTAAAGCACTTAAAATTAGGTTTATAAGGCTAAAGAAAATATTAATTTTCTTTCATTTCTGTAATTCTCTAGCAGGTAAGAACTGCTAACACAGAGTTCAAAAGTCATAATTGATCAATCCACACCTCTTAAATTGATAGTGACATTTTAAAATGATGAACTACTTTTACCTCACCATTTGATTTCATGTCTACATATCTCTAAGTTTTTAAGAAATTGGTGGAATTGGTAATAACATTAAGAGGAGGGCCTGGCCAAGTGCCTTCCCCATAGTAGGAACTAAATTATGATGAAAATACCATGTAAGTGCACAATGTTAGAGTCATTCTCAACTCTTCTTTCCCATGTAATTCCCACAATCAGTTAACACATCTACTACCCTAGACCCCCATCACCTCTCACCTCAACTATTATAATAGTATTCTGGGCAAGTAGCTAGTATAGTGGAAAGAGCACTGGACTTGTAGTTAGGAAGACCTTAGTTCAAATCCTGTCTCAGATGCTTAATAGCTATATATTCCTGAGAAAGTGCTTTTGCCTTTCTGTACCTAAGTTTCCTCATCTTTAAAATGAGAAGATTGAACTGGGTACCCTCTAAAATTGCTTCTATTTCTAAAGTGATCATCACATTGTCTCCTTTTCCCCAGTTTCTCTCCAAATGAAATGTATCCTTAAAACTACTACCAAAAAATGTTCAGAAAAACTAGGTTGCCCACCATCTTACTGCTTAAGAACTTTTAGGGTCTTACTAATGCACTGTTGGTGGAGTTGTGAACTGATACAACCATTCTGGAGAACAATTTGGAACTACACCCAAAGGGCTACAAAATTGTGTATACCCTTTGAGCCAACAATACCACTACTAGGCCTATACTATTCCCTTCAAAAATTTTTTTTTAAATAAAAGGACATATACATACATATGCATACAAAAATATTTATAGCAACTCTTTTTGTGGTTTCAAAGAACTAGAAATTGAGAAAATGCTCATCAATTGGGGAATGACTAGACAAGTTGTGGTATATGCTTGTGATATAATACTATTTTTTATTTTTTGCTTTTTGGAAGGCAATTGGGGTTAAGTAACTTGCCCAAGGTCACACGGCTAGGTTTTTTGTATTTGTTTGTTTGTTTTTGTGTGCATTAAGTGTCTGAGGCCAGAACCAAACTCAGGTCCTTCTGACTCCAGGGCCAGCGCTCTACTCATTGCGCCACCTAGCCACCCTGTGATAGAATACTATTGTTCTATAAGAAATGATGAGCAGAATACTTTCAGAAAAACCTGGATTTACATGAACTGATTCAAAGTGAAGTGAGCAAAACAAGGAGAACATTGTACACAGTAATAGCAATATTTTATGATGATCAATTGTGAATGACTTAGCTATTCTCAGTAATACAATGATCTAAGACAATTCTGAATGACTTAACAATGAAAAATGCTATCCATTTCCAGAAAAAGAACTTACAGAGTCTGAATGCAGATCAAAATATACTATTTATTTACTCTATTTTTAAGGATTTTTTTGGTCTGTGTTTTCTTTCAGAACAAGAATAATATAGAAATATGTTTTGAGTGACTGCACATATATAACCTATATGAAATTGTTTGCCTTCTCAGTAAGGGGAGAGAGGAGAAAGAGGAAAGGGAAAGGGCAGGGGGGAGAATTTGGAACTCAAAAAAATTTAAATGAATGCTAAAAATTGCTTTTACATGCAATTTAAAGAATAAAATGTTTTTCAAAATAAAAAGTAATAATTTTAAGCTCTTCCTATTTGCTCTATGATAAAATACATAGCTACCAGGGGCGACTTGGTGGTGCAGTGAATATATATATATATACCAGCCTTGTGGTCAGGAGGACCTGAGTTTAAATCCAGCCTCAGACACTTAACACTTACTAGCTATGTGACCTTGGGCAAGTCATTTAAACCCAATTGCCCTAACTTCCCCCGCTCAAAAAAAAAAAAACAACACTCCAAATCCTTAAAGTGCTATTTAGGGTGGCTAGGTGGCCCAGTGAGTAGAGCACCAGTCCTGGAGTCAGGAGTACCTGAATTCAAATCAGGCCTCAGACACTTAACACTTACTGACCATGTGACCTTGGGCAAGTCACTTAACTCCAATTGCCCTGTCTTCCCCCTCCAAAAAGAAAGAAAAAAAAACATAGCTACCTTACCTTACATAACTTAGCTACCTTATCTTTCCTTCCTCAAATAATCTTGTTTATTCATCTTTGTACAAGTTATATTCCCCAACAGGCAGTGACTATCTTCCATTTTTATCTTTTTATTTCCTGTACCTAGAATTCTGCTTTGCACATAGTAGGTAATAAATGTTTATTGAATTAGTTAAGTGAAGAGTATATCATTTGAGTTATCCCACATTTCCTCCCCTACCTACCCCACCCTACACTCTCACACACTCTCTCTCTCTCTCTCTCTCTCTCTCTCTCTCTCTCCTTTCTTCCCTCCCTCCCTTTATGAAAATTCTGAAAAGCACAATGTTCATTTTGACCATAGGTAAAAAAAAATGCTTTCAAATTGCTTAGTCATATAATCTTCAAAATATTGTAGAATAATCTACATAGTTGAGATTCATTCCCAAAAGAGACTGATTCCTGGGCCTTCTCTCTTATTTAAATATCACAATATGATTAAAAATGTTTTTGACTACTTTCAGGTTCATAGGGCAAACAAGAATACTTTACCAATTATGAAAGATATATTATCTCCCTAAATCTTGGCATCATCCAAAATGGCTACATGATATTTGTAAACCATCGTCAGATCCTTTATAGGGTTTGTTGGTTTTTTTTAACTAATCCTTGATCATTATGCCCATAAGAATTCAATTTACCCTATCAAGTCTTCATTGGTCATTCAATCATCAAGTATTTATTAGGCATTTACCAGCCCCAGGCACCATAGTAGGCAAAGGTGATAAAAAGACAAAAATGAAACAATCCCTACTCTCAAGGAGCTTATATTAGAATCCCCTCGACTATCACAACCTACACCTACCCACCTTCACAAAAAAGGACAAAAAGAAGACAACAGCATTACCTCACCTTCTCCAAAATACCCCACAAACTCAGACTGAAGTGAGTAAATTGAGGGGACAGTATGAACATATATGCTGGGCTCTCTAGTGAATGTCACAACCCCAGGGTAACTGCACCCAGTTTCTAATGACTAGAAAGAAAGCCACCTATAGTCTAATAAAGGTAGAGGGAAGAATTTATCATAGGTGAGATCCCAAAGCTTTCCAGAACAAAGCACCTTACAAAATTCATATATCTATATAAGTATGAATTATTACTATTACTCTTAATCTCCATGTTCTCTATCCCCCCCGCAAATGCAGTATACACTATTTCTTTAATAAAATTGAATTTCAAACATTAAGACAAATTAAGGGGGGGAAGGATTTTACCATATCCCTTGTGATAACTGGGGCCAAATCAAGATACAGCAAAACCAAGAATATGAATCTCTACTTTCAATTTTAGTTTAAAAGCCATCTCCTAATTTAAAGGGAAAAATTTTCTGCCCTTCTGGGAGTACATGACTATTAAACTATATGTCAAATATAATAGGCTAATTATCTACACAAATGTCTTTCCAAGGGAAGGTGATAATTCTATGCCCTTGATAAATTTCTATTAGATTATATGTCACTAGATTGTATTTTTACAAGTAATTTTAAATATATAAACAGAGAATTATTTCTTCAATTCAGCTCAGAAATATCTACAATTTTGATATGAGGAGGAAATGTATCAAATTAAATTAAATTTTTCAAAATTTAACGTATTTTTGGTTTGCTTACTATGGGCAAGGCAATATGCAAGGCACTGAGAAAAAAATATATATATGTATATATACATATATGAAGAATAACTATCCCTGCTTTCACAGAGCAAAGTTGATTAATTTAAATACTTCAATTCTTGCAAAGGTCTGTAAATGCTACCAATGTGGGTATCACCTCTGTTGGCAAGCATCCTATTACTTTAGGAGGGAGATTTGGATGAGTCACTATTGTTTAAAAGAAAATCATTACCTGATTTCCAACGTTCTGGTGATGAGTTTTTCCAGGCTTAGCTTAGTAGTTTGCACATAGAAAGTCCTTTGTGGGGCTACTACTCAGAGCCTTTTAAGTTTAGGAGAGTTATGTCAGATTTAGGACTCTACAAGGTAGAGAATAGAAAGTACATGGCCACCTCCATGCTACATTGAAGCTTTAGAATAGGACTTTAATAAAGATTAAACATGCAGAAATGGCCTAACATAAGGCCTGAAGAGTTTTAAAGAGAAAAAGAACACATAACTAGGAAGATCCCAGAAGGAATGGTGTCAAAGGTAACAACTGAGCTGAGCCTTGAAATATGAGAGAAGTTATAAAAGACGAGGAGTAGGAGAAAATGAGATTTCTCAAATGCTGTGCAGAAAAATGCAAGCAAGTAGAAAATGGTATTTTACCTCTATGGAATTCTATTTCTCCATCTGTAAATGATGGTACTTGGAGTAAATTTTATCTAAGGTTCCTTTAAACTTTTAATCCTGTGAATAATCTCTGGAAGAACCAACAGGAAGACAAGGTATAGAACTGCATAGGAGATCGACAAAAAAAAAAGGACTTGCTTACCAGCTGTTTATTTTTCCTTTTGGAAACATTATGAGTAATTCAGAACAATTGAAAAGAGTCTGTCAGCCTCCTTACTTTGATTGCCCATTCTTGTTGAAAATTGGTTAAGGCTGGGATCTCATTAGTGATTTTAGAAGAGAATGAAAGAAATGAAGTTTAAGTAGGACTGCAATGCTGAAGGAAATAGAGGATATGAAATAAAATTGACTATCAGATGTTCCCAGTTAGAATCTGTTGAAATAATAGAAACCAAGTAATATTCTAATGGTTCCATCATGTTGATACTGTCCCCGCTAGGGTAGATCACAATTTATGCATAGTTTCTCATCCTATATGATTGTTGTGCATGCTTTCCCCCGGGACACTCTATGGAGCTCCTACAAACTGTATAAGACAAACTTTCTCCATGTCTTGGAGATTTTATTTATATGTGTGTGTATGTATGTATGCACACACACATACATATGTGCATGCATGTACTGTATGGGAGTCAGGGCAGGTCTGTGACTACCCATTCATTAGCTTTCACTGTCACCAAATCATTGGCCCAACTTTCCTGATCATAAATTTAGTATGAAGAAAACCAAATTTAGAGTAATCAATGCAACTTCTGCTGATAGCAGTTAAGCAAGTAACTAACCATCTTCTCCCCAGCTGAAAGCTTACATATAATATATATATATATATATATATATGTATATATATGTGTGTAGAGACAGAGAGATTATATATGATATATATTTATAAATATATCTATAACTACATATATATATATAAAGATATAGATAGATATAGTTATAGAAATAAGCATCTATATAACACTTTAAGGTTTGCAAAGTGCCTTACACTATCTCATTGTATTTTCAAACAATCCTAGGAGAAAGGTGTTATTAATATCACTATTTTACAGATGAGGAACCTAAAGCCAAAAGCTGTTAAGTGACTTGTTTAGGGAAATACAACTAATGGATATCTGAGGCTACATTTGAACCCAAGTCTTTCTGAAAACTTAATACAGTGCCAGGCACATAGTAGGAGCTTAATAGATGTTTATTGTCTGATTGAAAGATTGACTCAAGATACCAAACTCTGCCCACTGTGCCTCCTAGCTACCTCTGTAAATATTGTTACAATCAAGTTCTTCCATTAATGAGACTCAAAGTAAACCTGCTGTGGTCAGTTTGAAGAGAAAAGAAAAGAGAATGTAACAAAACCCAATCAGTTTTCTACCTGCTGGCAATTTTCTTGTAAAACGTCTGATAGAGATGAAAGTACAACAGTATGGGCTTGACACAAAGCTAGAACTAGGACTATGCAATGAAGGCAGCTCTCCAAACTGCAACTTGAATTAAGTATAACAAGGCACACTTTTTAATACATCTTTATAAATGCATACTACTTTATAAAATGTTATTTATATTGATAACTGTAGTTTATATATCTCCATTATTTCTCAATATCTTTCCTCCCTTCTCTGCTCAATAGTCTTTCTGGTAAGTAAGATTTTTTTGTGGGGGGGGGGGGTTAACAAGCTTACTTTAATCAAACAAACATGTATTACCTAGTTCAGAGGGAAAAGGTCAGCACCCCAAACTTCAGAGTATACAGACAAATCAAACAGACAGGCTTCCAAACTGTCCAACCATTATCAATACCAAAATCATAGTTACCAGAGAGGAAAGCATCAACATCTGGGTTTTCTTTTTTTTTTAACTGAACAAATGCTTTATTAGCTTCTGGTTTACATCATTCATTTCTGCCAGATTTTGAGTTACAGTTTTTCCCCATTTTTCCCCCACCCACAACCCCAGAATAGCAGTCCCACAAGATGTCCCCTCATCCAATCTGCTCTCTCCCATATCTTCTCCCATACCCCGTTCAACTTTTCCATTAGGGCAAGGTGAATCTCTGTGCCCCGATGCCTGCACATCTTATCTCCCAATTACATGCAAAAGAGTATTGATAATAGTATTTATATATATTTGAAACATTTAATTTTAAGACCTCGAATTTCAGATCCATTCCCTTCCTCCCTTGCCACCCATTCCCTCTGGGAAGATAAGTAATTCAGTATGTGTTGTACATGTATAGCTATGCAAAATATTACTATGGTAGATATATTGGACAAGGCTGCTTATAATTCCCTCCTACCCATCCCACCCCCTACCTGGTCCATTCCCTACTTGATCCTATCCTTCTTCTATACTGGGTACTTCCAACCTCCCCTCCCCCCAAGAATGCCCTCCCATCCATCATCCCTCCCCTCATCCCCCTTCCCCCTATTCTGCTGCAGATAGAGATATCCCATTTAGTATGTATGTCATTCTCTCCCTGAACCAAATTCAATAAGAATGTGGTTTTGCCTTTTTGCCTTCCTATTCTTCCCCTCCTCTGCAGCCACTTCCCCTTGTTTCTTCTACATGAGATAGTTTATCCTACCCTGTCTCTCCCCATCTCCTCTTGCCACTTTCCTCTCTCACCTCCTAATTTCACCCCTTAAGTATCATTCCTTCCCAACAAATTCAACCTATCCCCTCTCTCCATGTATAACGATAAACATATATACAAACATTCACATATGTATTCATATGACCATACACCCTTCTTCCATTATTTTCATACTGAGAAAGGTTTCATCAGTCACAGTTATTGGTTTTCCATGTAGGAATGTAAATAGGTTAACTTTGATAAGTTCCTTTTGATTTCTTTTCCCTGATTACCTTCTCAGGTATCTCTTGCTTCTTGTGTCTAGATGTCAAATTTTCTATTCAGCTCTGGTTTTTTCCTCAAGAATGCTTGAAAGTCCTCTATTCCACTGAATGACCATATTTTCCCCTGAAACAAAATACTCAGTTTTGCTGGGTAAGTGACCCTTGGGTTCAGTCCCAGCTCTTTTACCCTCTGGAATATCATATTCCATGCCCTTCTTTCCCTCAATGTAGAAGCTGCCAGGTCCTGGGCTATTCTGATTGTGTTTCCACAATATTGAAATTGTTTCTTCCTGGCTGCTTGTAGTATTTTCTCCTTGATCTGGGGATTCTGGAACTTGGCTATAATATTCCTGGGAGTTTTCTCTTTAGGATCTTTTTCAGGAGGTGATTGGTGGATTCTTTTAACCTCTATTTTGCCCTCTGGGTCTAAAACATCAGGGCAATTTTCCTTAAGCATTTCTTGAAGGGTGATTTTTAGGTTCTTTCTTTGATCATGGCTTTCAGGTAGTCCAATAATTTTTAAATTATCTCTCCTGGATCTATTTTCCAGGTCAGTGGTTTTTCCCATGAGATATTTCACATTGTCTTCTATTCTTTCATTTGTTTGGATCTGCTGAACAGCATCTTGATTTCTCATAAAGTCATTAGCTTCCATTTGCTCCAGTCTAACTTTGAAGGAATGAATCTCCTCAGTGAGCTTTTGAGATTTTTTTCCATCTGGCAAATTCAACTTTTTAAGGCATTCTTCTCCTCATTGCCCTTTTGGGCTTCCTTTGCCATTTGAGTTAGTTTATTTTTTTAAGGTGTTGTTTTCCTCAGTCAGGCTGTTGACCCTCATTTCATACTTTTCTTGCATCCTTTTCATTTCTCTTTCCAATTTTTCCTCCACTCCTCTTATTTGATTTTTAAATTCCTTCTTAAGGTCTTCTATGGCCTGTAACCCACTCATATTTTCCTTTTGAGGCTTTTGGAGGAGGATTTCTGAGCTCACAATCCTCTTCCTGTTCCATGCTTCCATCCTCTTTGCCCCCAAAATAGGAGTCTAAGGTTGCATTTTTCTGATTATTTTGTTTCCTTTGCCTTGACATGTTGCCACTTAATTACTTGACTTTTGGGCTTGTTGCCACAGTAGGACTCAGCCACCAGATAGGAGAGCTTTCGTTCAGAATGTTGGGGTCTTCACAGCTTTCTAGCAAGCTGGATACCCATCCCAGACCTCCCCCCCAGATCACAATCCAGATCCAGGGAGGTTAAAGCAAGAGCGATTAACCCCCAAGACTGATCGCTGGATCTCCCTACAGTTTGCAGGCCAGGAGCTGGAGCTGCCACTGAAAACTACAAAATGGCAAGTGTCTCCTCAGTGGTTTCTAGCCCCCAGGGGAGGAAGCCGACACATTCCCCAAATCCTGGTCCCAATGTCCACAGGGCACTAACCTCTCACTTTGTCCTAGGAGTATCTGGGTTGATAATTCTGGAATTGCCACACCTGCTGGTATTCTGGGGTCCCTCCAGCCGACTGCTGGCCAGGCCACCCTGGGGCTAAAACCGTGGCTAACATGGACCTGGGCTCAGCTCTCCACTTGCTGCATGCTGTGCAGCCGGCTCCCAGAGTGCTGCGCTGGTCCTTCCTTCAGGGCTGTTGGGCTGTCCTCAGTGGGAGGTTAGCTTCTCTGTGTCATTCTTTGGGTGCTGGGGCTCCAGAACTTGTTCAGAGTCCCCTTTTACATAGTTTGGAGGTGATTGAGAGGGTCTCAGTAATTGTTCCAAGTCAATAAGGAAGTCTAGTGTGTGAAATTGGTTTTCTTTGATATCTTATAAGTCTAATGGGAATTAAGCAAGTAACTATCTTCTCTTCCCAATTGATAGACCTCAGGAATAAAACTGAAAAAAGCTAACAAGTATCCAAGGACATGTTAAGTATAGATGGAAGTGTAATGCATCAGAGTCTTAAAAAAGGGAAGAGGTAGCATCTCTCTCTCTCTCTCTCTCTCTCTCTCTCTCTCTCTCTCTCACACACACACACACACACACACACACACACACACACACACACTCATATCCTCTGGATAATTTTCATTAAAACAAGATCGTTTCAAATTCACAATTGAAAATAATCATGCAACACTTTGAAAAACATGTTTAATATAGATTTAAAATTCTGCAAATTTGTACAAACTTGTACAAACAAGGTGGTTCAAGAAAAGGTGGTGTTTTGGAATCAGAGGACTTAGAGACTAAGGCTGATACTAATTTTACTCCATGTGTGACCTTTGGTGAATCCAGTTAACTTCTCTGAGCCATAGTTTATTATATATAAAAAGAGATTATTGAACTAAATGACCTGTAAGGTTCCTCCCTCATCCAAAAAAAAAAAAATCATAGATCTTAGAATCAGAGATGTTAGAAACCATCTGATCCAGGGGTAGATACTGAATTCAAACCTCATAGAACAAATCCCCTTAATAAAATGATCTGTTCTATAAAATTTGGATTCAATCAAAAGGCTATGCCTAAGGAACTAGAATGCCATATGTGGCCTCAAGGCCACAGCTTCCCCACTCCTGATCTAATCCAAGCCCCTCATTTAACAGATGAGGAAGCTAAGCCAAGAGTGGTATTTGCCAAAGGTCACAAATTGTAAATAGCAGATCCATAATTTCAACCCCGATCCTCTAATGACAAATTCAGTTTTATGATCCCACTTTAACACAACTGTTTTATACAGCATCATATACCACTGGTTGAATCATAACCTATAAAACTTAATAACTATACACAAAGAAAAGCCAGTATATATCATGACAAGGTAAAGGGGAAGGAGTGGACCATATGAAAAGTGACAATGCCATGCAGAGACTGAGGTTAACAAAGCTTTATTGCTACTCACAAAGATAGAAGAATAAATGCCCCTGGGGAGTAGTGAAGTATGTGGCCCCAACTGACCCAGAATTACACTGGCAATACATTGCTGGTGGCTCCCATGCTCATTCTGATCTAAGGCTTGGAGCTATTTGGGGTTCGGAGTCTTTTTTCTTTAGATTATTTTTTTATTTTAATAGCATTTTATCTTTTCCCCATTACATGTCAAGACAACATTAGCATTCATTTTTACAATATTATGAGTTCCAAATGTTTCTCCCTTTCTCCTTCCCTCCCATCCTCTCTTCCTAAAATGATAAGCAATTGGATATTGATTATACAAATGAAATCATGTAAAATATATTAGTCACAGTTGTGAGAAAAGAAACAGATCAAAATAAGAAAAACCACACACACACACACACACACACACACACACACACACACAAAGAATAAAGTGAAAAAGTATGCTTTGATGTGTATTCAAAGTCCATTAGTTCTTTATCTGGATGTGGATTTTCCTTCCTGAGTCCTTTGTACTTGTCTTGGATCATTGTATTGATAAGGAGAGCTAAGTCATTCATAGTTGATCATTAAATACTTTTGCTAATAGTGTTTTCCTGGTTCTGCTCATTTCACTTTGCATCAGTTCATACAAGTATTTTCAGGTTATTTTTCTGAAATCTGTCTGTTCATCATTTCTTACTGCACAATTACGGTCATATACCACAGTTTGATCAGCCCTTCCCATTTGATGGGCATCCCCTTATTTTCAGTATTTTGCCACTATGAAAAGAGGTGCTATTAATATTTTTGCATATGTAGGTCCTTTTCCCTTTTTTACAATCTCTTTGGTATACAGACCTAGTAGTGGTTTGCTGGATCAAAGGATATGGACAGTTTGGTTGCCTTTGTGCATAGTTCCAAATTGCTCTCCAGAATGGTTGGATCAGTTCCAAACTCCATCAACAATGTATTAGTGTGCCAATTTTCTAACATCCTCTCCAACATTTATTATTTTCTTTTTTTTGTCATATTATCCAATCTGATAGGTGTGAAGTGGTACCTCAGTTATTTTAATTTGCCTTTCTCTATTCAAAAGTGATTGAGAGCACTTCCTCATATGCCTATAGGTGCCTTTGATTTCTTCATCTGAAAAATGCCTAGTCATATCCTTTGACCATATATAAATTGGGTAATGGCTTGTATTCTTACTCAGTTCTCTATATATATTTGAGAAATGAGGCCCTTATCAGAGACACTCTCTATAAACACTTGTTTTCCAGCATTTTGCTTTTCTTATAATCTTGGTTCCATTTGGTTTTGTGTAAAAGCTTTTTAATATAATCAAAATTATCTATTTTATATTTTGTAATGCTCTCTATCTCTTGTTGTCTGAGATCAAGATTGTTACTCCTATTTTTGTTTTTTATTTTGTTTTGTTCTGTTTTTTACTTCAGCTGAAGCATAATAGATTCTGTTTCAGCCCTCTACCTTTATTCTGTGTGTGTCTCTGCCTGAAATGTGTTTCTTGTAAACAATATATTGTAGGATTCTGCTTTTTGATCTACTCTTCTATCCACTTCTATTTTATGGGAGAGTTCATTCCATTCACATTTGCAGTTATGATTATTAACTGCATTTCCTTGTGTCCTATTCTTCCTCCTATTTGTCCTATCTCTCCTTTCACCCTTTCCCTCCTAACCAGTGTTTTGTTTCTGTCTACTGCCTCCCCATATCTGCCCTCTCTTCTGTCAGTTCCCCCCTACCCTTTACTTAATCTTCTCCCCTCCTACTTTCCTGTCAGGTAAGGTAGATTTCTATATTCAACTGATTATGTATATTATTCCCTCTTTGCATCAATACTAATGAGTAAACTGCACACAATGTCCATTGCCCACTGTCTCATCTTTCCCTCCACTAAAAAAGGTTTTTTGCACCTCTTCATGTGAAATAATTTACTCCATTCTACCTCTTATTTCCTTGTGTACCCACTGTATTCCTCTTTCTCATTCCTTATTCTTTTATGTCATTCTCTCAAATTCACCTTATCCTCTGTCTCTGTATATTTCTTCTAGCTGTATTAATAGTGGTACAACTTTTAATAATTACAAGTATCATTCTCACGTAGGGATGTAAACAGTTCAGGGCCATTGAATCCCTCATGTTTTCTTCTCTTAGGTTTCTCTTTGGTCTTGATATTGGAGATCATATTTTTTGTTTAATTCTGGTCTTCTCCTTTTGAAAGTTTAAAATCCTTCCATTTCATCGAATGAGCATTTTCCCCTTGATACATTATTACTTAGTTTCACCAAGTAGTTGATTCTAGTCTGTAGCCTTGGCTCCTTTACCTTCAGGAATATCATGTTCCATGACCTCTGATTCATTAATTTTGCAGTTGCTAAATCCTGTTTAATCCTGATGATGGCTTGATATTTGAGTAGTTTCTCTCTGGTCTCTTGCTGTATTTTTCCTTGATATGATTTTTCTGTAACTTGACTGTAATGCTCCTTAGAATCTTTAGTTAGGGATTTCTTTCCTGAGGTGATCAGTGGATTCTTTTAAAGTTTATTTTGTCTTCTGGCTCTAGGACATCAGGGAAGTTTTCCTTGATCATTTCTTGGAAGATGCTTTCCAGGTTGTCCTTTCAATTATGTCTTTCATGTAGTCCAAAGATTCTGACATTGTCTCCTGGATCTATTTTCCAGGTCAGTTGTATTTTTGTTTTGGGGTTTTTTTTTCCAATAAGGTATTTTACATTTTTCTCTTTTTTCATTCTTTTGAATTTGTTTGATTCTAAAAGTCTCATAGAGTTGTTAGCTTTCATTTGCCCAAGTCTAACTTTTAAGGAGTTGTTTTCCTCAATTAGATTTTGTACTTCCTTTTCCATTTGGCCAATTCTACTTTTTAAAAAAATAGTGTTTTCTTTTTCTAAGCTATTGACTCTTTTTCATAATTCTCTTGCATCACTCTCACTTCTTTTCCCAATTTTTCTTCTGCCACTCTTATATGATTTTTAAGATCTTTTTTGAACTCTTCTGTGAGTTCTTTCTGGGCTTCAGAACACTTCTTATTTTCCTTTGGGGTTTTGCGCTTAGGTGTCTTCTACATTTGTATCTTGATCTTCTTCCCTGTCACTGTAACTTTCTATGGTCACATTCTTTTATTGTTGCTTCTTGCTCATCGTTCTTGGCCTTTTTCATTTCTTATAAATTTGAGCTCTACACCTTGGGTGGGAGGGGCAATGTCTCAAGCTTCTTGGTCCAGGGGCTACAGGTCCTGACTTTTTATGTACTGTTGTACTGATGTTTCTCTGCGGTCCCTGGGGACTCTCATTTCTGGTACTACACTAAAGGGATGTTGGGGTGGCTAGTGTAGATGGAGGCTGTAGGGGTCTGGCAGCTTAGCTAGCACTGAGCTGGGGTCTTAGTGCTGGTGTGTGGGTTTACTGAGGCAGGTGGGGTATTTCTGCATTTTCCGGGGGGTTATCCTGAAGCACATGGCTGTCTGGCCACTGGTGACTGCCTGTTTGCCCAAGGCTATGCTGAAGCATGTGCTGATCCTCAGAGATGGAGTCTGTCCATTCCTGTGATTATGCTGAGGCATGTGGGGGGAGGTCCTAGTATTGGTGTTTGCCTAGTCTACCACACTGGGTTTCAGGGTCTCACCACTGTTTGTTGAGGTGGGGCTTGCTGATGGTTTGTTGGGATGCTTCCTGTCCTGGACTTTACTAGAGTGAGGCAGATTTTTCTTACAGATCTTCCAAGTTTCTTGGGTATAAAAATTATTTCACTCCATCTTTTTGCTAGTTCTGCTGTTCCAGGACTTGTTTGGGGGTACTAATTATAGTTGTTTGGAGGTGAATGTGGGAGAGTTATAGCAATTTACTCTTTACTCTGCCATTTTGGCTCTCAGAAACCTTAAATTTTCCAGACTTAGAGTTGACAAAGAGCTGATATGTCACTAATAGGAGACTGCATTCATCACCAGTAGGGAAGAGCAGTGGGGTAATATAGGCCCCTGGAACAAAGTTATTCTCTGAGTTGCCTAATAAAGAATGGGAAATGAGGGACAAAGAGGCAGGAAACTACCTTAATTGTGCCATGGCAAAAAAAAAAATAACTGGGGGGTAGGTGTAATATCCTTTCTATGGTTGGTTAAGCCTTAGCAAATATGCATTCTAGGAGCTGGGGATGAACCAGTCAAACCCCAGTTCCATTGTATATTCACATAGGCTATAAGGTAAATGTTATGCTTGTTTACTTACTTATACTTCAAGAATCAGTGATTTTGTCATTTTGGTTACACCTGCCACCATTGCAAGCAGGAAGCCCTCTATGACTCAGCAGATTGTCCTCAAGAATTATTGTAACCAAAAAATTTCCAGTTCTTCACTGATGAGTTTCTAAATTAAAGGACTATGGTCTCTATTGTTATACTGAGAAATCAGCGAGTGAGATCATTAATAATTTTTAAGTGGAGTTTAATAGCTGGCAACTGCCAGGAGTGAACACAACCCAAATCAAGCAGCCCTGAGATGTATATGCTCAGGACTTATATAGACAAAAGCCACAACATAACTGTTACCAAGGGGAAAACACAACTTTACAGTTATTATGAACAAGTGGGGAAAATATACAAGCCAAAAGATAGCAATCAGTTCATTGCCTAACAACCCGTTTGTTGCCCAACTGGAAAGTCCCCAAGTCTATTCCAAGAACCAGGAAGTGGGGTGTGCCATGGATTCCAGGTGACAGGTTTGGGTAGGTCTCCTAGGTGGGCTTTGTTTCAGGCAAGTCTCCTAGGTGAACTTACCCAAGATGGGAGAGATGGGGGAGGTTCACAAAATGGTGGTTACAACACTATCTAAGTAATTGAAAGAAATATCAAATTTCAATTAGAGGTTAGTAAAAATATTTTCCCTTCCTAGTTTACAGACACCCTGAAATCAATCAATGCACTACAACTTCAACCAGTTAAGAATCCTTGATATAAACCTAATATAGTTCTCAAACAATATTAATATAGTCAGTCCATTACTGGGCACAGACTTTAAGTTTTTCTGGCTTATTAGAGATTTGTTCTGATTAGGATAGAGTTCAAGTGCCCAGGGTCACCCTAATCCCAAAGCAGAACATCAGGGTAGATCTTACATCTTCCCTGAAACTGTGATGAAGAAATGGTGAAGAGAGAATAGACATAAAACAAAAATTATTAGAAAGAAAATTCAACTATCTAAAGAAGTCAGTTAGTTTTCCTCTCCCATACAACATTCATATATAATTATTTGTGCTTTCCTGAACATGTATGACATAATTTCTTTAAATAGCTGAAGTAGGCCAAGGACCTAAAAACTATCGATGTCTTTTCAAGAATTTTTCAGTCTCTCATGAAACTGTATAGGCTTCTGAAACATGCGTATTTTCCTATGTCAGTTCTCTTTAAGTAAATGAGAATGAATCCAATGTTTCACTTGGGTGGCAAGACATATAGCCAACCTCTCCTCCCCTAAAAACAAAAAGATACTTTCAAAAATAAATATCTCTAGTCAGCACAAAAAAGGAAATCCATCGTATCCTATAACTAAATATCACTATAGGTAGCATTTAATAACAGGTCAAGGATAGAGGCCTCTGACATTCCATTCCCAAGGCAATGAAACAGTTGAGCTAGTCCCAGAAATCATCTGCTCTCTAGTCCAGAGATTAGATTGAAGCCAATTTAGTGCTTCAGCAGAAGGTTCAACATAAGACCTTAAATGAGATAACACAAGAGAGTGATAAATGCTACCAGAGGTGACTAATAAGTCTAAAAGGACTGAAAAATTATGACAGTTATAGCATTTGCTGCTTTTTACTAATCAATCACTGACAAGCCTACACTGGCCTTGCTAGAGCTATGACTTGGTTTGAATCACAGCTAAAATTTGTGAGGCAAACAGCCTGATATAAAGTATTCTGCAGGCTACAGTGAAGTCCCAAACTTTCCAAATATCTGTACCAGAAATCCACTGTTTGTTTATAACACAACCTCCAAACCAAAGAGAGACTCTTTGCTGAGGCAAATAGCTTCTTTAAAATTAGAGTCTCTTCACACACAAACAAAAAAAAAGCATTTTAACTATTTATCACTAGGAATGAGAGTAAAGAACCTGATCATTTGAGGTGCTTTCAGAGGCTATAAAAGGGGAAGAATGGCACATCATTGAATGGAAAGGGAGTGAGCTGTGTTCATTTATAGACACTAAAGAGAAATGAGCATTAAGAACAGCCTCACATCCGGGAAGTCTCTGGGAGGCAGCTGTAAGCCGATAGCGAACTTGATGCATAGCAAAGGTTGGGAGGTGCAGGATATCAGCTGCCTGCTAATATTTATAATAGTATAGAATGCTGCTTGTTTGCGTGAGGGAATTTACAACCCAGTGATTTTTCACTACCAAGGTTATACTTATCTCTTTGCAAAGAGTGCCAGTTCCTGGTGTTTTCCTATTTTTCCAACTTGGGAGTCAGGGAAAGAAAAATTCACCCTGATAAACATGAACTTAAAGACAAGCCTTTGCAGAAAGATAAAGATATAACACTCCATCTACATAAAAAAGTGTCCATGAGGCATGAAGCTGTTTAATCTCCCTCTTGGTGAACTTCCAAATCCCTTTCCATTTGTGTCTAGTGCACTTTGTACAAATGCCAATCCCCTTCCATCTCACCCTGATGTCAAATGACAAAGGGAAAACCTCCCATTCGAGATTTCTCTCTTGCAGCCTTTTTGCTTCCAGTCTCCTTCAAACAAAAGCTCTGCCTCCAATTCCCTGCTGGAGACTAGTTCCCCATGTGACACATAGCCTGGCAGAGGAGGAAAAAAAAAGGCATCGCCATAGATCTTCCATGACATAAATTAGAGAGTTACTGTCCAATCCCATCCCCATCAAGGTCCTTGAATGTAGCCTCCCACTGAGCTAGGAACTATTGGATTTCCATCTGTGTCTCCTACCACTGGTGGCTATTGTTTAAATAAACATTGCTTTGTATTACTTTTATGTTTTTTATTCAATACATGTTGATGCCTGGTTAAAAGGAAAGAAAATTGCAGTATTAAAAGACTAGTATTTTCAGAGTCTTGTGATGTAAATTGCTAATTTAAAACCCAAAATATTGTTAAAGTGTCTTTATTTAATGGCAGGTGATTGCAAGCTGTAATTTGCAAGCTGTAGTTGCAGATGGTAATGTTTTTCCTCTCTTTTCAGCAGTATAGTACAGTATTTACTGCAGATCTATGCAGGCACTGAACGGCCAACTGTGAAGGGAAATACTCATGAGTAAGATTAACAGCACAGTGCTAGAAGGCAAAGCCCATGTTGAAGACTCACTGAATTCTCTGTGGAGCTGGAGTCCCCTCCCCTCAGTGATGGGTGGGTATTAGTTCAGCTAGAGAGACTTGGAATTCTATCAAACCCATTGATGTCTGGTCCCACCCAGAGATGAAATGAGGGTGGGACCTACTGATGTTTTATTTTGTTTGGATATAGATATAGATGATAGTATTCTTTTTGAGGGGATGGAGAGGTAAAGGGAGAACACAGAAAATGCAGACAATGGAGATCCTAATAATATTAGCTGACTTTTATATAGTTTTCTTCATGATTTTTTTCTCTTTGGATCTTTAAAATGATCCCATGAGGTATACAGTATAATTGTTATCTCCACTTTTAGAGATTTGGAAGTCAAGGATTAAAATCAATAAGCAACTTGTTCAAGACAAGAACCCCACTTTGATTCCCAGAGCAAGTACCACAAACCATGCCATGGACAATGAAGCACACACTCAATCAGAGGGGTGGTAAGAGGCCCTGGGACATTGAATAAGACAGCGCCTGGACAAAAACAGGAGAGAGGGAACGAATTTTCCCTTCTTTATCTCTTGTCTCTTCCATTAGAATGGGAGCTCCTTGAGGGATAGCAGAGATTGGTGGTGGTTATTTTTGTTGCTATTGTTACCTCTGTATCCCCAGAGCTTAGCACAGTACCTGTCCCACAGGGAGTGTTAAATTTTTCAAATGACTATTTGACATGTTCTTTTTAACTGAAAATTAAAACAATATAAACAATAAAACAGCTTCACAGTCAGACAACCCTGGTTTCAAACCCTGCCTCTGACACATACTGGCCATGTGACCCTAAACAAGTCATTTAATCCTCGGTACCCCAACCAAAGTAGATGCCAATCTGCATCAGTTGGGGGGCGGAATAAGCATAAGCAAGAAAAGCATAAGAGCTAAGGTAATATTTTTCATGAATGATAAAGGCCTGCAAGTGTTCTTTGGCACTTTCTAAAATTAGTACCCTATGTCTAAGTCCTGGTGTCACTGACCTAATGGCAACTCTGGGTCAAGGTTGGTAAGTGCCTAAATTGAGATCATATAAACTTTAAAACTCCTGAATAGTCTCACAGCCCCAGGCTAGGATCCACATGAGTCAGAGCATCCTCAAGGGAATTGGAATAAAAATAGGGACTTACACAAGCCCTTAGGGGATGCCAGTTTCAAATTTACTTTTTCATATACAACTTCACTACTACGTTATTCCTAAAGTCATCTGGTTAGTTTCCTCTATTTGAGAATACAGTCCTACCCTAATTACATGATACAAGGCATAAAGAGCAAAGACTCCTGGGAAGGGATATATTCTAATTGTATCTCTTTCATACTAAGATATCAATGACTGATTCCAATCTTTTCCAGAAATGAAGTTTTGAGAGAAGGGCAAAATAACAACATACAAGGGCACCAGATGCCTTAAAGAAAGTTGAGGAAAGAGGCACAGAAAGAAAAAAAAAACAAAAACAAAACTAAGAGGCCTGTATACAAACTCTGTGATCCCATGGTGCAGAGGAAAAGACATGAAGGGTTTAAGTCTCTGCTCTGTTACTAGTTACATATGTGATCTTGGGCAGGTGAATTCACCTCTTTAGGACTCAGTTTCACCATCTGTAAAATTATGGGGTGGGAAATATGACATCTCAGGCACCATCCAGACGGAATATTCCATGAGTCAGGAATAAGTTGGAGTAGATACCATTGCGACCCTTCCAATTCCAAAATTCTGAGGTTCCTGGGCTCCAGCAGCACAGTTAAGGACCACTTTTGTTACTATAATTCTTTGTCCAAACCAAACAGTGAAGTTTCCATGGAAAAATTCTGAAAGAGCATCACAAATCACCATTATGCTCTCTGGTTATGTTATTTACCATAGGATGCCTATAATATATCCTATACCTGAAGATATGACTAAAAACCAATGGCCTAAGTGTTTGTCTCACATGTCCAATTCAAATTCTCTTTTATTTCATTCTGTTCAACACCTTATTAATGTTTATTTTGCAGAAAAATAAAAATTACTTTACATCATCTATTTAGGAGTATTACATAAACCATTTAAATACTATATTCTCTACTGCCATCTAGGGGATTTTGGACCAAGGAAATGTCCTCCTTGAGCTGAAAAATAAAAACACACCCATGGAGAAGTCAGGGACAATTCCCACAGTTATTTCTTTTGCACATTCCAAAGTGCTTGGGATAACATTTTATAGAGGGGGTAGGCAAGTAAGGTCCCAGGTGGTATTGCACCTGAAGAATGCACAACCAGGAAAGATGTTTGCATGTTTGTTACTTTACACCCTAATATTTTGCAAACTAGACCTTTGAAATAAACAGATATTCCCAATTATATTATTTTAATGTTTTCAAGCTAGATGGAACAAAATATGAATCACTTTTCCCAGTTCCCTGAATTATACGTGGTACCTACATATTAATACTATATGCATGTCAGAATTAAAGTCCCAACTCATTGAAAGGAGGAGAAAAAATCAGAGAGACACTGACACTTCCCTGGCATCAGCACTTTGGTGTTGAAGCTTCCTAAACCAGATGACGTTATATGGTAATTTCCCAGTACATCACTGAACAAAGCAGAAGGATTTCTTAATGGTTGTGCTGAGAACTGAACTGAATTATAACCTTTTGTATCATAGTCATATTTTCTAGGACTTTTCCTTTTTTCTTTAAAGATACACATATTATTATAATTAGATTATAATTAAGCAATCTAATATTAATCCTAACCAAGAAATAGCTATTTAGAAAAGCCTATATAGGTATTATATTAACAAGTCTTATTTCCTGAGGACCTAACAAGTGCAGGAAAGATAATTAGCACAAGGTCAATGTGACTTTTTTTCCAGTTTGCCTACATTGGAAAGAAGGGAAATACTTCCTGGTTGAGGAAAGACTGACCAAGGGAAGAAGTATGAATTCTCCCAATTCTGGCACTTTGGAAGAAGGAAATATTTCCCCCTTTCCAATATTCATTATAGGAACACCTTGAAGGTCCTATGATCATCATGCTCCGCTCTCTGAAACGCAAATATAATTGTGCCCATTTGGGGCCTACAGCACAAGCAACATGTGACTTGGCCCAAGGTGTAGCCATGATGACATATGGCAGTTTCAAGGTCTCATACACAACTGAATTTTCTCCTCGTACTTGAATTCTCAGTTATGGCTCTGTGCGTATGTGTGCCTGGCATTATCAATCAAGTATTCATTAATCACCTACTAGGCTAGATATGAAGATACAACTACAAATACTATTCTAGAATTCCAAGACTACACCCAAAATTCAGCCATGGGGCAACTAAAATCCATTTCAACTAGAGG
Organism: Gymnobelideus leadbeateri; assembly: GCA_011680675.1. Taxonomy (NCBI): domain Eukaryota; kingdom Metazoa; phylum Chordata; class Mammalia; order Diprotodontia; family Petauridae; genus Gymnobelideus; species Gymnobelideus leadbeateri. The sequence goes on from WOXC01008568.1 coordinate 68,521, forward strand.
CACACAGCAGATATTTTCAAACACTGTTCTAGCCTCAGCTCTAGCCAGTCAAAGGGAAAGAGGAAAAACTCCCCCACCATGAAATTTAAACAGAGTTTCTACCTAATCACTTAAATACTACAGGCACCAAAAAAGTAGCCTGAAGAAATTTCAAAGCAGTGACTCATTAGATCTAAGTATTTGTTTCTCAAAGCCATGGCTGCTGAGTGTTGCTTTGAATGTGCTGCACTATTGATCATATAAGTTTTTAGTTTAATGACAATTTGCATACATTAAAAAATCACCAAAGGGTCATAGATCTAAAAGTGCAGATAGTACAGATTTATTCCTCCAGTCAGGTTGAAGAGGAGGCCAATCAGGTTAACCAGCCAGAGCCTAAGAAAAGAAGACTTTCTTATTCCTTAATCCAACATGTCTCTGTTGAAAAGGTACTACCTCTTAATCAGGAATGAGTTCCACTTGGCCCATGTATGCACTGGATAACCATCAAAAGAAAGCCTGGGCAGAAATCCAAGTGGTGGGTCAGTTGATAGATGCTCCTGTGACAGCAGATCATTGCTATTTCTTCATCTACCAGGAGAAAAATATTGGCTATCCTACAGAATACCAGGTCAATGCCCCTTTGAGGAAATCTGATACACAATAATTTACAGGTCCATCCAAAAAGAGGAACACAAGAACTCAACCTGATGGTTTAAAAGCAGCCTTTATCAGACATTAATGAAGTTACCACTCAGAAGTCCAATTGCACATATCAATCTGGCTCCAATTCTGTATCTTACTTTTTATGGTATTAGCACTATTATCAAGATTATCTTGATATTCCTCTAACTTGATTAACTTGATATTCTACATCCTTTACTCTATGCCTCAGGAATCCTAACATATTCCTCTGTTGATGTTACCGCTCTACTGAAAAACTAGAGGCTCCCCATCACCTGCTAAATCAGGATGAACTTCTGATCTTAGCATTTAAGGTCCTATAATCTGACTCTGAGCCAACTTCCTAGTCCTTTTTCATAGAGGTCCCTTTCATGAACATAAGCAGTCGTTCCCAGTATCAGAGGAGAAGCTTTGGGGATCACATCAACTCTTAAAGTTCCCAAGGGCACTCATCCATCATAAGTATAGTTCATGCTGTGTGTACATGAGTTACATTCTATGCTATGATAGGTGAAGTATAATAAATGGTACTCACACATCTCTGTACATGCAAAGAGCTTCTTTCCCAATACCTTGCTACCAGTGAATTAAACAGACCCTAAGAAGAGCAGAGCCCGTGGATAGCAAGCCACCCAGAAACCATTAGATCAATCATATAACTAGATTAATTATAACGTATATCAGAGCAAGGTGCCTTGAAATACTCCCACGCTTCTCCCTATTTGGCACTGATATCTTTTGAATACATGGAAGCAATTATTACAAGGACTTTTTGGGTTATCTGAACATTCTGATTATTTGCTATAAAACTAAAGTTTATTTATGATACCCTTCAATGCCAGAAACAATGAATTGGAAATGTAAAAATTAACCTCTCCCTGGTTTTAGCTAATTAACTACAAATCCAGGCTTAATATTCTTCAAGAGCAAAGCCCTGTGCTATGGAGATAGAAAACATTAGAAAGCCTATAAGCGAAGATAAAAAAAATATTCTCAATGTGATCCCTTCAATCAGATTTTGAAGGCCTCACTACTAAATCATTTAATGTTTTAGATCAGGTCACAGACTTTCTTTCATCAGCCTTTTCATAAAATAGCATGAGCAACACAATTATTCCACAAATTTTATAAGGTTTCTATTCTGAGGCATCTTTAAAATGATGGAATTAAACATGTAGAAAATGAAAATGCAAAGATTAGAATTAATTACACTGAATAAAGGATAAAATAGGGAGGTTTTTTTTTAAGCAAAATGACAAATTGCAGGTCCTTCCTATGAGGCAATTAGTAGTCCATCAATTTGTTATTTCTCCCAGACACAGAGAATCAACCATTTAATGGTGTTTGTAAAGCCTTAACTGGCTGGCATTTGGAGGCAACAATTGTTCACAACTGTGATAATCATTCTTGGCACTGGCTTGCCAGTCATTTTCACCCAAGGGTCTCAAAGCTTTTAAAGAGCAGGACTGAGTCTTCTCTGTATTAATCATGGTTCCCCTGACTCCTAGACCAGTGCAAGCCCCCAATGACAGTCACTATAAATATGTAGTATTTTCCTGAGTTGTTAATGTTCTCTCTTTCACATCCAATTATTATGTATATACTCATTCATATGTGTCCCACAGAATAAAAGTAAGTTGCTTCAGGGCAAGCATTGTTTTGATTTTTTTTTTCATTTTATCTTTGTTTCCTAGAACTTAGACAAAACTCTTAAGATTTTAAGTTACAAAGAAGGTGGTGATCTGCACCAGTTAAAGGGAATTTCCTCTTTGGGAGTTCCCTAGACCAGAGAAAACACCAATCTAATCTCTTATATTCTAGAGGCCAGCACAGGGGCTTATGGAGAGTAGGGATTGATAAGAGATGCTGGTTGAATGTCATTGGACTGGAATGGATATGTAAACCCCTCAGGGGCACATTCATTTCCTTTTTTTTTTCAACAAATTTTAATTGATACTTTTTGCTATTATATCTTCCACATTTCCCAAACATACTCCCTCCCTCCTTCATCTCCTAGAAAACTAAGCCATAAACAAAGAATAAAAAGGTGGGGAAGAATTCAAAAAAATAACCAATACACCAAAAAAGTCAGAACATACAAAACACACACACACACACACACACACATGCACACATGTATGTCAGCATTCTGTTTTACTTGTTTTGTTACTGTTCTATTCATTCCTGGCTCTAGTTAATTCACTTTGCATCAATTCCTATCCCCATCCTACCTTTCAAGTATTCATATACCTTATTCTCCAGCATCTACTCTCTGATACAGTGACACTGGGCTTCTGACTGTTTCATGAACAAGAAAATCCATCTCTCTGCTCTAGGTGTTGTTTTTGACTGGACCCCATGTCTGAACCGCTCTCCCTCCTTATCACTGACTATTGGGTCCTTTAAGTTCCAACTTCCCATACTATACAGGAAGCCTTTCACAAACCCTCTCATTTCTAGTGCTTTCCCTCTGTTAATTATTTCCTACTTATTCTGCATTAGCTTGCTTCGGATAGATTTGTTTGCATATTGTCTTCCCTGTTAGGCTGTAAGGTCCTTGAGAGAAGAGACTGTATTTTACTTCTATTTGTACTCCCAGCAGTTAGCACAGTACCTGGCCTAGTAGACACTTAATAAATATCAACTGAGGGGCAGCTAGGTGGTGAAGTGAATAGAGCACCGGTCCTGGAGTCAGGAGGACCTGAGTTCAAATCCAGCCTCACATACTTAACACTTACTAACCATGTGACCTTGGGCAAGTCACTCAACCCAAATTGCCCTGCCTTTCCCCTCCAAAAAACAAAAACATATAAAATAAAATAAATATAAATATTAATTGCTTGGTTGAGTTTCTATAAGTTTTCCTGTACTTCTCAAGTTTCATGATACTCATTCTTTCTTACATTGCAATAATTTTCCATTATATTCATGTACCACAATTTCTTTAAGACATTCCCAAACTGATAAACATCTATTTTGCTTCTAGTTCTTTGCTACTATGAAGCGTTGCTTTAAATATTTTAGCTTATAGTAAGGTCTTTCTTTTTATCTTTGGTGTCCCTTGGGGTATATGCCTAACAATGACATTTTAGCTCCTTTCAAATTAACATAGTTCCCACTTGTTTTTCAAAACAGTAGGACTCATTTGTGAGCGCACTAGTAGCACCATCCACTTTCAACTCAACAAATATTAACGTATTGATTCCTCTAACTGCAAGGCAAAGAAACAGCACTGCATAGAGAAGAATCCAAGAAGTCTTGCCCCTAGCCCAAGAGAAGCACTAGTACTTATGGCTAGAGGTGAACGGGAGCTCTTCCTGCTTAGGTACCAGAACAGAAAAGCAGTGACCACACCTCCCCCAGTTTAACACCACCTTGAAAGAATAATTTCTTGAAATTGTTGACCCTAGAACTAGCTCTGAAAAGAACAGCACAGAAAAGTCTGAGGCTTGGGACACTGCCTCCCCAACACCAGTTGAGCAGAGCCCAACTTTAACATAAAGTTCAAAGTCAAGAAATGAGCTGGGATGGAGGGAAAGGGGTGCAGCTAGAAGGTGCAATGAATAGAGCACCAGCCCTGGTGTCAGGAGGACCTGAGTTCAAATCCAGTCTCAGACACTTGACACTTAACTAGTTGTGCGACCTTGGGCAAGTCACTTAACCCCAATTGCCTTGCCTTCCCCCACCCCCCCCCCCAAAAAAACATAAACAAACCAAAATACAAAAGAAATTGGCTGGGAAAATGAGCAAACAAAAAAGAACTTGACCATAAAAAGCTATTATAGTAGTAAGGAAGACCAAGACATAAATTTGGAAGAAGGTGAGGTAAAAACAGCTAAAAGCAAAGTCACAAAAAAAGAAGAATGCAAAAGCCAACATGAATTTCTAGATGAATTAAAGGAAGAGATGAGTGATAGATGAAAAATTTGAAATGAGTGAAGCAAGTAAATCATGAGAAGAAAAGTTATCAGCATAGCAAAAGAGACACAAAAAATCCTAAAGAAAATATCACATCAAAAAACAAAATTGGTCTAATGGTAGAAGGGGTACAAAAATGCATACACACTCAGTTGGATATAGAAATATATTTTACCCAATATGGAGATAGGAGAGGGAGGGGATAAGGGATATTGTGACAGGGGGGAATGATAAAGAACAGGGCAGATTAGGGGAAGCAATGATTGAAAGTAAGACAAACATTTGAGCAAGGCCAGGGGAGAGAAGGATAAATAGAGAAAAGTGGAATGGTGGGAAATGCACAGTTAGTGATCATAACTGTGAATGTGAATGGGATGAGCTAACTCATAGAACAGAAGGGTATAGCAAAATGGATAGGAAACCAGAATCCAATAGTGTGTTGTTTACAAGAGACACACTTTGAACAGAAGGATACACATCAAGTTGAAATGAAGTACTGAAACAGAGTCTATTATGCTTCAGATGAAGGGAAGAGGGCAGGGGTAGCAATCATGGTCTCAGAAAAAGGAAAAGCAAAACCATAGCTAATTGAAAGAGAAAATCAGGGAAACTACATTTTGTTAAAAAGGTACCAGAGATAATGAAGTAATATCCAAAAATTTTACACTGTCTCAGATAAAGGACTCATTTTTAACTGTATAGAGAATGGAGTAAAATTTATAAAAAATGAGAGCCATTCCCCAACTGATAAATATGATAAATGGAAAAGGATATGAACAGGGAGCTTTCAGAAGAAGAAATCAAAGCTATCTATCAAAAATAATCAAAGTTAAAAATCATCATATGAAAAAATGCTCTAAATTAGTGTTGATTAGAGAAAGGCAAATTAAAACACCTCTGAGGTACCATATCATATCTATCAGAAATGTCCAACACTAGAGGAGATAAGGGAAAATAGGTATATTAAAGAACTACTAGTGGAGTAGTGGAGTGGTCCAACTACATATGCTTTGACCTAACAATATCACTACTACATCTGTACCCCCAAAGAGATCACAGAAAAAGGAAAGGGAGCTTTAAAACAGCTTTTTTGTGGTAGCAAAGAATTGGAAATCTAAGCAATGCCTACCAGTTGGAGAATGGCTAAATAAGTTGTGGCATATAATTATGATGGAGTACTATTGTGTTATACCAAATGATGAAAGAAGTGGTTTCAGAAAGGAAAAAATGGCAAGATCTATATGAACTGATGTAAAGAAGTGGGAAATCATTGTGCACAATAACACCAGTGTTGTAAAGATAATCAACTGTTAAAGACTTGGCTATTCTGATCAATACAATGATCCAAGACAATTCCAAAGTGCTCATGATTTTAAAAAAAGCTCTCTACCTCGAGAGAGAGGTGATGAACTCTGAGTACAAACTGAAGCATAATTTTCTTGCTCTTTTTTGGCAATACAGATAATGTGGAATATTTTTTGCAAGATTTCATATATGTAATTGAATTATATTAATTATATATAATATAATTCATATATATATATATAAGTGAAGGCACACACAACATTGTGTTCCTTCTCAGTAGGTGAGGAATGGGTGGGAGAGAGAATCCAGAGCTCAAAATTTAAAAAGAAAAAATGTAAAAATAAATTTGAGAAATGATTTTTATATACACAAAAAATACCAGGCACATTGCCAGATGTTGAGACTATGAAACATTGTTTTATTTTTTAATTAAATTTTACATGGTTATCATTTTCCCATAGGGCCCTTTCTACCCATAAAAATGTCACTTATAACAAAGTGCAATTAAGTAAAACAAACCAACACATTAATCATGACTGAGAATATATCCCTAAAATCAACACCTTTAAGGCACCACTTCACTTTTTAAAGTAGTGAGGCTCACAGTATATTCTTCAAGAATCGAAGGATCATTCAGTTCCTATTGTAGCATCATGAATGCATAGTATGGCTTCTTTAAGAAGATATTGACATTTGTCATCCCTAGGAAGGAACTCAAAATTCTCTTAGGCACTGGTCTGTACTACTTTCCAAAGCATTTATATCATAAAAACACTCCAACCAGAGGAAGTTCCAGTAAATTCCCCAGGGAATTTACAAGAGGGAATCAGTGCCATTCATCTAGCATCCATATATCCTAAGACAGTATCTGACATGTGGAAGTTTCTTAACAAATGATTATTTGATCATTTATTATTATTATTATGATTATTGATCAATAACTGACTAATTAATTCAATCAACATCAAGTCATTTGGAAGGCAGAAATGTGCCTTTTGTTATAAGGGAAAAACAATAAAAAAAACAGAAGAAAAAGAGAAGCTTAAACATCTATTCAAAGTGCTTCAAGACCAATTTTATGGCTAATGGATACATTTCATTCATTGTGTGAATATAAAGCCTACTAGTAAAATGACATCCGCACACTATTAATAGAGTACTTCGATTGCAACCCTATCTATCGTCAAACAAGTATGGCATAAGTAGAAAAGTTCACTAGATTTGTCTGTGACTTATCTGTGTAACTTTCAGCAAATCATGTTATCTTCCTGAAACTCAATATTCTCATCTGAAAATAAGTACAATAGAGCTTGTACCACGATAGTCCCCCTCTGATAGGAAGGTGGTGCTGGGTTTCTGTGCCTGTATTACTCAAACACTGGGCAGGTCCAATGAAGTCAGAAAGGCTTCAAATACTGGTCCAGTGACATCCTGCATTATCTGAAGACTACCTTAACTAAGTTTGAAAAGGCTAATCAGGAGAGGGCTGGCCATTATGTATTTTTTTTTTCTTTTGGCCACAGCAATTCATAAAATTGTCCACTAAGACTTGAAGAGGAGAGAAGGAGTGGTAAATGCAATTGTGAATACTTGAAGTATTGAAAAACTATATATTTGGTCTCCAAAGACAAAAAAATTTTTTTTCTCCCCTCAAGAAGCTGACATTTTACTAGATTCCACAAAAATTCCTGTGATCATGCCTTTATATCAACCTTACTAATGACAGTCTTCTTGACTCTTCTTAATTAGTGAACTTAAATTCATGTTTCATCAGGGTCTTTTCCTCAGTGCCAATTACTATAGGATTTGTCTACAAGGCTGGGGGAAACATGAAAATGCTGATTCCCAGAGTCAGCTGCCCTATATAATACAAATGACCAAGGAAAGATGGGATAGTGGATATAAGCCACAGCAAATTCTCCAATATCATCCATTTACTAAGTTTATAGTGGGGTTTAAATCTGCCTGCAAGGGCCCATATTAACAAAACTCTCCATCCTGAAGGACTGCATCACCTCCCTCTCAGACTTGTCATGAAGATCACATGAGATAACATAGATAAAATGTTTTGGAACTCAATCCATAAGCCTCTTAAGATCTTTTTCAACGCAGCACTTCTCATAGAGGTGTCTACACGGCCACAGAATCTTGCAGAAAAGCTACAAGGAGCTCCTCTGATTAGTCCTAGCAGATGGATCTGTCTCCAAAATGGCTGCTCAGAGAGTATGGGTAGAGATTATGGATTTGTCATAAAAGTTTCCTCTCGTTCCCACCATGATATATAAAGAAGAATTAGAAATACCTAGAGAGTCCCTAAGAATATATGTTTTCATGCCTTGTGGGTACTTCCTGGGATAGACAGACAGGCAGACAGACAAATAGACAGACAGACAAACAGATAAACAGACAATGTTGATGATAATTGTTATTTATATAGTACTTCCTCTGTACCAGGTACTATGCTAAGTGTTTTACAAGTATCTTATTTGAGGCTCACAACACTGAGAGGTAAGTGTTACTATCATGCCCATTTTTACAGAGGAGGAAACTGAGACAAACAAATAGTGACTTGTCTCTGATGACTTGCCCAGTGTTACAAAACTAGTAATTCTCTGAGATTAGATTTGAACTAGGTTCTTCCTGATTCCAGGCCCAACATTCTATACACTGAGCAGCCCAGACAGACAAACAGACACTGGGTATACCTCTACTGTTGAAACCATGAAACAACATCAATATGAGTTATACATGAGCAGGCATAAATGGTTTGTGATTTGTATCACAGGAGAGATTCAATGGCATATTGGAAAGTAGTTTAAAAGCTGAGACTAGGGGCAGTTGGGTGGCCCAGTGAATAGAACTCCCAGTCTGTATTCAGAAAGACTCATCTTCCCAAGTCAGCCTCAGAGACTTTCTAGCTATGTGACCCTAGGCAAGTCACTTAGCCATGTTTGCTTCAGTTTCCTCATCTGTAAAATGAGCTGGAGAAGAAATTAATAAACCATTCCAGTATCTTTGCCAAGGAAATCTCAAATGGGGCCATAAAGAGTCAGATATGACTGGGCAACAATGACATGTTACTAGCTAGGAATAGTTTAAGCACCGACTTTGGAGTTGGAAGGGCCTCAAATAATCATCTTATTATGCTTATTATTATTATGACTTATTATTTTTATGACTTGGAGTCAGAGGGTAGAGCTCAAGGTTCCATCCCTATTACATGCTATCAATCAACCAGAAAGAATTAATTAACTGCTTGCTACAAGCTGGGGTACTGGGTTAGACTCCAAGTATACAAATACAAAAGTAAGAAAATCCCTACTTTTAAAGCCTCATGTTCTACCCAAATGTAGTCTATATAATGAGGTAAAATTTGTAAAGCATTTTGTAATTCTTAAAGAGTTATATAATGATGATGACATGACCTCATATCAGTCATTTATCTTCCCCAAGCCCCCTTTCCATTTCTTTAAATTAGGAAACAAAGGTTTCTCAGGTCCCTTCCAGATCAAAAACTTCTTACCTTCTTATGAATCTAGGAAATTGGATTATGACCTATATTTAATATCTATAGTCAAAATACTAAAAGCAGCAGCATTTTACTGAACTGTTGGAGGATGAAGTATATCACATGCTACAACCTTCTTTCTGGTCTGTCTCTCTATGGAGATTTCCAGAGGGAAAAGGAAAGCCAAACCATTTATCTGGGGATCACCTAAGCCCTTGTCTCTTTTCTCTGCATTATCAAGTATTTTATTGGCATCTTCTCTGTTTTTACTAATCCATTTGCAGGTGGGGCAACTTTGAATTGTTAAATAACCCTGAGGAAAAACATGTCCAAAATCATTTTCTATTTTAGTTGTTGTTAGCCCATACTAAAGAATCCATTCAGCTTGGATTTTTAGTGTTATTTAATTATACATTTTATGATATTTTAATTTTATGTTTATTCAATATTAATCACCTTTATTATATTTTAATTGCCTATGCCGGATCCTGAACAAGGGACAGAAACTCACAAATAAGCATATTAATTTATATGCCTTAAAAATAATAATTAGGGTCTTAATAAAATTACTTGACATAATGAATTTCCATGGAACCTCCATTCCCCATCCTTCAATGAACTGATGGAATATGAGAGGAATTTTATTGTAGTCTGTACTGGTTAATGATATAAATTCAAGGAACAATAACCAATCTTCAAAATATTTTCCTAATGGCATGTTTCCAATCCCTAGCAAAAGGGAGTTCTGATAGCTGTGTAAAGATATTAAAATCTCAATTCATCCTCTAGCTCCTCTGGCATCTCTCACTCTGACTCCAGTCTTCCCACGTTTCCCACCTTTCCAAGGCACTGCTTCTGCATGAAAGGGCCAAACTGTCAGTCCTGGGGAAATCTCCTGAAACTCCTTGAGTTCTCAGTCCATTCAAATCGAACTCTCCGAGTAATCATACTTAGCATTTCGATGATGTCTCTCATCCAAAGACAGCATAATGCTTTACAAACATTAATTAAGCCTCTCAGCACCCTTTGCACAGGGCAAACAAGGCTGGGCCCCTCTTTGTAGATAGGGAGACTGAAGGACGCAGAGATGGAATGACTTCCCCAAGGTTACATGACAGTTCCCAAAAGCAGAGCGGGGAATAAGAGAAGGAAGAAGACCTGACTCGTACCCCCTGGCATTCACCAGAGATTGGCTTAAAGGTTACTAATTTGCCATGGGGTTTTCTTCTTGCTTCTATGAAATCGAGGAGGAAGTTGATGCCTTTAAATAAACATACTTTTCTTTCAGAGCTTCTTAATTTCACCCCAAAATACGCTGCCTTCTTGTCATTTGACAGGTTTAATATTCTACTCTTTATTTTCCATTCTGCCTTGGCCACTTTGGGGGCCAGCCTTTCCTCTTGCAAGCAGAGGATATGGCAGAAGTTATGGAAATGAGCTCTGTGTTCTCCATATACCCCTTTTAAAATAGTGATGTCTCTGGCTTGCTGGCACATCACTCACAGCCACCGCTCCGGTATGTTCCTGTAAACAGTCCCCTGTTAATCTGCTGAACACAAGATCTATACAGCCCCTTAACAGGAAAAGGAATAAAATTAAATTTAAAAAATGGCTGTGATCACCGTGCCGTGAAGATAGATATTTCTCTGTATCACTCAAAACAATCCCTCTCAACATTATAGCTTGATTGCTACTCAGTTGGATCTAAGGGAATGTATTGTTTCACTTCCATTAATAAAGGTACTGTCATTTCTCTAGTTTCCAGTCTCGTGTTTATCAGAGTGTGACAATTAGGAGTAACTAGCTAGAAAAAAAGAATTACTCCTGGACATTCACAAACCATGGTCTGGCCACCCCCCCCACTCACTCTGTAGTTTTAAGCCCACTGTAAGGTTGTATTACCAGATAGCTAAGCAGGCGCTCAGAAAGGCATTCAGCAAATGACTTGGAATTTTCCCCTCATTCTCCAAATAACCCATTAAAATATCATTGTAAAACTTTCTATTCTATATTCCAATTGCTTTGTCTGCAGGGTTATGAAACACAACAATCAGTTGCTTTTCTACGGCACCACAGTGGGCCATAGTCCTTAGGAAATGAGACAAATCCCACCAAACATTTTACTCAGTCAAGACTCCCTAAGGTCCTGGAGAAGGCTTGAAAAAAAAAAAACACTTTGCTAGGTTGGAAGGCTATTCTGTCAGGCTGCTAATCCCCTGCAAAAAGGATCAGAATGTTACAAAAAATTCAAGTTGGAAGATACCTTTGAGATCATGTAATCCAACTTCCTCAATTTATTGATGAGTAAACTGAGGCCCAGAGAAGGTAAATCGATCAAGGTCATGCTGCTATTTAGGAGGAGTGCAAAAATGAAAACTTCAGACTCCTGGCCCAGGGTCCTTTTCATTATGCAATCCAGTATCTCAAAATTAGCCTGCCAAAATATATAAATTGTGTGTCACTTAACCTGTAGAAAGACTGAACCACAGAGGGTAAGGATCATTAATGGCCCATCTATTCTGAACCCTTGCCTTTAGGCAGGAATGTCTAGGCTCCAAGTGTCTTTCTGGGTAGTTTAAAAAATGTTAAGATGAAAAATTTAGACACCCTCCTGCCTCTGTGTTCAAAATATAAACAAATCCAGATATGTATTAGCTAGGATTATTCATTCTTGAACATAGGCATGGAAGGGATACGTAAAGGGGCAAAGGAAAAATAACCTCCCCTATTCTGAAATACACCGTTCTAGCCCCACCTTCCACAAAGTATGAAATTCCACTCTCAAAAAAATCGCACTTTGTGGAACTGCCCGTTACCACACTGGTGAACTTACTTAATGTCAACTCCCTTAGTTGCACAGCTACGTAAAACTAGTGTACATTATAGCAGTCAGCTAGAGGGGAATGAGATCCTATATAAGAAAGGTCAGGCAGTTAGATAGTTTGCAGATAGGGTGCTGGGCTTGTCCTAAGGAAAAACTCAGTTCAAACCATGTTTCAGATAGTTATTAACTGTTTAATCCTGAACAAGTGTCATAACACCCCCCAACCTTTACATTTCTCACTTTCGTACTCAACTTTGTATAAGTTTTTCCAGGCTTTTCTAAAACCTGTTTGTCATTTCTTATAAGAGCACAATAGTATTCCATTACATTCATATGCCACAGCTTGTTTAGCCGTTCCCCAATTGATGGACATCCCCTCAATTTCCAATATTTTGCCATTGCAGAAAGGGCTACCATAGACATTTTTGCACATGTAGGTCCTTTTCCCATTTTTATGATCTCTTTGGGATACAGACCTGTAGTGGTGTGGCTGGATCAAAGGGTACGCACAGTTTGGTTGCCCTTTGGGCATAGCTTAAAATTGTTGTCCAGAATGGTTGAGGGGACAATATGAACACCCACCTCACAGAGTGTAGAGGGTTTTGCCAACCTTAATGTGCTATACACACTAGCTATTGTTGTTTGTTGTTGTGGTTGTTGCTGTTACTGTTCAGGGAAAAGATGAAGAGATGGACCCAAAGTATGAGGTGATCTCTGCCCAGTGAAGGTAGGCATAGGTGAGTGCCAAAGCAGGATGTTCTAAAGAGCTTAAAGAGGGGCAAGGTAGGCAGGAACAGGAAAGATAGTGATACTCAAAAGGGAGCTGGGAGGGAACCAAAGATAAATTCTTTTTCACCATTTTCCCCACTAAGATCTCTCAGTGTATCAGAAGGTCTGGTATCAAATCCTATCATTACCACTTACTACTGTCCACCACAGGGAAAGTAAGCTATCTGGGCCTCAGTTTCCTCATCTGTAAAAGAAGGGGGTGGTACTATTTTCTAACATTCCTTCTAGCTACAATACTATGATTAGATGATACGAGTTTCTTCCAATTCCACTCTATAGGTTTAACTACTTCCCATAAATTAACTATGAATATTATTTTCTTGGCACTCACTTCAACAGGTATTGTGGTAGAGGTGAAAACATGTTGCATTGGGATTTGGGAGACCTGGATTCTAGAGTAGCCAGATGCTCTAACTGGCAGCCTTATCTTAGGCAAGTCCTTCAGTGACTCAGTTTCTCCATCTTTTCAATAAGGGATATGAACCAAATGATCTCCAATATAATCATTTATATTAGTGCTTTAAGGTTTGCAAAATGTCTTACAAATATTATTTCACCTAATTCCTCACAACAACCCCACTGCCCATCTGTAGTAGGCAGATGTTATTATTATGCCCATGTTGAACATCAGGGAACTGATGTATAAAGTAGTTAAGTGACTTGCCCAGGGTAACCAAGCTAAGTAAATATCTGAGACTGGATTTGATCTTGGGTCTTTTGGATTCCAGGTTCGTCACTAGAGTAACTACATTTATATCTCTGTGGCAATACAAAACAGTGGTCCCATAGAACAGAAAGGTAGCATCAATGGCACTGATGACAGTTGGGATGGCAGTTTAGGCACTTTCATGGTAGAACTATATGTTTTGGAGGGACCTAGATGAGACTTCTTTGTTACAGAGCAAGACATCTCTGGATTGTTTTTTCTGTGCATCTGGTTTGTTGCTGTTGTTGTTTTTAATTCTCCTGTTTTGTGTGTGTCCCAGGGGAGAAGCAGTGGATATGAAGGGGAGAGTGAGCCAAGGAAGCCAGAAAATTGGAGTTTTCTTTCCCCTACTACTTGGCCTCTGCTACCAGTGCTAAGTTAAATCTGTCTGAGATATGAATTTGGAAGTCAGAGAAAAAGAAAGGATTCTCATAGACACTTTCCTAAGCACCTCCCAGTACTGGATTAACAAACAGGGATGTATCCTAGAGATCCCCATGCACTATGAGTTCCCCAGGTTATCAAAGTAAAAGCCATTCTCCTGGCTCTCTTCCTTCCTTAACCGGTGACTAATCCCTCTTGTAGTTTGGGAATCTTTAGTACGCAGTATGTGAACCAGAGTAGCCAATCTTCACTCTCGTTTAAAGCCTGGACCCAAACATCATGAATACCATTGGTTGGAGGAATGTTTGGTAGATGAGAGCCCATAGAATGATGTTGAAAAGGGAACACAGATTACCTGCAACCATCAAAAAGGCAGAAGTAAGAGGAAGACAACAGAGAAGGGCAGCCAGGCACTTTTTCTTTCCATTTTTTATATCCTCCTTTTTACTCCCCTCCCCTCCAGAATGAAGCAGTTCTAACTTGTAACTTTTAAATTTAATTCATAGCTTTAAAAAAAACCTTATAAATAAAATAATGGTACAGTAAATCTGTTTTCCATTTTAAATGATTTTTAATATGATACTATAATTTGTGTGGTTTTATGTGTTTACATGCTAAATAAAGGTGAACTTTTTTTTTTAATATTACAAAATCCAGAGGGTCTGAATCTTCCATGGATGACTTCTTTCTCCTGGTGCTGCTAATCCTATTCAGCCCTCACTTTGGAGCTACCCAGGACTGGGTCTGGTCTCATGAAGGGGAAGGGGGAAAGGGAGAGAAGAGAAGAAGGAAGTTTAAGGCTGGGGTGGCTTTTTATCTATTGAGATTAACTGCTGTCCTACAGATTAGCTCCTAAAAGTAAGGAAGACACCAGTTCAATGTTGTTGTGCAGACCCAGGTTAACAGGAAACTTCTATCAGATGGGAGCAAGAAATAGATAAGGTGGTCCTGGTTTTCTGCATGACTAATGATTTTGTACTGACCAAGGTTTTTAATCCTAGGTTTGGGTTCAGTTCTGGGTGCCACTTTTAAAGAAGGGCATTGGTAAAATGGAAAAATTCCAAAGAGGTCAACCAGAATGGTGAATAATAACAAGTCTTTAGCATATAATGATAAGAAAAAGAAATTGGTATATTTGGATTGGAAAAAGAGAGGTCTAGAGGTAGGGTAGATTTATAGAGGAGGAGACAAGAAAGTTATCTTCAAACACCTGAAGGACAGTCATGTCAAAGATACATTAAATATGTTCTGCAGAAGACAGAAACAGGAACAGTGAGAAGATATTACAAAGAGGAACGTTTAGGTTTAATATCAGAAAAAAAGTTCCTGGGGGCTGTGTCAAGATGGCAGAGGAGAAACAGGACTTCTGTGGGGCTCTGGCTCTCACCTCCTCCAATTCATGTAAAAGGTGACTCTGAAGAAACTTTGGAGCTGCAGAACCCCAAAAAATGACACAGAGAAGCTAACCTCCTGCTGAGTGCAGCCCAGCAGACCAGCAGGAAGTGGCCAGCACAGCACTCTGGGAGCTGAGCCCACCCTGTGCTGGAGGTTTTAGCCCCAGGGTGGCCTGACCAACCACTGGCTGGAGGGATTTCAGATCACCAGCAGCTGTGTTTCCAGAATTATCAACACATAGAGGCGAAGGACACAATGAGAGGTCAGTGCAGTGTGGACTTTGGGATCCAGTAGTTGGGAGTGTGGTTGGCCTTTGCCCCCCAGGGTGAGAAGCTACTGAGGCACTGTGGCAGTACAGCTATAGCCATGTAGCTGCTTCATCTCCTGGCCTTCAGAGTGTAAGGGGACCAAGCAACCAGTCTAAGGGGTAATCATTCTTGCTTTAACCTGCTTGTATCCAGATTTCCGTCTAGGGTGGAGGTCCTGGGGTGTGCGACCAGCTTACCAGAGTGTGTGGAGGCTTCAGAGAGAGCACCCAACTAATACCTTCAGCAGCTGAGAAAACCCCAGCAATTGAGACAAAGCTCCACTGTCTGATAGCAGAGTCCTACTGTGGCAAAAAGCCCAAAAGTCAAGTAATTGACTGGCAATGTGAGCAAATGAGGGAAACAAAGTAAACACAGCAATCCAACTTTATACTCCTATTTTGGAGACAAAATGGATCGAAGCATGGAACAAGAAGAAGACAGTGAAGTCAGAACTCCTGCAGCAAATGCTTCAAAGAAAAATATGAGCTGGTTACAGGCCATAGAGGACCTTAAGAAGGACTTTTAAAATCAAATAAGAGAAGGGGAGGAGAAAAATATTCCTAATAATTAAAGCTATCTAAAAACGAACTGGGCTAACTCAAGGGGGTGGTAGGATTCTTTACTCCTCACCCAATAGTAGCTAAATAACCATTTAAAAATATTAAAGGAGAAAAATCTCTGTGAATTTCGACCAGACTAGATAGTCACTAATGTTCTTGCCAACTCTGAAATCCTGAAACTAGTTTAGATAAATTTTAGAAAGTTTCCCATTGAGCCAAGGCAAATCAATAAAAATTTTAAATGGGGGGCACAGCCAATATGGCAAAGCAAAGGCTTGAGTTCACTGAATTCTCCCAAAGTCCCATCCAAACAACTTTAAAGTGATGCCTTAAAACAAATTCTAGAGTGGCAGAACCAACAAAAAGATGGGTAAGACCATTTTCCAGCCCAGGACAACTTAGAAGGTTGGCAGGAAATGTCTATCACCCTGGGATAAGATGCAAATGCAGTCCAGAACAGGCAGAACCCTGGGAAGTCAGTAGCAGGCTTTGGGGGCAACTGAATTGGTGGCAGCAACAGCAGTTCTCAGAGCTCTCAGCCCACAGACAGCAAGGGTGTCAGACGGTTGGTCAGGAGAGAATGGGTAACTGTTTGCTGGCACTGGGTGCAGGACTCCATTGAATTGTTCATACATAGTTCTGAGTCACAGTCCTAGGGCAAGGAAGAGCACTGGATAGAGCACCAGAGTTACAGTCAGCAAGATTCATCATCCCATGTTCAACTCTAGCCTTAGACACTTGCTGACTGTGATCCTGGGCAAGTCATTTAACTTTGTTTGCTTCTATTTTTTCATCTGCAAAATGAGCCAGAGAAGGAAATGGCAAAGCACACCAGTACCTTTGCCAAGAAAGCCCCAAATAGGGTCATTTAGAGTCAGACACAAGTGAACAACAACAAAGAGTGGACAGAGCCTATGATCTGCTAAATCATTTTCAAAAACCTGTCACCCCTATGCCATTACAAGGCTTCAGAAAAATACCTTCGTGGAAGATTACTAATAATGTTCAGTCATCTCAGATCCATAAATCCATTTTGCTCATTCATTAATCCATAAAACTTTCCAAATATTTCACATATATGTCAACATATTGAATACTCAGTAGCTTCAAGCTAAGTATAATGAAAAGATTTCAAACTAAAAGAAAAAAAATCAAAACATTTTGGAAGAGGAAAGGGAGTAAGCATTTATTGATCACCTACTATGTGCCAAGTATTGTACTAAGCACTTTATAAATATGATCTCATTTGATCCTCACAGACTTGTAAGGCAGGTGAAATTAGGGGCCCCATTATACAGCTGAAGCAATTAAGCAGATGGAGATTAAGTGACTTGCTCAGAATCATAGAGTTAATGATCATCTGAGGCCATATCTGAAATCAGGCCTTCCTAAATCCAGGCCCAGCGATCCATCCTTTTTGTCATCCTGTCTTTTACTAGCGTTACTCCCAAAATGTTACAGAAAATGAGCTTACATTTCTTTAACTGTAAAAGGTAGTGATTTTGTCCACCTGTGTAATAATCCATAGAGTATTAACATAAAAGAGTAACAGCAGGGTGGTGACCTGCCATCAGTCAGGTTCTCTGACCATTTCTTTCTGATCTACATTGAATTACACAAAAAGAATAAAAATGATAACACTTTATATTATAGCACTTTTAGAGTTTGTAAAACACATTCACCGAGATTTTTTTCTCTTTTAAATCTTTTTAAATTAAACTCAGTTTTTTAAAGCTTAATTTTACTCTCCTTCAATCTTCACAATGATCCTGTAAGGTAAATGGGGCAGGCACTACCATTTTTATTTTACCCTAATCACACAGTTAAAATTATCAACATTGAAACCGAGGTCTCCTTGAATTACATTTCCAGTAGTTATTTGGAACCCCAACCATTGACTTGAAAAGTCTGTGTGTTAACATGTTTTAGCAGGTGTTTACAGAGTGCATAGCCATTCTCTGTGCGCCTAGGTTTGTCTTTGCCCGATCTTCTCAAATTCCTCCCTTCTAATATCAATGTTGACAGTCCTGCCTAATTAGTCAATTTAACCAGCTGCTTACAATATTAAAGCTTTCAGGATATAGGCTACAAAGATCTAATTAGAACTAAAACAAAAGGGATATGAATGTACCTCCCAATGCCTTGTTCACATTATTGATATGTAACCCTGTGCTATCTAGGCCTTACCTCCTCTGATGGATTCTTTCATACTTCAGATTATAAAAACACTGTTGTAATAACAAAATCCCTGGGATTCTTTCTGTAGTGTTATATAAGTAAAAGTTTTTTTTTTCTTTTTTCCTAGCATGGGCATGAACTTTCTAGTACATAGCTCAGTATCAGTAGCATCACCCAAATGTGGAGAGGAGAAAGAAGGTTCCCCCCAAGCTCATGGAAGTGAAGTGAGGCAGCAGTAGTCAGAATGAGAGCTAAAAATGAAAGATTGTCCTTTAGAACAAAGGTTGATGCTTTGGAAAGCTCTATTCCAGAGTGGTAGGTAGGGTGATCAGGGCTTTCTCCTAAAGCACTGGCTTTCAGGGGATGTACTTTCATTCCACCATGACCCTCCAGCTCTCTCTCCTAAATCTTCACCACTCTCTACACATTTGATGCCATATCATCTCACCCAAAGGGCTTGCCTTCCCCTCACTGCTATGTTACCCCACCTGCTTGTTCTCTGGGCCATTTCTGGATCTGGCTCAATCTGTATTTTCTAGAGAATGGACTACACCCTCTCCTCTCCCGACACAACTATAGTTAATCAAGGCAGACTGTCCTCTGCGCTGCATTCCACCCTTGCCTCATTCAAATTGAATTTGCCCTGGATACCAGAATTCCCAGATGGTTAAGCACATCACTACCTCCTTTTTAATAGACAAATCTCGCAGTATGGAAAAGAAAGTCTGCCTCCAGTCTTCCCCCTGTATATTCCATCCTACTCCCTTTTGTCTGATTAACAGAAGGCTGATTTGTATGTGCTATTCCCCCTTTCACTATTCACAGTTTCCAAGTACCTACAGGGTAAAGTCCAAATTCCACAGCCTTCAATTTAAAGACTTATGTGGGATGGCTCCCAGCTATATCTCCACATTTATTTCTCTTTGCTCCCCTCCACAAACCTTCCAGCCCATTCAAACTGGATAAATCCTCACATCACACACATCCACACCCAACGAGACTGAAGCAGAAAGAATCTAAGAGAGAAACAATATAAAAGGAAAACAGAACCGAGATTCATAAGATCAACAGCTCAGAGCAAGAAAGGACCTTTGAGGACTTTTAGTCCAACCCCCTTAGAGCTTACAGATGAGGAAACTTAGGCCCAGAAAGCAGATAATTTTGAGTCTAGATTCTAATTCCAAAAGCAACGTTATTTTTGCTCAGCTTTGTGGCTGAGCACAATATACATCTAATGAAATGAAGGCGCTAGTTGAGGACATGATTAGGTAACCAGGATTATGGGGAAGTGGGTAATTGCTTAGAAACAAAGCTCGAAGTATTTCAGTATTACACTGGAAGTTACCAACATTACCTTAGAGTGTGGCTTGATGATAAATGGCATAACAATTCCTTGTAACTAAACCTTTGATCCTACTATGGACCTTGCACAATTTGTGAAACCCTGCCTCTCGACCTCAGTTTCCCCATCTGCGAAATAAAATTATTTAAGTGAATATCAGTTTCTTTAGAGTAGGAAATATTTCATTTTTGTTTTTATGTTCCCAGGACCCAGCTCAGTGCCTGGCATGTTATTTGTGCTTCATAAATACTTCCTGATTGATTGATTGAATGGAGTTACTGCAATAT
This sequence comes from Gymnobelideus leadbeateri, assembly GCA_011680675.1. Classification (NCBI taxonomy): domain Eukaryota; kingdom Metazoa; phylum Chordata; class Mammalia; order Diprotodontia; family Petauridae; genus Gymnobelideus; species Gymnobelideus leadbeateri. The sequence goes on from WOXC01008568.1 coordinate 88,688, forward strand.
GAAAATTGGCGAATATGAAGCAGGCCATTTCTTTAAATTGTTTAGGGAAAAAAAAGAGAGGTTACAATTTGAAATGGAAAATGTAGAAGGTTCAGTGATACACATTAAAGATGGAAGTGTGATTCTGGATGATTTAAGACTTAGTTATGAGGTTAAAATATCAGGCAGCCTGATTATTTGTCATTAACAAAATGATAGAAAGCAACTCTGGCAATTTCACTAATCTTTAACAAAACTTATCAGGTGTTCAACATCAGGTGGATGAACATTTGAACAGATTTGACTAAATTTCTTCTGGATTTTGCCATTGTTGTTTGGATTGGTGGCCTACATAGACAGTTATATTAGGAGTTGGACTTAATATTTCACTATCTAACAGGTTGTCTAATTATAGAATCCTTAGCCAAAATTTAAGATCCTCCACAAACAGGCTTCTGCCTAACTCACTAGTCTTACTACATTTTACTGCACTTGACAAATTCCAGCCAAACTGGACCACTAACCATTCTGTGGGTTCAATTTTCTATTCCAACCTCCATAAAATCCATAATGATTGGAATTAATTCTCTCTCCATCCCAAAACCCTTGTGTTATTCAGGTGCCTTCTCCTCTATGAGGCAACCTGAAGGAGTGGATAGCATGATAGACTTGGAGTTAGGAATACATGGGTTCAAATCCTGCTTAATTTATGTGAAACTGGGCAACTTAACCTCTCTGTGCCTCAGTTTCACCATCTGTAAAATGAGGGAGTTGAATTCAATGAACTCTATCTGTCCTAAAATTATAATCCTATCATCCTCCTGACATCCCTGCCTGCCCCAAGCTGTTAATACTCTCTCTCCTCAATCATATTTGTATTATTCTTGTTGATGAATGCATTTTCATATTGCCTTCCCATTCCCCAAATAGTCCCAAACAGTCATCAGGTACTATTTCATTTTTTCTTTGGGCCCATCACTAATAACATAGTACATTGTATATTATAGGAGATTAATAAATGTTTGTTGAATTGATGTATGACTCTACATCCTCATGTCAGCAAATTCAAAGGTTCAAAGAAACATTTACAAAATGAAAAAATGTCATAACTTACTATATTTTTACAAGATACCTTAGAGTTAGAATAAGAAGGGCAAATCCAGTGACAAGCCAGTCAATAGAAGGGATGTGGTGGTAGGGCAGTATGAGTCACAAAACACAGGAGAAGGGCAAAAGAGAAAGATTCACATAAGAAAGAGAAATTAGCCTTTGTTATATAAGTGAACAAAGGACTGATACTGGGAACAAAATAGGATCTCAAATACCAAAAAACGATAAGAAAAAGGATGGCCCAGGGGGACGTTGTGTGGATGTGGTAGAGATTCATGGTATAAACAGAGTCTATAGTATTATACAAATAGACATGAAAGAAGAACTCATAGAAAAAAACGCTTATTAGTATTTAATAATAATTGTTGTTGGTAACAGCATGTGATCACCATATTACAGGCAAAGAGTTGCAACTATAATGCACTTAAGTAAGAGTTTGTGTCATAGTTTTCCCTATGGGTGCCTTACTCCCCTTCTAAACTGTTAACTCCATAATGGCAAGGCCTAAATCATACCTGTACTTAATGCCTTCCCAAATGCACAGCAGAGTGCTCCATACACAGTAGACACTAAATTGACATCTACTACTGGTAAAATATCCATTTCTTCATTCATATTCTGAACAATAATAATTTTATAGCACCACCACCCTTGCCTGAATTCCCCACTACCTTACTAGTCCATGATTTGCTTTGAGCTTATGGCTCAAAATAGGAACAGAATAATAATGGGAGCAGGGAATTAGGGAGTAAATGTGCCTACCATGAAGTAGTGATATGAGACATGGATAGCAGTAGGTTTTAAGAACACAGAGAGAAGGGGTACTAGGTGGTGCAGTAAGTAGAGCACTGGCCCTGGAGTCAGGAGGACCTGGGTTCAGATCTAGCCTCAGACACTTGACACAAAAAACTAGCCATGTGACCTTGGGCAAGTCACTTAACTCTAATTGCCCTATCCTCCCCACCCCACCCCCCAAAAAGATAAAAAGAACAGAGAGAAGAGAAAAATTGACATCAACCCAGAAGTACCTGGACCTTCATTTGAATGGAGAGGTTTGTTTTTTTCTCCTAGGACAGGAACAGGATCAGAGGGGAGTTAATGATATAGGTAGCAGTTAGAAGCATTGCCTGAGTAGAAGCAGCAGCAGCAGGAAGAAATGGGATGGCCTGAAGGGGTAATCAACTTTGAATCCAGATTGCCAAAAGAGAGCCATGGGCTATCTTCAAGGAGGTCTCAAATTTTTAAAAATTGAACTGTATATTTTTAATTTCTGAGTTAACACATTCAAAGGTTCAAAGAAACATTTACAAAATGAAAAAATGCCATAACTTACTATATTCTTACAAGATACCTTAGAGTTAGAATAAGAAGGGTGAATCCAGTGACAAGCCAGTCAATAGAAGGGATGTGGTGGTAAGGTAGTTTGAGTCAAAGAACAAAGAGACGGGCAAAAGGGAAAGATTCACATAAGAAAGAGAAATTAGCCTTTGTTATATAAGTGAACAAAGGGCTGATACTGGGAACAAAAACAGACACACACACACACCCTTGGAGAGAGGGAAAGAGAATTTACTACAGAGAAAGGGAAGCTTTGAATCTGCACATGAGGCTTTTGGTTGCCTAAGAAAGAAAGCCCGTGCTAAATTTTGATGACAATGATGATGTTTTTTGTTTTGTTGGTCCTTTTATAACACTATGATGATTAAAGATCTATATATAGAAATGCCATTTTTGTAACTGATCTCCATTGAAAATCAGCAAGGGAGAGTAGAATTGTCCATTGAAAACTTTTGGCTAAGCCAAAAGTCTAATTTGATAAAATACATACACACATCAAACTCTTAGACTGTGCTGCTACCTATAAATGATATGGCAAGAGGAAAGGGGTAGCCAGCATTCTGAGAGCTAGAAAGAGTTTAAAAATTGCCTATTGGCAGTCTATGATTTAGGCTGAGTGTTTAATTGTGGGCACTTGATTCTTTCTGTTGAACAGGTTCAGGCAAGCAGACCACATCATTCTCCTGTGATTCAGATTTATTAAATATCAATATATTGCAAGCTGAGAGAGATACATTTTCTCTACTCATGGAATTTAAAATACAACAGGGAAAAATATGTTATATACTAAACAACAGTATAGAATAGAATAGGATAAGAGTATTAAAAAGATGTAAGGTGTTAGGTGAGGATAAAAGAAGGGAAGTAGGGCATCATAGAAGTCTTCATAAGGAAGATAATATCAGAATAATATTATATGTTTATATTCAATCAGAATTATGTGGTATGATACATAATAGGTAGATAAGTAGAAAGACAGATGGAGAGATGGATGGATGAATGGACGGATGGATGGATGGATAGACAGATTGATGGAGGGAAGGAGGGAAGAACAGAGGGAAGTATGGAGGGAGATATGGAGGGATGGAGGAAGAGAAGGAGTATTTGTTAAGTCACTCTGCTAAGTACTAGAGATATAAGGAAGTGAGACAGTCTCTGCTCTCAAGGAGTTTACATTTTAGTGGAATAAGACAACACATAAAAGAGAACTGAAAGGGGGGGCAGTAAAGACAAGGTGGCAGGTCAGAATCAGTTCATCAGTTCAAGGCGAGAATTCAGACAACAATAAGGTGAAGTTTGTCTTGAGTCCTTTTTAAAATGGTGATCCTGGGGAGGGAATCACCAAACAAGAGATGATGGTTTTAGACTTTAAGAGGAGATTTCATCCCACCCGACAAGAAGCAAAAGTGACCTGGAAGAGTAAGGATTAGTTTCTGCATCCTGTGCCTCCCATGTGGTCTGTATATAAAACTGAATACCATGAGCTGATTTTGAGGGTGTTTTAATTCCATTCCAACAAATTAAGCTATATTTGTGTCCAGAAAAGTGTTTTAGATATAGGAAAAGATTCAGAGTTTTAGAAAAAAAAGTCCCTGTTATTGATGAGAGACATAACAAATACATAAATAATTAATGCAAAATAATTCACAATACATAAAGAGAAGGACAATGAGTTATATCAAGTCAGAAGCAGTGCAATGGGAATTTGAGAATGTTTCCTGGAGGATAAAGTATTTGGGTTGGATTTTTTTTGGAGGGGGGAAGGCAGGGCAATTGGGGATAAGTGACTTGTGCAAGGTCACACAGGTAGTAAGTGTATCAAGTGTCTAAGGCCAGGAGCTCAGGTCCTCCTAACTCCAGGGCCAGTTCTCTATTCACTGCACCACCTAGATGCCCCTGGGTTGGATTTTAGAAGATAGATAGGAATTTCTACAGGGGCAGCTAGGTAGTACAGTGGATAGAGTACTGGATCTGAAGTCAGGAAGACTCATCTTGCTCAGATCAAATATGGCCTCAGACACTTACTAGCTGTGTGACCCTAGGCAAGTCCCTTAAACCTGCTTACCTTAGTTTCCTCATCTATAAAATGAGATGGAGAAGGAAATGGCAAATCACTCTAGTATTTTTGCCAAGAAAACCTCAAATTGGGTCATGGAGAGTCAGACATGACTGAAATGACTGAACAATAAATTTCTGGTATAAAAAATAGTATCAATAAAAATAAAATATTAGGAAATCATAGGAATGTATCTATAAGGAGCAACAAGAAATCAGTTTGGCTAGAGTATAGTGTACATGGAGGGAGGGAAGCATTCTGAGATAATAAGACTGGAAAGGAAGGATACTAACAGATTTTGAAGGGCTCTGAATACCATACAAGGGTATTTTAACTTTATTTGATAGGCAATAGGAAGCCACTGAAAGTTTGACCAAAAGAAAAATAGGAACAAAATTATAGATGAAGAATAGGAAAGGCAACTGTGAAGAATGAATGAGAAAGCAGAGAGATCAGGGATATTATTGTTAGAATAGGCCAGGGCAGTATAATAAAGGTTTGCACTAGGATGGTGGAACTGGGTATAGAGAAGAGGGAAGGGGAAGGCTATTGTGGGTATTGAAGTGACAGTAATTCAACTAGGAACAGCCAGAGAAAGAGAGTTAAAGATAACACCTAAGTTTCAGATATAGGAAGTCAGTTTGGCTAGAACTTAGAATGAGTGAAAGGGAATAATAAATAATTATGCTGGAAAAATAGGTTGGAGCCAGGCTGTGAAGGGTTTTTAGTACCAAAGAGAGAATCTTGTACATGATCATAGAAGTAACAGGAAGTTACTAAGTTTATTGAGAAGTGGTGCCACTGTCAAAAAGAGTAAAATCAAAAGGAGAAACAGATTCAGGGAGAAAAAGAATAAACTCAGTTAAAGACATGTTGAGTTTGACATTGTCAGTTCAATATCTAGATAGATCACTGTGCATGGTGTTGGATAAGCATGTGTGCATCTTGGGAGAGAAAAATAGAGATATAATAGTCATCTGGACAAAAACAGCAGTTGAAAGTAGTAAATGGGACTGCCAAAGGGGGAAAAGCTACCAAGGACAGATCCTTAAGGATCTTTCATCTTAAGGATTCTCATAGAAGAGGTGGAACCAGTCAAAAGAATGAGAAAGTGAACTGAGAGGAGTGTCTCTGAATCCAAGGAGGTCAGAATATTCAGAAGGTACCAAAGAGGTAAGAGAAAATGAAAATTTGAATAAAAATACCTTAGATTTAGATGGGTAAGAGTGAATTAGTTGCTATTTAGAAATTTTCATTAAAGCATTAATGATGAAAGATTCATCATTGAATCAGTACTGAAAACCCTTCACAGCCTGGCTCCAACCTATTTTTCCAGCATAATTATTTATTATTCCCTTTCACTCATTCTAAGTTCTAGCCAAACTGACTTCCTATATCTGAAACTTAGGTGTTATCTTTAACTCTCTTTCTCTGGCTGTTCCTAGTTGAAAGATTCAGGAACTTGAAGAAATTAGGTACAAAAGAAGGGAAGGAACTTTTCTGCTGCTCAGAGGATCCCATAAGCCTCATAGAATTCAAGTTATTTTCCAAAATGCTGGATGATCACTTGTGAGAGCTTCAACAAAGGAGATGTGTGTTACTGAGTAGAGGAGTCAAAATAAATAGAAATAGAACCATTCTGGTGACTTAGAAAATCACAAATAAACATATATGTTGTATTGCATTTTCATTTATTTTGTTAAACATTTCCCAAATACATTTTAATCTGACTTAGATAACATGCAGGATACATGTCACCCATTACCACCAGCCTGATACCTCTGAATTAAAAAGACTTCTATGAGTCTGTGCTTCTTCTGCAGTCATACTTAAACTATTGACTCATCAGCAAGTTGCAAAGAAATCATTTTTGTAAGCATCAAAAATATTATATATAAACATAAATGCATTATTTTAGGGTTACAGATGCACCATTTTCATTCCAATAAACTAGTCATTTAATACACTAGTAGAATAGTGAACCCCTAATGACCTCCTACTCCTTTCACTGATGCAACTTTCTGCCAATACATAACTTCATATTGTGTTTGTGCTTGTGTGTGTGTGTGTGTGTGTGTGTGTGTGTGTGCACGCACCTAATAGGATAGTTTGTCTATGGTCTTACATGACCATAGAAATAACAGGAAGCCACTGTTTATTGAGAGGTGGTGACGCTGTCAAAAAATAGTCAAAATAAAAAGGAGGTACAGATTTGGGGAGAAAAATAACAAATTCAGTACATTATCATAGCTAGCATTATAGGATCAGAGACTTTGAACTGGAAAGAATCTTGGATATCATTTGGTTCAATACCCTTGTTTTACAGATGAGGACTCTGAGCCCTTGGGAAGGTTAAGTTACCCAGGAAGTGACAAAGATAGGATTCAAACCTGAGTTCAAATTCCCCACACTTTCCAAACCATCACATGGGGGGGGGGGGGGCTGCCAATCAACTCAACATCCCTTCCACACTGCTAGGTCCTTCCCACCTCTCCAGTTCCTTTCTTTTCTAGACTCATTCAATCTCTCTGTTTCTTCATTGTCTTTTATGAAGGCTGGGATTTAAATACATAGTTTAATTAGATTAGTAATTGCACGGTAAACTACAAAAGGGTGAATTGTATTTAATAGACTGTACATTCCATTTGATCCTTAAATTCAGGCTCCAAAAGCCAGAAATTATATTTAGTATTCGTCTCTCTTTTCCTTCTGTACCACCTTGCTCACCTTAATCCCCCAAACTTCCCTCCACCAGCCCCAGCACAGAAACAGGAAAGAGAGTCCTAGTCAAAGTCCTGATATCCCATCTCCCCATGAAAAAAAATTAGAGACTGGTAGTTAACTCATGACTGGATTACAAAGAGCTATAGAAATGTCTACAACTGCATAGGCTAAAGCAAACACAGCATTTTTTCAAGTCCTCCATCTGACTAATGGCTCTAGAACACTGTTCCTTCCAAAGTCCATTCTTTCTCATTTCTGCCTGCCAAGCCAGCATTGAGACAGGGCATGTCCCAAGTGCTCTGAGGGGAACTGGAAGACTGATTCCCATGTGGCTTACAGGATTATAGACCTAGAGCTGGAAGGTCCCTGTAGGCCACTCTACTTAAACCCTTTCATTGTACAGATAAGAAAACAGATATAGGGAAATAAGTGACTTGTGACTGTCACAAATCTGCCATCAACAGCAGGAGAAAGGGACAACATTCAACTGTTTTAGTGACCTTCTGTCATTTCACTCTGACTTCAGATGCCCTCCCACCCCTGTCTACAAGAATTAGGCAGGTGGCGAGCTAAGCAGAAAAAGCTATCAATGTCAAAGCTCCAGAGTCCTGATAAAGAGGCTAGAATGCCCCTGTGACATCAATATTATCTGCAGTGACGAATTTTTCTTTGAAACTCTATCTCTTCCTTATGTATAACACAAATAAAGTTTATGATTAATTACCAACATTGCGCACACACAGGTTTTGAAACTAAAATACAAGCCACGGTTAGCCACCACTTTCCAGACAAGCACCCAGTGCAGGTGTCCCTACATGCACACATTTTCTTTTAATATCAGCACATTTGATGGTGTAAACTTTTTTGTCCTGGCCTTCTTATAGTTAGCTCATTAGTGAGCAGCTCATGCAATCAATAAGTTGCCAACTGAGAGGCTAAGAGTTTCTTATCTCTGGCTTTGCATGTTCCAGTGTTCTCAGAATTATTGATGAAGTTGCATCCTGTTTTCCTTAAAAGCAGTATCTTCCTATCCTCCCTTACCACCTTTTTGGGGAGGGGAGCAAAGGGGTTCACACTAACCTATGCAACTGCAATTATTGCCATGCATGGTGGTAGGGTTGGGGGATAGGCACTGTTGATAACCCTATCTACATCCAAATTTCCTCCTTTTTTAATTAAAAAATGCTTTATTAACTTCTGGTTTACATCATTCATTTCCACCAGATTATAAGTTATATTTTCCCCCATTTTTCCCTACCCACCACCCCAGAATAGCAGTCCCACTAGCTATCCCCTCATCCAATCTGCTCTCTCCCATATCTTCTCCCATACCCCCTTCTACTTTGCCATTAGGGCAAGGTGAATCTCTGAGCCCCAGTGCCTGGACATCTTATGAAACATTTAATTTTAAAACTTCGATTTTCAGATCCATTCCCTTTCTCCCTTGTCACCCACTCCCTCTGAGAAGATAAGCAATTCAGTATGTGTTGTACATGTATATCTATGCAAAACATTACCATAGTAGATATATTGTAAAAGACTGCTTATATTTCCCTCCCACCTGTCTCACCTCCCACCTGGTCCATTCCCTACTTTGATCCTGTCCCTCTTGATAGTGGGTACTTCTAACCTCCCCTCTCCCCAGAATGCCCTCCCCTCCATCATCCCCCTCTCATCCCCCTTTCCCCTACTCAGGAGAGTGAGTGAGGGTAAGATATTCCATTTAGTATGTATGTGATTCTCTCCTTGAGCCAACTTCAATGAGAATATGCTTTTGTCTTTTTTGCCTTCCTGTTCTTCGCCTCCCCTGCAACTACTTCCCCTTGACTCTTCTACATGAGATAGTTTACCCTACCCTGTCTCTCTCCATCTCCTCTTGCCACTTTCCTCTCTCATCTCTTGACTTCACCCCTTAAGAATCATCCCTTCCTTGGGGCGGCTAGGTGGCGCAGCAAGCAGAGTGCTGGCCCCGGAGCCAGAAGGAACTGAGCCCGGATCCAGCCCCAGACACCCAACACACAAACAAAAACCCAGCTGTGTGACCCCGGGCAAGTCACCCAACCCCAATTGCCCTCCAAAAAAAAAAAAAAAAGAATCATCCCTTCCCATCAAATTCAACCTGTGCCCTCCAACCATGTATACCTGTGAACATATGCCATGTACCCTTCTTCAATTATTTTCATAATGAGAAAGGTTTCATCAAACACAGTTATTATTTTTCCATGCAGGAATGTAAAGAGTCCAACTTTGATAAATTCCTTTTGATTTCTTTTCCTTGATTACTTTCTCAAGCATCTCTTGCTTCTTGTGTCTGAATATCAAATTTTCTATTCAACTCTGGTTTTTTCATCAAGAATGCTCGAAAGTCCTCTATTCCACTGAATGACCATATTTTCCCCTGAAACAAGATACTCAGTTTTGCTGGGTAGGTGACTCTTTACTTCAATCCCAGCTCTTTTGCCCTCTGGAATATCATATTACATACTCTTCAATCCCTCAGTGTAGAAGCTGCCAGGTCCTGTGCTATTCTGGATTGTGTTTCCACAATATTGAAATTGTTTCTTCCTGGCTGCTTGTAGTATTTTCTCCTTGATCTGGGGATTCTGGAACCTGGTAGTTCCTAGTAGTTTTCTTTTTGGGATCTTTTTCAGGAGGTGATTGGTGGATTCTTTCAACCTCTATTTCCCCCACTGGGTCTAAAACATCAGGGCAATTTTCCTTGAGAATTTCTTGAAGGATGATTTCTAGGTTCTTTCTTTGATCATGGCTTTCAGGTAGTCCAATAATTTTTAACTTGTCTCTCCTGGATCTATTTTCCAGGTCAATGGTTTTTCCCATGAGATATTTTATATTGCCATTTCTATTCTTTCATTTGTTTGGATCTGTTTAATAGTATCTTGATTTCTCATAAAGTCACTAACTTCCATTTACTCCAGTTTAACTCTGAAGGAATGAATCTCCTCAATGAGCTTTTGAGATTCTTTTCCCATCTGGCAAATTAGACTTTTTAAGGCATTCTTCTCCTCATTGCCTTTCTGAGCCTCTTTTGCCATTTGAGTTAGTCTATTTTTTAAGGTGTTATTTTCCTCAGTCAGGCTGTTGACTGTCATTTCATACTTTTCTTGCATCTTTTTCATTTCTCTTCCTAAATTTTCCCCCACTTCTCTTATCTGCTTCTTAAGGTCCTCTATGGCCTGTAGCCAGCTTGTATTTTCATTTGGGGCTTTTGGTGCAGGAGTTCTGACCTCACAGTCCTCCTCCATGCTTTGAGCCTCTTTGCCCCTAAAATAGGAGTCCAATGTTGAACTTTTCTGTTTATTTTGTTTCGTTTGCCTAGGCATGTTGCCACTTAATTACTTGATTTTGGGGCTTGTTGCCACAGTAGGACTCTGCCACCAGACAGGAGAGCTTCCGCCCAAACTTGGGGTCTTCACAACTTCCGCCAGTTGGGTGGCCTCTGTAAAGCCTCCACCCACTCTGGCAAGTTGGATACCCACCCCAAACTCCCCCCACCCCAGACCACAATCCAGATCCAGGCAGTTTAAAGCAAGAGTGATTAACCCCCAGACTGTTTGCTGGATCTCCCTACAGTTCGCAGACCAGGAGCTAGAGCCACTACTGAAGCTGCAAAATGGCTTCCGTTCCTCTGTTTCTTCAGCAGCTTTTCGCCCCCAGGGGAGGAAGCCACGCATTCCTCAAATACTGGTCCCAAAGTCCATAGGACACTAACCTCTCACTTTGTCCTAGGCATATCTGTGCTGATAATTCTGGAATTGCCACAATTGCTGGTGTTCTGGGGTCCCTCCAGCCGGCTGAAGGCCCAGCCACCCTGGGGCTAAAACCTCGGACCTGGGCTCAGCTCTGCACACTGCGCTGTCAGTTCCCAGCAGGCTATGCTGCCTGCTCTCAGAGCACTGTGCTGGCCGCTCCCTGCAGGGCTGCTGGGCTGTCCTCAGCAGGAGGTTAGCTTCTCTTGCCATTCTGTGGGTGCAGTGGCTCCAGAAGTTGTTCGGAACCCCCTTTCACATTGTTTGAAATTTGTGTGGGGCAGAGCACATTGGAAATGCTGTTTCTACTCCCCCATCTTGGCTCCACCCCCCCAAATTTCCTCCTTTTTTATCCTTTATTTCCTACTTTATTGTTAGTTAAATGTTGCCAGTCCAGTGACTTTACCTTTTCAAATGTTTTAAGATTTCTGTACAATGCTAAAAGCTTGAGTGGGACACCCAATACTTGTAAGACATGATAAATGTACAGTTAAGAATTTGGATTTTAGTTCCACAGGCAAAACAGATGAGATGAGAACAATGGGGATTTTATTTTATGACAACACTTCTGCTATGTTAAATTGGTGATGTTCACTTTTTTTGGCATGCTTTTCAAGGATCCAATTTTCTCAATTTTTCTCATTAAAGTTTGAGGGGAAGAGATTGAAGCAGATAGTAAGCACCTACTAATTTGACTGGACCTGGTGAATCAAATACTCTGTGAGTCAGTGAATTAATCTAAGCTGCAGAAACATGCATGAGTGACTTTAGCAGTTACCCACAACATTCAGATTCAAATTTCTTCCTGCTGCTATCCCTAGCAAGTAGGCAGAGATGATCATTCAGGACTGCCTCCTTTGTCTTTGTCAGTCAAGTCTACTGCTAATGGTTCTAAATTGGCTAGCTTGCTTCTGTTTCAGCATCACAAAGGATATGAAGACACTTCTCTCCTGATCCTTATTTTTTTCTTGACCAAAATAAACACATAAGTGATACCTGCTGTTAACTTTTCTATCATCTATGTGTATCGATTGAAAAACATTTATTAAACACATTCTACATGAATGACCACAGTATAGTGCCAATTTAGACACTAAAGTCATTCATGACCTCTGTTGATAGACATTTAAGACCATTCAGAACCATCAGCCACTCAATCAAGAAACTTATTTTCAGCACCTATTATATGTGAGGCACCATAGTGAGTTTTTCCTGCCCTAAAGAAACTTACATCATTATCAATAGACAATTCTTCTCTACATTTGGCAGAAAGGAAAAGTAATGTCTCCTAGGTTCTTCCACACATGCAATGGATCTGTGATCTCACACATTAAGTTGTCTACACAGTCCTTGTCTAAATTTCCTTTCAAGTTATTCACCTCTTGTCTTTTTACAATCTGGCTACCCACCTCACCACTCAACTGAAACTTCATTCTCCAAAGTTACCAATGATCTCTTTATTGCCAAATGTGGTAATTTTTCTAAACTCTCATCTTCTTCATCTTGAAACAACATTAGATACTGTAATCCACCCTCTCCTTCTAAATAATACCTCTTCCTTGGGTTCATGTAACATTGCTCTCTCTGGGCTCTCTGCCCACCTGACTGACCACTCCTTATCAGTCTCCTTTGGTGATTCATCATCCATATCATTTCCTCCAATTGTGGCTAAAGTTCTGTGCTGAAACCTCCTCCCTCATCATGCTGTCTCATTTGCTGATACCCATCTGCTTCCATAAGTTTTAATATCAATGTAAAAGACATCTGATTCTATATATCTAGCCCTCAACCCTCATAGGCAACTTCCCATAGAATATTTTGAATCAAATGTGCTATAAGCATCTCAAAGTCAACATGTTCAAAGCAGAGCTCATTCTCTCCTCCAAATCAACCTTATTTCTATTGAAGGCACTTCAATCCTTATATTCATCTGTACTGCCAATGTTGATATTACCTTCAACTTTTCACTCTCTGTTATCCGATGTATCCAGAGAGAGTCCAAGTTGAAGAGGGATTATCTGTAGATGGTGAGACTCTCCAGCTCCTCCTGTTTGCTGAGGGCATCATGCTGGTGCAGCAAATATAATAGCACTGCATGACCTCCTAGAAGAGATACATAACCATTCAAAAAAGGCTGTCCTGACCATCCCCATGAGAAAAAAAAGTGAATGAAAAATTTTATATATCTATCACCCAGATTACTGCATCTAGTTGGATGGATAATCTATATAAAACATTGTTCCTTATTATAATCTATGTATAGCTATTTAATAACTGTAATAATAATGTTATCATTGGACATGATACAGCCTATGGTACTTCAAGGTTTACAAAGAGTTTTGTAAGCATATTGTTTGCTTACCACAACTACCTTGATGGGCAAGTACTACATGAATTATTGCCCCTGTTTTATGACCCCCTAATGACTGTCAGGAGACTATAACAAAATCATCTCTAAATCACATCTATCATAGACTATATCATGATTTCAACATGTGCAGAGCTGAAGAGTTCAGTAGGCAGAAGAAATGGAGTCCTGGAACATCATAGAGCTTCCTGGAAGAAATTTGTAACCATTCAGAAGAGTTTAGCCTAACTAGCCACAGAGGCAAGACCAAGTGGATGAAAAATGCTCATTGCCCAAAGTAGAACAAGGATCTGTATGGCAATATCTACAGGTCTTATCTATTGGTGTATATATCTGAGACAGATAGGACAGACAGACAATGAGTTGGACCAGAGTTGGAAAATAATGAGATGAATCCCTTTTGGGAAATTAAAATTTTCCTTTAATGACCCCAAGCTTTCTTGTGAAACAAAGGATCTCACTTAATACAAGAATTCTACTGGCATAAAAGATGGCAGCAAGACTTAGAATACAACTCACTAAAGAATTCAAAATAAATATCACACAGAAGGTCAAGGGAGAGGAATGTGTTAGGTCTGGACATATACTCAAAGTGTTATTTTGGAGAACAGGAGGAAAAGATGCCGGAAACGTATATTAAGAGGAGAAGATGTGCCTGTTGCATAGTAACTGACAGGGGGACAGCCAAAATGCTTCAGAGGTACCTTGGCAATATCAAGAGGAAACTCAGAAGGCCTCTGACATGTTATGTAGATCCCCAGTGGCAAATTTATGAAGACATGGTAAAGAAGATGGGCAGGCAGATTTGTGATTAGCATCCAGAAACTGAGGCAAAACAAAGGTTAAGTGACTTGCCCAGGGTCACACAATTAGTACGTGCCTGAGATCTTTGATACCATAGTATACTTACACTGAAGAACTCTGTAGTATTTCTGTGTTATAAGCCCTGCTGATGTCAGTAGAGGAATAAATAGGGAAGGGGTGCTGAGTATGAACACTTCTCTAAGTAAAAGATGCTGTTTTCCCTTGTTCATACAAAAGATGAGATCAAGACAATACTACTTTGCATTTATTTTGCCACACACCAAGACAGCCAGAGGAGAGCTGTCAGCAAGACAGCCTTGTGTTTGAAGTCCTTCCCTGGCTGTCCTTCATTGCTTACCCTTTTCAATAAACCTCTAGATATGATGGATAAACTGCAGCATGAATGATTTTTCCTAGTCAGTAATGATTAAAACTCAGTATGGGCTCACAGAGCATACCTGCTTTGTCCTAACAGAACAGGTGTCAGAGCTCATGGTAAAAAACAAAAGCCATGACAATGATGCATGGAGGCTTCACCAGATTATTGAATGCATTAGGCAGGACCAGGAGACATCTCCCACATAGGACACGGACAGCTCCTCTCACCTGCTAGTCAGGAAAGGCTACCTGCTTCACCTACTAAGGGAAAAGGCATGACCTCCACTAATGGTGAAAAGGCTCTGGAAGCCTTACAATACAATTCTTTAAGTCCAGCTCAAATCCCACCTTCTACAGGAAGCCTTTTTCAACCCTCTTAATTCTAGGGCCTTCCCTCTTTTAATTATTTCCTATTTATCCCATATAGAATTGGCTTGTGCACATTAGTTTGCTTATAGCCTCCCCATTAGATTGTGAGTTCCTGGAAGGCAGAAACTGTTTTTTGGCTATTTTTGTATCCCCAGTGCTTAGCATAGTGCCTGACACATAGCATGCATTAATAAATATTTATTAACTGACTGACAATGGCACCAGTATACTGGACTAGTTAGCACATCTGGGTTCTAGTTCTAATTCTGCCCTTTGACCACTGGCAAGTTAAAGGAAGGGGCATCAGAGATCATCTAGGCTTACTCCTTTATTTTACAAAGGAAGAAACTGAGGTCCAGAGAAGTTACAGGACTTACTCAGAATTATACAGATAATAAGTAGCAGAACTAGAATTTCAGCCTCTAAAAGCCAGTGCTCTTTAAAGTATACTATAATACCTCTCTGGTTCATTTAAGCTCTCTGGGACTCAATTTTCTGACCTATAAAATAGGAGTAATAATAATATTCTACTTTGTTTTCCTCAAACAATTCTTTAGAGTAACGAAAATATTATACATATGAAAGCCGGTAATAAATTGTTAAGTCCTGTGCAATAATACTAATCAAAGAAAAATGTGAGATAGGAGAAACATTATAAAATCAAGGCCAAAAAAAAATGAGGCTTATACAACTCTCTTGAATACCTTCTGAGAGAATTCTGAACCAGGTTATACTTATTGGAAATCCAGTAAATGATCAGTGATGTGAATGAGAATTTGCCTATTCTATTACATGCTTCAGATACTGAGTTTTCATCACATGGCTGTCTTGCTCAAAAGCTTTTGCTAGTAGGTAAACTTCTAAGTCTGGCATTCAAAGCCGTTCAGCATCTAGCTCCATCCCACCTTTTCAGGGTTTTTATTTTTCCTTAATCTTTTCAATCTTATTTCCCCTTTTTGTAGTCTATTTCTGACCTACCTAGACTGCTCAATATTTCTTCATTTCATCCTAACATCTTTCTCTTCTGTCCATTTACCTAAGGTTCCCCCTCCATCTTACGACCCCCCCCCTTCTGAAATGGTTTACCCTCCCATTTCTACCTATTAAGCCCTAGCAGATTAGAAGAATGTCAAAAATAGAAGAAAAGCAAGTAATCTGATAAAACCCCTCACAAGGTTGCTATAGCCTCTTGTTGTCAAGATGGAGGCACAGACAATGTCTAATAGTGAAATCAGGCCAATTAACAACTAATTCAACAACCAGATACAATGGGGAAGTAATTATTAGGTCCATGAGGATCGACGGGCAAAAGTGGCTATGAGAAAAATTCCCAAAGTGGAGAAATACTTTCAAATAAGCAAGATAATCCAAAATTAGAATGATTATGTTGAGAAGTTGTGAATTCACTATAATTCTAGGTCTTTCTTTATATAGTGATTTAAGATTTGTTAGGATATTATGGAGGGATTCCTGCTCATATTAGACTAGCTGAATTCCAAAGTCCCTTCTCCTTCAAAGTTTGTATGACTCTGATATTCCCTAGTGAGGTGGTACCAAACTAACCTGATTTGTTTTCTTTTTTTTCTTTTCAGACTGGATCTCTCTATTTCACCCAGGCTGGAAGTACAATGGCCGGTCATTGGCCTAATACCATTTCTCATTAGCACCAGTGTTTTATTGTGATGTTTTTCAGACATGGGCCAATTTACTCGTCTTTAAAAAGCCTGGTGGTCCCCTACTGCCAAAGGCCATCATTTGGGTGCCAGACTAAGTACAGACACCCAATCAGCTTAGCCTACAGTAGTTCAGGTCCCCTGAGCTCAAGTAAACCACCAGCTTCAGCCTCCACAGCAGCCAAGAATAGATGGATGTGCCTCTATACCTGATTCAGTTCCTTATTTTTAATACTGTTCCTAAAAAAAAGAAATAGCAACTAGGTGTCATGGTGGGTGGAGTGCTGGGCCTAGAGTCAGGAAGACTTACCTTCTTGGGTTCAAATCTGGCCCCAGGCATTTATCAGCTGTGTGACCCTGGGTGAGTCACTTAACCCTGTTTGCCTCTGTTTCCTCATCTGTAAAATGACCTGGTGAAGGAAATGGAAAACTGCCCTAGTATCTTTGCCAAGAAAACCCTAGATGGGGCTGGGAAGAGTAAGATATGACTGAAAATGACCAAACAACAACAAAATTAAGGGAAAACAAGGAAGGAAAGAAGGAAACAAGTATTCATTAAGCATTTAACATATACCAGGTATTATATTAAGCACCTTATACATATGGATCCTCACAATAGCCCAGAGAGGTAGGTACTATTATTATCTCCATTTTGGAGTTGAGGAAATTGAAGCAGACAGAGATTAAATTAATTGACCAGGGTCACACAGCTATTAAGTACCTGAAGCTGGATGTTAAATAGGGTATTCCTAAATTCAGGCCAAATACTCTATCCACTGTGCTACCTAGTTACTGTAAAACTTGTCTGTCAGAGGCAAAGAATACCTGGATCACAGCAAAGCCTTGGCTAGAGCCCTTCTCCACAGCTTTATGAACAAGACTGGAAGGCTGGGAGTGGGGACTTCAGAACCTTTCAAATGAGCAGCAGAAATGCTGGGAATGAGTCTTAAGTCCAACATATACTTATCTAAACATTCACCTCTCTGCCTAGTCATCCAGACACCAATGAGAAGTTGAGTCACTAAGTTAGGTTACATTCCCATCTGCGCCTTCTTTTTCAAGTATTTCATGCCTGCTCAAAGGCCATGGCACAAGAGATAAGAATCACAGGATGGAAAAAATGATGAGTCAAGGTATACAGCTAGGTCTGGATTAGCAAGAATAATGAATTCTCTCAAGTGGACACAACAATTGGATTTACAATGCAAATTTCCATTGGGTTAAGACTAATTACCATATTTTACATAACATTTAATAGGGCAAATTTAAACACACACAACTATTTCAGAGATTCCTTATTCATATTAATCCACACTTACCTATAGTAAATCCTTTTCTGCTGCCATTGAGTCAGTAAAAGGCCGCCATTGGTTAATACAGGAAGCCAGCATCAAGACCTCTTACCTTGCTCCTAATGTCTTTCCCAAAGGTTGCCTGCTCCGAAGTAGGTAGCTGAGAATCCACCATTAGTGATGTTTTCCTTTGGTTCAACCATATCCATTATAAGTCATCTTATTTGGAAAATGTAAATATTTCTGAGAATAACACATTGTATGCTTATCAGATATTTCCAGCTACAGTTGAACTTTACCACATATGAGATTCTCCCCAATTAAAAGTGGGACCTCCTCCAGAGCAGGCACTGTCCTTAAGAAATAGTTTAATAAATCATTTCTTATTCATCCATTCCCTGAACAACAAAATAAATCAGGCAGCCTGCGGATACTAGGTGTATAAAGTGGAAGAGGGGAAGAAGGAGAAGAAGGAATACTAAGACAAATCCAAATAATAATTTATCTACAAGTCTTTAAAAGTCATAAAGCACTTTTCTTATAGGAGATAATGTAGGGCCATATTTCAGAATTTTTATTCTTTCCCCAGGGACCTCAAAAGAACTTTAAAAATAATCTAAGTCAAACCTTTCCATTTTTGAGATGAGGGACTTAAATCTCAGAGAAGTTAGATAATTTTTCCAAAGTCACACAGTTAATAAGCATCAGACGTGAAATTTGAACAAGTCCTCCGATTGCAAAACCAATTATTTCACTTTGTACTGTACCTTGCAGACTGTCTTTTCTATAAGCTTTTGCCCTGGGCCTTCTCTAGTGGGCAGATGACTTTAACCTCAGCAGCCTGCTCCATATTCACATATACTGTCCAATCCAAGCCCATTCATGAAGCTGCAAGCTGATCATACTACCCTACTCCACTCTCTCTCTGCCTGTGTATCTTGCCAGTGAAACAGATTTTCAATGGCCTCCTGCATGTAGGATATTGCTAACCATTTGGGGGTAAATTTCCAGTTGAGGGAAGCATAATGACTTCCATTAATGTTGATATTAGTCAAGCAGCTAAAATCCACATGCCTCCAGATAAAAATTTTCCCTGTAGTGGCTATAGCATTTATCTCTATCTAGCTCCCTCATTACAGGTGTGCGATGTTTTTGCTCTGCAAAGGAGGCCGAGGCACTATAATAGTGTCCCTCACTGTGTTTTTGAATCCTTTTAAGCACCAGGATATTTTTATGTTGAAGTTTAATCACTAAGCTCAGACTGGAACACTCTACCTTGAGGGCAGATGAGATGGAATCAATAGCCTCTATGTCAGGATTAAGGTACCACTGCCCCATGCCACCCTCCACCCCCAACTCGTAGTTTTATATAGCCAAAGAAATATGGAGGCAGATGCCTTCCTTTGCCCTAAATTCCTGTAGACATGAAACTCAAACAAGTACCACAAAAGCACTGTACTTCAGTCGTTATCAGTGAGCTGCTGTAGGGCAGAGACACAAGGCATTATTTATAGCTGTCTCTTCTGAGTAAAAGTTTCAATCAAAGAGTAACCCTATGAAGGGGTAAGCTTCAATAAATGAAGCAAGACTTTCCCCAGCTAATCTGTTTGGGATTCATAGGATTTAAGTGTTAGAAGGGACATTAGAGGTGATTCGATTTAACTTCCTCCTTTTATAGAGTTCAAGAGACTTGCCCAAGGTTATAAAGAAAAAGAGTAGCCCAGTCAAGACTAGAAACCAAGGGTGGGAGAAAATGGCTCAAAGCATCAAAGCTAGAGAACCAGAGACCAGAGAGGAAACTCTCAGGGGACACAGACAAAGCTGGTTACCAGGGTCAAACAAGCAGCAGTCCCAGAGGAGAGTCTACATGTTAACTTATTTACAGAAAGTCAAGAGAGTAGATGAGTTGAAATGGGAAGAATGCTAAGGATACTAAATGTCAATGGTACAAAAAGAGAAAACACACTTATATAAACATGTAACCATGAGAATAATAAGTAAAAGACAATTAACTCTAAACTTAAGCCTTTGGGCACAGTCATGCTGCAGTCAGCCATGGCCCACAGCATGATTCTTAAAGACACCTAGACAGGCCCTAGATGGGTTCTAACAATATTATCATTTTTAGTACATTTAATTGGCATAAACTGAGAGATGTAATTTTTAACACTGATATGAAGGTATATTATAATTGATGCCTTTTTGTAATAAAATAGCACCTGTGTGTTGAAGAAAAATAATTAATACTAATATTGCACTCTGTGCTTTTAGATTCCAAGTCTAGAAAAAAATTTTAATTTATTATTAATCTATTTCTAAGACATTTCTAGCTTGGAGAGAAAGATATGTCTAAACTGGTATGATCCCCTATGCCCTCCAACATGACTCTCTGCCCCAAGAATACTTCTGGTCACATTGACAGGAATCTTGATAAAGGAAAAGATTTCTTAAAATACAGCCTGGATTAACATGATAGAACTGAGCAATCAAGTCACTATATCATTACTTCTTTACTATTCTCCCCATTACTATAATTAAACAAAGGGACCTCCTCCCTCCCTTTGATAGTTTAATCCTTTCTCAAAGGAAAAAAAGTGGACCCTGAAAATATGGTAATAGTTTTAGGTCAAAAAAGCTCCTCTTGGGGGCAGCCAGGTAGTACCAGCCCTGGAGTCAGGAAGACTTGAGTTCAAATCCGGCCTCAGACACTTAATACAAAAACTAGCCATGTGACCCTGGGCAAGTCACTTAACCCCAATTGCCCTCCAAAAAGCAAAAAAAAAAAACCTCTTCTTAGGGAAAGATTAAGTGTGGTGCTTTAAAACAGTAACACTTGTTATTTTCTATCATTGCCTTCCCCACTCCTAAAGTGATTTGGTTATCACCTCATTTAAGGGCAGTCTAGCTTTCACTCACCCACCTGAAGGAACTGAAAGGACTTTCAAGGAAGGAAAATATTATTACTTAGTATTTTCAGTTTAACTATAAAAGGAGATATTGCTACTTCCACATGATCAACTCCTTTCTTACATGTAGAGCATCCAAATGGAGAGGCCATGGGATGGTTATAGGACATAGGGAAAGAGCCAGTAGGTAGGAAAAAATTGCAGATGAGAGAGACTAGGATGACAGTGGAAATAATTTGCTCAAGAAGTTGGAAGGGGATAAGGGACACACATGGAGGGACTTGCCTCATCAAGGAGAAGGGTTAAGTCTTTATCTGAGATCAGACTTAATGAAGAAAGCAATTGTTAAGGATGATCAGAGCAGAAGAATAGAGAACTCAGTAAATAGTGTCAGTCTCTCTCATCGGTCCCCCTTCCCCCTCTTTCTCTCTCTCAATAGATCCTCATCTTGGCACACTGGGGGAAGAGATGCCATGGGATGACTAAGGAGAGAGGAGAAGGTTTGGAACAACTGCTATGGAAACTGGACTAGTCAATAATTTACAGAAGAATAGGATGTCTGACTAACTTCAACAAGGACAAGGTTGTGATTAGATAATAAATTTGTAATGATCCCAGTCAGGATGATTTGGGGATTTCCGTCAGTTATAATTCAGAAGCATGTAAATAGGATCAAAGGAATCTGATGATAGAAGAAGCAGTCCAGAATAGGGTCTTGGCAAGGTGTGACTGATAACAAGACAAGAGGGCAAGAGAATAAAAAGTGGATAGAGTTAAGGTAATTCTTCAATAAACTAAAGTAGGGAAGGAGGGAGTAGGTGAAGGACTGGGGAAAAAATTGAAGTCATGATAAAGAATACAGTTAGGAATTATAAAATGAGAAAAATAATAAAATATCATGATCAAATAAAGAAATTTTAATGTTCATGAACTTGGACATAGAACATGTATAGGCTTGGGGCAGCTAGGTGGCACAGTAAGTGGAGCGCCAACCCTGGAGTCGGGAGGACCTGAGTTCAAACTCGGCCTCAGACACTTAACACAAAACTAGCCATGTGACCTTGCGCAAGTCGCTTAACCCCAACTGCCCTCCAAAAAGCAAAAGAAAAGAAAAGAAAAAAAAGAACATGTATGGGCAATGATAAGATCAAAGATATGATAGTTTCTGTGTGTAGTTTAAATGGAATGGGGGTAAGTCATGAGAATTAATTAGATTAGGAACTTGGACATTAGAATATTTGAATAAATATTAATATTTATATTGTCCTCACTCGCCAAGTATGAGGGCAAGATTTGAGGGTGATTAGGAGAGAAAGACTGTGAACCAAGTTCTAAACTTATTGAGCAAGGATCAAATGGGAGTACATTAAATATTGGACAGTAACTCTAAATAGATTTGGTTATTTATGGTTAATTAGTGGTTAAATTAATGGTTAAAGAATAATTTAATGGCTAATAATTTATTATGTATAAAGAGCAAATTTATTATATATAAAGAATAAATAATAATTTAATGGTTATAGAATAATTTAATGTAAAGAATAAATTAATAATTTAATGAAATAATTTCAAGGATATTTTAATAAATAAAAAATGAATGGTTAAAGAAAAATTATTGATGGAGTCGTGAGATTAGACCACTCAAGATCCTCTATTTAAGTTCAGCCTCCTAGAAGACAGCTATGTTGGGTTCTATGAGAATCAAGGAGACCTGCTGCACAGAAAGTAAGAAGAGCCTGGTCAGTAGGCCAGGAGGCTTATCTTTAAACCTGGCGAAGCCTTGGGGAACAGAAGACGGAAAAGATATTGTTCTACAGGACAATCCTATTCTGAAAATGGTCCTGGGGCTGGGTCTGACTGGAATGGGAGGCAGGCAGTGATCATTCCATGTGTGACACAGGGAAAAAGAGGTAAGAGAGCAGAAGTGCCAGTGATCTTCCCTCTGCTGCCACTCTCTGGCCCATTTTTGATCCAGGTGAAAATATTCTTAATTTTCACTCCAGTGATAAAGAAGAGTCCATCTCCTCTTCAATTTTTCTAGGGTCAGTTCCTAGACAACCTATCTCTATAGAAACTAGCCTATTGGGGGCAGAGCCAAGTTGGCAGAGTAGAAGCAGCACTCCCAAGGTACTCTCTTCCCCACCACTTCAAAATTATGTAAAAGGGGACTCTGAACAACTTCTGGAGCTCCAGCACACACAGAACAACACAGAGAAGCTAACCTTCCACTGAGGACAGCCTGGTAGCCCTGCAGGGGGCGGCCAGTGCAGCATGCTGGGAACCAACAACACATCACTCTGGAAACCTAGCTCGGACCTGCCTGAGTCACAGTGTTAGCCCCACGGTGGCAGTGACAACAGACTCCTGGAGGGACCCCAGAACACCAGCAGCTGTGGTGATTCCAGAATTATTAACACAGATATGCCTAGGTCAAAGTGAAATGTTAGTGCCCTATAGAATTTGGGACCAGTATTTGGGGAATGTGTCGGCTTCTTCCCCTGGGGGTGAGAAGTAGCTGAGGAGACAAAGCACAGATGCCATTTTGCAGCTTCAGTTGCAGCTTCAGCTCCTGGTCTTCAAACTGTAGGGGGACCCAGCGATCAGTCTTGGGGGGGTTAATCGCTCTTGTTTTAACCTCCCTGGATCTGGATTGCAGTCTGGGGTGGAGATCTTGGGGTGGGTATCCAGCTTGCCAGAGCATGTGGAGGCTTCACAGAGGCCACCCAACTAATACCTCCAAAAGTTGTGAAGACCCCAACATTTGGAACAGAAGCCCCCCTGTCTGGTGGCAGAATCCTACTGTGGCAACAAGCCCAAAAGTCAAGTAATTAAGTGGCAACATGCCTAGGCAAACGAAACAAAATAAACAGAAAAATTCAACATTAGACTCTTATTTTGGGGGCAAAGAGGATCGAAGCATGGAATAGGAAGAAGGCTATGAGGTCAGAAATCCTGCACCAAAAGCCCCAAATGAAAATATGAGTGGGTTACAGACCATAGAGGACCTTAAAAAGCATATAAGAGAAGTGGAGGAAAAATTGGGATGAGAAATGAGAAGGAGGCAGGAAAAGTATGAAATGAGAGTCAACAGCCTGACTGAGGAAAATTACACCCTACAAAACAGACTAACTCAAATGGCAAAGGAGGGTCAAAAGGGTAATGAGGACAAGAATGTCTTAAAAAAGCTGAATTTGCCAGATGGAAAAAGAATCTTAAAGGCTCACTGAGGAGATTCATTCCTTCAGAGTTAAACTGGAGCAAATGGAAGCTAGTGACTTTATGAGAAATCAAGATGCTATTAAATAGATCCAAACAAATGAAAGAATAGAAGGCAATGAGAAATATCTCATGGGAAAAACCACTGATCTGGAAAATAGGTCCAGGAGAGATAATTTTAAAGTTATTTGGACTATCTGAAAACCATGATCAAAGAAAGAACCTAGAAATCACCCTTCAAGAAATTCTCAAGGAAAATTGCCCTGATGTTTTAGACCCAGAGGGCGAAATAGGGGTTGAAAGAATCCACAGATCACCTCCTGAAAAAGATCCCAAAAAGAAAACTCCTAGGAATATTATAGCCAGGTTCCAGAATTCCCAGATCAAGGAGAAACTACTCAAAGCAGCCAGGAAGAAACAATTTCAATATTGTGGAAACACAATCAGAATAGCACAGGACGTGGCAGCTTCTACACTGAGGGATTGAAAGACATGGAATATGATATTCCACAGGGCAAAAGACCTGGGATTAAAGCCAAGAATCTCATACCCAGCAAAACTGAGTATTTTGTTTCAGGGGAAAATATGGTCATTCAATGGAATAGAGAATTTTCAAGCATTCTTGAGGAAAAAACCAGAGTTGAATAGTAAATCTGACATTCAGACACAAGAAGCAAGAGATACTTGAGAAAGTAAACAGGGAAAAGAAATCAAAAGGAACTTATCAGAGTTGAACTACTTACATTCCTACATGGAAAAACAATAACTGTGACTGATGAAACCTTTCTCATTATGAAAATAATTGAAGAAGGCATATGGGCATATGAATACATATGTGAATATATGTATATATGTCTACAGGTATACATTGATAGAGGGCACAGATTGAATTTGGTGGGAATGGATGATACTTAAGGGGTGAAGTTATGAGATGAGAGAGGAAAGTGGCAAGAGGAGATGGGGAGAGACAGGGTAGGGTAAACTATCTCATGTAGAAGAAGCAAGGGGAAGTGGTTGCGGGGGAGGGGATGAACAGGAAAGCAAAAAGGCAAAACCATATTCTCATTGAATTTGGCTCAGGGAGAGAATGACATACATACTAAATGGGATATCTCACCCTACAGGAGAGTAGGGGGAAGGGGAATGAGAGGGAGAATAATGGAGGGGAGGACATTCTTGGGGGAGGGGAGGTTGGAAATACCCAATTTCGAAGAGGGACAGGATCAAAGTAGGGAATGGACCAGGTGGGGGGGTGGAAAGGAAATATAAGCAGTCTTTTACAATATATCTACTATGGAAATGTGTTGCATAGCTATACATGTACAACACATACCGAATTGCTTATCTTCCCAGAGAGAGTAGGTGACAAGGGAGGAAGGGAATGGATCTGAAATTCGAAGTTTTAAAATTAACTGTTTCAAATATATATAAATACTATTATTAAAACTATTTTGCATGTAATTGGGAGATAAGATGTGCAGGCATTGGGGCACAGAGATTCACCTTGCCCTAATGGTAAAGTCGAGGGGGCATGGGAGAAGATATGGGAGAGGGAAGATTGGATGAGAGCAGATATCTTGTGGGACTGCTATTCTGGGGTGGTGGGTAGGGGAAAAATGGGGAAAAAATGTAACTCAAAATCTGGCAGAAATGAATGATGTAAACCAGAAGTTAATAAAGCATTTGTTAAAAAAGAAAAGAAGAGATTCCCCACAAACTATGTAAAAAAGGACTCTGAACAACTTCTGGAGCCCCAGCACCCACAGAACGACACAGAGAAGCTAACCTCCCGCTGAGGACAGCACAGCAGCCCTGCAGGAAGGACCAGCGCAGCACTCTGGGAGCCGGCAACGCGCAGGGCGCAGAGCGCAGGAGCCGAGCCGAGCCCAGGTCCGCGTGAGCCGAGGTTTTAGCCCCAGGGCGGCAGGGCCAGCAGCCAGCTGGAGGAACCCCAGAACACCAGGAGCTGTGGCAACTCCAGAATTATCAACATAGACATGGCTAGGACAAAGTAAGAGGTTAGTGTCCTATGGACTTTGGGACCTGTATTTGGGCAATGTGTCAGCTCCCTCCCCTGGGAGCTAGAAGCCGCTGAGGAGACACTCCATTTTGTAGTTTTCATAGGCATTTCCGGCTCCCAGCCTACAAATCGTGGGGAGATCCAGCGATCAGTCTTGGGGGGTAATCGCTCTTGCTTTAACCTCCCTGGATCTGGATTGTGATCTAGGGTGGAAGTTGTGTGTGGGTTTACAGCTTGCCAGAAACGGAAGTTGCCCCCCACACGTTCGGGACGAAAATTCCTCTAGCTGGCCTTAAAGCCATAGTGTGGTAACAAGCCCAAAAGTCAAGCAATTAAGTGGCAACATGCCAAGGCAAAGGAAACAGAAAAATGCAACCCTAGACTCCTATTTTGGGGGTATAGAGCGGGAAAAGGACTGTGAGGTCAGAAGTCCTGCTCCAAAAGCCCCAGGGGAAAACATGAGCGGGTTGCAGGCCATAGAGGACCTTAAGAAGGACTTTAAAAATCAAATAAGAGAAGTGGAGGAAAAATTAGAAAAAGAAATGAGAAGGATGCAGGAAAAGTATGAAATGAGGGTCAACAGCCTGACTGAGGAAAACAACACCTTAAAAAATAGACTAACTCAAATGGCAAAGGAGGCCCAAAAGGGCAATGAGGAGAAGAATGCCTTAAAAAGTCGAATTTGCCATATGGAAAAAGAATCTCAAAAGTTCACTGAGGAGATTCATTCCTTCAGAGTTAGACTGGAGCAAATGGAAGCTAATGACTTTATGAGAAATCAAGATGCTGTTAAGCAGATCCAAACAAATGAAAGATTAGAAGGCAATGTGAAATATCTCATGGGAAAAACCACTGACCTGGAAAATAGATCCAGGAGAGACAATTTAAAAATTATTGGACTACCTGAAAGCCATGATCAAAGAAAGAACCTAGAAATCACCCTTCAAGAAATTCTCAAGGAAAATTGCCCTGATGTTTTAGATCCAGAGGGCAAAATAGAGGTTGAAAGAATCCACCGATCACCTCCTGAAAAAGATCCCAAAAAGAAAACTCCCAGGAATATTATAGCCAGGTTCCAGAATCCCCAGATCAAGGAGAAAATACTACAAGCAGCCAGGAATAAACAATTTCAATATTGTGGAAACACAATCAGAATAGCCCAGGACCTGGCAGCTTCTACACTGAGGGATCGAAGGGCATGGAATATGATATTCCAGAGGGCAAAAGAACTGGGAATGAACCCAAGGGTCACCTACCCAGCAAAACTGAGTATTTTGTTTCAGGGGAAAATATGGTCATTCAGTGGAATAGAGGACTTTCAAGCATTCTTGAGGAAAAAACCAGAATTGAATAGAAAATTTGACATCCAGACCCAAGAAGGAAGAGATGCCTGAGAAGGTAATCAGGGAAAAGAAATCAAAAGGAACTTATCAAAGTTGAACTATTTACATTCCTATATGGAAAAGCAATATCTGTGACTGATGATATCTTTCTCACTATGAAAATAACGGAAGAAGGGGGTGTGGTCATATGAATACATATGTGAATGTGTGTGTATATGGTTACAGTTATATATGGATAGAGGGCATAGGTTGATTTTGTTGGGAAGGGAGAGTACTCAAGGGATGAACTTATGAGGTGAGAGAGGAAAGTGGCAAGAGGAGATGGGGAGAGACATGGTAGGGTAAACTATCTCATGTAGGGGAAGTGGTTGCAAAGGAGGGGGAGAATAAGGAAGGCTAAAAAGGCAAAACCACATTCACATTGAATTTGGTTCAGGGAGAAAATGACATACATACTAAATGGGATATCTCAACCTGCAGCAGGATAGGGGGAAGGGGGATGAGAGGAGGAATGATGGATGGGAGGGCATCCTTGGGGTGAGGGGAGGTTGGAAGTACCCAGTATAGAAGAGGGACAGGATCATGTAGGGAATGGACCAGGTGGGGGGTGGGATGAGTGGGAGGGAATTATAAGCAGCCTTGTACAATATATCTACCATGATAATGTTTTGCATAGCTAGACATGTACAACATATACTGAATTACTTATCTCCCAAGAAGGAATGGGTGACAAGGGAGGAAGGAAATGGATCTGAAATTCGAGGTCATAACATTAAATGTTTCAAAGATATATATAAATACTAAAAAAAAAAAAAGAAACTAGCCTATTCATATGAGGTTATTAAAGATTTTAGCAAGAAATCTAAATCTCTGGGTGAGATATCTTCCTTCCGTACACAGGCTACCATTTCAGCAAAAAATGTCCCATTTCTATATTCAGTGTTACCTTAGAGACCTAAAAGAGTTAGTGCTACTTCCAAAAGTACCTGGTCCCCCAAGAGGAGCTTATTTACTAGGCGAATTGGTTCCTTGTGTACTTTGATAGTCCTTCTCCCACTCCGGTATGCATCAATTATCATAGAACAGATTGTCAAAGACCCTTGGGAGAGCCTGAAAAACAAGAGAGCTCTGCCAAGAATAGGTAAGGTATTCAGTTCCTGTACAGGTAATGGAGTCTAAAATGAAGCTGTATTAGGGAGAGAGGAATAAAAATGACTCTGATTAAGTAATGAAGTGAATTAAAATGAAAAATAGGTCATAAATTATTAAGGGGGCTGTAGTTATTCGGGCAAAGGCTAAACTGAAGAGAGATATTGAATGCTGTTAAAAGGTTATAATATGAACCCAGGGCACTAACCTGGGGCCTTATGCTGATATGAAAAAGGGTTAGCCCTCTTCTGCTTTATACATTTTAAAAGATGCTTTCCATTTCCAAGTGATCCAGCTGAATAAATGAGAAATTTACATAAAAATACAAATTTTGTGTGTGTAATCAGGATAATTGAGCAGAGATATTCAGATAAGCCATTTTCACTCCAGACAGAGTGTTCTAGGGACTTTTCACAAAGCCAATCTCAGAATACAATTTTGGTCATACACTCCATGAATCTGCACAGAATACTTATGTTATTACCTTAGGTAAAAAAAAAAAAAAGAGAGAGAAAGAGAAAAACTAATAACCAGTTAGAAAATACTAGTAAAATTATTCAGAACAAAATAAAAGATGATCTAAGGACCTGTCCCATATATAACAAAACATACTCATAGAAAGTGCTTTTTAGAATATGTGTTTAATATAATTATTAATTTTTCTTTATACTGTATAGACATAAAAGCATAGAAGTCAAACTAAAGAAAGAACAATTAACCTTTTGCAATTTATTGATGAGTTGATGAAAGAATGAGCTCCTTGAGGTCAGGAACTCTTTTTGCCTTTCTTTACATCCCCAGTGTTTAGCACAGGCCCTGGCATACAGTAAGCATTTAATAAATGCTTATTGACTTGACAGGATGCTACCAATGGGTGCCAAAATGTCTTGGTAGTATCCAATGAGATTCCAGATTCCTCCTTTCAAGTCAATAAGCATTTATTAAGTTCATTTATAAAGTATTTGAGATAGCTGGGTGGCACAGTAAATAGAATGCCAGACCTGGAAGATATCTCCTTGAGTTCAAATCTGGCCTCAGACAGTAGTTGTGTGGCATTGAGAAAGTCACTTGACCCTGTTTGCTTTAGTTTCTTCATCTATAAAATGAGCTGGAGAAAACCACTCCAGCATCACTGCCAAGAAAACACCAAAAGGGTCACAAAGAGTCAGACATGACTGAAATGTCTTGAACTACAAATAAACTGTTTTAAAGTTCGCAAAAAAAAAAAACACCTCATTTGTGCCTCAGAATAACTTTGTAAGTTGTCTTCTATTGGTATTATTACCCCCATTTTAGAGATGGGGAAACTCAGTTCCATAGACTTAATAAATGGCAGAGAAAGAATGCAAATCCAAGCCTTCTGGTTCTCCAATTTGAGCACTTTATTCACTATGACATACTGCTACTGCAACTACTAATTGGCAGAAAACACCAACCTAAATAAGAAACTTGGAACAAGTTCATCTCTATATAGAATTTTGAAGTAGATAGCTTTAAAGCAATTTATATTGTCCTTTTCCTAATGATTTTGTAAAATGTGTCAGTAATAGCATTCTAATTTTACAGATAAGGAAACTGAGGCTCATAGTAGAAAAGCAAAGTAAGGAAAATGAGAACTGACTTGTGTATGTCCAGAATTTTTAAAAGTATTTATAGCCAGTTGTGGTGGAACTCTCCTGTAATGTCAGCTACTGGGGAGGCTGAGGGTGGTGGATCTCCTAAGCATGGGAGTCTTGACCTGAAGAAGGTTAAGCCAAGCAGGTGTCTGCACTGTTTGGCAGTAATATGGTGGTAAACCTCCAGGACTGGGGAGGCAACAACTTGCCCAAGAGGGGCTAATCAGCCCATGTCAGAAAATCCCCATGCTGATAATCGAAACTAGGCCTTTGAGTAGTACTTGCACTTCCCCCTTGGGCAAGATAGGGAGACCCATTCTTTAACAACAAGAATTCACTAAGTTGAATTAAATTCAATATTTTTATTGCTTTGGCTTTTTTCAAGAATCTGTGTTCAATGGGAAGTGAATTTTGTTTAATAAGCAGACAATGTTCTTTTAGCCTAGTATGCTGGTGCTTAGTAGAAGAATGTGGGGATATTAAGGATTTTGGTCCTATCTATGGGAGAAACCAATGTATATTCTGCAGTCCACATTGGACCAGAGGCTCACAAGGACTAACATTTTAGATGGCAAAATCAGTATCTACAGAAGGTGAGGGAGAAAGTATTCAGTGGCATCCAAGAAGGAAAGCTATGGACAGTGTTGAACTTGTTCTTCTGAATGCCATCTTGCCACAGGTGCTTCTGGCACTGCCAGTACATAAATGGAATGAGTCACACACCATTAAGTTAATAAACAGACCAATCTAAGTAGGAAAGAACCTACATCTTTTGACTCAATCTGTTTCTCCAAATGGGGACCTTTGAGAAGGTATGGTTGATGAGGCTTCAAAAGATTAGGACCCTTTGGGGCTTAAGTGTTAATTGAGGGTTGTCAAGGGATGCTTACCATGACAAATATGGCTCAAGAACTAGCTTCTTGTCACCAGTCCATCAATACATGACCCTACTGTAGCACAGACCTCTTAATGCCCTACCTTTCTGTAATGGTAATGGGAATTTGAAGATCTTCTCTGCCCATTAACAAGCCTAAGGAAATTTGAAGACCTTCCCTGCTTTGAAAATAAACTCTGCCCCCTAATAGGCTGAATGTGATCACATGGAACCTGTGGTGGAAGGAGTTTGCTGAAGGGTGGAACAAAGCCCACAGAGAACCTCAGAGTCAGAACTAGCTAGACTGGGAGAGAAAGAGGACACATAGGCAAGGAGTCAGTCAAGCTTGTGAGTAAAAGTTGGGTTTTTCTCCCCCTACTATGATAGCTAGGCTTATGTTGGTCTATGGGAAGGCTAAAGGATGCTGTGGCTCTCTGTGCTATTGTGACTTATTAACTCCTTTGCTATTATGATGGAATTGGTGGAATTTGGTTTTCTGGTATCTGAATAAATGTTTTGCTTCTGTCTTCTATATGGAGAGTCTGTTATATTTTGTGATCAAGCACCATGTGGGAATATTTATAATCATGGTCGGTGCTATAAATATTGCATTGGTGCCACATATTCTATATCTGTTCAGACTAAATGATTGACTGCTACTCTAAACAGCTATTGTACTCAATCATAGCCCAGATGTGTATTGGCCACCAAAGACTGACTGATGAACATAAGGGAACATCTTTTATTACCCTTCTTCCTAGAGTGAAATAAAGCAAAAAAAAGAAATGAAAATGAGATACTACACTCAAACTTTTACAAATTGTAAGAGATTCAACAATTTGGTGCTTTGTTTATCTAGAGTATAGTGCATAGTGTCAGATTTGGAGTCAGGAAGATCTGAGTTCAAATGCTGCCTCTGATAATTATTATATGATTTTGGCAAAGGCATTTAACCTTACTCAGCTTCAGTTTTCCCATACATAAAATAAATAGCTCCTATTTCACAGGGTTATTGTGAAAATCAAATAAAAGAACATATGCTAAATGCTCTCAAAAACTTAAAGCACCACATAAATTCTACATATTATTTTATGATATGTTATATTATGGTAGCTATTGTTATTTTAATCACTCACTTTTTTAATGCTCTAAGGTTTATAATGCTTTCCTGAAAACTCTGCGAAATAATTAGTACGCATATCATTATCATCATTTTACAGATAAGGAAAATTAGTCTCTGGAAAGTAAAGTGATTTGACCAGGGTCACATAGTATAACAACTGTGTTTAAAAAGGCATCAAAGAAAACAATCTGAGACTAATGCTATCAAAATCCCAAGGCAGATAGCATTTAATTGTTTCCACATCTGCATCTCTGAGGAGTGGTATCATGTTATGGAGGACAGAGTCCCAGCTCTAGAATACAAAGGCCTCAGAATGAATCCAGATTCTGCATAGCCTTGAAGAACTCATTTCCATTCTCTGATCCTATCTCCTTATCTATCAAATAAAGAGATTGAACAAAATGACCTCCAACATCCCTCTAGCTCTAAAACCTATTATAGGGATACTACTTTATGGGGTTACTGGAAGGGGGTAGAATGGAGTAATTTGCAAACCAGAAAGCTCTTTACAAAGCTCTTTTTTTCCCAGATAGCACTAATGTGGCATGGCTCTGGCATGATGAGCCTTGGTGCAGGATTCGGGATAAAGCAGCCTCATTTTGTATCCAACCCAAAGGGTTTATTATAATGAATAACATTGTATAACAATGGGCCCTGAGCACAGCATTACAGTGAGGCTCTAGTTATTCCATTTGTCCTTGTCAGAGGTTCCAAGAGTCTCAGAGAAGCCAGGCTGACCAACCTAAAAGGGTCATAAATCAATTAAAAAAATCTTAGCCCTATTTATTTTTCTGTACCAGCACCTGTTTTGAGAATTATTTTTTTGTTTCATTCATCCTACAACTAAGGTAGAAAGGAAATGTCTCCTATGGGATCATTAGGGCCCTCACTCTTTAACACTTCCAACAACTCTATGAATGCATATTTATTATAGGCCACTCTTTGGAAATACCGTAATTGGCTTGGTGGGGCTTCCAGAACAGTATATAACATCACCCTGGTCTCAAGGACTTTGCAATCCAAAAGGAGAAACAAAACATGCACACTTGAAAACTTAACCAGTAAATCAACCCAATAAGTTTTTATTGAATGTTTGTCACATTCAGGACACAAAATATAAGGGATGGCCCCTTTAATTAAAGAAAGAAGGAGGCTTATTCACTGAAAGGGCATTATCTCACTTTAAGTGAGTACCTGAAAAGGTCTTAGCCTAAAAGCGCCAGGGTCTCCCATTGCATCTTGGGTCATCTCCAGTCATCTTGATGAATATGTGATCACTTGATCTAGATGGCTCTGGAAGAGAAAGTGAGGCTGGTGACCTTGCACAAACTTCCCTCACTCAAATGAAAGTCAACTGCAAGTCATGTCATCATTTCCCTGATGCCACAGTTCTCTTTGAAAATGAAGGACAAACACAACAACAAAAACAAAAGATAATAAAAGAGATCACAGGCATATGCCATTAAGATGACGACCATAAACATAAATAACTTAGAGTTGAATAGCCAGATCTCAAAGATAAGAATAAAGAATGGTATTGACTTGGACTTAAAAATAGACCCCTACAGATGAAACACTAATGATAAAAATCGGGATTATAGGCATCCTGAAAGTTTTTATCCTGAATCCTGAATTTCACCCTGAAAGCCAAGATAACTGGGGAGATGTTAAGAAAGCAACCAGATTCTTTTTCGTGAGGTCAGGTTACTAGGCTCAGATCAGTTATATTCCAGGGCAGTCAGTCAAAGCAACAAGCTTTTATTAAGTATTTACTATGTGCCAGGCACTGTGATAGGCTCTGGAGATATAAAGATATGAGAAAAGGGCTATAGATAATAGATAAAGAAGGAACAAAAAAAGAAATAGGGGAAGAGGTGAAGCAGGTGCCCACATGGGGCAAGGGGCACAGTGACAAAGTCCAGAGAGTCAGAAGCATAGCTGGGATGAAGATGATGGATGGTCATCCTGTGTCTCTCCAAAATGGAAGGCCCTAGAAGGCATTCACCAAAGAGAGAAGGAGGTAGAAGGCTATTCCAAGTACAAAAGGCAGCTGAGGCATGGAAGCAAAGCAAAGTGAGGAACAGAGTACTGATGGGAAAGGAAACTAAGAAATGGCAAGTATGACATCCCAAGACTAGAAAAAGGGAAATGTTCAATTTTGTTTAAATGGTTAAATAGAAATGAAGGCACATTTAAAGCCAAATACAGGCAGCTTTCCAGAGGACTGCTGCTGTGAACAGCTTCAAGATTCTGATTACACAGGATAGGGAACTATTTATTCACTAACAAATCAGAGTAAAACATTTACAGAAAATCAAAGTACAGCATTCACAATATTACAACTTATCACAAAAAATCAAAATACAGCATTCACAATGACATAATAACTCAACAAGTTACCACTAAAATGGCCACATAGTTTTCACCAAAGTGGTCATATACTTTTGAATAAAGTACAATCATTTAGGCAATCACTTACTAACTCAATCATTCAATCATAAAGTACAAAAGGTCAAAGTTCTCCACCCATGGAGCACACTAAGTTACAAATCAGTCACTATTCAGTCCTCAGTAATTGTTCAATCATCAGTCACTACTCAGTCACCAGTCACTACTCAGTACCCTCTTAAGGAGCAATGGAGAATACACAAGCCATCCACCCCTAGGTCACAGTAAATCATAATCTTCTCAGGCAGTACACAGTATCCAAGTAAAGTCTTCTTTCATTTTGACTTGAGGCTGGCTCTCAGCTTCTGTGGTTCCTCTTCTATGGTCCCAGTTCCAACTGTCACCTGGGTTCAAAGGCAGGCAGCTCCCAGTTCCTTGTCCAGCTCCTTGTCCAGTTCTTCATCCAGTTCCTATTCTTTATTGAAGTTCACAGTGTCCAATCCATCTCAAGTCCTTCACAGTTCCTGTTTCTGGGAAGACAATCTTAACAGAGCCACAATAATATTCATATGCATTGCCAGTACCATCATCAATTCACTATCTGACTGTGAAACCAACAACCAACAAGATCTCAGACCCACCAACAAGGTCTGAGAACTCAACACAAATCATCAATATAGAAATCAACACAAACCCACAAACAAGGTCCAAGAGGTCACCACAAATCATCAGTCCTAGGACCTCCAAAACCCTCCTCCAGGACTATGGTAAACGTATAACCAGAAAAACCTCTTTCAGGGCTTCCAGTAAGGTCCCATGGCTTCTGTACAAAGTATCACAAACAAACATCAACACAAACAGAGCAACACAGAGTTCCGGGGTAACACAAGTTTTCTCCTTCTTGACTCTGCCACCACAAGAGTCCGCTTCTCAGTTCTTCTTGTCTCTAGCCCTAAGACTCTCCTTATATAGTCATTAGCTCCTCCCCAGGAGTTCACAAGTTCTAGGGTTTACAAGTTGTGGGGTTCACATGTTCTGTTTCTTAAAAGACATAATACAAGCCTCAAAAGAAACTTGAACTGAAAAAAGTGTTAATTCAGTAGCTGAACAAGGTCTGAACTACTTTTGTGCTTGCCATTACAGCACATTATAAACTACTAATTTTGACTCTGATTCTTGGCAAAATTATAGAAAGTGTTATTAAAGAGATGGTATCAGAAAGTGTAGAAAAGAAAGCAATGATCAAAAGAGCCAGAATGGCTTCATCAAGGATAAATCTCACCAGATTAAACTCATTTCTCTTTTATTTATCACTACTAGATCAGGGAAATGATGGAAATATAGATCTACCTGTAGAACCAGTAGGTAATGCTTCTAAATACTATTCTGGCCTTTTCCAACAGGACACATCTTGTATTGGGCATTCTATGTTGACCTTGACTATTATACACAGTCACCCTCTTGGGTAGAAGAATTGAGGGTTGCTAGACTACATATAGTTATCATAGAGTAAGAGATGTTTTATCTCCTGGCACTTTCACATACTCATTATCTAGCGGGTATGGATTAATTAATCAGAATCTACTCTCAAACCTTTATCTTTGGAAAACTCTGTTCCTGACCTAAACTTGATGATAATAATTTAACATTATTATTAATTATTATTATTAATATAATATCTCTTCTTATCCTTAGAACAACCGTGAGAGAGAGATTATTTTTATCTCCATTTTGAAAATGTGGAAACAAGTGGCTTGCCCAGAGTCACACAACTAGGGTTGATTTTGAACTCAGATCTTTCTGACTCTAACCTAGCTGGTGAAATTGCTTTATTTCTTGAGAGACCTACTTAATATAAATTTGGTGTTGAAATAATAGATTTGACTACACATGGGAAAGGACAAAATAAATTTGCCTTCATACTATTTTTCAGAGAATCAATAAAAACAATGAAACAATACATAATGGGAATAAAATATGTACTGCGTCACTGCCCCAGCTACCTTTCCTTGACCCTGGCAGTCCACAGATTATAAGGAGAATCACTCTAAGTGCTAAGAAACACACAGTTCAGCTTGCTTTGCCCCCCACATGTTCTCCTCCAGTAAGCAGGCATAAGAGTTCAAATATTACAACATGAATGGCAAGTGATGTATGAGTCAAGTAACCTGATTTCAGGTAGAGACCTAGAGACCTCTCATGGTACAAGAATTCTTAAAAGCTGACACTTTCTGTATATCATCCTGTTGTCATTAAGACCTCAAAACAATTCTCACTTCAGCTGACTCTTTGCAGGACAGGAATATTAGACTCAAAGCAAGACAGGCCCCAATGTGGAGCAACATCAACATTCCACCAGGTACTTCTCTAAACTTCAGGTCTTTACTCTTGTTCTAGAGCAAAGGCATTTCATGTTTCCTTTGTCCTCTACACAGAAAAGGACCTTTTCTAAGGTTCTACTCTCCTAATGTCAGATTCAGTTACTTCTTCTCTTGGCTCCCATTTCTATAAGCCACAGTCCCACATCTCTGTGCAATATGAGGTTGCTACAACTTGATTTTAACTAAGCATTTAATATATTTTCATGCAACTCTTGCAGAAAGGACAGAAATGGCCCAGAAAATAGTATGGCTAAATAGCATTAGAATTTGTTGAATGGTTAAAATCAACAATTGGTCAGTGTTTTTTGGCTATCAACTTAGGAAGTTGTAATGGCAAGCAAAGAAGTACTTGGCACCTTGTTTCAGCTCTTTAATTATTTAGCACTTTGTTTCCGTTCAAGTTTCTTTTATGCCTTGCCTATGATTATATTAAGTCTTTGTTAAGAAACAGAACTTGTGAACCCCACAGTGGGAGGAACTTGCTGATACAACAGGAAGGGACAGAACAGGGAGGAGCTAATGACCATATATAAGGAGAAGCCCAAGCTTGGAAAGAGCAGAATTGAGAAGGGGAACTTTGTGGTGGCTAGTCACTCTGTTTGTCTACTCTATTTATGTTTATTTTTGTTTGTGATACATTGTATAGAAGCCCTAGGACCTCAGTGGAAGCCCTCAATGAAGATTTTCTTGTCTGTTTATAGAAATCCTAGAGGAGGGTTTCAGAGGTCCTGTGACTATACTGACAATTTGTATTGAGTTCTCAGACCTTATTAGTGGGTTTGTGTTGAGTTCTCAGACATTGTTGGTGGGTCTGTGTTGATTTCACAGGCAGAAAGTGAATTGATGATGGTACCAGCGATGTGAATGCATGTTATTTTGGCTCTGTTAAGCTTTGTCTTCCCAGAAACAGAAACTGTAAAGGACTTGAGGTAGACTTATATACTGTGAGCTTCAATATGGAATAGGAACTGGACACGGAGCTGGATGAGGAACCAAAAACTGCCTATCTGTGAATCCAGGTGACAGTTGGGCAAATTCAGGCAAGAGCTGGACTCAGAGAAGAGGAACCATGGAATCTGTGAGCCAGCCTCTAGTCAAGATGAAAAGACCTCTCCTTGGGTGCTTAATGCTGACTGAGAAGATCATGATTTACCATGGCCTAGGGGCGGGAGAACTTTGTACTCTGTACCTTGTACCTCTTAAGGATGATTGAGTTAAGGATGATTGGAAACTAATCTCCAATCAAGAAGAAAGAATCTTTTCACTGAGAGATTAAGACAATGAGACCTGGGGTAGAGAACTTTGAGCTTTGTACTTTGTGTCCCTTAAGAAGGCTTGATGAATTTCTTTTCTTTTTGCTTAAATTTTAAATTTTTATATAAATTTTAAAATTTTAAATAAAAAAATTTGCTTTAAATTTCTTTTGCTTAAAATTATGTGGCCGCTTTGATGATAAGACGTTATATTATAACACTGTAAATGCTGTATTTTGGTTTCTATGAATGATTTGCTTTAATTTACTTCCTCTGGAAGCCAGAAGGGGCTGAGGAGCAGCAGCACAGCTGCCATTTTGCAGCTTCAGTTGCAGCTTCAGCTCCTGGCCTGCGAACTATAGGGGGATCCGGCGATCAGTCTGTGGGGTAATTGCTCTTGCTTTAACCTCCCTGGATCTGGATTGTGGTCTGGGGGGGAAGTCTTGGGGTGTGTGTCCAGCTTGCCAAAGTGTGTGGGGCTCCAGGGAGGGCATCCAATTAATACCTCCAGCAGTTGAGAAGACCCCAACGTTTGGGATAGAATCTTCCCTGTCTGGTGACAGAGTCCTACTGTAGCAACAAGCCCAAAAGTCAAGTAATTAAGTGGCAACATGCCTAGGCAAAGGAAACAAAATAAACAGAAAAATGCAACATTAGACTCCTACTTTGGGGGCAAAGAGGATTGAAGCATGGAACAGGAGGAGGACTGGGAGGTCAGAACTCCTGCACCAAAAGGCCCAAATGAAATTATAAGCAGGTTACAGGCCATAGAGGACGTTAAGAAGGATTTTAAAACCCAAATAAGAGAAGTGGAGGAAAGAATTGGGAAGAGAAACGAGAAGAATTCAGGAAAAGTATGAAATGAGAGTCAACAGCCTAAATGAGGAAAATAACATCTTAAAAAAAATTAGACTAACTCAAGTGACAAAAGAGGCTCAAAAAGGCAATGAGGAGAAGAATGCCCTAAAAAGCCAACTTTGCCAAATGGATTTCTTGGAAGATGATTTGTAGGTTCTTTCTTTGATCATGGCTTTCAGGTAGTCCAATGATTTTTAAATTATCTCTCCTGGATCTATTTTCCAGATCAGTGGTTTTTCTCATGAGATATTTCACATTACCTTCTATTCTTTCAATTGCTTGGATCTGTTTAACAGCATCTTGATTCCTCATAAAGTCATTAGCTTCCATTTGCTCCAGTCTAACTCTGAAGGAATGAATCTCCTCAGTGAGATTTTGAGATTTTTTTTCCATTTGGCAAAGTTGGCTTTTTAGGGCATTCTTGCTTATCTTCCCAGCGGGAGTGGGTGACAAGGGACGAAGGGAATGGATCTAGGATTTGAAGTTTTAAAATTAAATGTTTCAAATATATATAAATACTATTATTAATACTATTTTGCATGTAACTGGGAGATAAGATGTGCAGGCATTGCGGCGCAGAGATTCACCTTGCCCTAATGGAAAAGTCGAAGGAGGTATGGGAGACGATATGGGAAAGAGCAGATTGAATGAGAGGATATCCTGTGGGACTGCTATTCGGAGGTGGTGGATAGGGGAAAAATGGGGAAAAGATTGTAACTCAAAATCTGGTGGAAATGAATGATGTAAACCAGAAGTTATTAAAGCATTAAAAAAAAGAAAATGACTTGGAAATACCCCCCCTGGTTGAATGAACAGAAAAAATAATAATGATATGATATTAAGGCCCCCCAAATATTAATGCAATCATAGCCTTTGTTAAGAAAGGAGAGTTTCTTGCCCAGCAAGTTCTGTAAACCAAAGATCAAAGAAAAAGGGAAAGAGGAAATCCCTGACATGTTCAACAACATTTATAGCAGCTCTTTTGGTGGTAGAAAAGAATTGGAAACTTAGGGGATGCCTATCAATGGTAGAATGGCTGATCAAGTTGTGGTATATCATTGTGATAAGAGTATTATTGTGCTATAAAAAATGACAAGCAGGATGGTTTCAGAAAAATATGGGAAAATCTATATGAACTGATGCAAAGTAAAGTGAGCAGAACCAGATGAGCACTGTACATATTAACAGAAATATTCTAATGATGTTTAACTGTGAAAGATTGATCATTATAATCATACAAGACAATTTTAAAGGACCAATAATGAAAACTGCTATCCACCTCCAAAGAAAGAACTGACAGATTGAGTAGACTGAAGGATGCATTTTTTCACTTCATTTTTCTTGCTTTTGATTTTGTTTCATTTATAAGATGGCCAATATGAAAATATATTTTGCATAACTTCATGTATATAATTGATATCATAGTGCTCCCCTCATTATGTAGGGGAGAGGGGAGAGGCAGAGAATTTGGAACTCAAATATATTTTAATAAAATTTTAAAATAAATGAAAGCAGAGTATCTAGGAATATGGAGGTGATAATGGGTTATTCTAACCTGTTGAAATCACATCTGTGGTACCAGGATTGCATCTGGCTGTAACATTTTACAAAAGACTTTCTTGAAGTAGGCAAGCAAAACAATAAAGAAAGGGCTTCAAAACCATGTCCTGTTAGGATTTGTGGAAGAAAATAGAGAAGAGAGGACTCAGGAGGGACATAATAGTAGACTTCAAGGATTTAAAGATTATTATAAGGATGAAGAATTGGACATCATGCAAGTGGAGGGCAAAACTAGGAATAATGACTAAAAGTTGCAGAATGGAAGGAAATGACGTGAGAAAATATTTCTTAAGTATTTAGTATATTCCAAGCACTGTGCTAAGAGCTTTGTAAATATTACCCCATTTGCTCCTCACAAAAACCACAGGAGATGGGTGCTATTATTATCTTCATTTTACAGCTGGGGAACCTGAGGCAGACAAATGTTAAGTGACCTACCCAGAATCATACAGCTAGTAAGTTTCAGGTCAATGGTGAACTCAGGTCTTCCTGACTCCAGGACCAACACTATCTGCTCTGCCACCTAGCTGCTTTAGTCTTACTGTGTGTGTGTGTGTGTGTGTGTGTGTGTGTGTGTGTGTGTGTGTGTGTGTGTGTGTTGGGGATGGGGGCACCACAGAACCACCTAGTAACTATAATTATCCAAAGCAGAATGGGCCATATAAGGGGCTAGTGCCTTCACTTTCATTAGAGATCTTAAAGCAAAGAATTACTGACCACTTGCTGACTACCTTGTAGAAAGTATTTTAGTTCTGGTATGGGTTGAACGAGATGAGATGGTCACTCAGGTCTCCTGGATAGGACTCCTGTTTGGCATTCCCATACAATGGCAGTACATCAGTGAAGTGCATTACAAAGAAGAGTGGATTTGAAGTCAGAAGACCTGGACTCAGATTCTGTCTCTAAAAGTTCTTAAATACTTGTGACTGACAACTTGTGTGGCCTAAGGTAAGACAATCTCTGTGGGTTTCTTTTTCCTCATCTGTAATGAGGTCAAACTTAGGAAGAGTCCAAAGCTCCTTTCAGGTCTAAGACTGATTCCATAAGCAATGGCTAATGAGGAAAATTCAACAGCAATGAATTAACTTCTGCAAACAAGTAAAACAAATTTGGAGTTTCCATGTGGGCTTTCTGATGCAGCAACAGAAATCTACATTTAGCCATTGTCCAAGGTTAGAACATAAATCAGGCCTTCGTATACCATCCAGGAGCCCTTTGTTAAAGTAGCTTTGAAAACTCACCTGACTTTCAAGCCCACAAGGAAACACACTAAAAAGATCAGGCTGTTTTTAAAATCAAAATCACATGGGCAAGTCCATTTGTCCTTTTTATTGACATTTCTAACCTCTCTGAAAAAGTATAAATTGAGTTTTGCTATAAAATTACTGCAGAGTTCAGATTTCTGAGTAATATTTGTATTAGATGACAGAATTTCAAAGCTACTAAAGTCTCCAGGATTTCAATGAGATTTTTTTTCCTGCTCTCCTTCCCTCTTTCCATCCCTCCCTCAATCTCTCCCTCTGTCTCTTTCTCTCTGCCTTTGTCTCTGTATCTCTGTGTGTGACTATCACTATATGTATCTCCCACCCCTTCCTGTTTCCTTTACTTTGCCTCTCTTCTCATTTTCTCCCTCCCTCCTCACCATTCCCTCTATCTCTCCTCCCTGCTTCTGCGCCCCCCCCCCCCCACCCTTAGCCAATGTCAGAAGAATGGGATGGAGTACTCCAGGCAGTCATTTTGGTAAGTGATATAGTAGATGAAACTACATTGTGACATTTTCCCAATCCTATCACTCAGATACATTTACCTGCAGCTATCAACAAAGAACTAAAAGTAAAGGTAAACCTAAAGGGTTGTTTTATTTTTTATTCTAGAAGTTTAATCTACTCCTGAAATGACAAAGTGAGACCTATAGTCCCTATTTGGGGGTTTTGTTTTTCTTTTGCCCACCTCAAAAACCACAGGCCAGAAATGCAGGAAAACATCACGCACCTTTAGTGAGACACAATGAATTCTATCTAAGGCCTTCCTTGCCCTACATTTCCAATCCTCACTCTAACACATCATCAGACAAATTCACAAAGGTGGAATAATTTCCCGTATGCTCTTGTTGAGAGGGTCTAAGGCTTGGGGAAAAGAGAAAGTGTCCTCAGTAATATTAATGAAGGAGGCAATAAGCAGTAAATGAGATCAGGCAAGGCATCTAAAGAATTTTTACATAAGTCTCCTCAGCAGATACTTAAATTCAGTCTGAGAATGAGTAGGTAGAGGAAGAAGCCCAATGGCCATGCCCAGGGATGCTTGATGGAACCTATTAACTGCTCAAGTCACACCAACCTAGAGACAGAAAGAACTAGGATAGTGAGGAAGGAAGAATCTCCAGAGTAATCTCAGAACAATGGCCCCATTTACTATGCCCCAGGGACAGCTCCCATTCCCTGTATTTTTTTTTTCATTTTATGGAACCTATAACATAATAAGTGTGCAGTAAATATTTATTAAGTGAGAATTTGCATCAGGAAAGGTTTCATTGATTTCTTTCTCAATCTGAAAAGAGAATAAAGGACTGTGGAATATAAATTCAGAAAAAAAATTTGGAGAGTAAGGAAATCTTGGCACTGAACTGCAAGGAGTATGAGATGTTTTATCACTGCTACAACCAAGCTAATATCATACATAGTCAGGGCAGACTGTTTGACCTCCTAGAAAAGAAGGTAAAAGTGCTCAAGGGATGTTTCTCCATTCTTACCAGGGAAAAATAAAATGGTACTTTAAAAAAATGGAACTATTTCATTGGAAAAACCACTGACCTGGAAAATAGATGCAGTAGGGATAATTTAAAAATTATTGGACTACCTGAAAGCCATGATCAAAGACAGAACCTAGAAATCATCCTCCAAGAAATTCTCAAGGAAAATTGCCGTGATGTTTTAGATCCAGAGGGCAAAACTGAGGTTGAAAGAATCCACCAATCACCTCCTGAAAAAGATCCCAAAAAGAAAACTCCCAGGAATATTATAGCCAGGTTCCAGAATCCCCAGATCAAGGAGAAAATACTACAAGCAGCCAGGAAGAAACAATTTCAATATTGTGGAAACACAATCAGAATAGCACAGGACCTGGAAGCTTCTATACTGAGGGATTGAAGAGCATGGAATACGATATTCCAGAGGGCAAAAGAGCTGGGAATGAACCCAAGGGTCACCTACCCAGCAAAAGTGAGTATTTTGTTTCAGGGAAAATATGGTCATTCAGTGGAATAGAGGACTTTCAAGCTCTCTTGAGGAAAAAAACCAGAGTTGAATAGAAAATTTGACATCCAGACACAAGTAGCAAGAGATGCCTGAGAAGGTAATCAGGGAAAAGAAATCAAAAGGAACTTATCAAAGTTGAACTACTTACATTCCTATATGGAAAAACAATAACTGTGACTGATGATATCTTTCTCAGTATGAAAATAATGGAAGAAGGGTGTATGGTCATATGAATACATATGTGAATGTGTGTATATATGTTTACAGTTATACATGGATAGAGGGCATAGGTTGAATTTGTTGGGAATGGAGGATACTTAAGGGGTGAAATTATGAGGTGAGAGAGGAAAGTGGCAAGAGGA
Source organism: Gymnobelideus leadbeateri (assembly GCA_011680675.1). Lineage (NCBI taxonomy): Eukaryota > Metazoa > Chordata > Mammalia > Diprotodontia > Petauridae > Gymnobelideus > Gymnobelideus leadbeateri. The sequence continues at coordinate 132,849 of WOXC01008568.1, forward strand.
GATGGGGAGAGACAGGGTAGGGTAAACTATCTCATGTAGAAGAAGCAAGGGGAAGTGGTTGTAAGGGAGGGGAAGAATAGGAAGGCAAAAAGGCAAAACCACACTCTCATTGAATTTGGTTCTGGGAGAGAATGACATACATACTAAATGGGATATCTCAACCTGAAGCAGAATAGGGGCAAGGGGGACGAGAGGAGGGATGATGGATGGGAGGGTATCCTTGGTGGGAGGGGAGGTTGGAATTACCCACTATAGAAGAGGGACAGGATCAAGTATGGAATGGACCAGGTGGGGGGTGGGATGAGTGGGAGGGAATTATAAGCAGCCTTGTACAATATATCTACTATGGTAATGTTTAGCATAGCTAGACATGTACAACATATACTGAATTACTTATCTTCCCAGAAGGAATGGGTGACAAGAGAGGAAGGAAATGGATCTAAATTTCGAGGTCTTAAGATTAAATGTTTCAAATATATATAACTACTATTATTAATACTCTTTTGCTTGTAATTGGGATATAAGAGGGGCAGGCATTGGGACACAAAGATTCACCTTCCTCTAATGGAAAAGTCGAAGGGGATATGGGAGAGAGCGGATTGGAAGAAGCGATATCTTGTGGGACTGCTATTCTGGGAGGGTGGGTAGGGGAAAAACAGGGGGGAAAATAATTGTAACTCAAAATCTGGAGGAAATGAATGATGTAAAACAGAAGTTAATGAAGCATTTGTTTAAAAAAAAAAAAGAACCAGAGGGCAAAATAGAGGTTGAAAGAATACACCAATCACCTCCTGAAAAAGATCACAAAAAGAAAACTCCTAGGAACATTATAGCCAGGTTCCAGAGTTCCCAGATCAAGGAGAAAATATTACAAGTGGCCAGGAAGAAACAATTTGAATATTGTGGAAATGCAATCAGGATAACACAGGACCTGGCAGCTTCCACATTGAGGGACTGAAGGGCTTGGAATGTGATATTCCAGAGGTCAAAGAAGCTGGAATTAAAACCAAGAATCACCTACCCAGAAAAACTGAGTATCATGTTTCAGGGGGAAATATGGTCATTCAATGGAATAGAAGACTTTCAAGAAGTCTTGATGAAAAAACCAGAGTTGAATAGAAAATTTGATATTCAGATACAAGAAGCAAGAGATGCCTGAGAAGATAAACAGGGAAAAGAAATAATAACGAACCTATCAGAGTTGAACTATTTACATTTCTACATGGAAAAATGATAATTGTGACTTATGAAACTTTTCTCTGTATGAGAATAGTTGAAGGGAATAGAAATGTGTATGTGTTGAAGGGAATAGAAATGTGTATGTACACACACACATATATACATATATATACATATATATGTCTATATAGGAGGGTATATGGGTGTATCAATACATATGTGAGTATGTGTATATATGTGTATAGGTATACATAGAAGAGGGTTCAGGACCAGTTGAATAGGAAGGGATGATACTTAAAAGGTGAATTAATTAAGAGGTGAGGGAAGAATATAATGAGAGGAGATGGGGAGAGAGAGAATGGGGTAAATTATTTCATATAGAAGAGTCAAGGGAATACTGTTACAATGGAGGGGAAGAACAGGAAGTCAAAAGGGAGTGAGTTAACCTTATTCTCAATGAATTTGGCTTAGGGAGAAAATGACATACACATTAATAGGGTATCTCACCCTGAAGGAGAGTAGGGGGGAAGGGGATAAGAGGGCGGATGATGGAAGGGAGGGTAAGCTGGGGGGAGGGGAGTTGGAAGCACCCGCTTTTGAAAAGGTACAGGATAAATGTAGAGAATAGAACAAGTAGGGGGGTGGGATGGGATGGAGGGAAACATAGACAGTCTTCCACAATATATCTACTATGGAAAAGTTTTGCATAATTACACATGTACAACATATATTGAATTGCTTATTTTCCCAGTAAGGGTGGGTGAAGAGGGGGGTAAGGAAAGAATCTGGAATTCAAAGGTTTAAAATCAAATGTTTAAAAATTTATCATTATTATTATTATTTTACATGTAACTGGGAAATAATATATATAGTCACTGGAGCATAGAGATCCACCATACCCTACTGGAAACTTGGAGGTTGGATAGGGAAAGATATAGGAGAGAGCAGATCAGGGGAGGGGATATTCAGTGGGATTGCTGTTTGGGGGTGGTGGGTAGGGGGAAAATGGGGAGAAAATTTGTAACTCAAAATCTTATGGAAATGAATGATGTAAACTAAAAAAATTTAAAAAAATAAACTACAGACCACCTGTATACAAAAAAAAAAAAGATGAGTTCAGGAAACAGATCAGAAGCTTGAGGATTAAGCATCTTATTATTATTTGGGGAATTCAATTATTGGGACATATGTTAGAGTTCTTTCTCTATCCAAAACAGAGAAGTTCAAATGGCTTGACTTTCCTTAATTATAATTTCATCTTTCAAAAATTAGAGGAAAAAATGAGGGGGATTCTATCCTGAATCTTATTCTCATCAACAAAAAGGAACTGGTAAGTGAAGTAGAAATGATGGGATCTTTAGGAGACAATAAGCATTGTATCTTAGAACTTGTTTTGTTTGTCTATGGAGCTTAGAATGTCATACTAAGAATCTATCTTGTGATAGAAAAGAAGTAACCTCAGTTTTGAAAACATAGATTTAAAACTATTCAGAAGAAAAAGGATAGGCAAGATCTTATATACTAGAATTCCTCAGGGGAAGCTAGACTAAGAGGGATATGAAGCTCTTAAGAAGAAAATTTTGAATAAAAATATGCTCTTGATAGACACATGACTTAGACATAAAAAGGTATTAGAAAAGGAAGAAAATAAAATCCTTTCAGGTCGATGAATATAGAAAAGTTCATAATCAAATGAGAAATAGAGAGGATCACAAAAGATACAAAGGACAATTTTGATAACATAGAATCCAAAAGGTTTTACACAAACAAAACCAATGCAGCTAAAATCAGAAAGGAAGAAGATAATTTAAAAAAAAAAAACCTTTGTAGCAAATTTTTCTGATAAGGATCTTATTTCCAAGATCTTTAAAGAACTGATTCAAATTTATAAGGATAAAAGCCATTCGCCAAATGAAAAATGGCCACAGGATAAGTAAGAAATTCAATTTATCAATAGGTATATAGGGGGAAAGTGCTCCAAAATGCTAATAATCAGAAAAATACAAATTAAAGGAACTCTGAGGGTTCCCCTCACACCTATCAGCCTGATAAAGTTGGAAAATGACAAATACTGGAGATGCTGGGGGATAGGGAATAGGTTATTCATGGATCGTTGACAGAGCTGTTAATTCATACAGCCATTTTTGGAAAATAATTTTAACTATGACCACATTGATACTGAAATGTACATAGCCTTTGACCCAATGATACAATGACTAGACCTATACCTCAAAGAGATCAAAGAAAGAGGAAAAAGGCCCATATTTATAGCAGCTCTTTTTGTGGTAGTAAAAAAAAAAGTAGAAAATAGGGTAGAGTTCACATCAATCAGGGAATGGCTGAGCAAAAGCTACAGGTCTCCAGAGGCTAAAAGAGACATTAAAAGGGAAATGGGAAAGCTGTCAGACACAAAATAAATATTTTCTCACTGTATATAAAGGGTAGAAGACTTGAATATATTGCTTATAAAAAGGCCAGTAATAATACTAGTAGTAAAAGCTAACATTTATATAGCACTTACTATATGCCAAGTACTATGCTAACAGTTTTACCATTATTATCCCATTTTCACCTCACAACAACCCTGGGAGGTAGTTATTATTATCCCCATTTTACAGATAAGAAAACTGAGGCTAACAGATCGTGTCACACAGATAACAAGTGACCATATCAGATATAAACTCAGTTCTTGCTGATTCCGGGTCCAATTCTCTACTCCCTGGGCTACCATTGTTTATTGTCAGCAAGCCAGTGTATGTGTCCTAGGGCATAAACAGCATTCATAGCGGTTGTCCTCAGTTGTTCCACAGGAGATTCCCACATGAATTTTTGAGATCACTGTAAGGAAACATGGAGTTGTTTACTGAAAGGGGGGACTTTTAAGAGGGAAGGATTTGTTGAAAAGAAGAGAGTCTTCACCTGTCTCTTGCTCAGAATGGAACTACCAACCCTAGGGCTGAAGCCCTGAAGGAGTCAAAGGAAGAATTTCTAATGATTCTAAGCTCGGGATGGTCACTTTAGTTTAAAGAGCTCTTGTAACATTGAAGCTGAAAATGGCACAGTAACACTTCAGTGGAAGAGAGGGCAGCCTAGTCACTGGCTGAAGGACAAAGAAAGATTTCAGCTGCTCATCAAAGGGCTTAATGTCCTGAATCCTTAGAGAAGCCCAGTTGCAGCATGGTTTGCCTGGCCCAGCAGCCCATAATGTCCAGTGGTCCGCCTTCCTTGTCAAGTTGCCTACTTAATATTTTCTAGCATCAGAAAATGTTCAGAGAAGATGGTGGAGTAGAAACAGGACTTCTGTGCGGCCCCGGCTTCCACCTCCCCCGATACATGTAAAAAATGACTCTAAACAAACTTTAGAGCTACAGAACCCACAAAGTAACAGGGAGAAACAAATCTCCTGCTGAAGGAAATCCAACAGACCATCAGGAAGGGTCCATTGCAACACACTTGGAGTAGAGAGCAGTCCCAACGGAGCTGAGATTTTAGCCCCAGGTCAGTCCCAACCAGCTTCAGTGGCTGGAATGGACTTCTGGAGAGTGGATGACCAGCAGCTGTGGCAGTTTCCAGACTTCTCAATCCACAAATGCCAAAGACAAAGTAAAAAGTCAGTGTGGAATTTTGTTCAAATGGGGGAACACAGTCCAGCTGCTATTTCTGGAGCAAAAAGTGGAGGAGGCACAATGGCTGCAGCTACTGCCCTGTGACTGCTTCCAGAGCTGCTGGCCTGCAGATTGTAAGGGGACCAAGCAACCATTCAGAGGGTAATCATTCTTGCTTTGACCTGCTTGGATCCAGATCACAGTCTTGGGTAGTATTCCTGGGGTGTGTGACCAGTGAGCCAGAATATGTTGGGGTTATAGAGAAGGGCACCCATCTAATAGCTACAGCAGCTATAAATACCCCAGCAATTTGGGACATAGATCTCTCCATTTTGGAAGCTGAGTTTTACCATGACAAAGAGCTCAAAAGTCAACTAATTGGCTGCCAATATGAGCAAGCAACAGAAGCACAAAGAGACGATAGAATCCTTTCTTGGAGGACAAAAAGGATCAAGGTATGGATCAGGAGAAAGACAGCAAAGCCAGAACTTCTACATCAAAAACCTCTAAGAAAAATATGAATTGGTTACAGGCCATGGAGGAGTTCAAAAAGAATTTTAAAAATCAAGTAAGAGAAGTGGAGGGAAAACTGGGAAGAGAAATGAGAATGATGCAAGAAAATCATGAAAAGCAAGTCAACAGCCTGCTAAAGGAGACACAAAAAATATTGAAGAAAGTAGCACCTTAAAAAATAGACTTAATCGGGGCAGCTAGGTGGTACAGTGAGTAGAGCGCCGGCCCTGGAGTCAGAAGGACCTGAGTTTGGATCCGGCCTCAGACACTTAACCCACACAAACAAAAACCTAGCCGTGTGACCTTGGGCAAGTTACTTAACCCCAATTGCCCTAAAAGGGGCAGCTAGGCGGTGCAGTGAGTAAGAGCGCCGGCCTTGGAGTTGGGATGACCCAAGATCAAATCCGGCCTCAGAAAATGAGCACCCACACATAAATAATGACTAGCCATGTAACTTTGAGCAAGTTACTTAACCCCAATTGATTAAAAAAAAAAACAAATAGACTTAATCAAATGGCAAAAGAGGCCCAAAAATCCAATGAGGAGAATGCTTTAAAGTCAAATTTGCCAGATGGAAAAGGAATTTCAAAAACTCACTGAAGATAACTCCTTCAAAATTAGATTAAAGAATTTGGAAGCTAATGACTTTATGAGAAATCAAGATACTATAAAACAGGTCCAAACAAATGAATAAATAGAAGGCAATGTGAAATATCTCATTGGAAAAACTAGTGACCTGGAAAATAGATCCAGGAGAGATCATTTAAAAATTATTGGTCTGCCTGAAAGCCATGATCAAAAAAAGTGCCTAGACATTATCTTTCAAGAAATTATCAAGGAAAATTGCCCATTCTAGAACTAGAGGGCAAAATAGAAATTGAAAGAATTCACAGATCACCTATTGAAAAAGATCCCCAAAAGAAAACTACCAGGAATATTATAGCCAAATTCAATTTGAGTATTATGGAAACACAATCAGGATAACACAAGACCTAGCAGCTTCTACATTAAGGGATTGAAGGGCTTGTGATATGATATTCTGGAGGTCAGAGGAGCTAGGACTAAAACCAAGAATCATCTACCCAGAAAAACCGAGTATAATGCTGTAGGAAAAAATATGGTCATTCAATGAAATAAAGGATTGTCAAGCATTCTTGATGAAAAAAACCTTAGCTGAACAGAAAAATCTGACTTTCAAATACAAGAAGCAAAAAAAGCATGAGAAGGTAAACAGGAAAAAGAAATCATAAGAAAATTATTAAAGTTGAGCTATTTATATTCCGACATGGAAAAATGATAATTGTAACTCATAAGATTTTTCTCAGTATGAGCATAGCTGAAGGGAATATATATATATATATATATATATGTATATGTATATGTGTATATATATATGTATAGGAGGATATATGTGTATATAAATATATATGTGAGTGAGGGTATTTGTATGTTCATGTATGCATAGACAGAGGGCACAGGATGAGTTGAATATGCAGGAATAATATCTAAAAAATAAGATTAAGAAGTGAGAGAGGAATTTATTGGGAGAAGAAGAAAGGGAGAGATAGGGTAAATTATCTCATATAAAAGAGGCAAGAGAAAACTGTTAAAATGGAGGGGAAGAGCAGGAAGGTGAAAGGGAATGGGACAATCTGATTCTCATTAAATTTGGCCTAAGAAGGGAATAACATACACACTCAATTGGGTATCTTATCCTACAGGAAAATGGGGGGGGGGGATGTAGGAGATAAAAGAGGAGAGGATAGAAGGGAGGGCAGATTGGGGGAGAGGGTAGTTAGAAGCAAACTTTTTGAAAAGGGATACAGTCAAAGGAGAAAATAGAATAAGTGGGGGGTGGGATAGGATGGACAGAAATATAGTTAGTCTTCCACAATATAACTACTATGAAAATGATTTGGATAACTACACATGTACAATATATTGAATTGCTTATCTTCCCAGGAGGTGGGTGAGGAGGAAAGAAGGGGAAAAATATGGAATGCAAAGTTTTAAAAACAAATGTTTAAAAATTGGGTTTTTTAGATGCAACTGGGAAATAAGATATACAGGTACTAGGGTATAGAAACCCATCTTGCCCTGCTAGAAAGTTGGGGGGGTAAAGAGGAAGAATATAAGAGAGAACAGATTGGGGGGAAGGGGTATTCAGCAGGCTTGCTATTTTGGGGTTGGGGTAGGGGAAAGATAGGGAAAGAAAAAATTGTAGCTCAAAATCTTGTGGAAATGAATGTTAAACTAAAAATAAATAAATTTTAAAATTTAAAAAAAATTTAATTAAAAAAAAGAAAATGTTCAGAATGCTCAACCCACTCCAACAACAATGGTGGAGGATGAAGAGCTAGTATAGTCATCCAATGACCTTCTTGGCTCAGGCCAGCAACATTAGGCCAATAGAGAAGCCATGCCTCATACAGAGCCTTCCCAGTTGAGAGCAGCAGAACAGCCTGTCAACTCTGTGAAGCCTCAGAGCATCTGGAGAGGGGAAGGATTCCAAGGCCCTGCAATTTCAGAGTTGTCGGTTGCCTTGGCCATGTGGGTCCCTTACCCATGTGCCTACCATTGTACTTGGTGAGTATTGACCTGGAGCTATCACAGTGGCCTCCTAATTGGTCACCCTGCCCTAATTCTCCCTCGACTCCCATCTATACTCTACACCCATTCCAAAGTAATTTTTTTCTCACTGCATCAATCTACCCCTATACAATAAACTCTAGTAACTCCCTATTACCTCTAGAAACAAATCTAAATTTTTCAACTGACCATTTAAAGCCTTTCACAACATGGTCCTGACCTACCTTTCCAGCATTCTTCTACATCACTTCCCCTTCTGAACTTTATTTTCCAGTCAAGTTGGCCTTCTTAATGTTGCATTTTGTATCTTTATCTTTTATCTTTTAAAAATTCCCAGCTAAATTAACTGGGTTAACTGAATAATTGATTACCAACCAACAGTTATTATTTAAAGTCCACCTTACCCCCAGAATGAGGATATTTTTAAAATAATGAAGAATATTCAATAGAATTGTTCTTATAGCAAAAGGGTATTTTGTGTAAGCATAGACACATTTTAAATATTTTTATTTTGTTTTATCTTCTCTTTAGAATTTCTGTTTTGTATGTTTTATAAGACACATAACATATTAATATAACAATAACATGATTTATGTAAACAAGGGTGAGTGCTCAAACATTTTTAACTGAGGGGATTTACAATCAAAATATTTTGGAGATTTTGCCCCAAGGAAATGGTAATGCTTGGTTTGGAGAAGAGAGACCTAGGAGAAACAGGAACATTTAATGTGCTGCAGAGAAGAGTCATTAGATCTGCTATATATGGCCCCAGTAAACAGAACTAAGAGAAGTGGGGAGAACTTGCCAAGAGACAAATTTAGGCTTGATTGAAAGAAAAACTTTCTAGCAATTAGAGCCTTTGATACAATGGAATCTCTCAGGAAGTAGGCACCACTCCTCTGTCCCTCTCCATTTAAGGGCTTCGAGCAAAAGCTGATGAACACCTGTTAGATGTATAATAGAGGACTCTTTTTTTTTTTTTCTATTAAAGCACCTTCTTTACAATGACTCAGAGAGATGTAGTGTAAATATGATTATTTGTAAATAAGCAAGATTATTTATAAATAAAGAAGGAAGTTGAGTTTCATAGAGATTAATCGACACCCAAGGGTACATAGCTACTGTCAAAGACAGGGTTTGAGCCCAACTCTCTCTGAATTCCAAGTACAATGCTATCTCTTCTTTCAATCTGTTGGTTCTAATTCTGGATTCTTGGGTCAAACAGATTCAAATTAGACCCTCTTCCATATTTTTGTTGTTTTTTTAAATTATTTTTAAATTATGTCTCATTTTTCATGATGACTTTTGGGTTTTCTTGACAGAGATACTGGAGCAGTTTGCCACTTCTTTCTCCAGCTCATGTTACAGATGAGGAAACTGAGGCAAACAGGATTAAGGGACATGCCCAGGGTCACATAGCTAATAAGTATCTGAGAGCAGGTTAGAACTCAGAAGGATGAGTCCTTCTGACATCTGGCCCAGCCCTCTACCTACAATACCACCTAGTCATCCCTTTCAGTTGAAAACAAGAAAGCATCTAAAGACCATGATGCCCTCACCAATTCTTCTCTTTTCTGGACTGCATGTCCCCATTTTCATCAACTAATTCACATATGGCAAAGTTTCTAGTGCTCTCAACATTTTAATTGTCCCCTCTCTAGATGTACTACAGTTTGTCAGTGTCTGGAATGAAATGCAGTTCCTCAAATATGACTCCAAGACCGAACATAATACTCTATAAGGAGTCTAAACTCAATGTCTCAGTATGGTCTAATCCCTGGTAGCCAACAGTCACAATGCTCCTCTTCTCTGGGGAAGGAGGATGGGGGGCAGAAATTCTATAAAAAGCTCACATGCCATGAAGTTCTCTTTCAGTTCTGACAAATACATTCCTCAACCCTCATCCCCTATGAAAATGGTGGGTTTTTAACTTAGTCATGCAAATAACTCCTTTTGGGAGCAAATAGCTCCATCTGGGAGCCTGTGTTCCATTGACAAAAGTTAGATCTTGGTTTTCTAATAGCTAAGAAACAGCAGGCCACACATTAATTCCATTTCCACGTTTCTTCATGGAAATCTCCTCTGTAGGAATCATAAGAAATCAGTTCTGGTGTTATATAATACTTATCCTATGAAAGAATGTATTCTATGAACATGCATTTTGAAAGTGCTAGACCAAATAATCCCTGTTATCCCTCAGGAGACTTGGATAATGGTAATGTAAATCTTCTTGTGTAACAGTGTGATTTTACCTAGGTTTGCTGCAAGGCATTTTCCTTTGTGGCATCTTCATTCTCATTCTCTCATTAATCAGAACAGTCAGTCTACCTGAACCCAAATTACTCTCTTATACCTTTTTCACCTGCATCAACAGAAGCAGCTATTTTGAAGCTGTCTCACTGATTAATATGCATCTTTAAAAAGTGCAGCCAATATTATGTTCACATTTAGTTGCAAGTAGCTACATTTCATCCATATTAAAAGTAGGAAAAAATCTGCAATTTGACAAGAGTAATAATGTATTGTTGACCAATGTTTTTAATACCTAAACATTACCTGCCTAATATAGGTGGAGTTTCAGTTCTTACTTGGGCCTTCTGTTCTTTTTAAGCAATATACGGCTCCGAAAGAATGGAGAAACAACACTACAATACATGTTAGTCACAGAGAATAGGGCTGGAAATTGATGTGTAACCACTGGTGAAAATAAATCTTTTCATAGCCTTGAGAAAAAAAAATGATTGTCAATTTAATTAGAAAGGTAGTTTCCTTATTTGTAAAATGAGCAGGAGAAGGAAATGCAAACCATTCCAGTATCTTTGCCAAGAAAACTCCAAATGGGGTCATGAAAAGTTGGGCACAACTGAAATGACCGACCAACAGCAATATTATAATGGAAAGAGTCCCAGATTAGGAGCCAGGACTCTGGAGTTCTGGTGGCTTTGCCAATTAAGCCTTTCCAAACTTATTTCATATTAGTCCCCCTAACTCTATTCCACATTACAACGAAATTGGCCTCTAACCCTTCCTTGATTTCAGCATTCTAATTCCCTCCAGGGGTGGGGAACCTGGAGCCTCCAGGCCACATGCCTCCTTCTAGGCCTACTGTGCACCCTTTTGACTGAGTCCAAGTTTTCCAGAACAAATCCTTTTATTAGGGGGATTTGTTCTGTGAAGTGTGGATTTGGTCAACGGGCTGCCCTTGAGGACCTAGAGGGCCACATGTGGCCTCAAGGCTACAGGTTCCCCAATACTTTGGCTAGGCCCTCACCTTCCTGTAGGGCCTCCCCATGTACTCAAGAGTTTTTTCTAGTTGACCCAGTAATAAAAAGAATGGTAATAATCATTTTAGCTAACATTTACATAGCTGTTTAGCATTTGAACAGTACTTTAAAAATCTTATTTCATTTTAATTTCACAAGTCTGGGTGTTAGGTGCTATAATTACCCTCATCTAACATATGAGGATACTAAGGCAGACAAAGGTTAAGTAACTTTCCAAAGTCACTTAACCTTAGTGCACAAGATCACACAGTCAGTAAGTAGCTAAGGCCAGGTTTGAACTGAGGTCTTTCTGATTCCACACCCAGAACTCTACCTACTCTCTGGCTTAGAGGAGGGGGAGACCAGTTGTAAGTTATCTTTCCCTCCTCAAATTATCATGTATTTACTTATGTATGAACAAACTGTAACACCTAAGTAGAATGTAAGCTCCTTAGGGGAAAAAAAGAACTCTTTAGTTTAAGTAAGGTGGATTTTTGTTATTATTTGTTATAGTTTAGTTCCCAAGATCCATAACCATAACACTCTCTTGTTCCCAGGTGTTAGATATAAATTTTCACAATTATGGTTCAAAATAACTCTACCATGCTTACATAGTATCATATAATTATAAATAATATAAACATTTGTGCTTAAATTGTAAACATCCACTGCAATTGTACAGCAAAATGCAGGGATGAGGTAACATAAAATTGGAGGTTATTACTGACAATATGCCTTGTCTGTTGTCCCATAAAGTAGGTGGGCACTGGTCAGTGAGTGGGTTGAATTCACATATGGTGAATTCACAAGTCAGAATGCTTTGTGTGCCTTGATTGGCCCCCATCAAGGCTTGGGGGAATTTAGGGGAGTGCATAAGCTGTGCCTGTCTCAATTGACCCTATAAAAACGTAGGGGTAGTTGCCAGCCCCTGTGAGAAGGGTGATTAGGGAATGTTGTAAGAGTTGGTGGTCTCATTATCAGCAATCCTTTGAGAAGACTAGACTGGAATAAAGTAAGTTTTGAAGGGGATAATAATCTTAGTATCTTTCTTGTCTGACCAGATCAAGAGTAAACCTGTGCTAGCAGCCCTCATGTATGGTAGTGTTTATCTGTCTTACATTTAGGTAGATAGGTAGACAGACATATGACTTTTATTTTATGAAAGACTTTATATACTATAAGATTTTTCACTTTATATATAATCAAATAGTCTTTGCCCTCAAGAAGCTTACATTTTATTTAGATGTTACATCTTATTTATGCAGCTTGTGTATATATCTATATCTAGACAGATACATGCATGCACATATACTATATTATGTTATATGTCTATATAACATACACACACACACACACACACACACACACACACACACACACACATAGATACATGTGTATGTGTTTTTACCCAGAAATCACCATCCCAGTATGGAAATCAGCAGGCTGAACACTGATCCTTATGACATGCAGGAAGAGGATACAGCCCAAAATCATGTCCATCAATTTGCCTGTGAAAGCTGAAGACTCTTCAGAGACATTAGCACCCTAAAGTAGCAAGAGCTTCCATGGCCATCAATCATGCCCAATCCTCTCACGAATTTATCATTTCACAGCTCCTGGAGCTCTCTCCCTATGAAATCTTTGAGAAAGACCTTAAGAAAGAAGAATAAATTCCAGTGCTACTGGGGATGCTAATATAGACACAGGAAATGCTTAGCCAGGTAGGTGACCTTTGTGTAGAGCATTTTGCCCTGGGCTAACATAATTGCCTTCACTAAAGTTTCTCCTAACTTCTTCTACCTCCTCAAGTCCCTGGTTTGGGAATAATTTTTTTTTAACAAAACAAAAAAAAAAAAAAAAAAACCCACAGGGGCAGTTAGGTGGCACAGTGAGTAAGAGCACTGGCCCCAGAGTCAGGAGGACCTGGGATTGGTTCCGCCCTCAGAAAATTAGCCCCACACACAAAAATGACTAGCCTGTGTAACCTTCAGCAAGTTACTTAACCCTAATTGATTTTAAAAAAATATTGTGTTATATATGTACATGCATGTGTGTATGTATGTATCCCTAATAAACTTAAATGTTGATTTCATTGAACTGAATTGATAATAGTTAAAAGTTTAGAACACATTAATCATATTTTACCTTCCTGTTTATTTCTTTTAAAATATCATCCTATAGCAATTTCCATCTTTTTTTTGGGGGGGGGGAGGAATCTGAGTACTTTGGACTTGATATCATTGATGTAAAGAACTCCTGCTGGGAAAACTCCTTTTACTAATGAATACTGGCAGCTGTTCTACAATATATAGTAAAGACATGATGGAAAGTCATTCACATCAATTACATGCATGTTATAATTGTTATTGTTTAATTGCTTCTCAGAGCTGGAAAACTATAGTCCAGAGACCTGCATAGGCCTTTAACCTTCTATTAAGTACCAATGAAGGCCTCACTCCCCCCAGCAGGAAATGATCATGGGGTTGCTAGAGAAGCAACCAATCCCCTTTCTCCTCAAACATGCACCATTAAAATAACTCACAACAGCAACAAAATGCCATGTTTATGCTTTTGTTCCAGTGCAATGGTTCCTCAGTCCCTTGCTAGTTTTTTTGACCTTGGGTCTGAAGTTATTGTCCCCTGTACTCCAAGAGGCCAGTGCTGTCTAGGAACTTCCCCTTTTCTTATTAGAAAGCTGGGTTCCAGGCACAGCTATGTGGTGCAGTGAATAGAGCACCGGCCCTGGATTCAGAAGGACCTGAGTTCAGATCCGGCCTCAGACACTTAACCCACACAAACAAAAACCTAGCCGCATGACCTTGGGCAAGTTACTTAACCCCAATTGCCCTAAAGGGGCGGCTAGGTGGTGCAGTGAGTAAGAGCGCCAGCCTTGGAGTTGGGATGACCCGAGATCAAATCCAGCCTCAGAAAATGAGCACCCACACATAAAAATAATGACTAACTGTGTAACCTTGAGCAAGTTACTTAACCCCAATTGCTTTAAAAAAAAAAAAAAGAAAGCTGGGTTCCAGAATATCTAGGATTTCAATATTGTTCAAAAAATCCCTTATCCTTAATCTAAGAGGTCAGATCCAGAAACTTTTTGTTATTATAATTGAATTCCCCGCTCCCCTTATTCCAGAAAACAAGTATTATGGCTATGTTTAGGGGAGTGGGGGTTGGAGAAATTACACTAATGAGAACACATGGACTAAAATATAGCCTGTACTCTCTCCCAGCCTGCCTCCTACTCTGTCCCAATCTGTCTCCAAAGTTGTCATTAGCAGCAATCCTGGATGACATGTAGGGGGTTGGGGGGAACTAGCTAGGCTGGTGCACAGACTTTTTCACTTAGTGACCCAGGCAGTTCTTTGAACCAGAGCCTCATGGTCCCCCCCAAAGTAAAGAGACTCACCATCATCATTACTTTGTTTTTTTGGTTTTTTTGAAGTAGGCTTAGCACATGGGGAAGTTTTGGTCTAAAATAGGAGGAACCAATCAATTAATTCTCAATGGTTAATTCCTAATCACTCATCCTTAATGAGGAAAAAACTAATTGAAAAATGCCTAGGTCTAAGTGATATCCCACATCCTCTTAATAAAATGCCTGTGGGAATGTGTATACCCTAATGGAGATATAATCAAAGTTTCAAATACTGGTTCATCATTTTATAAACTCATAAAATTGATTTGAACCCTCATCAACCCTCTAGGTAGTTTGTATTTGTCCCTATTAAATTGTATCTTACTCAATTCAGCCTAATATTCTAGCCCTTTGAGATCTTTTGGGATCCTACCTCTGCCATCCAACTTGTTTACTATCCTTCCAAGCTTTGTGATTCTGTAAATTTGATAAGCATGACATCTATACACTGCCAACCAAGTCACTTATAACATAGGAACAAGTTCAAATCTGTAAGATAAACAACTAAAGATTTCCCTCCAGGTCAATGATCCATTAATCATGTTCCTTAGGCCTTGTCATTCAACCAGTTCCAAATCCATCTAACTGTACTATAGTCTAAGTCATATCTCTTCCTTTTATCCACGAAGATTACATGAGAGATTTTATCAAATACTATGTTACAATCTAGGTCTGTCTATCATATTCTCCTCATCTAGGAGCTAATAATCATCACAGAAAAAAATGAGGGAAATGATTAATCTAACATGATCTGTTCTTAATGAAATCACACTAGTTCATAAGTGATCTCTCTGCCTTCTTTTCTAAATGTTCACAAATAATCCATTTATTAATTCTAGAATTTCAATCATGATCGGGTTTCTCAGGCTGATTTAGAAAATATTACCTTTCTCCTCCATCTCACCTTGTTGTGTTTTTTTTTCTTTTAATTAAGGACAATTTCTGTCCTTTTCCAGACTTCTATCATCTCTCCTATTCTGATTTTATTGACAACCTTTGTTTGATGCTGCCTGTATTTCCCCCTGTATCTATTCCATTCCCACCTCCTAGAGATCATTCTCCTTGGTATTTTAACAATGGCTCACCAACCACATATACAAGTTCTTTTGATGAAGTGCTGTATCTGGACCTGATGACTTGAACCCATAAAAGGCCACTACAGTTGGTGTGGGAGTTTAAAATCACTATTAATCTTTTTTGTTCTATCATTGACAGTCCAAAGATTTTTTTTCTTTCTTACAAGAGAAAAAAAACACAATAAAAATTGAGCAGTTCTATCCTGTCTTCCATAATTCATTATTATCAATACAATCAACCCTAGCCCCTCTTTGATACGATATAACTGTAACAAATCCTCTTCATCGTCTTTAACACTCATGGTTAGCCTCAGATTATTATGAGCTTTAGGTTTTTGATATTACTCACTGGATTACACCACTATTTTTTATTTATCCTACATGATGAAACTTTGTTTTTATTTTCTATCTATGCATCTCAAAATCTAAGTGCATCCATGTCAGCTTAATTTAGGGGTTGGCAACTTGTAGCCTCAAGGCCACATGTGGCCCTCCAGGTCCTCAAGTGTGGCCCTTGACTGAATCCAAACTTCCCACAACAAATCCCTTAAAAAGGATTTGTTTTGTAAAACTTGTACTCAGTCAAAAGGCCACTCCTGAGGACCTTGAGCCCACACGTTCCCCACACCTGGCCCTAATTCATCAGAATTACTTTTCTTTTGGGGGAGGGTCGGGAGTAACACCCTACCCATCTTAAGTCCACTTTCCCCACATAGAATTTTAGGCCACAGTTTCCTATCTAAACTATGAAATACACCCAACCAAAGTCGCACTGCATTTCAGGTTAGTCCTGGGCTATTCCTTATCACAAAAGAATGGTCACTGCTACTGAAGGTTCTCAAAAATTTAATTGCTAGCCAGATCCTCATTATTGGTCAGAATAAGGACCAGACTACTTGCAAAGGAGCAGGTGGCATGTCCAACTTCATCCCCTTCAATTAAATCATATTGTACAGATAGACACCTAGGTCATTTACATATGACAGCCTCAATAACATTTGCACAATAGCAAAACGCAACCCAAATCACTTTTGCAGAGGAATGTCTGAGAAAAGATCACACAGTACTTCTGGAAGGGACAGAGCTTAGTGGGAATACTGTAGGAGGGGAGTTAAATAGGTTTCAGGGGTTGAGGTTGGACATGCCACCTGTATTCCAACCTCCACCTTATTCAGCAGCTTCTATGTGTACCACCCTCTCCCACTACAAGCCCTAGCACTGAGAAAAGTCAGCACAGCAACACTACCATTCCTGCTAAGAACATGTCAATCACTTGCCCTAAGAATCCAATGACCATTTACTCTGTTTTCCATGTCAGAAACATGCCCCCCTGACCATTACTCCTCTATATGTGCTGCCTCACACTATTGAAATTCAAGTTCATTTGAAGTCAGTAATTATCTTGCTTTTATTTGTATCCTCAAATATTAGCACAAGACCTGGCACATAGCAAGTGCTCAATATTTTTTTTTCATTCATTCATTGGAAAATGGAAAGGAAGGAAACTTCAAAAGCAACCTCACCTACTTTGCAATTGTGACCAGGGATACCTGCATAGAGAAAATACTTTTTTATGATTATCATGCCTTCCTCCATATATATGCCCCCCCCCATTCTACTCACCTCAATTCTTGAATAAAGAAGATGTTCTCTTCATTTAATAGAGGAGTAAACAGAATCAGAGAGGTTTAGGGGCTCAACCACAAACTAAGACTTATGGAAATTGTCACTAACTGACCATAAGTCAATGTGAGAATAGATCCTTCTACCTGGACTTCTGACACCAATTCCAGAGTCTTTCTGCCTATACAATAATGCTTCTCTCCTCCTAAATCTAGTAAGACTTTGAGATTTTAGTGGCCAAGGACCTCCACTGGAAGGCACAACTAACTATCCTGAAAACAATGAGATATTTTTCTCATAGACAATCCCAAGTGAGAGAATTGATTATTAATAACCCATGATTTGGGGAGATTCAGTTTGCCCTGCTTCTTAAGTCCTGATTTTGAAAGTTCAGCCTCATGAAGAACATGGCAGATAATGAAACCACCTTGGGGCCACCATTGTCTCCTGCTCAGACTTGGGTGGGGCAAACATTATTTAAATAGATAGCCTAAAGCTGGGCATGGTCTGAGTATAGAGTTTCTCAGTCTTCTCAGTGCTGTGACATGAAGTCACTCTCAGCCCCTCATTTTAATATAGTTGACCTCTTACTGTGTTAGGATGCTCTCTCCTAAGTTCCAAATTGAGTTGAATTAAATAACTATTGCTAATCTTTCCATTACTGAATTACATAAAAAGCTAACTTTTAAACAGAAGAAAGCTCTTGGCAAAGAGCCCTTGGGCTCAAGCCAGAGGCTTCCTAACCAGGTAGGAGAGATCCTCATTGTAAAACCTGGAAAGAGGGAGGAAGCAGCAAAGAAAAAACAGTTTGGGTCAAGTATCAATTGCAAGCTGATGAGACCAGCAAGCACAAGGTAAAACAAAGAACTGAGGAACCCTCTCTTCCATAATGGGTCAATTTGTTCATTTAATCATAGAAGCAGCTATGATGACCAATCATCTCAATTTCCCAACCAACCATAGTAATGCCCTTTCAGTACTTCCTGTTTGATATACTGGAGTTTTAACTGACCCAGGACTAGCAATAGAATTCTTATGGGCAAGTATGTTATTTATTTTCTAACCCAAATAGTGACAAATGCTGTTAGTTTTTCCTACACTAAAAAAAGTGTTAAGTAAGGAAGGGGGTGGTAATACTGTTTTGATTTCCTTTTCTAGCACTATTCTTCAAAGTATTACTTGAGCAAAGTACTACCCAAATTAAGTAAGTTGTGAGCTATGATCATCTCTTCCCCATCATAAAACTATAATTATAAAATATAAATATCATGTTGGATGGGAAATGCATTAAACAATTATTAACACCTTAAAGCATATCTGTTTACTAGACATTGAATAGCCAATGATTGGGGTACTGAAGCAGGTAAGGTTATATTGGGGAAAGGGTCAGAAAAGTCTTTAAAAGGAGTCAAACCTAGGAAGAGCAAGTCTAGGTAAAGGCCAAGGTTGATGTTGGAGGAGGGAGAATAGGAAAATTAGAAATTAAGGAAGATAATATTATTTGGAAAATTGAGGGATTCTGAAAAATCAGTGCCACAGATTTTTAACCTGGGGTCAACTCTAGTGCTGACATCATTCCATTTTTTAATTAATGATATTCAAAGACCATTCTATTATTTTCCTGACTCACTTCAATGCAGCTGCACATTAGGACCAATATGGAGCAAATTGACCAAGGTTACAAATAGTTTCCTTCAAAGGATCTAGCCACACCACACACACACACACACACACACACACACACACACACACACACACACACAACCATAACGACTTATATTTTTACTTTCAAGTTGTTTCCCTCAGATAACTACCCTCGGGCTCTACAATATGCTGTGGGTCTACACCCTTCAAACTATAGCTTATAAATCCCCATTGATGCATTTATTTTTAATAGTCAGCTGGTAGTCACAATTATCTCAAAGCAAATCATTTGACAAGATAATATAGTAAGAAGAGTAACTGTGCCAGGTATTCCCAAAAAATCCACAAATATGCACAGTGTCAAAGGTGAAGAATGGGTACAAACAGTGTATGGTGGTAGTAAGTTACACAGGCAGAGAAACACATATGAATAAGCTAGCTTATGTGTATTTTCTCTTCCTTTAAGTCTTCATGCTGCTCCCCCAATGTGAATTGGCCAACTAGACTGCTTGATTCTTATCCTCTGAACAACTCCCAATGACTGAAAATAATTCTCTCTTTAACCCATGGTTGAATCTCTTTTTTGCTTCCAGGGGTAATATTTCTTGAAGTTGCTTCCTGTTCTGACTCTCTCACCTGCTCTATTCTTTGTAATATTTGATGTATCCTACTAACCAAGGAGCTAGCTACTCTGCAAGATATCCCTGCTGGGTGGAAGATGGGAGAGGTAAGAAAGATACAGACCCCTTCCCCATTCTATCTTTTAGTAGATGTAAAGCTCCTTCCTGATTCAACTGTCTCAAATCTTAAAAGCTTGCTTTGTAAAGGCTATCAGAATCATGACCAATCTTTAACCAATTGATGGCAAACTTCCCCTGAAATTCTATCAGGAAAGTTTCTTCACACTTCATATGGAACTAATCAAGGGTAGGCAACTATTTGTATTTAGCACATTAACACCTTGTTTCTATTTCTATTTTCTGCCTCCTTTGATTTCATTAACTGGGTTAGGGAGAGGGAAAGGTGAATTAGTCCGATAAAATAGACTCTCTCATACACACTCACATACAGCATCATTAATAAAAACATATTTTAACTCTCATAAAAGGAGGCAATTAAAACACTAAAGGCATGGTAGGAGGGGTAGGAAGAATAAGCATAAAAAGATATTCTTATCACAGTCACTAGTGATATCTACTAAGCTATCTCTATCTACTCAGATGTAGAATATAACTGGAATTTGAACAGTGGAGGATGGACATCCTAGCCTGTTAGAGACTAATTACTAAGGCCTGAGCCCTGGATTTGGCGTGAAGGGAGTGCAGGTTCTTGAAAGGCCCAAGATGGCCGGAGGTGCTTTCTGCAAATTAGCAGATTAACTTTTGCTGTGCATTGAGAGTGCTTCATCCAACGGGAATGGTCTCCTCGGGGCCCCCCCCCCCCCCACCAGGAGCAAACTCCCAGAAAAGCGGAGGAAGGAATTCGGGTATTCAGATAGCAGAGGAGTCATGTAGCAGCCATCAAATAAACCTGTTTAGCCTGATCCTGAGTCCTGGCATTCTGTTGTGCAATTTCCCCGTAGCTGGATCTACGGGCCCGGAGACGTCCGAAGACCTGGGTATAGGTAAGGTCGGCCTATCAAGACTGCAGCCCGAGAGGAACCCCTAACACTAGCTTTTGTTGGTCATCTTTACATGGCTTCAAAAAGAAGAGATTAATGAACTCTGAAGAGGTTCCCTCCCAAACCACTGTCTAGGTTTTGCCAAATTCTCCTACTCCTTCCAGTTTGGTGTAGGAAGATCTGTATCCTATCCCACAAAAGGGGAAAATGTGAAAGACAGTAGTCAGGTGTTTTTATAAGAAGAAAGAGGTATTGGGGTGGCGAGGTGGCGCAGTGAGTAGAGCGTCAGCCCTGGAGTCAGAAGAACCTGAGTTAGGATCCGGCCTCAGACACTTAATACACACAAACAAAAACCTAGCCGTGTGACCTTGGGCAAGTTACTTAACCCCAATTGCCCTCCAAAAATGCAAAAAAACAAAAAAAAAAAAACAGGTTTCATTTTGATTCATTTGGTCTGATTTGTCTATCTAAACCATCCATAGGAATGTTTACATAAGTTCATCACTGGAAAAGATAGCGGATGTATATGGTTAGTTCCCACCATTGATGTCACAGGCAGGGAGGCATCAATTAAATAAGGTACCTGGACATGGGAATTTATGACTTCTTACAGAGGTGAGAGATTACAGAAAATTATTTGAGCAGGCATACCATGCTAAAGGGAGGGGGAGGGGAGACGGCATATTAAGAGCAGAGACATCCTGTGGCAACAAAGGCTACACTCCCCAAAAATCAAAGGTCTTTTTAAAAAAATCCCACCTTCTACAGGAAGTCTTACCTGATTCCCCTTGATTCTTGTGCCTTCTTTCTGTTGATTTTTCTCCAATTTATCCTGTATACAAGCCTGTTTTTACAGTTATTAGCATGTTGTCTCCCCATCAGACTGTGAGCTCCTTGAGAGGAAGCACAGTCTTCCACTTTCTTTGTATCTCTAGGGATTAACCCAATGACTGGGATATATATATATATATATATATATAGTAGATCCTTAATGTTTTTTGACTAATTGGCTACAAAAATGTATCAGATGTTATGTCAATTATTCAGCACCTGGGATACCAGAGGTTTTTAAATGAAATGAGTTCTGAAAATATTCAACTGGCTGGATAGGTCAAGCTTTTATTTTCATACCATCTGTTAAAGACCAATAAATAGCATTACCCTTTTAAAAAAAAAAAGTCTTTCAGAGAGAGATTCCAGTAAAGATAATCTGTCCCTGTATATAGTAACTGCTAATTCTAGGGAACTCTCCATGATTCCTAATTTAATCTAGAGATTAAGAGTCATGAAGAAGTAGAGTGACACATAGAAGATAGAAAACTGGCCTGTGAGAAAGAAAGACCTGTTTCAAGTATCACCTTTAAAATGTAATGGTTGTGTAACCCTAGGTAAGCCACAGTGCTCCCAAACAGCTTCCAAAGACTATTAACTGCAGAGACAGTGCTAGCCTGCACTGGTTAAGGGCATTTCCTTATCCAGGTGTTGCCTAGAAAATAAAATCACAGTTCCAGTCCTTGTCCTTAAGAATTATGCAGAAATCCATGTGTGTGGTAAAGATACTTCCTCAAAAGAGTTTCATCAAACTTGAGAGCCAAAGAAGAAGAGGCAGAAATGAAAAGAAACCTAGGTTTGGAGTCAATAGCTCTGAAATCAAATCCTGAATATGATGCTTTCTGTATGGATAACCTTGGGCAAGTTATTTCATGTCCCTGTGCCTCAGTTTCCCCATCTGTAAAATAAAGGTTCCTTTGCAACTCCAAAGCCTATGAGTGAGATGTTAAGTCTTGCAGTTTAACATTTTGTCTCAACCCTGAGTAAGATAGATTCTGGTTTTAAAAAAAAATTAAATCTTGAAGCAAAACATATTTTCTACTTTAAAAAGAAAAAAAAGAAGAAAAAGAAAAATATTTTCCTGCAACCCTTGCGTCTATAAGCACAGGTTGCCTTCAGGATATGTGCCAACCCCTTCATCAATCCTGCCCTCAAGGCATCTCTGAGCTTTGTGGTTTCCAATACAAATGTGGGTGGGAAAGTAGATTCTGTTGGGACTCTTGACAAGGTATGTACTAGATGTCAAGTATTATAAAATGCAGTATTATCTATCATCAGACAATGATAAACTATAATGCAATACAATTTCACTTGTACTCAATCATGCATTTTATGGGGAAACCATAAAGTTTTACCATCTGCCTGGAAAAGAAATAGTAAAACTCTATGATTCCTTATATTATCCTTTCCTGGGTGCCTCAAACAAAGAAAACTATTGATTTTGACTTGTCTGAGCTACAGTTTGTAAAAAAAAATGCCCTGGCTCCATGACTCTCTTTTCACTCAGTTCAAATAATAGAAGAAAACAGGACGTCTCCACAGAAGTCTACATGCAAGCAGATTTATAGGGAGCCTTGTTGTTGGGGATATTTGGAGGGTTCGCATAGTTCAAACTTGCATCTGAAGGTTATCATCCTAACAACCTAAGTCTGCTTGCTGAGATTCGTATGTTAGCCACTATTTTATCTGATTTAAGCACACTTTTTGCACTGCCTGAGGACTACATTTAATGACACTAATAATAGCTTAAAGACGCAACTTCCCATAGTGGACAGTCATCCTTGAAGTTACCAAGATCTGGATTCAGTCCTTGGCTCTGGCAAAAAGGAAGGCCAAAGACAAGTCACTTAACCCAAGGACAAGTCCATGACCCAGATAACTCTTCAAGACTTAGTAACATACCACTTGCTTATTTGCATAAGTAGGGGGATTTTCTTTCTCTCTTTCTCTCTCTCTCTCTCTCTCTCTCTCTCTCTCTCTCTCTCTCTCTCTCTTTCTTTCTGGAGGGGGGAAGGTAGGGCAATTGGGGTTAAGTGGCTTGCCCAAGGTCACACAGCAAGTTTTTGTGTTAAGTGTCTGAGGCTGGATTTGAACTCAGGTCCTCCTGACTCCAGGGTCAATGCTCTATTCACTGTGCCACCTAGCCGCCATGGTTTTAGACCCAGGGCGGCCTGGCCAGCAGCTGGAGGGACCCCAGAACACCAGCAGCTGTGGCGATTCCAGAATTATCAACATAGACATGCCTAGGACAAAGTGAGAGGTTAGTGCCCTATGGACTCTGAGACCAGTATTTGGGGAACGCATCGGCTTCCTCCCCTGGGGGCTAGAAACCACTGAGGAGACATTCCACATTTTGCAGCTTCAGTGGCAGCATTAGCTCCTGGCCTGCGAACTGTAGGGAGATCCAGCAATCAGTCTTGGAGGTTAATCGCTCTTGCTTTAACCTGCTTGGATCTGGACTGTGATCTGGGGGGAGGTCTGGGGTGAGTATCCAACTTGCCAGAACCGGAAGTTGTGAAGACCCCAATCTTCGGGACAGAAGCTCCCCTGTCTGGTGGCAGAGTCCTACTGTGGCAACAAGCCCAAAAGTCAAGTAATTAAGTGGCAACATGCCTAGGCAAAGGAAACAAAATAAACAGAAAAATGCAACATTAGACTCCTATTTGGGGGGCAAAGAGGATCAAAGCAGGGAACAGAAGGAGGGATGTAAGGTCAGAAATCCTGCTCCAAAAGCCCCAAAGGAAAATATGAGCGGGACACAAGCCATAGAGGACCTTAAGAAGGACTTTAAAAATCAAATAAGAGAAGTGGAGGAAAAATTAGAGAAATGAGAAGGATGCAGGAAAATTATGAAATGAGGGTCAACAGCCTGACTGAGGAAAATTACTCCCTACAAAACAGATTAACTCAAATGGCAAAGGAGGCCCAAAAGGGCAATGAGGAGAAGAATACCTTAAAAAGCCAAATTTGCCAGATGGAAAAAGAATCTCAAAAGCTCACTGAGGAGATTCATTCCTTCAGAGTTAGACTGGAGCAAATGGAAGCTAATGACTTCATGAGAAATCAAGATGCTGTTAAACAGATCCAAACAAAGAATAGAAGGCAATGTGAAATATCTCATGGGAAAAACCACTGACCTCGAAAATAGATCCAGATTTAAAAATCACGGGACTACCTGAAAGCCATGATCAAAGAAAGAACCTAGAAATCACCCTTCAAGAAATTCTCAAGGAAAATTGCCCTGATGTTTTAGACCTAGAGGGCAAAATAGAGGTTGAAAGAATCCACAGATCACCTCCTGAAAAAGATCCCAAAAAGAAAACTCCCAGGAATATTATAGCCAGGTTCCAGAATTCCCAGATCAAGGAGAAAATACTCCAAGCAGCCAGGAAGAAAAAATTTCAATATTGTGGAAACACAATCAAAATAGCACAGGACCTGGAAGCTTCTACACTGAGGGATTGAAGGGCATGGAATATGATATTCCAGAGGTCAAAAGAGCTGGGATTGAAGCCAAGGGTCACCTAACCCAGCAAAACTGAGTATTTTGTTTCAGGGGAAAATATGGTCATTCAGTGGAATAGAGGACTTTCAAGCATTCTTGAGGGAAAAACCAGAATTGAATAGAAAATTTGACATCCAGACACAAGAAGCAAGAGATGCCTGAGAAGGTAATCAGGGAAAACAAATCAAAAGGAACTTATCAAAGTTGACCTATTTACATTCCTACATGGAAAAACAATAACTGTGACTGATGAAACCTCTCTCAGTATGAAAATAATGGAAGAAGAGTATATGGGTATATGAATACATATGTGAATGTGTGTATATATGTTTACAGTTATACATGGATAGAGAGCACAGGTTGAATTTGGTGGGAAGGGATGATACTTAAGGGGTGAAGTTATGAGGTGAGAGAGGAAAGTGGCAAGAGGAGATGGGGAGAGACAGGGTAGGGTAAACTATCTCATGTAGAAGAAGCAAGGGGTAGTGGCTGCAGGGGAGGGGATGAACAGGAAGGCAAAAAGGCAAAACCATATTCTCATTGAATCTGGCCCAGGGAGAGAATGACATACATACTAAATGGGATATCTCAACCTGCAGCAGAGTAGGGGAAAGGGGAATGAGAGGGAGGATAATGGAGGGGAGGTTGGAAGTACCCACTATTGAAGAGGGACAGGATCAAAGTAGGGAATGGACTAGGTGGGGGGTGTGGGATGGGTGGGAGGGAATTATAAGCAGCCTTTTACAATATATCTACTATGGTAATGTTTTGCATAGCTATACATGTACAACACATACTGAATTGCTTATCTTCCCAGAGGGAGTGGGTGACAAGGGAGAAAGGGAATGGATCTGAAATTAGTGGTTTTAAAATTAAATGTTTCAAATATATATAAATACTACTATTAATACTATTTTACATGTAATTGGGAGATTAGATGTTCAGGCATTGGGTCACAGAGACTCACCTCGCTCTCATGGTAAAGTCAAAGGGGGTATGGGAGAAGATATGGGAGAGAGCAGATTAGATGAGGGGATATTTTGTGGGACTGCTATTCTGGGGTGGTGGGTAGGGGAAGAAATGGGGAAAAATTGTAACTCAAAATCTGGCAGAAATGAATGATGTAAACCAGAAATTAATAAAGCATTTGTTAATTTAAAAAAATCTAGTATTTGATCAGTGTATTGAAGGAATAGAAGAACTCTATGAGCCAGAGGTAAAGAAGAGGTTGATTATAGGCATGAGAGAAAGCAAAGAAATGGAAAATGGAGTGCCATTGTGGAACAGAAAAAAAGCCAGTTTGATTCAATGTGGGAAAGAGTGTAATGCACAATGAGTCTGGATACCACAGAAATTGAAGATAGGGTACCACCAAGGAACAGAGAAAAGGTCAATTTGGTTCACTGTGGGAAGAAGAGTAATACATAACAGAACTGGTATCATAGATTGGGTGGGAAGGTTCACTAAAAAGCCAAACATAATAACTCCAAAGTTATGAACCTGGAGGGCCAGAAGAATGGGGTATCTTCAACAGAAAAGGCAAGTGGGATAAGGGGAGGGTTTGAGGATAGGGAAGATGATGAGTTCCAGCTGGGACACGTTGAGCTGTCTCCTGGATATTCAGTTTCAGACTCCCAGATCCCATTATCCCCAACTCCTCATTCTGCCTCATTCCACATATCCAATCAAATGTCATTTTTTTTTCCTCTTCACCTCCATGATGACTCTGCCAGATCACTGTCTTCACTATAGCAGGGCTATCTATAAAACAGGTAGGCCCTGACATAACCAATCATTTAAGTTACTATGAAGTGGCCTATTTCTGAGTTTTCAACTGCAGGTAGACTGCCCACATATTTAAATTCACTCCATCCAGTAAAATGCCTGAGGTTGAACAGTCATGCTGATGAAATAGGAGACAGTAAATGAAGTGTTTTAAGCATTTGGCTTTATTTAATTTGCTTGTTTATTTCCCCAAACTGCCTGCAGAACAGAGAGATAATCAGCTTCTGCACAGCTGTGGCCCATTCACAAGAGCCGGTTAGCTTTTCTTAACTGACAGGAATTTATTTCCAGATTTCAGTTTAAAACACGGAGCAGACCTAAAACTCATCATTACCAATGCTTGTTAATCCTCTCTAGCTTTTACTTCTTTGCCTTCATTACCATGGGCTTTATTTTTCTTTCTGGTTTCTCAGCTCCAGATTAATGTGGGGTGGGGGATAGGAGTATATGTCCATTTACTCAGCACCTGTCTCCCCCCACCCAGCACCATTAACTGCAGGTCCAAAACTGCAAAATATCCAAAAGGATATTTTTTTAATTTTCTTTATTTTTCATTTTCAACATTCACTTCCACAAGATTTTGAGTTCCAAATTTTCTCCCCACCTATCCCCCACCGCAAGATGGCAAGCATACTGAATACCTCTTCCCCCAGTCTGCCCTCTCTTACATTCTCCCATCTCCTTCTTTCTCCCCTTTCTCCTTACTTTCTTGTAGGGCAAGATGGAATTATATACCCCATTGCAAGGATTTTTTTTTAGTGACCAGCATAGCACTGTTAACCCACTAGCTTCTGAAAGTATGGATGTGGTTGATACATGTACATTCTAGATGCATTTCCCTACTCCCAGTTTAGATTGTCAGCAATTTGAGAGTAGGAATTATCTTTTTACCTTTCTTTATATCCACAGAGCTTAGCACAACGACTAACACATGTTAGGTGCTTAAGAAATGTTTATTGACTGTCTTTCCTCTCATTTCCCGCCTGCCCAACCAAATGGCAATCCCTGCCTGGGGATTTAATTATATGGGAACTGAATTCATCCACACAGAGGAGTTTCTTGCACTATGTTTATGAAAAAAAAAATGACTTGGAGAAAATGAATGGACAGTCAGAAGCTACTAGTACCTGATGAATTTGCTTTTATTCTAATAGTTATTATTAGGTCCCAACATGCCAAACAAGATCTGTGACTCATCTGTAACTTAGAATTTTAAAGACTTGCCACTGAGAATCTGTGACTTGCCTAGGGTCTGGCCTCTCCTGTCTCCACTCTTTCCATTACACAGCACTGTCTTTCCAAGGGCGTTTCATTATCAAAGTGGCCAAAAAAAAAACCCAAAAAACACCCTTTATTACAAGGTTGTTTTGCTTAAAAGGAAGTCCTAGAGAGAAAAGAAGAATCATGTGACCACACCCTTCCAGTGGTCCACTAAAGTAAAACTATCCTTCTGATAATGATTGGTTGGTGGTTGTCCTTCATTCTTGAAGAGGAGGACCAAAATGACATCACTATTCCAAAATTCTCAATAGAGACCTTGAGAGTGTCCCTGTATCACATATTCTGACCACTATGTGAATGTCTGCCCTGTGTGAGTTCTCCATAAAACAGCCTCTTTGGCAAGCACATGTTTTGCATTCGAACAATGCAGCCAGGCCATAAGACTTGTGGTCTCTGAAGCAGAGTTTGAATGTTTGGCAGTTTAGTTCTAGAAAGGACCTCAGTGTCTCATATCTTCTCTTGCCAGGTGCTTTTCAGAATCTTCCTAAAACAATTCAAATGGAAGTTTCCTGGCATGGCACTGGTAGACTATCCAGGTTTTACAGATATACAATGATGTCAGCACAATGGCTCTGTAGACCTTTGGTTCTAGCCATAGAAATTTAAACACTGAAAATAATCAACTCTATTGAGGAAAAATAAGAGGAAGATAATATTTTTGGAACCAGAGGCAATCCCATACCAGTACTAGAAGGTGGTGAGTCAAGAGCTCTTAAGCTGGAAGGCACCCAAGAGAGGATGACCAGTATGGTGAAGGGCCATGTGCCATATGAGGATTGATTAAAGAAACTGTAAATGTTTAACCTGGATATTAAAAGATGTGTGGGGACAGTGGGGGTGAGGTTGGCATAGGGAAGCAGGATAAATGGGATAGTTCTGTCTTCAAGTATTTGAAGGATAACTTCAATGAAGAAAAATTAGACTGCTTTGCATGGCCCTAGAGAAAAGAGCTAGAAGAAATGTGTCAGTACTATGAGGAGCAGGTGAAACTTGACAAAAGGACAAATTTCCTAACAACACAAGGAGGAAGGGGCTGCCTGCCTCCGGAGATGGGGCTCACCTTCACTGTAAGTCTATAAGTAAAAGCTAGAAGATGACTTGTACATAGAGAAGCAACTTATTCAGATACAAGTTCCATCAGGAACCTTTGATAAAGACTCTGTGATTATCTCACTTAATGACAAAGCCATAACTACTATCTTTCAGGCCTGAGACACCCCACAAATCACACCTGGGACAAGGAGCATGAAAATTACCTTCAAACCAACTTTTTAATGAGAAATCCATTCGTGTAGGGTAGGGAGACAGCCCCCCCCCCCCCACAATATGCAGCAAGAATGTAGGCATTGAGGCCAAGACTCTCCTATGTTGTAGCTTTGGTGAAGTAGTAGAAGTCAGCTGGTAGTTTCCTACTCACCTGTATAACCCTTACCCTCTATCTGCCTCAGTCTCCTTATATATAAAATGGGAATAGCAGCCCCTATCTCCTCAGGTTTTTGTAAAGATAAAATGAATTAACATATGTTAAATATTTTTCAAATATAAAGTACATTCTAGTACTAAGCACAGTGCCAAGTCTATATATTATACACACACACACACACACACATACAATGCCAAAGAATTAATCTCTCTTCATTTGCCACAGAATTGGAGCATTATATTTAATTCTAACTAATTCAGCTATTTTCAACATTTTTTCGCTACTCAAAAGAAAATATATCCCCAATTATTGGAATAACTGCACAGCCTCAGGTTCTATCTTTAAAACATCAGATACAATTCCATGTGTTCTTTAAGTATAGACTAGAGTGTCTGGGGACCTTGTTAGAAGGTCATTTGCTGTAATCAATTTGTTGGCATATGTGCTAGGTTATAAATTCTTTAGCAATCATATCCCTATAGCTTTTGATAATCTTCCTTAGTCTCAAAAAGATAAAACACCTAGGAAATCCTACTGAATATTAGAGAGTTTAAAAGTTATATGGCCTTCTAGCTTAGTTCTCCACTCCAGCACTGACGAGCAGACTAAAACAGTCTTCAATTCTTAATTGGAAACAGGTAAGTCCAATATTCACCCTCTCTTGGGGTTTCAGACAAAGCACATTGTGCTTTGAAAAATTACTGCAGATGCAAAATATAATCATTAAAGGAACTATTTTAGACTAAATTGATTCTCTGTTCTTCAGTCAATAAGCTAATCCTCCTCCAGAGGAATACCTCCATTTAGGAAAGCTAAATCCCAGGTCATGGACTGAGATGTTGCGGAGTCTGGAATATGCTTACATCAAAATGAATTAGGACAGAACTGCTAGGCCAGCAGCACCCAGGTTATGTAACTTAACAATTTATCCATGTTGGCTCAATTCCCAAATTGAAAGAGAGAGAGAGAGAGAGAGAGAGAGAGAGAGAGAGAGAGAGAGAGAGAGAATGAATCTACTATGTGCAAGGTACTATGTTCCATGCTATGAGGGAAACAAAAAATAAGATGTTGTCCCAACCCTAGAGGATTTCATGAATACTCCCTGCAGCCTAATAAAGGAGATGAAGTATTATGCAAATGCATTTTTACCTTCCTTCTAAGATTACTTCCCATTTTCACTGTATATATCTTGCATATACTACTATTTGTGTGTTCTACCCCCTATCAGAATGTGAGCTCCTTAAGATTAGGGACTGTATGTTTGCCCCTCTTGGTGTCCCTAGCACTTAGCACACTGAAAGACTTAAATGTTTATTGAGTGACTTATGGCAAATCATCACAACATAAAGCAGAATGTTAAATCACAATTATATATATATGTATATGTATATACATACATATATATATACATATATATATATATATATATGAAAAATGCTATTTCAGGGGAAAGAAATATTCTAACTGGTGTATGGGGTGGGGTGGATTAAAGGAAGTTCCATTCTGTCTCTAACCACTGGACAAATTAGTAAATCTCTCTGTGCCTTAGTTTCCTCATCTGTAAAACAGGGATGATGATAAGAATAGCAGCTATGTCCCAGGGTTGTTGTGAGGATCAAGTGAGCTAAATCACTGCAGAGTTTGAAATGTTGCCTAAATGCAAGCTATTCTATGATTATTGCTGTAGTTATTATTATTATTTATTATAACAACACTATACCATGGTCTGCATTCTAAAATTGCAGAATCCTCCTCTCCAGCTCCAGTGACAATGTACCCTGAGAACTTCAGATGCGGCACCAGTAGGCCTAAGTCAAAAGGGGGGAGGAAGAAACCTTCAAAAATTTACTCATTCACTCATATGAATTCCTATCCTAAATAAAAAACTAAGATGAATGATCTATGAATCCTGTCAGACTAAAAGTTCTTAATGTGTCTTGGAACAATGAGAACCATACAAGTGGGTTAAAGGAAGAAGCTCCTTTGTCTTGGAGGGGAAAGCTTCCCTAGGTCAAGAGGGAGAAAATATTTCCCATGCCTTCCTCCCCATAATTCAGGCATGAGAGATGGGTGTCTTGGATTCCCCACATACTGGGGGCATACACATGCTAGCACATTTC
Source organism: Gymnobelideus leadbeateri (assembly GCA_011680675.1). Classification (NCBI taxonomy): domain Eukaryota; kingdom Metazoa; phylum Chordata; class Mammalia; order Diprotodontia; family Petauridae; genus Gymnobelideus; species Gymnobelideus leadbeateri. Next base: position 164,331 of record WOXC01008568.1, read on the forward strand.
ATTTAGGAAATCCACTCAAGGGGTTGTTTTGTGTGGATTTTTTTTAAAGACAAAGAACATAATTTTCATTAATCAAACTAAGGAAACTAAACTTAAATATAGCTCAACAATCCATACTATTATACAACTAAATTAAACTGCAAAGCCCACTTTTTATGTGAAAGACTGTGCTTATCTATAATTAGGAGTCATCGGCTGCTCCAAAAGGCAGCAATAGGAACATCCTAGAAAGATTGCTAGATTTGGAATGAGAAGACCTGAGCTCACATCGTGGTTCTACCACTTATCTGTTACTCTAGGCTTGTTACTTAACTTTTTGGGCCTTAATTTTGTCATATTCAGAATGAGGCTATTGGTCTTTATAATCCTCTAAGGCCCCTTGGAGGGAGAGCCTAAGTCTGTCCCTAAGTCTTTGATTCTATGAAGGTGGTTCAGGTCTAGACATTTCTAGAAACTCTGATAAGTTATCACTGTAATTCATGCTCTTATTCACTTATTTGTTCATTTATCCCTTCAGCTGGGTAGAGACAGCTAGGTGTGCAGCTATTGCATGCTGGTCCCAGATTCTGCACCTAACTCCAAGAGTTGTAGTGAAGATCAAATGAAATAATATTTGTAAAGTGTTTAGCACAATTCTTGGCAATACTATATTCTTTCATATATACTATATTCATATGGCTCATTCTCTTTCCCTTTCATACACTGAGCAATCATTTATTAAACACCTAACAGTTATGTTCCAGGCACTGGGTCAACCTCTGGGGAAAGAAAGACCAAAACAAAATATTCTCTACCTTTAAGGAGATTATGCTCTCCTGAAGAGTGGAAAAGAGGGATAGGGGTATACAAAGATAAGTCAATACCAGACTTCACAAAGAGTAAGTTCAAGATGGGAGTGGGGTTTAATAAGCGACAGAATCAAAAAAGGCCCCATGTAGGAAGTGGAACTTTTATTCTTTTTTTTATTGTTGCTTTTTTTTTGTAGGTCAATTGGGGTTAAATGACTTGCCCAAGGTCACATGGCTAGTTTTTGTGTTATTTGTGTTTATTGAGGCCGGATTTGAACTTAGGTCCTCCTGACTCCAGAGCCACTGCTCTATTCACTGTGCCACTTAGCCACCCCGTAGGAAGTGGAACTTGGGAAGAAACCTGAACAGACCTAGGGATTCCCAAGGGTGGATGGGATATGTGTGTTTATCATTCTCATCATAAAACATTTTCTGAGCATCTCCTTTGTACAGGACACAGTGCTGGGTACCAGAAGTACCCCACAATTTATCCCAACTCCTTTAAGCCTTAACACAAGCTTATAATTCACAAGAAGGAAATGACTCACCTGAGTAGCTATGAGTTTAGGACTAGACTAGACCTCCCAGGCAACTCTAGACTGGAGTGGGCCTCCACACACCTAGGGTAAACTTCAAAGATTCAATCTCCAAAGAACAGCATCAGAAATTCTCTCTTTGTAGAAATCCTTGACATTCCCTTTCTTGGATGAAACTTTATGTTTATATTTATAAATAGGTCACTTTATATTCATATAATTTCTAAGAAAGAAAAATAGTAAGCGTGTGAAAAGGATTATAACAAACTCAAATAGGGAGCTTAATCATTTCATGGTGCAATGGCCAGTCATTCTACCCCATGGAATTAATGTATCCATTGCTTAAACTGATCAGTGACAAAAAGATGTTAGTTTTCCCACATTATAACTTTTTTAAAAAATTAAAACTGAAGGGGCGGCTAGGTGGCGCAGTGAATAGAGCGCCGGCCCTGGAATCAGAAGGACCTGAGTTCAGAGCCGGCCTCCGACACTTAATCCACACAAACAAAAAAACCTAGCCGTGTAACCTTGGGCAAGTTACTTAACCCCAATTGCCCTAAAGGGGCGGCTAGGTGGTGCAGTGAGTAAGAGCCCGGCCTCGGAGTTGGGATGACCCGAGATCAGATCCGGCCTCAGAAAATGAGCACCCACGCATAAATAATGACTAGCCGTGTAACCTTGAGCAAGTTACTTAACCCCAATTGCTTTAAAAAAAAAAAATTAAAACTGAAATCACAGTTTTGATAAAAAGCTAACAAAATTTCCCAGTCACCATTTGCCAAGTTGTATGTTGCCTGCCATTTAAAATGTCTGGTTTCCTTAGAAAACCTAACAGAACAAGGCATTCGAGGTACCTCAGAACTTAGGATTCATTTATGAGTTAAAATATGCCTGGTAGTGTATGAATAGCTCTGCCCTTCATATAAAAAAGCACTTCCCAATTAATTTTCACCTGGAAAGAACATGTCAACCAAAGGGAATGAAATATAAACCCTTATACTTCTTGCTTTCATAATAACCATCATTTTTAAAAGTTCAAATTCAAAGGCTTCAAAGTACCACAAAATCTAAATGTTTTACATGGCTTTTGTTCATGAAACCTGTTCACTATGTACCTTCCCCATCCAAACACATGGATGTCACCATTGCTATTCTTCCTTTTCATAAAGAGAAGAAAGTCTAAAAGGCAAATGAACTCGGGATCTTTTGACCTTGGCAGTAATGCATGTGGGCAAATAGTACATGTACACAAACCTCTCTGGGAAGATCTATCAAGCACAGAGGATCAAAATAGGTATGGGGGCTTTGGATGAATTTTATTCATAGGTAAATGTGCATATAATTCTTTATCAGCTAGGTAGTACACTGGGCAGAGCACTGGGGCTGAAATCAGGAAGACCTGAGTTCAAATCAGACCTCAGACACTTCCTAGCTGTGTAATCCTAAGCAAGACACATTTAACCACTGTTTGCCTCAGTTTTCTCATCTGTAAAATAGGGATAATAATAGCTCCTACTTCCCAGGGTTGTTGTTAGGACCAAATGAGATTGGATTGGTAAGGTGTTTTGCAAACCTTAAAATTATTCTCTAGATGGTAGTGGCTGTGTACACTGAGGAACTTCAGCTCAAAGGTATGCCAATAGTTTTTCACAGGGCACAGCCACACAGAGTAGAGACAGATACATGGAAAAGGGAAATAAATTACTGCAGCTTGGGTGTGTGTGTGTGTGTGTGGTGTGTATGATATGTGTGGTGTGATGTGAAAGAGACAAAGAGCAATATTCTATCATGAAAGAGAGAAAGAGAGATTGAGATTTTGTAGGTGAGGGAAATGATAAAGTAATGCAAAATATTTAGCTTATATTGGGGATGATGAAGAAAGTTGAGCCTAAGGAACAGATATACAAATGGACAAATTGTTTCTCTGTTTGTACACTTATTAACAAACCACTTTCACTGCAGATTAGAAAGATCTTGGCAGCCAGATGCTAAGACCTGTTCACTATCTCTAGAATCTGAGAACATTTAAAAAATATTTTGATAACTGTATTATAGGTTAACTTTGTAATCCTATGGATGTTATAGTATGCATTTAAAAACATAATTCTGAGGAGTCAATAGGCCTTGCCCGACTGCCAAAGGAACATAAGACACACATACAGAAAGATTAAGAAGCCCTATGCTATCATGATTCTATTTAACAAGAAGAAACTAGAGGTGATGAACTCACCACAGCAGTTCTATGCATCCATAGACCCTGGGCAGAAGGGCTGAGGAAGCATCAAGCATTCTATGGTTCTCTGAGAGTTAATATCCTTCTATCTTTCAGTCCCACCTCTCTCTCAGGGACTGGTATATAGGTTTCTGAATTATTGTGAATTCACCCATAAGAATCAGCTTTTGAACTCCAACCTCTGGCAAACCCTGACTCTTTCATAAACTTGTGACATTTCACAGGACTCTACTCATATGACTTTGGCATAACAGAATTGACTCCCCACCCACAGATAGACAAAACAAGCCTAACTACATTGAGCAATATTTCTTGACACAGAATCAATAAAGCAATAAAATTAAGTCATAATAAAAATATCTATACCTGAGCCACACTCCTGCATCCTCAGATAGGCCCAACAATCTCCAAACAGTCCATAAACTGCTCTGAAGCCAGGAGTTCTAGAAAACATGTGGTTTGAGTTTATCAGCCACTCCTTCTGCAAGTGGGCAAAGGAGCATGTCAACAATGCATCATAGTTTCTAACTGAAGCTCAAATCAAGCCTCAAGCAGGGACAGTCATCAGACATTCAAGGACTCTAAGGAAATTCTAGAAATAAAAAATGGCTTAGCAGGGGTTGCAAACTCAGTCTCATTCAAACTGGAATTCTGAAATTAGAGAATTTTCCCACTTGATGTTCTGACCTGTCACTTGAGACAGCTCATCATGAAGAAAGGTGAATGGTGAATTTACCCTATTTCTTTCCTTCTATTTCATTATAACTCTTCCCATGACCCACTTTTTCTTTATCTTCCCTTTCTGGCATGCCAAAACCCAGGTCACTCACACAGAAACACTTTGGAGGCAGACAACATAAAAGAGGTACTATGCTATGAAAAATCCTTCCATTCCTAAAATGACATCATTCTATGAAAAGTGAGAGTATCATTTTGTCACCAGTAATGAAACTACTCATGAATTAAGATGGAAAAGCTAGGATACCTTTCTAGAGTCTTTACAGAACATTCCTAGACGAAAAGAAAATGGCTTAGAGTGTTATAACAACCCTAGTAGTTCAGGAGGTCAGAGGCAAAGAAATAAAGAAGAATGGAAATGTGAAAGGAGCAAAAATACTTGGGGATTCAAGAACAAAAAAGAGACTCCCCTCTTCCTCAAAGATACTAAACCTCACATTTACTCTAGTTTTATAATTTCATAACTCTTTCTGCTAAAGAAAATCATAAGCTGTATAATATCAGCTTATGGGAGATAAGGTGGAAGAAAGGAAAAGGCAGAAGTCCTTACCTGGCTCCCCAAGCAGAGGTGGATGGTGGGCATTGCCCACTGATCAAACTGAGTATTCTTCATTTGGTTAAATTAAAGTCAGTTTGACTAATTTTTTTTTTAATTTTATCTCTGTTTTCTCTATTGTATTCTCCCTTGACGCTTTACGGTGTAATTTCCTGACTCCCCCACCCCCCTCGCCTCACAGGATTATGGGAGTTAAATGAGAAAAACCTGTCTCCTCAATCTCTCAGCTCATAGTGTGGGGCTTTTTCCCACCACTGTTTATTTATATTTTACTATGTAGAATATGTAAATTAATATAGTTTACACTCTACTTCTTAGAATCATAGGAGAAGCTGAGGAAAGGCTAAGACTAAGAATTAACTAGCTCACCTTCCCTCAGCTTCTCCATTTTGCAGATAACCAAAATGAAGCCCTGAGATATGACTTTCCATGGAATGCAGAGATAATTAGTCACATAGTGTGGGGCTAAAACTTGTTTTTCTGAATCTCATTGAATTGTTATTCATTTCAACCTACATCGTTTCTTTGATGTTCTCTAATCCATCCCTGAACAAACAAAAAAAAAAAAATCGAGTTAGAAAGAACCTTAGACTTCATGTAGTTAACTCCTATCAGTTTACAGCAGGGACCTAGAGAGTAAAGATGATGTTTCATAATGTTGCACAGTACATTATCCCAATGGCTTTCTCATTCACAAATGTGCTCGATCAGATTGAGGATGAACTTAAAGGAGTTAAAGGTCAGTGATGCTTCTGAAAATATCTACACTTTTTTTTTAATTTGGGGTTTTTAAAAATAAAATTTTATTTATATTTCGGTGTCACAGTGACTAGACAGCTAGACTTGGAATTAGGAGGACTCTAGTTCAAATCTAACCTCAGACACTTAATAAATGTGAGACCCTCGGTAAGTCACTTAGCTTCTGTTTATCTTACTTCTTCATGTATAAAATAGAGATAATAATCCTACCTCCTAGGACTATTATAAAGCTTGATTGAATTAATATTCATAAAATAGTTTGTAAACATTAAAATGTTATACAAATACTATTATTATTATTCTATATTATCTATATTTTCCAGTGTATTCACTTTCCTCTTCCCAGAAAGCTATCCTTCATAATGAATACTTTTTAAAGCAGTTCAGTTAAATTAAATGACATATCAAAAAATTCAGACATAAAGTCATCTTCCAAACTCATAGTTTCCACCTCTGCAAAGATCAGGGAGGTGCCTTACCATATCTCCTCTTTGAGACCAAGCTTGGACTTTATAATTTTATAGTACTTAATTTAGTTTTAATTGTTTTGTCATTGTTGTTTCTGCCCCAATTTTTATTAAGACTTTCCCCCCCAATCTCTCATTCTGATTCTTTCCTCTCACTAATTTGGATCCAACTATTAGTGAATATCACAATTCATTCACATCTAATCTTGCTGCATTGTTCTCCTCTACATCTTTCTGTAAATACTCTAAGGATCTGCCCAATGCACTGAAGTTTGCTGGTTAGAATCATGTACACACAAACATACATATACACAAACACACACATAGTGGGATCTTGTATTTTTTTTCTATTATGAACTTTGCTGTCATAAGCAAACAGAAACACTGTCATATGCAAAGAAGAACAAAAATAAGGATGATATTGAGCCTATGTCATGCAAAGTTATTTTTTAAGCACAAATTAAATTGTGAAAGGTAGCAACAGTTACCCTGTTTATATCCTATTCTGAATTTCTTTTGCTTTTCTTCTATTTTAAAAATACATTACTAATGTTCTTTCCCCTTCTGTTCATCTTTATATCATTACCCATTAACTTATATTCCCCTCTCCCACCTGACATTCTTATATTCTATATATTTATTATGTGGTCTATTGTGAAACACTGTTGGCTAAAGCCTGAATATTTATCTCTACTAATATCCTCATCAACGCTACAGGTATAGATTACAAATAGGAAACAAACCTGTGTTTCACTGGCATGGGGAACTCCCTGGTCAAGAAACATCTTCTACCAATGCAGGGTGGCACTATCTCTCCAATTTACAGTCTTAGAGAGTTGCCTAGAGTGCTAAAAGGTTAAGTAACTTGCCAAGTGTTACACATTTAGCACATGTCAGAAGCAGGACTTGAACCAAGTCCCATTGGTTCCCAAGTCATGTCTCTACCCACTATGCCATGCTGCTCCTCTATGTTTAGATAATTCTCACAAAACTTTAAATACTTGAGAAAGTAGTCATATCAGTAGTTCTATACCATTAAATCATTATCTCTTGAGCAAGTTGACTTTTCTTCACACATTCACTTGTCAAACTTTAAGGTTCAGAGGAATCTCATCTCCTCCCCATTATATTGGCTTCTGATACAAGCTATAATTGAACATTCTAATTCTGGTACCAATACTCAGTAAATAATTAGCACTTAAATATCTATTCAACAACCCTCTAGTATTATATCAATTAAACAAGTGAGGTGTTCCTTGCATGCTATAAATTAGGATCATTCTGCATGGACGCATTACTTAGGCATAGTTAATAATCATCCAAGCATGAAACTGACAGGGAGAGATTTGCAGGTTACGACTCCATCACACCAACCCCATTTGTTCATTGATTTATTAAAATTTCATAGAGAAGAAAATAAAATTTTTAGCAGTGTCAAAATTCATGGGTCTTAACACTTTCTCTGCCATGAAGCCTTACTTAAACACAATCTTTTTATTTAAATTAATCTTAAGTGACAGAAAATGAAAGAATAAGGTTTTGGGGCATTTAGAAACTGTTTCAGACTTTAATCCCTGTGAAGACGAAAAAGTTCAGGAAAGCTTTAGCAGAATTCAAATCACTTCCCATTCTAGTTGTCTATGCCAACTTAAAGTTAGGGACACCTAATAGATGTGCTTAAGGATATCTATACTCTGTCCTTTAAAAAAGGACAGATAATAATTTATACCCAAGGTTCTTTGTTCTTGAAAACTATTGTGTTCCTCCAATATTACTGAATCTTTCAGACTGAATTACCTAAATACATTGAATCACTGTGTACTCTTAGACAAGCAAAGATCAATGGCCAGATTATAGGGATGAAGTGAAAGATTGCCCAGTCTACCCAACAATGATCCTGTACCTTGCCCAGCCAACAGGACCAAGGAACAAGGTAGTGTTGATGTCAAGAGTTGGGAGAGCTGGTTCAGATTTGAAAGAATTCACTTAGACCTTCTCTTCAGCCAATGGGAGCTTTATTAACACAAAAGCATATGGGCCTGAGATTTAGCAAGGGGCTAAACAAAGGACACTGATATAGGAAATGGACCAGACTTATATAGACAGACAGCTACACAGATGGTGATGTAATTTTTAGTATTTCTAATGGGGGGTGGAGATTTAGGGACAGGATGAGGAAGATGAATGACACAAGATAAGGGAGATAAGGGAAATTCTTATGACCCAGGATGAGAGAAGACATGGAATTCCATGGTCCGGGACAAGGAGGAAGTTTTACAATATTTCAAGATAAGGGAAGAGAGAGACTCCAGGACACCCTCAGGCTCAGGAGGGCCTCCCAAGGTACTGAAAAAGCAACCCTTAATATTGACCCTTAGGGCACTTTTGGATTTTGTAAGTTCCTATGTCTTGAAAAAAAAGTGCCATAGAATCCAAGTCTTAGAGTTACTGAATGCTTAAGTTGAAAGTAATTTTATATATCCTCTATTACAACTGCATCAGATCAGTTCAATAAACATTTATTCAATGATGACAATATGCAAGGTACTGCAGCAGATATTAAGGTTAAAATGTAGATTTGACACGGCCAACAACAAACATGTATTAAGTGCTTACTAAGTGCCAGTCACAGCACTAAGCAATAGGGATAGAAAGAAAGGCAAAAAAAAAATGTGAAGGAAAAGTAACATGGTGCCGTACAAAGACCCTCAATTTGGAGTCAAAGGACTTGGCTTCTAATGTCTCTACTGCTTTCTACCTGTTGTGACCTTGGTAAATTATTTCACTTCCTCTAGGTCTCAGTTTCCTTATCTATAAAAATTAAGACACAAACGGACCTTTCAGCTATAGAATCTATGATTGTATGATTTAGTTGGGATAAAACCAGGCACTCAAATAATTACAACACAGAAGAATGTGAGATCAATGGAAAAGAAAGCTGCAGGCAAAATACTATGAGAAACTCAAGGAATTCTTGGCTCAGATGTCTTACTGACAATCTTTGCCAGGGAGAGAGAAAAACAACAACTTTTAGTTTCTTCTTCCACTTTTCTTCACATGATCAATCAATCAGCATTTTGTTAATCAGCTGTAGTATTACATACAAAATACCATGCCAAGAGATGCAAACATTCCTTGCCCTCAAGAAGTTTATATGTCATTGAGTAAATATAATATGTTTGCACTTAAGTAAATACAGAAGAGACTAATTCTGTTTCCACTGCTTCTGGTCAAGTACAAACTGACTAATTTCTCTCCCTTTCTTTCACTGTATCTCCTTTCCCACCTACCATTCTGAAAATAGAAAGGGAGTAAGGGATGGGGAAGGGACAGTTAATTAACCAACCAGTGTCTTTACTGAATGCCTTGCAACAGTGGGGAAGCTAACTTTCTTCCTCCAAGTCACCAGGTGATCTTACCCAGACTTTGATAGAGTCAAATGCCTTTTATTTTTATAAGTAACCAAGTAATTCTTAAACATGTGACTGGCAGATGTTTCCTCCCATCCAAGGAAACAGTTATGGTACTCAAGGTATTAATGGAATTCTAGTTTTAGAACTGGATGGCCTTAAAAGGTCATTTAATCTAACTCTCATTTTATAGATGAGGACATTGAAGCCTACAAAACGCAAGGTTCATATGCAAGACTGAATTAGTGGAAACCCAGAAATAGTTGTAGGGCACACAAAAATGCACCATTTTATAACTAACCAGGTGTTCCCCCAACCTCTCTATTACTCCCAACTTTTCCATTGGTGGCAACACCATACTCTAATCACACAAGCTTGAAACTTTGGAGTTGTCTTTGACTTATACCTCTCCCTCACACCCCCCACATTTAATTAGCTGCCAAGTCCTCCAATTCCACACCTGCTCTTATCTTTTGCATCCATTCTCTACTCTTAACTCCCACTACAACAACCTAGCTCAGGCCCTTAATTCTTTTTCCCTAGATTATTCTATAGTCTTTCTGGATCAAGGCAAACCCCCATTTAATCTTGCTTTCACACTACTGTCCAAGTTACCAAATCAAGTCAACAAACATTTAATAAGTACCTACTATGTGCCACACACTGTGCTAAACTACTTCCTAATGTACCTGTCTAATTATAGTATTATATACATCCATTTGGGCCTAAGTGAAATATAAGTTCTCAGTTTTGGCATTTAAGTCCCTCTACAATATGGCTTCAACATTGTTTAAGAGATAACATAGGGAGGGCAGTTAGGTGGCACAGTGAATAGAGCACCCACCCTGGAGGCAGGAGGACCTGAGTTTGAATTTGCCCTTGGACACTTGACATTTAACTAGCTGTGTGACCTTGGGCAAGTCACTTAACCTAGATTGCCTCACCCCCCCCCCTCCAAAAAAAAAAAAAAGAAAAGAAAAGAAAAGAGAGTCAAATGTAGATCTGGGTTTAAATTCTGTATCTGACACTTATTGTTTATATAATCATTGCTGAGTCTTTTTACTCTTCTGAACTTCCATTTTCTCATTTCTAAAATGAAGGTAACAATTGTAGTTGTTCCTGACTCATAGGATTATTGTAGGTATCAAATGAGATGATTTATCTCATCTATATGAGGCACCCTCTCACACAAGAGCACCCAGGAAAAAGCACCCTAGGGGTCAGAACCTGCTCAAAACCATATCTCAGGAGCCTCACAATGATACATTTACTTTTGTCAGCTAGTCAGAGGAAACATTAGCTCAAGAAAAGGGCATTTAATCAAATAACATTGTAAGATTTAAAAGAATCCTTCCAAACACATATCTTCTCCCCAGGTTATCACACCTCAAGCTGGGAAGGGTCTACATGCAGAGGATAGAAGTGACCAGAGATTATGGAGGTCATACATATGGGGCATATGTATATACATATAAGTATACATATCTATATAGATATAGACACACACATATACGTACACATACACATACATATATAGATGATACTTAATATATATGGAGAGAGAGATTGAATACACCAGGACACTAATGCAGATGGCATGTGGATAACTATATGGTGGCTAACTAATATTTCTAATGCTGTAGATCATCTCTTGCTTTTTCCTGAGCATCTTGTCTGCATCACATTACATCTGCTTGCCATCTACATAAGTTTTGTAGTCAGAAAGAAGCTTTCTGCTTCTATATGCTAGACTATAGCCCTTCAGAATCACCTTTCCTCCTATCCATTCAAGTATAGTGGCTGGAAAGCTTCCCATTAACTAGGACAAGTCAGCATTCATTTAGTGACCATGACCTACCATACTCAGTCAAAGAAACAAATAAAATTCAAAAGAGGTAATCAGACAAATATTAAGCGTTCCCTTTCACTGTCTTCCCAGCTGACTCCCAGGCCTTTGTTACAGGCAGCAATCTGATTAAGGATTAGAAAATTTTCTAACTGCTATTTACAACCCTAATTATAACTGTGTCCTCAAAATTCATTTCAGGAACTTTTTTTCAAAACAATCTTTGTGGAACTCTGGGATACTTAATTTCAGTGCATGGAAATTAATTTTAGGGGAAAGAACAAAAGAAAAGTGAAGCACCCATGTTCTATATTCCTACTTTTTAAAAATAATATTTTATTATGCATATCTGCAACATTTTTCTAGTCTTTTTGCATCCTATCACCTCCAAGATCAAATAAAATCCTCTACTTAGTGTTCAAAGGCCTTTATAACCTAGCCCCTTTCCTACTTTTTCCTATTTTCCCTGTATATAGCTTATTTGTACATATTTGTTTTCTTCTTGTCTCTCCCATTAGTTTATGGGCTCCTTGAAGGTAGGACTGTCCTTTTTTTTTTTTACATCCCCAGTGCTTAGCACTGTTTCTACCACATAGCAGTCATTTAATAAATGTTTACTGACCTACATATATAAAACATCGTATAAAGTGTTATATAAAAGCAGCTAATAGTATAGTGTTTTCTGACCTTTTATACAATGCCCTTTCATATTTTAAAATGTTCTAATGTTCTCATATTATCTCATCCTGTCTCAAAGTATTAATGCATCCTTCCATATTTAGAATAGTCTTAACTTTCCCCATCTCCATCTGCTGAAATTACTCCTTTACTTCAAAGTCTATCTCATATCCATGGCCATCCAAGCTTGGACATACCCAATCTCATCTGATGTTTGAAATCAAGCCAGGCCAGCCCCAGTTAACATTTGGAAAGTAGACTGCCTGAAAATACAAGGTACCCTAAGCTTTGGGATAGATAAGTGGCACAATGGATAGTGTTTGGGTTGAATTCAGTAAGACCTAAGTATGAATCTTTCCTTAGAGCTCTCATAGCAGTTTTTTAGGGGTTTTTTTGTTTGTTTGTTTGATTTGTTGTTGTTGTTTACTTTTATTTATTTATTTTTAGTTTTCAACATTCATTTCCACAAGATTTTGAGTTCCAAATTTTCTTCCCATCTCTCCCCTACTCCCCACCCCAAGATGTCAAGCATACTGATTATCCCTTCCCCCAGTCTTCCCTCTCTTATATCCCTTTCATCCTCCCCCAGGGCAGAGATCATAGTACCTGGCATCTGGAAGAATAGACTATAAGAAATTTCATTTTTAAAAAGTTTTTGTTTTTTCTCTTTATTCATATAGCTATCTTCCTCAGGGATAAAGAAGCTAATCTGAGGTACCTTATTTTTTCTTTTACTGTCCTTTCTTGAAAGTTGAGGATGAGTGAATTAAGAAAATCCTGGGTCTTATTGGTACTGTAGGAAGCATGTGAATGTCACATTAAATGTGTTCATGGAGAGAGTAGAGGGACATCTTGGATGGAAATCCTGCTCCCAAATATATTTGAATAGCAAAGAATTTCTAATAACTAGAACTGCTAAAAATAAAATAGTAATAAAGTAGATAGGTAGTGAGTTCCCATCATTATAGGACTTGAAACAGAGTTAGATTGGTTGCCTATCAAAGTCTTAAAGTTGGTTTCAGTTTTTACTGGATGATATCTAAGGTCCTTCCCAACTCTGGGATTCTGTGATTCCATGAAAATATCTATCTGCTCTACTTCTTATGGTATCTAAAATTTCAACCCTTTAAGGTTAGTGCACTGTGATTTCCTGAGAGGGGTAATAGATTAAAACTGGTATATATCAGTATAACAGATTAGCCCAAAGCATTGCCCACTGTAAGGTGGATAGCAGCGCAAGAAGTTACTAATAATTATTAAAATTATGGCATTCAACCCCAAGGTTCTTGGCACTCAAAGCAGAGCTGCAGCTCAGATATGATGGCAAAGTCATAGTTAAGTCATGATCTAAGAAACAGGAATAAATCCTCCTTTGTTTTCTCGGGCAAGTTGTGATTTTGTAATTTATTGTAAATTGCCAAGATGTAGTTGAATTAAATCCACAGGAGTGACATTGAAAGCATGTTCTCCTTCCCAATAGAAGGGCTGACATTTTTCTCTTCCCAGCAGTGGGAAAGAGTCTGAGTGAAAACAGAACATTAATTCTGCATGTTTGTATAGTACACACAGGGGAATCTCCATCTTTGTTATTCTGGAATTTACTCCCATGTTCTCAGAGCCAGGCTTTACTTATGTGCTTAAGACTGACTTGCCCATTTATCCTGAACAGATTCACAATGACAGATGCAACAGGAGCTTTTCTTCTTGAGACATCTTTCCTAAAGTATGATCTGTATATCCTATGCAAGGATCACATGGACCCTAAGAATCATGGAGTTGGAAGGGATCTTTGAAGTCATGTAATCAGAGTCAATTCAATTGACTCTGGGGTAAATTCACTTTTGGGCCAGTGGTTCTAAAGACAGATGCCCCCAAAGAAGGGACAACCTCCATTCCAGAAAATTCAGTCCCAGCCAGCACTGATGATGATCTCCCACCCATAAATCAATGGCAAAAAGTGGGGAATGGGGAATTTTCAGATTGAGTGAATGATGGTTAGGGAAGGTAGGCAGCTGAAGAAGGGCAAGCTTCTTGGAAGTTCATATTGTATAACACAAGGCTAATGGTTTGGAGGACTGATGGGAAAGAAGCATGCCTGAAATGCCAGTACTTGAGACAAAGTCACCTCTTCATGTTGTGACATAGGTGAAGCTCTGCATAAAATCAAATATCCTCTTTATATGGAGGAAAAGAAATTAAAGCTTTGGCCTGGCATGGTGTATTATCAATGTTTATAATTCAACAAAGCCCAGATTTTTTCTTTGGAAATAAATAATGCATTATTGAATGCATTTAAGTAAAGTCAGACATAAATTCATTTGTATCTCATGGGGAAAAAAAGTTATTCTTACTATGTAGTCTTGGTGAGATTTGTTTATTTGTTTTAATTTTTAATTTTCCCTTTCTTACTACTAAGCAGGAAGCAATTTGCTTGAGGAGAATGTAGACTTGGAAAATTCTTGAATGATTTAAAGCTAGAAGTGACCTTAAAGACCATCAAATTCAGCCCCCTTATTTTATAGATGAGGAAATTGAGACCCAGAGATATTGATGACTTGCCTTGGGTCACCCAGCTAAAAAATGCTGGCTTTTCCCTACTCTGTGTCCAATCCTCTATCTACCATGTGACACTGCCTGAATGGAATTTTTAAGTTCATTCACTCATTTATGTATTCATTCAATAAACCTTGAAGCATAAACTTCGGATAGTGTAACTTTGTTAGGTGTTGGGAAAGATGTGAAGACAAATCAATAACTACATTCCTTAAGGCCATATCTCCTCTACTGAGATGTATTTTCCTTGTGTTTAAACTTCCTTGATGGTGAGATGCCTAGAAGAGTGTATCTGCCATTTTCGTTCTGAGAAAATCACATGTTATACTCACCCCCCAAAAGAGTTAATATTCTTTTTGAAGAATACAGTTTATTACCAGGTAGTGCAAGGTGGATAGAGCCATGGTCCTAGAATCAGAAAGTCTTAGTTCAAGGGTGGTTAGGTGGCACAGTAAATAGAGCACCAGCTCTGGAGTCGGAAGGACCTGAGTTCAAATATGACCTCAGACACTTGACATACTTACTAGCTGTGTGACCTTGGGCAAGTCATTTAACCCCAATTGCCTTGCCCTTCCCCCTTCCAAAAAGCAAAAAAAAAAAAAAAAAGAAGAGAAAAGAAAAGAAAGTCTTAGTTTAGATTTGGTCTCAGACATGGGCAAGTCCCTTAGCCTCTGCTTCAGTTTCCTCCAGTATAAAATGGGGATATTAATATCTCCTTCCCAAGCTTGTTGTGAGAAATAAACGAGATGATATGTGTAAAGCACCTGGCACATAATAGGCCCTTAACAAATGGTTTTTCCCCCTTCTTTCCTGCCAGACGAGTAATTGGACAATGAGACGCATAAGTGTGTTCCATCATCTATATGATTTCTACTTCTGGTTATGAAGTTCCTGACAATGAAGTACCCATGGAATGCATCCTTTTCATTAACAGAGCTGTTACTTTGTGCATTGAAAGCAGGCACATCTGCATCTCTGCATAATGAAGGTAAAGAGCAGTGAAGGATTTCCATTTACTATTCAGGATTTATGTGTTTTATTGCTAATTTCGTGGAAAATCCCAGATTTGCAGTAAGGGAGGAAGAGAAACCAACGAATTTTACAGAATGTGAATTGAAAAACTTGCAGGAGAGGAAGTCATCACTAAACTATGGTTCTACATGCCATTAGCTTGAGTCAGGAATGCTGAAGTGACTAACCACAGGAGTGAGTCCAGGACTTGATTGGAAGAAGCTAAATAATCATAGGGTTCTTTTTCAATCTGTACTTTTCTCTTTGTTAGATGCCTCTTCCCATTTTAGTCTATACTAACAATTTTCCTACTTTGTATATACTATCTAGTATGGTTCTCTGAATTTTTCATGTGTCACTCCCATGGTAAGCTATATTTGAGACTTCCTTTGTATTTCAAATGCTATTTGAGCTAGGTAGTACCTGTGTAACTCAGATAAGCAGTATTTAGAAACAAACTAGACTACAGAACATAGACAAGGTACTATAGCTACTGGCATTTCATTCATTTATTCGGTCACTCTCTTATTCACTATTTGAATGAAAAAGCATTTTTAGGTGCTATGTGCCAAATACTGTGCTAAGCTCTTTCAATAGAAATTAAATGCTCTCTGTTTATAAGGCTCTGTACTAGGTCTGAACATAATATTAATGGGGTAGATTATTTTTTCAAGGAACATGTTGATGAAGATATTGTGGCAGGAGAAATATAATGAATAACTATGCTGTAAGGGAGAGTAAGATAAATGAAAAAGTCCAATAAAATGCTATGAGAGTCCAGTGTGGGCCATGCTGGCACGGACTAGGCTGGAGCAGGCCTCAAAGGATTGAATCGCTGGCAGCTGTGGTGGTTTCCAGAGTTCTCAACCTACAAACACCAAAGACAAAGTAAAAGGTCAGTGGGGGAAACTCTGTTGGACCTGGGTGAGAGAAGAGCATGGTCCCTGCCTACGAGGCAGTGGAGGTGGTGGTGACTGCAGCAGCAGCAGCAGCAACAGCAGCAGTGGTGGCTGCTTCCAGAGCTCCAGGCCCACAGATGGTAGGGGGACCAAGCAACTGATCAGAGGGCAATTGCAGGAATCTCTTTGCTGGTGCTGAGGCAGGATTCTCTTACTTTGCCCTGCTTGGATCTGGGTCACAGTCTTGGGTGGCAATCCTAGGTTGAGGAGGAACACTGGCATGGCAGAGTTTATGGCAGCTATGGAGAAGGAGTCCTTCTCATAGTTCTGAGGCAGGTGCCTAAAAGTAGCTCTAGCAACTGCAAAACCCCAGAAATTTGGGATACAGCACTCTCTACTCTGGAAACAGAATTCTACCATGACCAAGAACTCAAAAGTCAAGTAATTGGCTGGGAAAATGAGCAAGCACAGGAAAAGAAATCAGGCTATAAAATTATCCTTTGGTGACAAAGAAGATCAAAACATAGAAGAAGAAGAAGACAACAAAGTCAAATCTCTTGCATCAAAAGCCTCCAAAAAAAATATGAATTGGTCACAGGCCAAGGAGGAGCTAAAAAAAGATTTTGAAAACCAAGTAAGAGAAGTAGAGGAAAAATTGGGAAGAGAAATCAGAGTGATGAAAGAAAATCATGAACAATGATTCAACAGCTTGCTAAAGAAGACCCCCCCCCCAAATACTGAAGAAAATAACACCCTAAAAAATAGACTAACTCAAATGGCAAAAGAGGTCCAAAAAGCCAATGAGGAGAATAATGCCTTAAAAAGCAGAATTGGCCAAATAGAAGGCAATGTTAAATATTTCATTGGAAAAACTACTGATCTGGAAAATAGATCCAGGAGAGAGAATTTAAAAATTACCTGAAAGCCATGATAATAAAAAGAGCTTAGACATCATCTTTAAGAAATTATCAAGGAAAACTTCCCTGATATTCTAGAACCAGAAAGTAAAAAAGAAATCTAAAGAATCCACCAATCAACTCTTAAAAAAGATTTCAAAAAGAAAACTCCTTGAAATATTATAGCCAAATTCCATAGTTCCCAGGTCTAGGAGAAAATATTACCAGCAGTCAGGAAGAAACAATTTGATATTGTGGAAACACAATCAGGATAACAAAAGATACTAGTAGCTTCTACTTTAAAGGTTCGAAGGGCTTGGACTATGGTATTCTGGAGGTCAAAGGAACTAGGATTAAAACCAAGAATCACCTACCCAGCAAAACTGAGTATAATACTTCAGGGGAAAATATGGATTTTCAATGAAATATAAGACTTTCAAGTAATCTTGATGAAAAGACCAGAGTTAAACAGAAAATTTGACTTTCAAATACAAGAATCAAGAGAAGCATGAAAAGGTAAACAGGGAAGAAAAGTCATTAAAGCTGAACTGTTTACATTACTACATGGAAAGACAATATTTGTAACTCATGAAAATTTTCTCAGTATTAGGATAAAGGACATATCTATCTATCTAATCTACACACACATATAGGTATATATACATATATATGTATAGGTGTGTATATGTGTGTATGTATATGTGTGTATATGTATACATAGAGGGCACAGGGTGGATTGAATATGAAAGCATGATATCTAAAAAATAAAATTAAGGAGTGGCTAGGTGGCACAGTGAGTAGAGCGTTGGCCCTGGAGTCAGAAGGACCTGAGTTCAGATCCAACCTCAGACACTTAATGCACACACAAACAAAAACCTAGCGGTGTGACCTTGGGCAAGTTACTTAATCCCAATTGCCCTCAAAAGAAAAATAAAATTAAGAGGTGCGAGAGGAATTTATTGGGAGAAGGAGAAAGGGGGAGATAGAATAGGGAAAATTATCTCACATAGAAAAGGAAAGAAAAAATTGTTACAATGGACGGGAAGGGCAGGGAAGTGAAAGGGAATGAGTCAACCTTACTCTCATTGAATTTGGCTTAAGGAGGGAATAACATACACACTCAACTGGGTATCTTACCCTACAGGAAAGTAAGGGGAAAGAGGATAAGAGAGGGGAATGATAGAAGGAAGCAGATTGGGGAAGGGGATAGTCACAAGCAAACACTTTTGAGAAGGGGACAGGGTCAAAGGAGAAAATAGAATAAATGGCGGGTGGGATAGGATGGAGGGAAATATTGTTAGTCTTTCACAATATATCTACTATGGAAATATTTTTTATAATTATACATGTATAACCTATATTGAATCGCATATCTTTTTAGTGGGAGTGGGTGAGGAAGGAAGAAGGGAGAGAATCTGGAACTCTTAAGTTTTAAAAACAAATGTTAAAAAATTGTTACATACAACCAGGAAATAAGATATACAGGCAATGGGGAGTAGAAATCAATCTTGCCCTACAAGAAAGTAAGGGGAAGGATGTAAGGGCAAGCCTACAGAGGACGAAAGAAATTCAGAGATTATTCTCAGTGATCCAAGTCTTTTCATCCAAGGAAAACAGGAATGCATACACATGGCACTTCAAGTATATATACCTCCCTTGAGAAGGAAATAGGCCTGGCAAAAATCAAATGAGCTCTGGAAATAAAGTTAGAAGGTTCAGATCCTGGCTCTGGTATTTGATGTGTGACGTTGCACATATCATTTTATTGTTATAAACCTCAGTTCCTCATCCTGCCAACAGGCAGCTAGGTGGTACAATGGATAGAATCCCAAGCTTGGAGTCAGGAAGACCAGAATTCATATCCAGCCTCAGACATGTACTAGCTGTGTTACCCTGGGCAAATCACTTAACCTTGTTTGCCTCCATTTCCTCATCTATAAAATGAGCTGGAGAGGGAAATGGCAAACTACTCCAGTGTCTTAGCCAAGAAACACTCAAATGGGGTCACGAAAAGTCAGTCACTACTGAAAAATGACTGAACAAATTCCTCATCCTTAATATGAAAGACTTGTATTTAATAAGCTTTTTAAAGTTCCTTTCAGATCTCAGCACCAAATCCCTATGCCCTGGGTTCGAGTCCCAGGTCTGCCACTTACTAGCTATGTGACTGTGAACAAGCTCTCTAGGCCCCATTTTCCTATCTGTAAAATGAGAGGGTTGCATTGGATCACCTTTAAGGCCCCTTTCAACTATAATGTTCTGTGATTCTATAAAACATGACCAGACACACTGATGGAATTTTGTGGCCCAGCCACACCCACACACTTCACCTGACTCCTGGCTCAGTTTATCCTCATATACAGTTTATGTAACCCCACTGAATATGAGCCAATTTTGACAAAAGCTCACCTCTATTATTCAGTCTCTCTCCTTCCCAATGTAAGCAGCCATTCTCATCCTAGCTGATGGAAGGTTATTTAGTTTGTTTAGCAAAATCAAAACCAAGTATAGAAACAATAGCTTTTTCTTTTTGCTGGCCTGTTATTTTGTTGCTGACAGATATGTATAATAAAGACAGAAATGTAAAACAAAGTGAAAGTCTATGACCCTGCCAGTTCCACCTAACCTTTTGCTGTTGCTTCCACATTTATTTGCATGTTAACCAGAAGCATTATGGGAAGTGATAGCATCATCACTATCTCAGCTCCAGTGGGTAGATGGGTAGAATTTTCAAATTCAGTTGAGGACTGAAAACCAGGGATCTGACAGGAGTTAAAAGTAATTTCCTAACCCCAGTTTTGCTATCTGAGGAGGGAAAGGGGTAGGTGGGATAGGAAACTCAAGAGAGAACAACAAAAGTCGATCTGTGGACTACATCTTATGGGGTTGAATAATCTGTTGCCAGGGATGTGTAAACCCTCCTAGGACAATTGGACTTGAAGAGGTCCTCTATTTAAATATAGAGAGGGGGAGGTAGTAAAATAGGGGCAGTGCCTGGTCACCAAGCAATAGTTCTCACAAAACAGATAGCAGCTAGAAAAGGGAGGGTGCCTGGCCTGTGGGCCCCAGCAGAGTGGGCACATTAGTAACTAACCAGAGTATGGGAAGCAATGCAAACAGGCCTAATAGTAGTCCTTTGTTTCTTGTTGCTGTTCCAAAAAGGTCTAATCCAATGTGCTGCAAAGGATGAAAGGGTAGAGACTGTTAGAAGGTGAAATAAATATCTGTGACCCTGGTCCCTCAAATGACTGGTGTCCAGGGGTCAGGGTTTATGTGGACTATTTTGGGCCAGCGCTCTGTGATGCAGACCCAGGGAAACTGAAATTTACTTGCTCCCCCATCCCAAGGCTATTGGGAGCCAGGATTCTATGATACAACTAAGGGGCAGTTTGCCTTAACTTCACTCCCATCTAGACTATTTTTAAAACTTGTTCTGGGTCCTTTGAACAAGGAGTATTTAAGGACCTCTCTACATCTTCAGCAGGAGGCAAGCAGACCTCACAGAACTTCCTGGTGGGTTGCTTTTATCTCTATGAACTGTTTTTCCCTAAGGGTCACCCCATATATTTTTAGTAAAGTAAAGAAGCCCATTGTTCAGCTTACATGGACACCCCCCCCCCAGGACAACATTTTTTTTTCCCTAAGTTTTCCAGTTTCCTAACATTTCTTTCTTTTCACTAAGATAATCAACCTTGTGAGAAAAATCGACTAGTTTCTCCCAAATCTCAACATAACAATGAGGGGCTTATATGTAGGATACGCAGCATAATTTGAAACATAATTATTCAAATATAATTTAGTTATAAAAAATTTACATTGGGACTCCCAATTATTTTAAGTAGCTGACATCCTCATGGATCAAATTAGTGGGAGAAGAGTTAAGCACTCATCATCCAGTCAATTCTATTTTAAAACAACATTGTTGAGGGGACTGGTTATGGCTCTGATCACTTCCATCTGCCATGTCCTTTTGTGGACACTTAATAAGCATTAAACAGCAATATCCTTTCACAGGGATACAATCAACCTGAAAAATAATCTTTAATAGTAATTTCCTCAGCAGCTAATGAATGAAGGGCTTGTCCTAGATGACTTCTGGGGTCTCCTTCAACTCTAAAAAGTCTATAACACTATAATTCTGAGATCCTCTTAATATTTTTAATATAATCATTTTCTAAATCTAAATGTAAGTAAAATTCAATTTTTATTTACTATTATACATGACAGCTCAGTGTAGTAGACTGGAAATTCAAAGGCCTAGAATCTAATCTCAACATTGCCACTAACTTTTTGAACTCAGGAAAGTCCCTTCACTTCTCTGGGAGGGACCCAGCTTCCTTGTCTATGTAAGACTAGGGTTGAATAACATAATAGCTAAATTCTCCCCCAGATCTAGTATTCTTTCCTTCACTATTTCAAGGAACCATCAATGTTAGATTCAATCCCTTGTCATTTCTTTCAAGTTCCCTAAGAGCCAAATGTGTTACTAAAATGACATTTTCAGTGGCATTTTCTCTAATAATTTGTTTCTGAGAAGGCCAGCAAGGTAACAAACTCACCAGGGCAGGGGTTATAAACATTACAAAATTCGCCAACTATTTTTCTAACTTCCCACAATAAACACTCATATTTAAGATAATTTTTAGTCACATGGTCAGGAATAATGTTTTAATTTGAAGAAGGCACTAATAAGGCTTTCTCTGGGTACCCTTTTTGAGGTTGCACATCCTGTCATCAGGACTGTTGTATGCTTATTATCTGTGGACAGAACAGTAACCATCCTCATGACTCTGTTCATTCTTTCTCATTAGGATAAAGCCTTTCATGAGAGGCAATAACTATACAGTCATTTCCATATTCTACTTGTGGTGCCATGTCTGAGTAAGTCTAATAATATCTACCTTTTGGCTAAGGGTTCCCCTCCAAAGAGAAAATCAGTCAGACTGAGGTCTCCCTTGGTCAACTTTCAGCTTGCTGTCAACTCCCATGCAGGCCAAAGTGAATTAAAATTTCAAAAGTAAAACTTCACAAGGAGCATCAGGGCATGGCTTCTTAAAACTAGGGGTTATTGAGCACTGTGAAGACGCCTGCTTCCCTAGGTTTGGATTCATTATTTTTAAATGCCAAACCAGCCTTAACAAGACGAACATGTGTAAGCCTTACCTCACAGTGATCAAGGGCTCAAGGCCGTCCCACATCTGTTGAAGAGAGCTGGGGGGAGAAGGTTAGATGGAATAGGCCCCCCTACTGATTATTGACATATTGACAGAGTCAGAACAGTCAGAAAGTCAGACTGTCCCTGAGTCCTTCTGGGGCACATCACTTTGTTGTGATAGAAAATATCCTTACCAGGATGTTGATGAGCACGGACCCTCTAACAGAGTTAAGGGCCATGTACTACTACCTACACCTCATCATTTCCAACTGACTAGAATGACAATTAGAAAAGGTCAGGTTTAATTTGACATAGTTGCCCAAAGAAAGCCTGTAGTCCATTTTATGTCAGTCTTTTAAAAAATAAATAAGGAGGATGTTTGAAAACTGTTTAACTTTCCCCTAGGAACTCATTCCATTAAACATTCTCCATGCAAAATATATACTCCAGGGCTTAGAGCCTTATTGTATATCAGGGAGCAGTAAGAATATGCACCAAGTAAATCTCATTCCAAGGTTGTTTAAATCAAAAGAAGCTTATGGGGGATGGGGGGGGGGGGAGAAGGAATCAAGTCTGCCTCTTGAGGGATCAAGAGAAAAGTACAGATAAATTAAATAACAGGAATTATTGTGACTCTTCCCATGCTTTTGAATTTTTATAAATTTCCAATACCTAATAAGTAGGTTTTCAGTTATATTATAAAATGGCACATTATACAATTAGGTGGCGGGGGGGGGGGGGAATCTACATTAGTACAAGTACTACATGTGGTGAACGGGAAGCTTCAGTGAGTCTCCCTGATCCTTGCTCTACCAGGAAAAAGAAAAAAAAAACTATGTCAAAGTTATCTGTGCTGCCAGCAGTGGCTGCTGATCCTACCCTCAAGATTCACATGGAGCCTGTTGGGCCATGAGAAAAAGGAACCTAAGAATCTGCATGATATGCTGAGTGCCCCATTGCCAATGGGTCTAACACCATCAATTTCATATAGATTCCATTTCAGAGATGGCATGACCCTTAGACATCTAATCCAACATCCTCACTTTGCACATGGGAAAAAAGGAGGCCCAGACAAATAGTGAATTAATTGCTCAAGGTCATGTACCTAGTTAGTGGCAGGCCAGAACTAGAAACTAGTCACCTGACCCAACTTGGATAACTAAGTAGCTTAAAACCTTGGGGAAATTCAGCAATTCTGAACTTATCATTCTAACCTTCAAGCCATTCATTTCAATAGCAAAGAAATTAGAACAGATCTCTATTCTTTCCTCTTCCCTCACTAACCCCTCCCATTCTTTTCCTTTAAAACTCTCCCAGGTACTGTGGATTTTTTTTTTCTTTGCTTTTTTTTTTTTTTTGGAGGGCAATTGGGGTTAGGTGACTTGCCCAAGGCCACACAGCTAGTTTTTGTATTAAGTGTCTGAGGCTGGATTTGAACTCAGGTCCTCCAGACTCCAGGGCCTGTGCTCTATTCACTGTGCCACCTTGCCACCTCCTGTGGATTTTTTGTTGTTGTTGTTAACACTTTGGGCACTTACAAAAAAAATTAATAATAATAATCACCCTAATCACCCTTTCTTATCAATTAGAAAGGTGTAAGTTCAAACTTCCAAGTTCCTTAAAAAAATTGGGCAAAGGGGAGAAGGGGATAATAAATATTGATAAAGCCAGAGATTTAGGAATTCTGAGTCTATACTCATGTGTAATATGTGAAAAATGATTTTTTAGTATCTTGGAGACTCAAGAGCTTCCTCCCAGCCCCCTCTCACTTCCAAATTCAGTCTCTTTTTTATTTATTTATTTATTTTTTTGGAAGGCAACTGGGGTTAAGTAACTTGCCCAAGGTCACAAGGCTAGGTTTTTGTTTGTGTGTGTTAAGTGCCTGAGGCCAGATCTGAACTCAGGTCCTTCTGACTCCAGGGCCAAGGCTCTACTCACTGTGCCACCTAGCCACCCCCAGTTTCTTTTTTAGAGGGAAGTTACTGATAATGAGATTGCATTGAATCTCCTAATCTTGGTCAAACCCCAAGGGAGGCCTGAAATGATTTAATCAAAGGTATGGAAATTCCATTGTGTTCTGCTCAGAATTGGGTGGTGACAGATTCTTCTGCTCCCAAGGCTAGGAGTGGTCTGGTATGGTTGGGAGGAGGGGCGGGGTGGGGGGGTATAGGGTGTAGGAAATTCTGATAGAACAGTTATTTCCTTTGTCTGGGGGTAAAATGATGGTGGGGTGATATCAGAATCTGTTGAAAAAGGTATATAAACTGCGTACCCCAACCCCCAAATCGAGCCAGTTCTGGACTGTAACACCAATGAAATGCAAGTGGCTATCTTGAGAGAAATTAAAATGTGGACACACAAGCTAATTTGTTTGTCTCTTTCTTAGAACAAACTCTGTGAAAGGTTGACAAGCAACACCCAGAGTATCCCAGGCAAGAAAGAGTTGATAGTGAATACCCATAACTTGGAGAAGACTTCCCAAAATTCCCTAGGTGTCAAGTCATTTCCAAACTCAGTTAGTAACCTGTAGCCGCTAGCAAAAGACTGATGATTGAAGAGGAGCAGTGGATCAGCTTTTACACAACCTTCCCAATCACATTCCCTTGAAAGTAGTAAATGTAACATGAAAAAGGAGCCAGGAGCAAGAGAGAGAATCTTGAGAACTCCCCAGACTGCCTTTGCTTCCAGAGAAATCTTCCTACCAGAGGAAGACTGAAAGTTGCTTCTATTCACAACTGCCTTTCAGTGATGAATTTTGCTAGCTTGCCAACTGACAGCAGCATACAGATTATAGGATCAAAGATGTTCAATTAGAAGAAACTTTTGTGGTCCCTCTGGTCCAGCCACCCTCAAATTACAGATGAGTAAAATGAGGCCCAAAGAGGTTAAACAAGGTTAAAGTTTCTTTTAGGAAATCTAGAGGTTCAAATTTCCCCTAAAAATTCATTCAATTAAAAATTATCCATGCAAAACACTAGGATTCCAATTCACATCTTCTGAACTCTAATTCTTGCATCCGGGGTCTCCTTTGCTAAGCCTTTGGAAAATGCTGAAATGGCGTAGGTCTGTCACCAAAGAATCAACCAATCCCAAATACCTGAAATCCTTGATGGAGCATCCTAGTTCCCTGAATTTTCTGGTTAACTCAAGATTTTGTTCTGTTTTGCTTTGTTCTTTGTTGAAAATCTTTCTAAGGTATAGAAGTCCATTAACCTGCCTCAATATAAAAGACATAAAAGAATCAATCTCTGGTAAATAACAATATTAATTTTATAGCATCCCAGGCTATTTTGAATATTCAGTTCCCAGACTAATTATAGAATTGGTGCAAGAATGAAATATGAATGAAATATGTGCCAATACCATGATATCCTGTAGGGGAGTTTTTCCCATTAAATACTAATATCAACTTATTTGTTTATCATTTGTCTTTCTCTGAAGGAAAAGAAAATGATATTCAAGGTTTCTAGTTAGTTAGGTTCTGGTTAATTTTTAAAAGATTTTGACTTACACAACTATGATTCCCAAACACAAGGAACCTTTAGTGAAGAAAGGGTGAAGCCCAGAGAATAAAGCACTGATCTGATCCATTACCATCTGCTGTTAACAGTAAAAACAGTCTTCAAAGAGTGATTCCAGAGAAGAGATAAGTTTCAAAGAAAAGAAAAAACAAGAAACATGGAGTTACTTTTGGTAGGGAACAAAAAAACAACACAAAGGCCTAGAATGGCAATGTTAAAAAAAAAAAAAAAAATATATATATATATATATATATATATAATTTGTGCTTAGAACCATACCTAGTAAACTCTTGGAGGAATGAAACCACTCTATATCTATCTTTATGTCTCTCCTAGAGTGGTAATCACACTGAAATGCCTATGTTAGCTGCTGAATAAATTCTTCTTAACAAATGAATGTCTGATGAGAGGTTTGTTCTCCATTCTCCTCTATGTGGTTCCAATGTTATGGTGGCAGCAGCAAAGACAGTGTTTGGATCAGGAATTGAAACTCAATAAAATCCACTCATATCAAGAGAAGGGTTGGCCAGACTTTTGAACAAAGTCTGTCTCCACTTTCCCCCGGCCCCACCATCTACCACTATATACATATACTCTCCACCAGCCCAATTACTGCCTCCAGCAAGTCAAGAGCTTATAAAAATTAAAAGTTCATAAAGTCTGAACATTTAGAACAGCATGGTGCAAATACCAACATGTGATGTGTGTAGAACTTCAAGGTGAGGGCCGACCCTAACATTAGCTACCACAGCTAATAAGCAGCTTGATATAGTGAAAAGAGCCCTGAACTGGGCAGAAGAAACCTGCATTTATTAGTACTAAATTTATCACTAAACTGTCTCTGACTTCTCTTTACTTCTCTGGGCCTCAGTTTCCTCATCTGTAAGGGTTGCATTAGTGAATGTCTAAGGTACCTTCCAGCATTCAGTTGCTCTAATTTTGTGAAGCTGCCCAGGGCCCCACAGCTTGCTTATTCCTTCATCAGTTTACACTGGGGCTCCACCCACCCTTTGCTGATAAACAGAGTCTATTTGCTAAGGGAGATTAATAAACTTTATAAATATTCAAACCCAGCACTGTTTGGAGGAGAGCACATCTTAACAATGCTAATCTGCAGTGTTACAGTCAAAGGCAGCATCTGTTTCAAATATTTATAAAGATGTCCTTATCATATGGGGCCTGGGGTCGACTTTTTCACATATTTAAAACCTAACTCCTATCCAGGATTGGAACATCAATTAGCCATCCTCACATCCCTGTTATTTTTGCAGAGCTCCTCCACAAGCTACAGAGGTCATTTGTGTGGAGGGAAAATAAATATCTCCCCTGGTTTTGATAATTTGCATAATTTTTTGCATCTAGTATAACATAGTGTGAGATGTATCTACAGGGACCAGTGTTTTCTGTAAAAATATTTGGAGCTGCCCTAGACTGGGCTAACACCATAGACCCCTAAAGCCCAGGAAACGGCACACATATGCCCCAGCTGAACACGCAGGGAGATGCAGTTGTAAAACATGGTGTTTCTTTCAGTGCCCTGGGAAAAACTGTCTTCAGACTTAAACAGGGCAAAGGAGCTTTGCATACAGAACAGTGGGAAAATAACCTGAGTAAACACTGTGTGTACCATAGACAAGACATTCTTATTTTCCATACAAAAAATAAGCAAGGTGAGAAAGGAAAACCACTGGTAGGCCTCACCACGATCAATTACTGTAAAATGCCAGAACCAATCACTGTATTACCTGTTGCCTACAGCCTAATCAGGTAAGAGGTGAGTGACAGATGGATACCTAGGGTGGATGAACACCTCTGAAAAAGGCTCAGCAGCCCTTTTACCAGACGTGGTAGTGTTGAGGTGCCAGTTTGGGAGAGCTAGTTCAGATGTGAAAGAATTCTCTTAGATGATTTTCTCCTGACCAAGGGGAGCTTTATTGATGCAAAAGCAGTGGGTTAGCCCAGGAAGAAGGACAAGCAATTTACAGAGGGACAGTGGCTTGTTTTTATAAGGACAGGTTAAAGGAGACAAGGAAAAATTTATGACCCAGGATGAGGGAGACAAGGAATTTTGTGATCCAGGATAAGGGGGAAGTTTTATGGTGTTCCCAGATAAGGGGAAGAGACTATAGGGTGTCCTGAGGCTCAAGAAGGGCCTCACAAGGTAGTGAAAAAGCAACCCTTAATATTAACCTTTAGGTTAATTATATTAATATATAATTATATTATATATATTATGTTATAATATTATAATTAAATTAATTATATAATATATAATTATAATATATAATAATATATTAATTATAATTAACCCTTAGTTTAATATTAACCCTTTGTATCCATATCAGTAAGCCTCCCTGAACATCCCGTACACCCCCACTAGCCATGTAATATCTTTTAAAATATTATAATATGTAACATATATATACATATATATGTATATATATATATATATCACATACATGAATATATTTCAACAACCCAATATAAAGTTAGCAGTCCTGTCCTGTTACAATTTTGCCCTGACCATTGTCTCAGGTATATGTTACTATTACAAGTCTGTGAGAGTTTTTAATGATTACAAATATGCCTCCTACTTTTGTACTCATTAAAGAACCAAGAACCAAAGAAAAGAATGGCAAGCTTCCCACCTGGAATGAGGAAGGAAGCATGAAGCAGACGCTCAGACCTCAGTATTCTGTTAATAAACTTGCACAGACAAAGTTTAATGCGTCAGACCAACTTTCAAGTCTTTCTCTAATCAGTTTTCTAATCCAAGTCTGCATTCATCTAATTTTCTATGGATCTGACAAACATAAGTAGAGAAAAGTCAAGAGCTTATTTTTTCATTTCCTGCCTAATGAAAACGTTCTGACTTTCCATAAAGCTTTTTTTCAGGTTTTAAAATGAGAACAATTGGGGTTTTGTTTGTTTGTTTGTTTTGGTTTTTTATTTTGTTCTTTTTTTTTTTCAAATGACAAGAACTGCTGAGCTACAGGAAAATTAAAAAAAAAAAAAGGAAGCAGCAATATTTCTTTATCCTGGCACCCATGCTGCTGCTAATTCACATATCCTATCATCAATCCACTCTTTCCTCACCTTTGCCTTTGGAATCCTTAATTTCCTTTATAACTCAGTTCGGGTGCCACAACCTTCCTCTAAGAGACCTTCCTGGCCATTCTACTTGTTAGTACTTTAGCACTATGCTCCAACTCCAATTACCTCGTATATGTTTTGCATTTATTTATCTGTGAGCATTTCCTTTCCCTCTGTTAGAATATAAGCTCCTTAAGGGCAGGGACTGTTTTATTTTTGTCTTTATATCTTCTATTGTCTTTGCCTGAGTCTCAGCTGGTACTGTGGTGCCTAATACCTAGTAGCCAACAATTCAATAGGTCCAGAGATGAATTTATCATTCTTCAAGGGTTGTAATATCCTTCCCATCTCTCAAGCTCTCAACTTGGGCATTATCCTTGACTCCTCATTCTTTCTTGCCCTTTATATCCAATCTATTGCCAAGTCCTGCTGATTCTGCCTTTGCAACATCTTTCATACATGACCCCTCTCTCCTTCAATACTTCTACTACCCTAGTGTAGGTTCTCAGTGTACCATCCCTGGACTATTTCAATACCCTGCTAATGTTTTTCTTCCACACCAATCCATTCCCCACTTGGCTTTCAAAATGATCTTCTTAAAGCACTGGTCCAACCATATCACCCCCTATTCAACAAACTCAAGTGGATATCACTTAGTTCCAGAATCAAATATAATATCCTCTATTTGGCTTTTAAAGCTCTTTGAAAGCTCTTTAAAGCTCTTCATAATCTGACTTCTTCCTATCTTTCCTATTTTCTTACATCTTATTTTCTCCCACATATCCTATGTTCCAGTTACACTGGCCTCCTAGCTATTCCTTAAATAAGACACTCCGTCTCCTGACTCTGGGCATTTTCACTGACTATTCTCCATGCCTGGAACTCTCGCCCTCTGCATCTCTGCCTCCTGGCTCTCTTGGCTTCCTTCAAGAACCAAAAATCTTACCTTCTTTGATAGGCCCTTTTTGACTCTCATTAACCCTACTGCCTTCCTTCCATTGGTAATCTCTAACTTATTGTTTATATATATATATATATATATATATATATATATATATATATATTTGCTAACTGGCATTTCACATCCCTATAATCAGAGAAGAGAATATGAGTCACATCAACATAGGCTGCAAGCATCCATTCCACCATGACCTTCATGACCTTCATTAGGAACCCCTAACTTCTAATTTCATTTCACTTCCTTGGCCTTTCCATCTATCCTCAGGCCTCAACATGAAAAGAAGAAAAAGGCTTATGTAAGAAACAAACAGCCCATTAATAATTTGAAAAACATCTCCACTGATAAGTTGCAAAAACTCATAGGCTAGATTAGTCGAATGCCAAGGCCAAATGCAGCTGGCCCTACAGGGATGATGTTTGCCGTGCCCTTTTGGTCACTGGTAGATTGATTTTCATGTTCAGGCTAAACAAACAGTTAGCAGGACTGTGCATTGTTGCTCATCCAGGGCTGATGACCCAATTAGTGAACACAGTCAATGAACAGGTCGGGGAACTTGGATCAGGCTTGCCTAAGCAAGGCAAAGCTGTCCAGGCTAAAAAGCTTCATGCTGCCCTTTTCCCTCATCACTAGTGATCCGCCATAAAGTGTGTCACAAAACTCTACACCAAAAATACAAATCATGCCTCCAAATGTCACCTGTCTCTGCACAGTCAAAGCCAATGGCCTAGTGGAGATCGTTACCAATATGGAAATGAACTGTTAGTGCAGAAAAGTAAAGATCTGGGTCAGAAAAGCGCAGACCTGAACTCAGAAGGGAAATAAATACACATTTTGTATTTATAGCATCAACAGGTTAAATGGGACATTGTTGAGGGCTGCTTTTAACTAGTAACATACCAAACGTATGCTGTGTGTTTCAGCCATCTGGGGAAACCTCTGTCCATGAATAGTGGGGGACAACTCATCATTTGCTCCACTTGAGTATGCCATGGTAAATTCTTATCAGATTTATAACTGTCTGAGTGCTCTTGGCAGCATTACAGGCCCATAATAATACAGGGATGGCAACCTGGCCAGCTGTTTCACCCACCACATATTTCACATGTTATAGTTATCTAGACAAGCCCCAAATAATAAATCCATAAGGGGTCAAAATCTTACAGACCATGCTAGACATCTGGTCCATAAATATCAGTCATGCTTACAAGGCCTCTCTGCTTGCCCCCTCTCCACCTCTCCCTTCACCCCACCCCCCAGCAAGTGTTAATGGACAGCAGGCACTCTGCCAACAAGGCAGCTCTGTAGAGAGAACAAGGCTAAGACAACAACATTTCCATTTCATCAATTAGAAGCCAAGCTGAAGTAAGTGCATTCTGGAATCCCAGCAGAGAGGGCCCAACTGATTCAGAATGGCCATCCCTGCCATGTAATCTAGGGCCCAATATCACACACATAGCAAGCAGCAGGAATAGAATTCAGACCCAGATCTTCTCACTGCATGTTCAATACTCTTTTTCAGTCCAGCAGGAATAATCATTGCCAGGGGAAGATAGGTGGCGCAGTGAAGACCTGAGTTCAAATCCTGCCTCAGACACTTATCACTTACTAGCTGTGTGACCTTGGGCAAGTCATTTAACCCCAATTGCTCTACCTTCCCTCCTCCAAAAAAGACAAAAAATCAAAAAGAAATAATCATTTGCTAACAAAATACTAAGGTAGTCTTCTTCCCTGCTATCTCCACACTTCTCAGGGGTCTTAAAAGCTAGCATAGAGTATTGAATTTGGAATCAGAAGACCTGGGTTTGACTAAGTTCTGTGAATAGGTAGAAGTCAGCTGACCTCTCTGGGCCTCAGTCCAGTCACCTATAAAACAAGAGAAGGTAATAGGACAGAGAGAATACTTCCAAGCTCAAAATATCTGCCTTGCCCCCTAAAACTTATTATAGTACCATTTTCATAATAAGAATTCAGTTCTTTGGGTCTTTGAGAACTTCTTAGTCTCTGTGGGATCAGATTTAGAAAAATCTTATTGTTGTTGTCTGGTCATTTCAATTATGTCTTTGTGACCCCATTTGGGGTTTTCTTGGCAAAGATACTAGAGTTGCCTGTCATTTCTTCTCCACTTATTTTACAGATCAAGAACTGAAGTAAACAAGGTTAAGTGACTTGACCAGGGTCACACTGCTAATAAGTGTCTGAGATCAGATTTGAACTCAAGAAGGTTGCTGACTCAAGGCCCAACACTCTATCCACTACTATATTCTATGATAATAATAATAATAATAAATAAGCATCTACATAGTACCTTAAGATTTGCAAAATGCTTTTCAGATATTTTTTACTTGATCCTCCCACCACACATGTGAGGTAGAAAATATCCCCATTTTACATATGAGGAAATTGAGTCTAAGAGAGGTTAAGTGAATTGCTCAAGGTTACATAGCTGATAAGTATTTGGGTCAGGCTTTGAACTCAGGGCTTCCTGACTTAGTTACTTACTTATCTTCTCTGGCCCTCAGTTTTCTCTACTTACAAAATGAAAGGGCTGAACTAGATTTAGACTTTTTAACATTTTGGGGTCATGGACCCCTTTAGAAGTCTGGTGAAACCTATATACCCCATTCTTAGAATAACATTTTTAAATAATTGAGGGAAATGCTAAATTTTAGTTAGAAGTTAGTGAAAATAAAGATGTAAGTTTTTCCCCATCCAAGTTCACAGACCCCTTGGGGGTCCATCCACCCTCGGTTTAAAACTTCTGAACTAAATGATGTTCAAGAGCCCTACTGGCTCTAAATTTATGATCCTTTGATGGAATACCTTAAAAAGACCAAATATTGAGAATTTCTGGTTCCGGCACTTACTATGTAACCTTGGGCAAATTCCTTGATCTATCTGAGCCTTAGTTTCTTCAGCTGTAAACTGAGAAAGTTAAGCTAAATGATAGCTAATTCCAGATGGGCGCTTGAATTATGTCAAGAGAGAAGAAGGGAGGCGAGATCACTGCAGACATAAACTAGTGAACCAGTGTGCCTGAATCAGCCCTGCCTAAAAAGCTGCTCCTTACCATGGCCCCTCTAACACCTTGGGGCCCAGAAAGTGTCTTCCTGTACACAATTGTCAGAAAGCTTCTGGATACTTAGTTTACTGAAGATTTATTTTTTTTCCAGAAGAAATATATTCTTTGAATTACTAGAACTCCACATTAAATCTTTGGTCAAACCTTTGAAAAGTTCCAGCAGGGATTTCACGGCACCTAAAATTATATCAAAACACCATTACTACAATACAATATCTGTCAGAAACACTCCACAATGGCACCATTGTGTCCTGATTTTGGCATACACTGGATGAAGTGGCCCCTTCCCAGGCACCCTACGGCCCCCCCAGACACAGGGGTAAATACTACAGAAAGTGCTTATTAGTATCTGCATATAACACACTGTCACCACAGGGAAAGCCAGTTTAAAATCATAAATGTCAAGACATAATTAGCTTAAAGGTCAGGTTTAATTACAGTTGTTGAAACCGAAATACAGTAATTACCATTACTGTGTCAGAAAATTTCCTGAATCGGTTTGAAATGTTTTGTGTGTGCCCTTGTCTTTACTGTATGATGCTGCTTGTTATAGGACAGGCAGTGGGTGACAGACGTTTGTTTCCTTTGCCTCTTTCCAAGAGAGATGAGAACAAAATGGAGCACGGAGGAACAAAGCCCTCAAACCTCCAGCGGTTCCCTTGAACACTTGCTTTGTTATTGTATTATTAATCATTTTCTTATAATCGCCACGTTAGATATAATTTTAATGGAGCTTCAAGGAAGGCTCGATGCATTACACTCTAACAACAGAGAGAACGCATTTATCACCTGCTTTTTAGATTTAATGGCGAAAACAAATCAATAAATAAACATCTGGCGAGAAAATAGCTCAATAACTGGAAAAAGTTATTCTACCTGTAGGATTTCCAAGATTTCTTCTGGGAATACTTATTGACTCACATAAGTATTTGTGTTGGGTTGTTGTTTTTTTTTTAATCATCTTTTTCCTCATGGTCTCCAAGGATTAGAAAGACTGAACAGTCTGATTTAATTTCCTTTTGTCTTGCCCACTGTTTACATTTCTTTTCCCCTCCTTTAAACAAACAAGAAACAACCACCATCAAAGTTCCTCAGTCTATGTATTTTAAAGAAATGTCATCACCAAATAGAGTAATGGGCATTATCAGAAGACTTTTTAATTGGAAATAAAATACCTTTGGAAAATTTAGTTGGAGTATTGTTGTTATTTCCCTCCAGCAAAAAAGGAATTCTTCTAGTATATTTTTTGTTATAAAGATAAGCAAAATAACAGTGAATTAAAATACTTATTTCTGGAGGGAATATGTACATGTGCATGTGTGTGTGTACATATATATATATAAATGTGTATGTATATGTATATACGTGTATATACATAATTTTTTTTAAAATAAGGCAGATACCTAGAGAATCACGTTTAGTTCAAACAGAAAACAGCATTAAAGAAAGTGTCTTTGCTATCAAAAGACAAATCAAAGACTATAGCTTTAGTTACCAGAGGAAAGACAAGTTGAAGCCAAACTATTTAATAGCACAGGGTCCACTTGTGATCAAATAAAAGCAAAGCCCTTCTGGGTTAAACCCCCAGACAAAACAAGGAGATTCTACCTATGTTCAACTCTTCAATCTATAATGGAGAAAGAAAATAACATATCGTTAAAAGTTGCCTGCCTTCCAGGTACTGATGACATTGAAGGAAGTATGGACATGAGGCATGAAAGGTGACATCAACAGCATTCACCCAAGGAGTCATTTACTTGAGATTTACAACCAACCATAAGAGAAAAGTGGAAATTTATGAAAGACTTCCATATGGCAGGATGTTTCATTAGTATTCAAGATGATAGCAGCAATGATTTAAATTTAATAATCCAAGTGGAGATATGCATCAAAAAAATCTTCTAAAATGTCTAATAGCCATAACTGACTTCTTTATTAGATTCTGCCCATGAAAAAATTCAGATATCAATGAATAAAGACATCATATGTTAATCTCAATCTATTCAACTAGTAAAAACTCCTAATAAGCCAGTCTTGTTATAACTAAAGACCAAACAAAATGCTATGTATAAGAAACCTTATAAACCAAATGCATGCTGTTGGTTCGAAAGGTTTCATAGGGCCAAAATATCCTACATGAGTTATGGCCAACAGTTGTTTTGATATACAATTTTCTATTCCTAAAATACCAAAATTCATTCTAAGGGTGATTTTGGGGGGTAGGGGATTAGAAAAAGTAGTGGAAATAGGAGTAGATTTAGTCATGTAGTAACCAAAAAGAAAAAGAAAATAAACCCAAATCTTCTATTTGTTGTTCAGTCATTTTTGGTCACATCTGACTCTTCCTGACCCCATTTGGGGTTTTCTTGGCAAAGATACTTTAGTAGTTTGTAATTTCCTTCTCTGATTCATTTTATAGAAAGAGAACTGAGGCAAACAGGAGTACATGTCTTGCCCCAGGGTCATACAGCTAATAAAGGTCTGAGACCAGATTTGAATTCAGGAAGATGAGTCTTCCTGACTTCAGGCCTGGCACTCTATGCACTGTGTCACCTAACTACCCTGTAAATCTTCTATTACTTATGCAGAAATTTATAATCCAATTCAATTGCAAGTATTTAGGAACTAAGAATACAAAGGAGGGGCAGTTAGGTGGCACAGTGAATAGAGCGCTGGCCCTGGAATCAGAAGGACCTGAGTTCGGAGCCGGCCTCCAATACTTAATCCATACAAACAAAAACCTAGCCGTGTAACCTTGGGCAAGTTACTTAACCCCAATTGCCCTAAAGGGGCGGCTAGGTGGCGCAGTAAGAGAGCTGGCCTCGGAGTTTGGATGACCCAAGATCAGATCCGGCCTCAGAAAATGAGCACCCACGCATAAATAATGACTAGCCCTGTAACTTTGAGCAAGTTACTTAACCCCAATTGCTTTAAAAAAAAAAAAAAAGAATACAAAGGAAAAAAACAACTGAATCATCCTTTGCCCTCATGGAGCTTATATTCTATACTCATTTTCTTGAATTCAATTCATTGCAAAACAGTTACTTTGCCACCTATATGCCTTTACAAAATTAAATGCATATTTTTAGTCATCATTCATGACTATTGTTGTTGAAGATGGTGGAGTAGAAGCAGGAAATTCCATGACCTCCCCCACTACAACCTCAAATACCTATAAAATATGACTCTAAACAAATTTTAGAGCTACAGAACGTACAAAGTGACAGAGAAAAACAAATCAACCTATAAATGCCAAAAAGAAAGTAAAAGGTCAGTAGGAACTATTTTGGAAAAGAAGGGCACGGTCTGGCCCCTGCCCCTGGGGTAAGAGGTGGCAGAGACAGGGCTACTGCAGTATCTGCCACATGGCTGCCTCGGGAGGTCCTGGCCTACAGATCATAGGGGGACCACACAAGGATAATTGCTCTTGCTTTGACCTGCTTAGACCTGGGTCACTTTCTTGGGTAGTGGTCTTGGGGTGAGAAATGCCAGTTTGCCAGTGTGGTGTCTGTAGAAAGGGCGCCCTCCTCAGACTTCTGATTAACATTTTAAAAAACCACAGCAATTTGGGACAAAGCTCTCCTCTCTGGAAGCAGAGTTCTACCATGGCAAAGAGCTCAAATATCATGTAATTGACTAGCAACATGAGCAAGCAGAGGAAGCAAAGCAAGCAGAGCAGTTGAATCTTATATTCCTTTATTGGGGATATAAAGGATCAAAGCATGGAACAGGAGGAAGACAACAAAGTCAGAACTCCTGAACCAAAAGCTTCCAAGAAAAATATGAATTGGTTATAGGCCATGAGGAGCTCAAGAAGGATTTTGAAAATCAAGTAAGAGAAGTGGGGGGAAAACTGGGAAGAGAAATGAGAATGATGCAAGAAAATCATGAAAAGAGAGTCAACAACCTGAATGAAGAAAACCATACCTTAAAAATAGACTAATTCAAATGGCAAAAGAGGCCCAACAAGACAATGAGGAGAAGAAGGCTTTAAAAAGCCGAATTTTCCAGATGAAAAAAAAAGAATTTCAAAGACTCCCTGAAGAAAATAACTGCTTCAAAATTAGATTGGAGCATTTGGAAGCTAGTGAGTTTATGAGAAACCAAGATACTATAAAACAGGTCCAAACAAATGAAAAAATAGAAGGCAATGTGAAATATCTCATTGGAAAAACCACTGACCTGGAAAATTGATCCAGGAGAGATAGTTATAAAATGATTGGGCTACCTGAAAGCCATGATCAAAAAAAGAACCTAGAAATCATCCTTAAAGAAATTCTTAAGGAAAATCCCCCTGATATTTTAGAACCAGAGGGCAAAATAGAAATTGAAAGAATTCACTGATCACCTCCTGAAAAAGATACCAAAAAGAAAACTCCTAGGAATATTATAACCAAATTCCAGAGTTCCCAGGTCAAGGAGAAAATATTATAAGCAGCCAGGAAGAAACAATTTGAATATTGTGGAAACACAATCAGGATAACACAAGAGATAGTAGCTTAAAGGAATCAAAGAGCTTGAA
The DNA here is from genome assembly GCA_011680675.1 of Gymnobelideus leadbeateri. Lineage (NCBI taxonomy): Eukaryota > Metazoa > Chordata > Mammalia > Diprotodontia > Petauridae > Gymnobelideus > Gymnobelideus leadbeateri. Next base: position 202,032 of record WOXC01008568.1, read on the forward strand.
TATGATATTCCAGAGGTCAAAGGAGCTAGGATTAAAACCAAGAATCACCTACCCAGCAAAACTGAGTATAATGTTTCAGGGCAAAATATGGTCATTAAATGAAATAGAGGACTTTTAAGTATTCTTGATGAAAAAACCAGAGTTGAATAGAAAATTTGACTTTCAAATACAAGAAACAAGAGAAGTATAAGGTAAACAGGGAAAAGAAATCATAAGGAATTTATTAAAGCCGAACTATTTATTATGGTTGTTGTTGTTATCACTTCCTTTACATAGATCATACTCTTTCTATACCTTAGTAAATGGTCTTCTTGTATTGCCATGGATGAATAAATTAATTGCCTAGGAGTTTAATTATGAATCTCTCCAAATTTGATTATTTCCCAAGGCTTCTTCTTGAATAGCTATAAAGTTCTTTTTGTTCAGTTATTTTCAGTACTGTCTGATTCTCCATGAACTCATTTGGGGTTTTCTTGGCAAAGATACTAGATTGGTTTGCCATTTCCTTCTCCAGCTCATTTTACAGATAAGGAACTAAGGCAAAGAGATTTAAGTGACCTGCCCAGGGTCACTCAGCTAGTGAATGTCTGAGGCTAGGATTTGAACTCATGAAGATGAATCTGCTTAATTCCAAGCCCAGTGTTCTATCCACTGTGCCACCTAGCTGCCCCACAGAGTTCATTGCTGGATCTATACTGAGAGCTTTCCAGTTTTGTAGAATGAACCTCAACCTATGTTCTACTGGCAAAGCCTCTAAGAGTACAAGTTCCCCTTCTCATCAGAATAAGGCATCCAAGTGGGACTGCAGGGGCAGCTTTTTAGACCATTATTCCATAAAAAAAAAAAAAAAAAACAGCTAACAAGAAAAACAAAAAACCAATTGTTTGTCTAAGCAAGTCATTTGAGTATGAGCATTCTATGGTAATCTGGTTACTGTGTATTTGAACCCTAAACCTGACAGTCACTCAAACCAACACACACACATGCCTCTCCCCTCCCCACCCCAAAAAGAACTAGCCTGACCCTTACCTTAATTTCTCTGTTAAGTGAAGAATTAGTGATTTTGCTGCCCTGGAAAATTCCCAGATTAATCCAAACCTGTCTCTGACTTAATAAGTAAGCCCTACAAAGTCATCAGAATACACATAGATAAAAAAAAGTTAAATTTAGCATATTTACAATGCCAAAAGTAGAATTTGAACCCAGATTTTCCCAAAGGTAAATATGGCACTCTATCCACTAAACCAGGCAGCTTTTCCTCTAAAAGTAAATTTATAGACAATGGTATTACAGCCCTCAAAAAAATAAGCAAACAAAAAAGAAAAAACCTGTCAGTCAGTTGAAAATACAAATGTTTTACAAATCATAGCCTCCTCTTAACCAACTAGTAGACTCTAGATAATAGTAATTTCCCCACCCATTACAGCTAGACTTGTGTTTTGTCACCAACACTGATTGGCCTTGAAAATGTGCAGTATTTAGTAGGTCCAATATGTTTGAATGTCTAACTCTCATCTAGTAACCAAGAGATAAGCTTCAGCATAAGAACACTTTATTAGGTCTGTATTGATTTGTTAATGTCACTCCCAGTATGAATGAGGCACTACATTACCTGCTGTGGAACTGGAGAGATTTGTTTCCAATGACAATCATGAGAATTAACTTAAGAATATGTACTTAAGCCTGGGATCACTGCCACAGGATAAATGTGCAACTATGGATGGTTAATCATCCTATGGTAATGTACTCATAGGGCGGCCCTAGAGACTCAGCTACTGCAGGGAACAAACAGCTCATATAATTTGCAACTATTAGATGATTTCTACCATTCGGTTAAGCCAGAGAGAAAGAGAAGAGTAAGAGAGAAAATATCCATGGAAAATAGTTTTCAATATCTGGCATTTCAGAGATGGGGAAAGTATCCTGACAAAATAATTTGGAAGGATGGAGCAAGGAAATGCCTATGATGAGTCCCTTGTTGATGATAAATAGCCAAGCTTTCATTAGGTTAATGTAATTAAAGACTGATTTCATAGCAGCATGGATACAGCTGTTCCTTTCTCTTCGGTCTATGGTTACTGCTGGCCCTTCTGCTGCCTTTGTAAATTTGACTAATCAAAATCATCACAGTGTGTCCAGCTGACTTCTATCCTCTCAGAGATGATGAACACACCACCTAAATTTCCCATGTAGTCTCTCAGCTGGTTAGGACCTTCCAAATCTTAGTGACCCCAGAACCTAAAGCTTATATCAATACTTTAAGTGTTTCCTTCACAATTTCTACCTGGTGAGCCCTACTCTTGGCTTTTAAAAGGCAATAAGGCAGATATAGTATGAATGAATGAATACAAAAAGTATTTATCAAGCACTTATGTGCAAAGCACAGTGCTAAGTGCTGGGAGGGACAAATAGAAAAGAAAGAGTTCCTGCTTTCTCCTTGAGGGAACTCTCATTCTAATGGAAGAGGCAACACACATGGAGAGTTCTAGCTGTAAATCAGATTGAAAGGGTCCCATGGTCCTTAGGATTAGAAAACTATGGCTAGTCATCACTTCACATGAAAAAATAGTTAGGGGTTTTAGTTGACCACAAGTCTGTGATGTGACATGGCAGCTCAAATTTTAGTGTAGACTTAACCTGATAGAATGGAAGTATAGCATCAATCATGCAACTAACAAGCATTTATTAACTATGTACAGACACTGTGCTGGGGGCTGGGGACATAAATATAAAAGGGAGACAGTCTCTACCCTCAAGGAACTTAAATTCTACTAAAAAAGGAGGATCAACACCCTTGTTCTCTTCTTCAGAGCACACCTACGTTTTGTGTTTAGTAGGGCACCAAAATTTTAAGAGGACTCTGACAAATTGAAGTCTGTTCAAAGTAGTTTGAATAAGACAGGACTTGAAACCTATCATATGAAAGTCAGATGAAGGAAATGGGAATATTTAGTCTGGAGAAAAGAAGATATGGAGAACTTGACTCCTGTTTTTAAAGATACAGAAAGTTATGATGAAGAAGTGGGGTCAGATTACTCTGTGTGATTCCAAAGGAGTAATGGGGGAAGTTACAGGAGGCAAATTTTTACTTATTATAGGGAAAAGCTTGCCAAATATGTAGCTACTGGAAAAGAAAAAGAGTTTCATTGCAAGGTAGGCTTTGCTGTCGTCTAAGACGCTCAAACAGAAGCTAGATGACCATTTTTCAAGATTGTGGAGTGGATCCATGCATCTGTTTGAGGTGACTAAATTAGACTGTGACCTATAGCTAAATGATTCAAGGACTTTCAGACTGACAAGGGATAAAGAAGGTTTTTTAAGCTTTCAAGTAAACTTTAACATGAGCTTTGTCTTCAAAACAAAGTAGTGTTTTCTTTTTGTTCCATGCATTGAGAATGATCCTCAAAACCCAAAACAGTAAATGTATCAGACTTTCTAAGAAAGGTTTCCCAGAAGGACTTTGAGATCTACCACTAGATATCCAAGCTTTGCCTGACCAATCTCCAAACGGCTGTCATGACATCAACATTCCTGTAGCTCAAAGATAAAGGGCAGAGTTCTCAGCCAGCAGACATACAACAACATCCTATACCACCACCCCATAATGTCTTTCTTTTTATCATCACTTCTGGGAATTAAAAGACAACAATTGGTTTGAGATTGATTCATCTCTAGTCGACATGGAAACAAGATTTAAGGTCTTCTTTTACCCAAGAGATTGCATGATGCGTAAACCCTAAATCATACTTCTCTGAGATTATCACAGATGATGGCTTTTCCATTTTGAGTAGAACCCTCTCTTTTCTTAGGAACTATAAGCAGCATTTCCAAGAGATTTTGTAAACATTTGCACTCTCACATTCAAAATTTTAAAACACCAACTCTCTCTAGGTCTATATTTATTAATGTGGATTCCCTTAGATATTAATAGACATTTCCAATCAGGTGTGGCACTAACAAGAATATTTTATTGAAAATTTATGCTGCTTTTCCCTAATGTTAAGTCTAACACACTATCAAAAAAGAAAAAAAGTGGCAATCAGGAAAACTCTGTTCTAGTCCTAAATCTAGCACTAACTAGCTATGCAATCTTGAATGTCACTTAAATGTCTGACACATAGTAGGTACTTATGAAATGCTTGTTGACCAACTGATTGATTGAATTTCTCTGAGTTTCAGTGCACTCATCTGCAAGGTGAAGGACACTCACAGATTCTAAGAGTAGACAGAGACCTCTAGCTTGACAAGAATCTGGCTCCCAAAACCCCAATGAGCATCCATACAGCTTTCATTTGACTATACCTAGAGCACAAAGAGGAGACCTACTAACGTCAAAAGCAACTCATTTTACTTTTGCATTGCTGTATTCTTAAATGAAGCTAAAATCTGCCTCTGAAGCTTCAACCCACTGCTCCAAATTTGCCCCCCTGGGACCAAGAAAAACAATACATTCCTCTACTTGAAAAACAATGGTGTAATGCTAAATGTTTAACACTCAGCTCACTAGGGAGGAAAATGTACCCATGGCACAATTGTACACTAAATCTAAACAATCAACAAAACAATAAGCCCTGATTTGTAGTATTTGCCAATTTCCAAAATGTAAATGTCCTCACTGAAAGTTTAACAATCTCCACATCCATTATGAGATGGCTCCAGGATATCCTTAATGATAATTCTTTCAAATATTTAATTAAAGACAGTTAACATATAAACCACCCCTACCCACCACATCTTCTCTCTTCCAGGCTAAACATACTGGTTCTTTCAACTGATTCCTCTACTGCACAGTCTACTTTGATCTCAAAGGTCCTTTCCAGCAGACAAGTTCAATCATTTCTGCAGCATAAAACACAAATGCAGCATAGGATACTGAGAAATGCACTTATTCTGGAATTGGCGGACTCCCTAGTGTTGGAAGGTTGGAATCCCAGCTCTGACACTTACCCGCTGAGTGATTTTAGGCACATCACTTCTCTGATCCTCAGCTTCCTCATCTATTAAAAAAAAAAAGAATAACATTATTTCACAATGCCCATGTTATGAGCAAATAGGACAGTTTTGGCAAAAGTGTCTGTAAACCTTGCAGTATTGTGGGAAAATGAACTATCATTGTTATGTAGCTGCCTCCTACTCAACCCTATATTTCACCTCTTTTCTGAATAGAATTAATTATACTCTAATGGAAACAGCATTGTAGCTAGAGCCAGAAGAACCTGAGTTCAAATCCTGAGCTATCTGCTATTTGCCATCTGCGTGACATTTGACAAAGCACTTAACCTCTCTGGATTTTAGTTGTTCCATCTATAAAATGAAGAAACTGTGTATATATTCTAGGATCATAGATTTAGAAGTAGAAGGGAACTTGGGAGGACACCAAATCCCACCCTCCCATTTGATAGATGAAGAGATGGAAACTCAGAAAGGGTAAGCGAGCTAATAGGGCTTTGGGGCAACTGGGCAAATAGATAGAATTCTGGGCCTGGAGCCAGGAAGACCTGAGTTCAAGTCCAGCCTCAGATTCTTCCCAGATATATGACCCTGAATAAGTCGCTTTACCCTGTTTGCCTCAGTTTCCTCATCTAAAAATGAGCTATAGAAGAAAATGACAACCCACTTTAGTATTTTTGCTAAGAAAACCCCAAAAGGAGTCATGATGAGTTGGACACAACTCAACAACAATATAGGGCTTTAACGCTTGCAAAGAACTTTTACATATATTGTCTCATTTTATCCTTACAACAATGTTGTGAGGTGAATAATCTTATTAACTTCATTTTACAGGGGAGGAAACTGAGCCTGAGACAGATCAACACACAGCTATTAACTTTCTGAAGACCTGAATGCAGATCTTCCTAGTTCCAATCCTTGAAGCCCATCTACCTTCAGGTCCCTTCTAGTCCTTTATCATTCTGATCCTGGCCTGGACCATCCCTCCATTAGCATTAGGCAGAAGATTTAGACCCTCCCCCCCCTCCAACTACCTGTGTACTTTACCTTATGTTCACATATCCTCTTGACCCTGATCAAGACCTGTAGACTCTACCTTCAGTTTATGCTTTCATCTCTCATAAACTCCTCCTTTCCTTGTCTGACACTGCCAGCACCCTGATTCATCCTCATCCCCTCACACCTAAACCATTGCAATAGGGGGCTGGTTAGTCTCCCTGCCCCAGGTGTCTTCTCACTCCAATCCACCTTCCATTAAGCTATCAAAGTGATTGTCCTAAAGCACAAATCTGACCATGTTGCACACATATTCCCTTTTTCTAATGAAAGTTAACGGTTTCCAGATACCTCCAGGATCAAACATAAAACCTTCTGTTTGGCTTTTAAAGCCCATAATAACCTAGGCCCTTCCTACATTTCCAGTCTTCCCACTCTTACTAACCTCCTCCCCCCACTTCTTCCCACTCCAAGGCCTGCACATGTGTGCGTATACACACACACACACACACACACACACACACACACACACACACACACACTTTGAGTTCAGGTGACACTGGCCTCCATGCTGTTCTTCCCACACCCATCCCTTGACTCCACAAATTTTCATTAACTCTTCTCCATGCATGGAATACTCTCCCTCCTTGTCTCTGTCTCCTATATTCTCTTGCTTGATTTAAGCCTCAACTCAAATCCTACCTTCTACAATAAGCTTTTCCCTTTCCCCTTAATGTTAGAATCTTTACACTGAGATCCTCTCAAATATATCTTGAATGTGTCCTGTTTATACATAGTTGTTTGCATATTGTCTCCCCAATCAGATCAGAAGCCCCTTGAGGGCAGGGCCTGGTTTGCCTTTATTTGTAGCCCCTGTGCTTAGTAAAATACCTAATCTACAGCAGGTACTTTAAAATGCTTGTTGGCTTGACTTGCTTGATGAGCTCCCTCATCTTATACTTGGCCTTTCAAAGTTTTCTGATAACCAGCTTCCAAACAAGGTAACATCCTACTACCTCAAAATGTAAGTTTGCATGACTCAAACTGCTCTCCAAAGGTTCCTCATTAGAGCCCCCCTCCCACCATCTGAGGTACAAATGTACAACTATTTGACATGTAGATTATCTGCCCCAAAGGAGTTACACTGAATATTTTTTCCCTGAGACCAGTTATTTGTAGGGACAGAGGAGAGATACAGATAAATCAACAAGGCAAAATATAAATCTTAATTATCACTTAGCTCCCATCACTAGAGAGCATTTAACTTCCTGCTAGTACACTTCCAAACATTCTCTTAAGATCACCAAATCACAGATTCTCCAAATAGGAAGGCACCTCAAAGAGAGATTATCAAGTCTAAATATAAAACCATTCTGCAACACACCAGATGACAAGTTAGCCAGCCTTTGTTAGAAGTGTTAGAAACACAAACACAAATGATACCAAAAATCTGGGTGTCAAAAGAAGTTTATTGAGGAGAAATCCAGAGGAATTGACCACCCTGGCCAGAAGTGAACTCTACCCTTCTTTAGAGGAGTGGGGGATACAAAATTGAAGCACTTTTTATGCCATTAGTTCAGGACAGACACTCCCTTCAGAGGATGGATTGGTTCCTTCTCTTCTGGGTACACCCCTCCAATTATCATACACTATCATATGCCATTTCTAATGAGGCTCTAATTTTATGTTGTGTATGTTAGACAATCTACATAATACATGAGGTTCATTAAGCAAGCACAGTAATAACCATGGAATACTGACCCTTCACTGGCTTAGCACAGATCTGTCCTTATCTTGGTCTGAGAGTCCCAAGGCCACTGTCTGCTTTCTGATTGGTCGGATCCATCTGCTGTCTGCTAGCTTCCTTTATCTTACTTTGGCAATGTCTTAGCAATTCTATGGAAGCTCAACTTCCCTACTGTTTCTCATAGTTTATTATCAGTAGTTTTTTACTTCAATAATTTTCAACAGTTCTGTAGAAACATAACCCTTTTCTATCTCTTACAAAAGTAAAACGGGATCTACTCTCTCCCAACACAGCCCATTCCACACTGGGATAGGTTTAATTCTTGGGAAATTTTTGCTTATATCCAACCTCAATCTGTCTGCAACTTCTACCACTCTAAGCTCCTTGAGGGCAAGACTTGCTTCATTTTTGTTTATTGAATTGAATTGAAATTTCCTCCTTCCCCCTTTGCCTAGCATAGTGTTTGGCACATAGTAGGTATTTAATTTAAATTGAATCGAGTTACTCCCAGTTTGACCCATTGGGGCCAAGAAGAACAAACAATGTAATCATTCTTTTATATGATAGCTTGTCATATATTGGAAAATAAGTATCATATTCTTCTCTAAACAAAATTCTCTCCTCCAGGCTAACCACTACCCTTTTTCTTTCACAAACATTCACAAGGTCTTCTCAAACCTTTAACTATCCTAGTCTCTAGCTTGCTAATATAATTGCCAATATGTGGAACTAAGAACTAAAAATGGTATCCCAGATGTGGCCTGATAAGGACAGAATGCAATAGGATCATCATGACTTACCTCCTTCTGTACACCATGTTTCTCTTAATACACCCTGACAGTACATTAGCGTTTTTGGCAAGCATGTTCTATTGTTGCTATATGCAATACACTTTAAGAAAACACTCTCAAAACACAGATCTTTTCCAGAAAAAATTCTATTTTTAATAGCTAACATTTGCATAGCACTCTAAGGTTTGCAAAGCATTTTATGTATGTTATCTCATTTGTCCTTACATCAACCCTAGGATGTTAGTGCTATTACTATCTTCATTTTAAAGAAGAGGAAACTAAGATAGAGGTAAAGTGACTTGCCCAGGGTCACAAGGCAAGTAAATGTGTTATTAATGTGCAAATTATTCTTGCTCACATGGTCCTCAAAGGTGGTTTCTGCTTTAGGTTTATAATGTAATAAAACAGTCTATGGAGACAGATGTCTGCAGGCCAGGTAAATCTCCAGTGACTAAACTGTGTATATCCCATGGAAATACAGCTAAGTCCCTGAAGACTCACTCCATCTGCCAAGATTGGTCTCCAGGGGTGCTACCACAAGAATAATGCTAATAGTGCTAGTTATACCTTTTACAAAGTGTTCACTTTTCAAAGCACTTTGACTGTCATCATTTCTGCCTCTTCACTGCGCAGTGTAATGCTTAAGAGTCCACAATGAGGCAGGAGACGTTTATAATTATTCTGATGAATAAGTGGAGCAATCAGCTACAAGTAGTTGAACCTTCTTCCCCATCTCACACAAATTCAGTTACAAAGGAGACTCCACCAATGACATTTCTTTGATGTCTATGCCTTCTATAGCCCCAATTCAGCCAGCACCTGCTTGAGTGCCCATGATAGGCTCTCAATAGATCTTCTTGATTCCATTGTCTCTCCACTCTGATCTATCTAGAGTCTAGATTATATAACTATAGCCTAGTTCCCTGCTCCACACTCCACTCCCTATAGGGAAGTACACTGTTCCTTTGCTCTAACAATCAACCAACAATCAAGATGCAAAGAAAGACAAAAACAGTCCTCACCATCAAAGAGCTTAGTGTTTAATAGGAGGGATAATGTGTGTATGTATGTATGTATACATGTGTGTTTATATACACACTTAAAAGAGGATGCAATAGAAGGAGGGGGAGGGGACAGGAAGAGCATCCTACAGAAAGTAAGGCTTGAGAGGAGTCTTGAAGCCAGGGAAATAAGAGGGGGAGATGATAGGGCAGAACATTCTATACATGGGCAATGTATACAATGTATACAATGTATACCATTGTAACATAACAACCCCGGAAAAGGCATGGAGACAAGAGACAGAGCATAATGGGTAAGAACCAGCACACTGGCCCCCAGAATAGCTGGGCTACAGGGTACAGAGGGCAGGAAAGGAGATGGTAATAGGCAGTGAGGCTAGAAAGACAGGAAGAAGTCAGGTTGTGGTTTATACCTGATGCAAAAGGTAATTGGGTGGCAAGGAAGAACCAAGATGGCAGAGAGAAAGGAATAAAAGCAGTGAACTCCTCTTCACAAACTTCTTCAAACAGATCTAGAAAATGTATCAGACCAAATCCTGGGGGGGAGGGGAGGATCAGAAAAAAAAGTCACAATGAGTCATCTGTCCAGCTCAGTTCAGCATAGGGAGGCACGAAAGTATGGGAAAGAACATGGGATGGGGTTGGGCTAGGAGCAGGAATAAACTGATTAACCTCAGTGGGTCTCAGTTTCCTCATTTGTAAAATGAAGGAGGTGTATTCAGTCTTCAACAAGGTGCCTTCAATCAATCAATGAACATTGATCAAGCACCTACTGTCTCCCAGATAATATGCTAAGTACTGAGGATAAAATGTTAAAAATGACATAAAGTTTGTTCTCTGGAAGCTTGATTCTGTATAGGGAGATAACATGTACATATGCCAATAATATGCAGAATAAATGTCAGATTATTAGTGAGGGGACCTCTAGCAGTTGGAGGATCAGGATAGGCTTTGAGTAGAAATGGTGCTTGAGTCACATCTTGAAGCAATTGAGGAATTCTGTGAGGCAGAGGTAATGAGAGAGTACACACAGGCATGGGCCAGGGAGGTGGGAAAGGGAGGAAATGGAGATGGGGGATGTGTTAGGGAAAGTGAGAAGGCAGCTTTTATAGAACCATAAAGTGTGGGAAAGGGAGTAATGAACAATGGGGTTGGTAAGATAGGTTAGAGCTCTATTCTATGTCTGGTTCAGATTTCTAAGATGCTTCTGATCAGGCCTTGTTTTCTTAAACTGTTTGCTGTTTACCCAATTCCCCAGGGAGCCAGAAACATACTTCAGAAGTAGATATTTAGTATGGGCTTTAAGGAAGAGTTTGACTTCCTGAGACAGATTCTCATCTGGGTTTACACAAGGAAGAACTGGCTTTTATATCTCCACATATACATGTGCTCTCCAGGCAGCAAAGGGTGAATAGAATGAACCATTGCCAGTAATGTGTTTGCAAAGGGGCGGGTTACAGTGTTTTGCATGTAGTTAAAACTAGGAAATGAGTCTGTGGAAAAAATTCTGCATGAAATAGCTTTTAAATGTACTTGTTCATTATTCGTACAAGCATTTATCTTAAAAGGATATGCTCATCTGTTCCAGTCACTAACGTTTATACCCATCCAGGCCACAATTAACTCCTGTTGAAAATTTAGTTTTCATGGTTATTATGGGAGTTAATCATTTTTATGGATAAAGCCAATTTAAACATTTGAACCAGGCATCTCTGGAAGAATCAGTTAGCCCATAATGGTTGTGCACATCTCTGCGTTCAGACTGTCAAGTCTCTAACAATGCTCCACAAAGCGAAATAAACTCAATGGGCCTCGTGCAAAAGACATACATGTGTTCTGAACCCTACTTCTTCCTTTAGATGACTACATGCACATTTTATGTTGACATTTACTAAATGATGTTTTCTAGGCATGGTTTTTGAGCTTTATATGCCATATTAGTAAAACCTGAAAGAACAAGTTTTCATTAGTGATTATTACCTTAAAAATGCATTTCATTAAGACGGCACGGTGGTGTAATAGAAAGAACACTGGACAAGCTTTACAGTGAAAGTACACTGGGTTTGAAGCCAGATGACTCAAGTTCAAATGCTGATTCAGTCAGTGACTATCTAGGTAACCTTGGGCAAATCACTTAATCTCTTTGGGACTCAGTTTTCTCATGAATGAAATGAGAGGGTTAGACTAGATGACCAGCGGGATGTCTTTTAACTTTAAATCTCTTATCAAGCTGGATTCCATTCCTAATCTCACCCCTTACATTTATATTTACCATAAAAACTTGTGTAAGGCATATGACATCAGATTATTTTTTAATCCGTAAAATAATAATGACAGTAATAATAGATAATATATACATATATGTACATATATAGTGCATACTATGTGTCAGGAACTTAACAAATATCATTTCATTTGATTTTCACAATAAACTTGGGAGGTAGGAATTACTATTATTCTCATTTAACAGATGAGGAAACTAAGTCAGTCAAAGATTAAGTGACTTGCCCAGAGTCTAGTAAGTGTCTGAGAATGGATTTGAATTCAGTTCTTCAATATTCTAGGCCCACACTCTATCCACTGTACCAACTAACTTCCCTTAAAAGAGAAAATCATAACTGCCCTATACTTCAAGGGGTTGTTATAATCAAAGGAGATAGATAATGCATTGAAACTTCTTGCAAATTAGTATTCCATCACAATCATATATACCACAGCTTCATAAAGCACTATGTGAAAACACAGTACAATTATTTTTTTATGTTTATTATGGAACTTTTTACCAAATGGTCTACCTATGCAACTCCAGCCAAAACAGTGGCAAAAATAGACATCCACTTCAGCCATTCTAGAAAGTAGTTTAGAACTCTTGTTGTGAAGAGAATAAGAGTGAAACCAAGACCTGGGTGTGGATTTATTGATCAAGCTCAACTGCCTGGAGTATACACTCAAATCAGGCATCCCTGAATAAGGGAACACACAGTGCTTATAAAGGCAAAAACCACAATTGGGAAGGGGATGGCATAAGCAATAATATACAGAATCCAAGAACAGCCATTAGTTAGATCTATAGCTCAGGGCTAATTTGGGAATCATGGCACAAGGGCACGACCTTCCTTGTGACAGGGGTCCCTCCCAGAAGAGGGTGGAGGGTACAGGGTAGAGAGCACAGGGAGAGTGGAAGTTCCCAGATCATGCTGGGGTAATGAAACAGGCCAGGGTCATGTTCTGGGTAAAGGGTGTGGGGGACTCTGCTTGGTCAGCATTCTGTGTGGGGCCCTTGCTTGGTCAGCATACCAGAACAGGATGGTCTCTTGCAGGAGATAGACTTGCCCCATGATCTTTATTCAGACTTGCACCATGTCCCTTATACAAGATGCTACTTCAAGGCTTACTGATTTAGGGAATTACTAACTGGGGGAAAAATGAGGGTGCAAGAGACTATTTTTAGTCTTCACTTTTACCCAGGACTACACGTTTAAACTGTTACAAGCAGTTATAGGGTTTAGAATAGAGACAAAGACAAATATAAAGGGGCTTAATGGTAGGCTCCAAATCAGGTGGCATGTGATTTGGGTTAGGGTACAACATTTTGAGCCTCAAAAGTTACAAAACTGTACATTCTCATTGGCCCAGCTATACCACTATGAGGTCTATGCCCCTGAGGAGATCAAAGAAAGAGAAAAAGGACTTATATAAATATCTGTGGCAACTAAGGTACACACCTATTGGGGAATGGCTAAGCAAATGATGGCATAAAATGCAATGGAATACCATTGTAACATAAGAAATAATGCTCTAGGGCAGAGCCAAGATGGCGGAGTAGAAACAGCACTTCCAAGGTGCTCTGCCTCACACAACTTCCAAATAATGTAAAAGGGGACTCTGAACAACTTCTGGAGCCCCAGCACCCATAGAACTATACAGAGAAGCTAACCTCCCGCTGAGGACAGCCCAGCATCCCTGCAGGGAGCAGCAAGTGCAGCACTCTGAGAGCAGGCAGCCCAGGCTGGGAATCAACAGCGCAGCGCTCTGGAAGCTGAGCCCAGGCCCGAGTGAGCCACGGTTTTAGCCCTAGGGTGGCTGGGCCAGCAGCTGGCTGGAGGGACCCCAGAACACCAGCAGTTGTGGCAATTCCAGAATTATCAGCAGAGATATGCCTAGGACAAAGTGAGAGGTTAGAGCCCTATGGACTTTGGGACCAGTATTTGGGGAATGTGTGGCTTCCTCCCCTGGGGGCAAAAAGCTGCTGAAGAAACTGGGCACAGAAGCCATTTTGCAGCATCAGTGGCAGCTCTATCTCCAGGTCTGCGAACTGTAGGGAGATCCAGCAATCAGTCTGGGGGTTAATCGCTCTTGCTTTAACCTGCTTGGATCTGGATTGTGGTCTGGTGGGGGGAAGTTTGGTGTGGGTATCCAATTTGCCAGAGTGGGTGGAGGCTTTACAGAGGCCACCCAAACCTGTGGAAGTTGTGAAGACCCCACGTTTGGGATGGAAGCTATCCTGTCTGGTGGCAGAGTCCTACTGTGGCAACAAACCCCAAAATCAAGCAATTAAGTGGCAACATGCCTAGGCAAAAGAAACAAAATAAACAGAAAAACTCAACATTGGACTCCTATTTTAGGGGCAAAGAGGATCAAAGCATGGAGGAGGACTGTGAGGTCAGAACTCCTGTACCAAAAGCCCCAAATGAAAATACAAGCTGGCTACAGGCCATAGAGGACCTTAAGAAGCAGATAAGAGAAGTGCGGGGGGTGAATTGGGAAGAGAAATGATAAAGATGCAAGAAAAGTATGAAATGACAGTCAACAGCCTGACTGAAGAAAATAACACCTTAAAAAATAGACTAACTAAAATGGCAAAAGAGGCTCAGAAAGACAATGAGGAGAAGAATGCCTTAAAAGGCCAAATTTGCCAGATGGATGAAGAATCTCAAAAGCTCACTGAGGAGATTCATTCCTTCAGAGTTAGACTGGAGCAAATGGAAGCTGGTGACTTTATGAGAAATCAAGATGCTGTTAAACAGATCCAAACAAATGAAAGAATAGAAGGCAATGTGAAATATCTCATGGGAAAAACCACTGACCTGGAAAATAGATCCAGGAGAGATAATTTAAAAATTATTGGACTATCTGAAAGCCATGATCAAAGAAAGAACCTAGAAATCATCCTTCAAGAAATTCTCAAGGAAAATTGCCCTGATGTTTTAGACCCAGATGGGGGAAATAGAGGTTGAAAAAATCCACCAATCACCTCCTGAAAAAGATCCCCCCAAAAAAACTCCCAGGAATATTATAGCCAGGTTCCAGAATCCCCAGATCAAGGAGAAAATACTACAAGCAGCCAGGAAGAAACAATTTCAATATTGTGGAAACACAATCAGAATAGCACAGGACCTGGCAGCTTCTACACTGAGGGATTGAAGGGCATGGAATATGATATTCCAGAGGGCAAAAGATCTGGGATTGAAGCCAAGGGTCACCTACCCAGCAAAACCGAGTATCTTGTTTCAGGGGAAAATATGGTCACTCAGTGGAATAGAGGACTTTCAAGCATTCTTGAGGAAAAAACCAGAGTTGAATAGAAAATTTGACATCCAGACACAAGAAGCAAGAGATGCCTGAGAAGGTAATCAGGGAAAAGAAATCAAAAGGAACTTATCAAAGTTGAACTATTTACATTCCTATATGGAAAAACAATAACTGTGACTGATGAAATCTTTCTCATTATGAAAATAATTGAAGAAGGGTATATGGTCATATGAATACATATGTGAATGTGTGTATATATGTTTACAGTTATACATGGATAGAGGGCACAGGTTGAATTTGATGGGAAGGGATGATACTTAAGGGGTGAAGTTAAGAGGTGAGAGAGGAAAGTGGCAAGAGGAGATGGGGAGAGACAGGGTAGGGTAAACTATCTCATGTAGAAGAGGCAAGGGGAAGTAGTTGCAGGGGAGGGGAAGAACAGGAAGACAAAAAGGAAAAACCATATTCTCATTGAAGTTGGCTCAAGGAGAGAATCACATACATACTAAATGGGATATTTCACCCTGCAGGAGAGTAGGGGAAAGGGGGATGAGAGGGGAGATGATGGAGGGGAGGGAATTCTGGGGGGAGGGGAGGTTGAAAGTACCCACTTTCAAAGAGGGACAGGATCAAAGTAGGGAATGGGCCAGGTGGGAGGTGAGATGGGTGGGAGGGAAATATAAGCAGTCTTTTATAATATATCTTCTGTGGTAATGTTTTGCATAGCTATAAGACCCCTCATCTTACTTATCTTCTCAGAGGGAGTGGGTGACAAGGGAGGAAGGGAATGGATCTGAAAATCGAAGTTTTAAAATTAAATGTTTCATAAGATGTCCAGGCATTGGGGCTCAGAGATTCACCTTGCCCTAATGGCAAAGTCGAAGGGGGCATGGGAGAAGATATGGGAGAGAGCAGATTGGATGAGGGGATATCTAGTGGGACTGCTATTCTGGACTGGGGGGTAGGGAAAAATGGGAGAAAATTATAACTCAAAATCTGGTGGAAATGAATGATGTAAACCAGAAGTTAATAAAGCATTCGTTTAAAAAAAAGAAGAAATAATGCTCTAGACAACTTCAGGGGAAACTGAGAAGACTTTTACGAACTGATGCAGAGTAGATGATTAGAAATAGGAGAACAATTTATACAATGACAAAGTTATAAAGAAAAATAATGTATAATGACTTTTGAACTCTGATTGATGTAATGACAATCCTTGAGTCCAGAGAATATGAAATATGCTACTCACTTCCTAGGAGAGTGGTAGTTGACAAAATGCAGAATAGGACAATTTTTAAATGTGGACAATGTGAGGATTTGTTTTTGCTAGACTATGCATATGAAAGTTGTATTTTTCATTTTTTTATTGTTCAATGAGGAGGGAGATTATGGAAGAGAGAAATAACAAATACTTATAGAAAGAAATATTTTAACGGGAAAAAAAGAAACACTAGCCATACAAAGATGGCAACCTTACTTACTATAAACTCCACAAAATAGAGCACTTACACAAATATTTAGTTATTGAGCTTCTACAGTAGTCAATTTTACATAATAACTCATAACAGATAAATGGGCATAATTTAGATACCATTAAGACCTCACACTTTCAAGTTTCTTAACCCTTTAATGCCTTCAAGCTACTCTCTAAAGCAATAAGGTGCAGAGCATTTGCCAATTTGAAATGACATAGTTTCATTACCCTGAATCCTCTCAACCATTGGAATCACAATTATTCACTCACCTAGAATTCATTAACTACCTACTATGTAGCAGTCACTGTACTACATGTGGGGGAAATATAGAAAGGCAAAAAGTTAGTAACTACTCAAAAGAAGCCCACAATGAATGGGGAGAGACAACATGCAAACATCTATGTACAAACAAGATATACATCAAGCAGATAGAGGGTAGCTTCAAAGCGAAGACCCTCTCATCAAGGAAGATTAAGACAGTTTTCTTATAGAAAGGGAGAGGCTAATTAACACTGAAAAAAAAAAAGAGTCAGACATGGTACCTAGCTCACAGATCATTCCACCTCCATTGACCCTTTGTAATTCCATTGGAAAATTATTGAGTGAGCCAGACTAGTCATATTCTAAAGTTCTTTCCCACCTCTAAGATTCTGTGAAATTCTGTGAGTTTAGCAAAGCCAGAGCAACATGCTATAATGGAAAGCACAGGACTTATAGTCAAAAGACTCAGGGTTCAAATATAATCTCTGTTGCTATCTG
The DNA here is from genome assembly GCA_011680675.1 of Gymnobelideus leadbeateri. Lineage (NCBI taxonomy): Eukaryota > Metazoa > Chordata > Mammalia > Diprotodontia > Petauridae > Gymnobelideus > Gymnobelideus leadbeateri. Next base: position 219,304 of record WOXC01008568.1, read on the forward strand.
CGAAATTAGTCACTAAACCTCTCTGGGCTTCAAGATCCTTGTCTTTAAGAGGGAAACATTAACCCTTTTTTCTGTAAGGTCCTTCCAATTCTAAAACCTACAAACTTACAAGCCAGGAACAATGTTTACCATTTTACAAATAGAAGAGCTAAAGGCACAGAGATGCAAGCATTTCTATATATTTTACTTTCTTTGTATCACCCAAAATACTTATCATGCCACCATACACGGGGCAAGTATTTAATAAATCCTCAGATGAACAAAGGAAAACATGGGAGTAAAATGAGTCATGGAATTTAAGTATCACAGCACCCAACTTTGTATTCAATCTTCTAAGGTATTTCACCTTTAACACTTTGTCCCATGTCACCTGAAATTATTGATATAAAGCTCACTATCAGTTAAGATTCTCTTCATGAAATAGCTTTGCAAATTATTATTGGTATGCAAACTGGTAACAGGCAAGGAACATTACTCTTGAATCTCCTAATTTTAATTGGCACACCATCATGCATTCTGGTGCTGCTAATGGCTTAGTTTGTAGATTAAGATCAGTAGACCTGAACTGCAGTACAACATTAGTTACCAATAAAAAGAGCAAAAATACTGAATGATGATAAAAACTGGCCATTCCCAATCAGAAAGATGATGATTTCTCCTCATCATCCCCAAGGTTCAGGACCCTATTTAAATGGCCATTTGTAAAAGGAGCTGGATTAATGTTGTCTGCTTGGTCAGACAATTTCTGAACAGTTGGTAAATTGGAATGATTTGCTATGTATGTGCTGATATTATTGGTAGACCCTGGAATCTTGCTGAAAGATTTGCTCACAAATGACATTGTGGCAACTGATAGAGCTGTTTCTTTCACCAGGAAACAAAATATTTTAAATGCAGAGAATCTGTCACTATTTAAAGCAAATATTTTTCCAAGGGGATTAACCATCCCTGTTATTTCTGATGTCCTTTTGCACAATGATAAGTAATCAATCTATCGTGCTGATTTCTCATAGAGCCCCAAGCATCTATCATCAGCAGGGAAATGAAAACCACCAAATGCAAGAGGAACTGATGGTAAAAATATATTCTTACAAATTATATAAAATGGATGGCCAGGGATACTAAAATTCTAGAATGTGCCACTTTCCTTCTCTGAGGGAATGACTAGCAACAGCTGGCCAAGAATAAGGGGGCAGACAGAGGACAAAGAAGGACAGTCTGGTTTAAAAAAATTAAAGCAAAAGGAGTTCAGGCTACATCTACTTGCCTGATGCCAATGTTTATTCTCCCCTCTTTGTGCCTTATAAATGCCCATCTTCTTAGGTATTTCACATTTCAGAAAGGCATCAAGAAGGGTTTGATGGGTACCAGAAGAGTTCTTTGGGGAAAGAACAAAAAAAGCAAAATTGGAAGGCTAGGAGGCACTATTGAACAGTGGAAAGAATGTTCAATTCAGAATCAGAACACCTGGATTTGAATCTCACCTCTTTCAATTACTACCTGTGTGACCTTGGGTGAGTGATGTGACCTGTCTGGGACTCGGTTTTCTCATTTATTAAATTAGAGGGTTGGACTAGATGGCCTCTAAGGTGTCTTTCTGTTCTTTATCTATGATCTTATTTTTATAAGTTCCTCCCTCCAACTCCCAAGCTCTACTCTTGCTATAGACTATAGAGTGGGTATTCCTTGTTTGTTAGAGGTAATAAAGATAAGAGACAGGATTTCTAGGTATGAAGCCAAGATAGCAGAGTAGAGAACGTTCAGCTAAGCTCTCTTAACATGCACCTTCAAATAACTTCAAAATAAAACCTCAAATCAAATTTGGGAGTTATAGAGCCAACAAAAGGTCAGAGTGAAATATTCTTCTAGTCCAAGGCAACTTAGAAGGGAGATTTGTGACTCTGGGGTCAATGCAGGCCCAGAGTCCATGTGGGATGCAACAACAATGGTGGGAATAGGTGGTGGCAAAAGAAGTACCAATCATTCCAAAGGACTGATGATTAAAAATGCTATCCACTCTAAAGAGAGAACTGATGAATTCTGATGACCAGTTGAAGCACTTTTTTAAACTTTATTTTTCTTAAGTTTTGTATGTGTGTTTTCTTTTACAACATGGCTAATATGGGAATGTTTTACATGACTTCTCATGTTTAATTGATATCTTCTTGCTTGCCTTCTAATGGGTTAGGGGAAGGTAAGGAGGAAAGGAGAGAATTTGAAATTCATTTTTTTTAAATGAATGTTAACATTTTGTACAGGTAATTGGGATTATTTATCTACATAAATAAAAATGCATTCAAATATGTGAGGCAGCATACTATATTAGAAACAATAGTGGATTTAAGTCAGAGTACTTTCATTTAAATCTCAGCTCTGCTACCTACTACCCATGTGATACTATGAAAGCTACTTCAGCTCTCTGGGAATCAGTTTCCTCATCTATAAAATGAGAAACAGTTAATGGCTAAAATCTCTTAATCTTTGGTAAAAGTTCTGCCCCTCTCAACTCCTGATACTTGGAGAGGTAAAGGACATTTGAGCTCATGGCAAGAAGAGGACAGGGACAGACCTATTCTTTCAGTATTATGATAACCTTGAGACCGTCTCCATAAATGAAGGAGGAAACGATGAAAGGAAAGTGATATTGGGATGGAGTTATAACCAATTGACTGCGCTGAGTCATTAACTAGCATTATGATTTAAATTAAGGTACTGGAGAGCAATCTTGTGCCTTTTATTAAGTAGAGCAGACCAAGGCATTCCCAGAGTCCAAAAGCAGAACAAAGAACACAAAATTTTGCCTTATAATAGAAAAAAAAAAACTTCACTTTTAATAACTGACTCAGTAATGGTCTGAAGGAGCTCCAGCTGATGACTTCTTCAAAGCCCTTGAAATATTTCACAGTTGGACAAGAGATGCCCTGCTGGTCCCATCATGGATCAAGTCCTTGTGGTAAGCAATGTGCCAAGAAGCACCAATAGTCTATTTCCTAACCTGGTAGGAATAAGGAAAGGGAATTATTGGGGACCTAAAAAAAGGAATCCAAGAAAAGCTGGCAAAGCAGAAAGTGATGGATGAGAACAGAATTCCCCCAGGGAATATCAAAGGAAGGGCATTCAGACATTCTCTCTTTCAACTCATACTTGATGGAGAATTTACTTTACCACATTCCTGATAAGCAATCATCCAGCCAGTACTTGGAACCCACCTCTTAAGAACAGACTATCAGCATTTGGGTTGGGATTTGGGTTTGTCTTGAAAGATTGGAAAAGGATGACATTTAATTTTTCCCAGAGAAAACTCCTGGTTCTCACAGAGATCTCACAGAGCATTTTTTAGCTGCCCATTAAGACCCCTATTAGCTATTTCTAGAGCAAGAACTATTCTTGATCTGTTTTTAACTGTCAATTCATTTGCCCCCAGGGCTCAGGGAGAAGTATTTTTACATAATTACAAATGTATTAAAATTATCATGAGTTGCCTAATATATGACTTACCTCACAGGGAAAGGGCTACATGAACCTTAAAGAACTATATAAATGTTAGCTGCCATTATCACCACTACCATCATCATTACCTTTTAAAAATATGCCCATACAACAACAGTGAAACTCTGAATAATCAACCTATATTACATATGTTGGTGAGAAAGACGCTGTCCCATTTCCCAGCCATAATAAGGCAGCTGTGATGAATTATAAATATTCAGACAAGCAAATCACCTAGTAACTAAATAAAAAGGGGAAAGTAGTCAGAACACAGAAATCATTATTGGTATAAGATTTTTAAAACATTGGAGAGCTCCAATATGGCCCCTGGGGCAAAGAAACCACTATGTACATTTTCATCCAGAAGTTGTTGTTGGCTAACTTTTCTGAAGTGATATGGAGAAAGCATCTTGTTTCCCCTGAGAGATGATCTTGCATTCAATACCACAATGTAGCAAGGACACATCATATTCCCTAACTCAGTACATCCTTTTAGTTCTATGTGACAAATCGGTCTAAAGTTGTCCATTTAATAGTGAGAATTTGGGATAGGATTTCAATGGACTCACTAAAAGGAGGGAATCTAGAAATTCCTAGGGATCATCTCATTCAAAATCTTAGCCTAGGTTGCTAGATTGTAAGTTTGCTACCAACTTCAATTCCTATGCCTCCTTCAAGGCCAACTTTAAATTCTACCTCCTTAATGAAGCATTTTCTGATCATACCAACCAAAGAAGAGCTCTAACTTCCACATCATAGCTCAAGATCAGTATTGAACCTTGTGGCAGGTGAAAGACAAAATGACTGAGGAAACAAAGGTTTGAGCTTCCAAGCATAATGATTTAGTAAGCAGTATGTGCCAGTTGTTCAACAAACTGGGACCAGGCCCCCTCAGCTTTAGCACTGGAACCCAAATGCAAGAGGAGACATTTTTTACATTAAAAACAATTAAATAAGATCAATTAATTAATAGAAAATAATCAACAGGGTACAGGTAGTAGGATACAAAATTAAGTAACCTGATTTCTAATTGGAGGAAAGATTAGGGACTTTCCAAGTTGGAAGGGAGAGAGCAAACAGGTGCAATCCTCTGAATTCAGAAAAAAAAAAAGGTGTCCTACTCCCCACCCCACCCCAACATCTGTATTTAATCAAAGGTACATAGAAATAATAACTGACTCATTAGTTCATGGTTAGTTTTAAGATAAGATATATAGGTTGCTTGAGATACATAGTTATGAGAAAACTCTTTGCATCATTCTTTGGGTCTGACTGGGTTTCTGATCCTTAGTTAAGGGTCCCTAAGCATCAGGTAGAGGTGGTCCAGTTTCCCAAACACTCAGGGCTAGGCTTAAACAATGCAATAAAATTTTCTCATAATTTTCATAATGGAATAGAGTTTTCTCACAAGACAGAAATTCGACAAGACCCATAATTGAAAAGAAAGGGAATGGAGCTAGATCTAGTACTGAGTCACAAGATGGCGGGAGTGTGATTCACTCAATTCCCACTATCACTAATCCCCTCACCCTTCCCTAATCCTTTTTCTCTATTTCACTTACCTTCTCTCTAACAATAGAGTTCTGAGGAATTTTTTAAAGAATCAATACCAGCAGTGAAAATCCAGTTTTCTCTGCCTGTATATACTAAATGCAAGGGGCCACAGAGTGGAAAAAGAAGAGGTACACTTCTCAGAGCTACTGCCAACAAATGCTCTCTTCTGCCCTGACAACCCAATTGCACTGGCTTCTTCCAGTCTTAACCTCAATGGTTGTGCCACAGTGCTCTGAGCTAAAAGATGCATTAGAGATCAAGGTAGAGGGTACAGAATAGGCTATCTTTACTGCACCAGAAGCTTGAGTGTCATAAGCAAAGAAGACAATGCCCCACCCAAGAATATTCATTAATAAACAGGTAATCAAGTATTTTACTAAGTACCATTACTATTTACTTCTTAGCATACTAAGCTCTATGAAAAGTGTAAAAATAATTTAAAGCCTAACTTCAAGGAGCTTACTTACTAATTGCGACAAGAAGGTACAATTATTTATATAAAGACAGGTTGAAAGAGTTAAGGAATCTTTCATTATAAAAAAGAAAAGATTTAGGGGGACATGACAGCTATCTTCAAGTATGTGAATAGTTATTACGTATAGCAGTGATTAAACTTGTTATGATTGGACCCATTTGTAAGAATTAAGACCAAGAAGTGGGAATTACAGAGATGTATTTCACTACATAAAAAGGAAGATTTCTTAACAATTAGAGTCATCCAAAAGTAGAAGTGAATATCTTAGGCAGAGCCAAGATGGCGGAGTAGAAACAGCTCGTCCAAGCCACTCTGCCCCCAGATTCCCCCCAAACTATGTAAAAGGGGACTCTGAACAACTTCTGGAGCCCCAGCACCCACAGAACAACACAGAGAAGCTAACCTCCCGCTGAGGACAGCCCAGCAGTCCTGCAGGAAGGACCAGCGCAGCGCTCTGGGAGCCGGCAGAGTGCAACGGCACAGAGCGCAGGAAGCGAAGCCGAGCAGAGCCCAGGTCCGTGTGAGCCGAGGTTTTAGCCCCAGGGTGGCAGGGCCAGCAGCCGGCTGGAGGAACCCCAGAACACCAGCAGCTATGGCGACTCCAGAATTATCAACATAGACATGCCCAGGACAAAGTAAGAGGTTAGTGTCCTATGGACTTTGGGACCTGTATTTTGGGGAATGCGTCAGCTCCCTCCCCTGGGGGCTAGAAGCTGCTGAGGAGACATGCCATTTTGTAGTTTTCAGAAGCAGCTCCAGCTCCTGGCCTGCAATTAATTGTAGGGAGATCCAGTGATCAGTCTTGGGGAGGTAATCGCTCTTGCTTTAACCTCCCTGGATCTGGATTGTGATCTAGGGTGGAAGTCGTGGGTGGGTTTACAGCTTGCCAGAAACAGAAGTTGCCCCCTACACGTTCGGGACGAAAATTCCTCTATCTGGCCTTAAAGCCATAGTGTGGCAACAAGCCCAAAAGTCAGGTAATCAAGTGGCAACATGCCAAGGCAAAGGAAACAGAAAAATGCAACCCTGGACTCCTATTTTGGGGGCATAGAGTGGGAAAAGGACTGTGAGGTCAGAAGTCCTGCTCCATAAGCCCCAGGGGAAAACATGAGCGGGTTACAGGCCATAGAGGACCTTAAGAAGGACTTTAAAAATCAAATAAGAGAAGTGGAGGAAAAATTGGAAAGAGAAATGAGAAGGATGCAGGAAAAGTATGAAATGAGGGTCAACAGCCTGACTGAGAAAACAACACCTTAAAAAATAGACTAACTCAAATGGCAAAGGAGGCCCAAAAGGGCAATGAGGAGAAGAATGCCTTAAAAAGTCGAATTTGCCAGATGGAAAAAGAATCTCAAAAGTTCACTGAGGAGATTCATTCCTTCAGAGTTAGACTGGAGCAAATGGAAGCTAGTGACTTTATGAGAAATCAAGATGCTGTTAAGCAGATCCAAACAAATGAAAGATTAGAAGGAAATGTGAAATATCTCATGGGAAAAACCACTGACCTGGAAAATAGATCCAGGAGAGACAATTTAAAAATTATTGGACTACCTGAAAGCCATGATCAAAGAAAGAACCTAGAAATCACCCTTCAAGAAATTCTCAAGGAAAACTTCCCTGATGTTTTAGATCCAGAGGGCAAAATAGAGGTTGAAAGAATCCACAGATCACCTCCTGAAAAAGATCCCAAAAAGAAAACTCCCAGGAATATTATAGCCAGGTTCCAGAATCCCCAGATCAAGGAGAAAATACCAAGCAGCCAGGAAGAAACAATTTCAATATTGTGGAAACACAATCAGAATAGCCCAGGACCTGGCAGCTTCATACTGAGGGATCAAAGGGCATGGGATATGATATTCCAGAGGGCAAAAGAACTGGGAATGAACCCAAGGGTCACCTACCCAGCAAAACTGAGTATTTTGTTTCAGGGGAAAATATGGTCATTCAGTGGAATAGAGGACTTTCAAGCATTCTTGAGGAAAAAACCAGAATTGAATAGAAAATTTGACATCCAGACACAAGAAGGAAGAGATGCCTGAGAAGGTAATCAGGGAAGAGAAATCAAAAGGAACTTATCAAAGTTGAACTATTTACATTCCTATATGGAAAAACAATAACTGTGACTGATGATATCTTTCTCACTATGAAAATAATGGAAGAAGGGTGTGTGGTCATATGAATACATATGTGAATGTGTGTGTATATGGACAGAGGGCATAGGTTGAATTTGTTGGGAAGGGAGAATACTCAAGGGATGAAATTATGAGGTGAGAGAGGAAAGTAGCAAGAGGAGATGGGGAGAGATAGGGTAGGGTAAACTATCCCATGTAGAAGAAGCAAGGGGAAGTGGTTGCAAGGGAGGGGGAGAATAGGAAGGGAAAAAAACAAGGCAAATCCACATTCTCATTGAATTTGGTTCAGGAAGAGAATGACATACATACTAAATGGGATATCTCAACCTGCAACAGAATAGGGGGAAGGGGGATAAGAGGAGGGATGATTGATGGGGGGGGGGCATCCTTGGGGGGAGGGGAGGTTGGAAGGACCCACTATAGAAGAGGGACAGGATCATGTAGGGAATGGACTAGGTGGGGGGTGGGATGAGTGGGAGGGAATTATAAGCAGCCTTGTACAATATATCTACTATGATAATGTTTTGCATAGCTAGACATGTACAACATATACTGAATTACTTATCTCCCAGAGGGAATGGGTGACAAGGGAGGAAGGAAATGGATCTGAAATTCGAGGTCTTAACATTAAATGTTTCAAATATATATAAATACTATTATTAATACTCTTGCTTATAATTGGGAGATAAGATGTGCAGGCATTGGGACACAAAGATTCACCTTCCTCTAATGGAAAAGTCGAAGGGGGTATGGGAGAAGGTATGGGAGAGAGCAGATTGGAGGAAGCGATATTTTGTGGGACTGCTATTCTGGGAGGTTGGGTAGAGGAATAACGGGGGGGAAATGATTGTAACTCAAAATCTGGAGGAAATGAATGATGTAAAACAGAAATTAATAAAGCATTTGTTTAAAAAAAAAAGAAGTGAATATCTTAGAAAGTAATGGAACTATTCAGGCAGCTAGATGGCAAAAAGGACAGTGTCTGGCCTGAAATCAAGAAGAAGACTCATCTTCCTGAGTTCAAATCTGACATTATCTGTTACCCTGGACAAGTCATTTTACGCTGTTTCCTCATCTGTAAAATGAGCTGGAGAAGGAAATGGCAAATCGCTCCAGTACCATTGCCAAGAAAACCTTAAATGGAATCACAAAGAGTTGAATACAGCTTAACAAGAGCAACCATAATGGGACTCCACTTAGAAGTCTTTGAGTGGAGGACAAAGGACCACTCGTAAGATATGTTAGAGAGAATTCTTCAGGTATTGCTTAAACTAGAGAGTCTCTGAGATGCTTTTCAACTGCGAGCTTCTAGGATTTTTCATTTAAGCACAGATTAAGCCAAAAAGACAGACTGCTGTTGCTTTGAGACAATATTCCCCAGGCAAGTGTTGGTTGGTATCTTTACTCTGGAGTTATCATTGTTCAATAGTCTCAGCAAAAATAGCAAAAAGTCAGGGGTGGGGAACCTGGGACCTTCAGGCTACATGTGGGCCTCTAGGTCCTCAAGTGCAGCCCTCTAACTGAATCCAAACCCAAATTGGGAATTTGCTATGAAGTTTGGATTCAGTGTAGGCAAATAGAATGAAAAACTCATTTTCAGATCTTGGTCTATGAATCCCCTAGTCTAGTTCATTAATCTGGAATGAGACCTCTTCCTTCATTGCATCCTTTTTTAAAAGTTCCCTGAGCCAGCCTGACTTTGGTTTGTAGCATCATTAGCTTTTTACCCTCAGCTCAACCTAAATGACACAACTTTAGGACAGCAAAGAATCCTTTTGACCACAGCTCTCCCACTCGTCACAGATTGCATCTATGAGTCCTGAAATGAGGGTTAAAGAAGTTGCTGGAAAGGCTGATGAGGAAATGAGTGCCATATGGTTCACGATCCATTTGCCTTTGCAGGTTTTGCAAGACCACAACATAGTCTTTTTGGGGACAGGCCAGAGTATCAAACAATATTCCTGACTATTGGCAGGCAACTTATGCTGCTGTTCCAAATAAATTTAGGGACCTCAATGACCAGCTATTTGTGCCCAGACTATCAGTCACAGCTGGCTCAACCTACATTGAGCAATGAAACTCTATTGTCTATCTACTCCCTAAGATTCAATTCAATCTAATTCAATAAATATTTAGCTATCCTCTAGAATGTGGAAGGCTCTGTGCTGTGAACAGTTCTAGTAATCCAGTTTGTCTGAAACACAGAATAAGTTTTGTTTATAAAACTGTATTAACAATGACCACACTCCACTATACACCCTAAGTTAACAAAATCACTTAATCTTTTGGGTTCCTGGGGGGAAAAAGGGTACTTAAGTGCATGCTGTTGTCTGCCTTTTCAGAGGACTATCTCTAGATCTCTAGATTTCAGAGGACTATCTCTAGAAATCAACTAGTCCTGTAGTTAATCAGCTCTGTCATTTTGCAAAGAAAGTGAGGCCCAGAGAGGTTAAGAGATTTTCCGAAGACCACATAGCTTGAATTTAAACCCAGGTCCTCTGACTACAAATAAAGTATTCTCTCCACTTCACCTTTTCATTCATTTATTAGGAGTAAGAACTTTGAAAGATTATTAAGCCTATTTTACCTGACTAAAGATGGACCCAACAGAGAAGCAAACATAATTTTGCAGCTACGAATTCAGGTTGCCAAACAATTCTTTAATGACCTTGCCACAAGAGCATTACCTCTCAATAGTTGAAAAAATTTAAAATATATTTACTAAATATTGTATTTTTTCACCAATTATACGTAAAAATAATTTTTAGTGTTCAGTTTTTTAAAATTTTGAATTCCAATTTCTTTCCTTCCCTTCTGCCCCTTCCCCTTCATTGAGAAAGAAATAAATTTAATATAGATTCTACATCGCAGTTGTGCAAAATACTTCCACATTAGTAATGTTGTGAAAGAAAAGAGACCCAAAAAAGTCCCCCAAATATCCAACAACCCAAGAGAAATAAAAAGTAAAAAAAATAGGATGCTTCAATCTGCATTCAGCCTCCATCAGTTCTTTCTCTGGAAGTGGATGGCATTTTTCATCATAAACCCTTCAGAACTGTCTTGGATCATTGTATTGCTGAGAATAGCTAAGGCATTTACAGTTGATTAATGTATATCATTGTTATTGTGTACAATGTTCTCTTAGTTCTGTTTATTTCACTTTGCATCAGTTCATGTAACCTTTCCATGTTATTCTGAGAGCATCTTGTTTGTCATTTCTTATGGTACAATAGTATTCCAATTACAATCATATACCACAACTTGTTAAGTCATTCCCCACTTGATGGGGAGTCACTTCAGTTTTCAATTCTTTCTATCTTGAGCCACCATTAAAAGAGAAGCTATAAATATTTATGTATATATAGGTCCTTTTCCTTTTTGTTTTCACCTTTATGTGATACAGTTCTAGTAGCAGTATTGCTGGGTCAAAGGGTTATATAGTTCTTTGGTAATAGTTCCAAATTGTTCTCCAGAATGGCTAGATCAGTTCACAACTCCAACAAAAATGCATTTGCAGCCCAACCATATTAAACCATATTCACTCAAACATTTGTCATTTTTTGTCATATTATCCAGTCTAATAGGTATAGGGTGGTATCTCAGAATTATTTTAATTTACATTTTTCTGATCAATAGTGATTCAGAGTGTTTTTATATGACTATAGATAGGTTTAATTGCTTCATCTGAAAACTGCCTGTTCATACCCATTTACCAGTTATCCAACTGGGGATTGGCTTATTTTTATGAATTTTACTCAGTTCTCTCTATATTTGAGAAATGAGGCCTTTACAATGAAACTTGTCAAAATTTTTTCAGGGTTATGATTACTGTGCTTTTCTCTCCACTTAATCAGCCCCCACCAATTTGTACTACTATTCCTCTCTCCTTTCACCCTGTCCAGTATTGTTTTTTATTCTATAACCTCCCCCAGTCTGCCCTCCCCCTTTCTTTTTATCAGTCCCATCCTTTCTTTCCCCTTCTAATGTATTATACAGTAAGACAGGTTTCTATACCCAACTGAGTATGTATTTTATTCCATGTTTGAGCAAATTCTGGTGAGAGTAAGGTGCAAGTTCTCCACCCACTACATCTTCTATCTTCCCTTCCACTGTAAAAGCTCTTTCACAACTCTTTTAAGTGAGATAATTTACCCCCTTCTACTTCTCCCTTTCCCTTTATCCCAGTGCATTTCTCTGTTTCAACCCTTAATTTTTTTTATATCATTCCATCATATTCAACTCATACCTATGCCCTCTGTGTATATACTTTCTAACTGCCCCAATAATGAAACAGTTCTTAGGAGTTATAAGGATCATCTTCCTACATAGGATTTCTCTTTCTTGATTTCCTTTTTATGCTTCTCTTGAGTCTTCTGTTTGAACATCAAATTTTCTACTCACCTCTGGTCTTTTCATCAGAAATGTTTGAAAGTCCTCTATTTCATTGAATGTCCATTTTTTCCCCAGAAGAATAAAATTCAGTTTTGTTGGGAAGGTGAGTCTTGGTTGTAATCCTATCTCCTTTGCTCTCTGGAATATCATATTCCAAGTCCTCCAATCCTTTAACATAGAAGTTGCTAAATTTTGTGTTATCCTGACCGTGACTACTTGCTGTATTTTCTCCTTGACCTGGGAGTTTTGGGATTTGGTTATACTATTTCTGGGAGTTTTTGTTTTCATATTTCTTTCAGGAGGTGATTGGTGGATTTTTTCAATTTCTATTTTACTTTCTGGAACTAGAATATCAGAACAGTTTTCCTCAATAATTTCTTGAAAGATGATGTATAGGCTCTTTTTTTTGTAAATCACAGCTTTCAGGTAACCCAATCTTTCTTAATTTATCTCTCCTCAATCTATCTTCCAGGTCTTTTGTTTTTCCAATTTTCTTCTTTTTTTTTATTCCTTTGATTTTGTTTTACTGTTTCTCAGTGTCTTGTGGAGTTATTAGCTTCTACTTGCCCAATTCTAATTTTTAAGGATTTATTTTCTTTAGTGAGCTTTTGTAACTCCTTTTTCCATTTGGCCAATTCTTCTTTTTAAGGAGTCATTTTCTTCACTGAATTTTTGTACCTCTTTTACCATTTGATCTATTCTGTTCTTTAAGGTTTTATTTTCTTCAGTATTTTTTAAGCCTCCTTTATCAAGCTGTTGACACTTTTCTCATAATTTTCTTGTATCATTTCTTATTTGTTTTCCAAATTTTTCCTCTATATCTTTGATTCTTAAAATTCTTTTTGAGCTCTTCCAGGAATTCTTTTTTTTTCCTGAGAACAAATCATATTTTTCTTTGAGGCTTTGGATGTAACAGTGTGACTTTGTTGTCTTCTTCTGAGTTTTATGCTTTGATGTTCCCTGTCACCATAATAACTTTGTATGGGAAGGTTCTTTTGTTTGCTTGTTTGCCCATTTTTCAGTCATTTTTTTACTTTTAACTTTATGTTAAGATGGGGCTCTTTTTTAACTCTAAGTTAAAGTTTTCTAGTAGAGAAAGCCCTGTCCCAAGTTTTATGCCTTTCTTGCTGCTGTACTTAGACCTAGCTCTGGGGGTATATAAGCTTGAAATTCTTCCAAAGTTGTATGATCCAAGGAAAGGTGTGGTCACTGCTCTCTTGGTCTGTGCTCTGATCTGCAAGAAACCACAAGCACACTTTTCCACCCAGGAACTGTGACCAGGGTGCCCACTCTCCTGCAGCTTCAAGCTCTGATTTGCTAGTGCTCCCTCTTTCCCTAGAATTGCTACCCAGCACTTCAACTGGGATCCACTATGGGCAATGCAACAGAATCCTGAACCTGGGGCCAACAAAGGGACTCCTGTAATCTCCTGAGCAGTTATCCAACCCCGCTACCCTCTGTTGACTAAGAGCTCTGGAAGCTGCTACTGTCATTGATTCAATCACCGACAAAGCCTGCTGCTGATTTGCTGGGACAGAGCCTATACTGGCACAGACTGAACTAAAATACCTTCTATTCTCACTCTGGTGAAGCAAACTTTGCCTGACAAGCTTGTAAGTTGTCTTGGGTTGGAAAATTATTTTGCTCTGTCCTTTTGTGGGTTCTTTGACTCCAGAATTTATTTTAAAATGTTAAAGTTTAGAGGAGAATTTGGAAGAACTCAGGTGAGCCCCTGCCTTTTCTCCTCCATCTTGGCTCTGCCCCAATAGCTGGTAATTTTATCAAATAAAGGAATCTCTGTATATGAATTTCCCATTCATCCTTTAATACCCCATTCAAATGTCATCTGTTAGAAGTCCTTTCTGACACCAAAACCTGCCATTAATAATTGTCTTTGCCCATTCAGATCTCACAAGAATTTTGTTTGTATCTCTCATGTGCATTTTTTGTATATTCTTCTATATGTTGGCTATCTGTATAAATGTTATGATGGCAGAGACTTTGTCTTATCTAAATTTGTATATTTATACATACAAAATTGTAAATTTTTATAACACAATGCTTATCTTAGTGTTCTCAAAAATAGGTATTCAATAAATATTTTTAGAATTTAATTGAAAGGAAATAATTTTTCTCCCATTGCCTCTTAGCATTAACCAAACTAAAATAAACCACTTCTTTTCCTAGTATAATAAGCTTAAAGCTAGAAGGATCCTAGGAACCATGGAGTCCAAATCTTTAATGTCACATATGAGAAAATTGAGTCACAGGAGAATTAAGTGACTTGCCCAGAATTGCAATGTTGGTAACTGTCTGCAACAGTATTTGGCCCCAGGTCATCCTGTCTTTGGCATTCAATTCAGGGGTGGGGAACGTGTAACCTCAAGGCCACTCTAGGTCCCCAAGTGCAGCCCTTTGACTAAATCCAAACTTCACAGAACAAATTCCTTTAATAAAAGTATTTGTTCTATAAAACTTGGACTTAGTCAAAACACTGTATCCAAGGACCTACATGTGGCTCTAAAAATCCACAGGTTCCCCATCCTTGGTCTATGTCATGCTACATTTGTTTTAACCCAATTTTGCCTCTATGTTAGGTCCTATAAGTATACCAGATACAGCTTTTTAAAAAAATTCTGGAGTACTTGTTCAAGCCAATTTCTTTTGAAAAACTTGCCATCAGTAGACAGATGAAGATGGTGGAATAAAGGCAAGGACTTACCTGAGCTATTCTAAATTATGCTCCAAATAACTTTGAAATAAGGCCTTAAATTGAATGCTGAAGTGGCTAAACTAACAAAATGTTGGGGTGAAACAATTTTCCAGCCCAAAACAACTTAGGAAAGGTCTGTCTCTCTGTGGTCATGGTCAGTCCTGGAGCACAGCACAATACAGGTCACACAAACCAGTGGCAGACCTTAGAGGTGTTGGGATCAGTAGTGGTGCCATCCAACAGAAAGCAAGGAGGTCAGATAACTGGTCAAAAAGAGATTACAGGGGACCCTTTCTGAAACTGAGTATAGGACCCTGTTGCATTTCCCATACATAGTTTCAGGGCAAGGAAGAGCACTGGTGCACTAGCATTTGCAACCCAAGGGATCAAGGACCCTGGTCACAACTCTAGGGAAGAGAAGAGGACCTGTGGCCACTCACAGGGGATGTGAGGCCCTAGTGTGAGGTCCAAAGCAGAAAGGATCATTGATGCTTGTGACTGTAGGAGATCAGAAGCCTAAGTCAGAATTCTAGGGTTATAATTAGTAAAATCACTAGCAGCCACAGGGGCCCTGGTCACAGTTCCAGGATGGAGAAAAGTGCTTTTGGTCATTTATAGACCAAAGCACAGGTCAGGAGATCACAGTCAACATATGTCTTCTTAGATCAGATCACCTCAGAAGAAGCAAAAACTTACAGACCCTAAGAACTAGCCCTGAAAATAGGAGCACAAAAGAATTGAAGCTGGGAGAAGTACCTTCTCCACCCCCAACAGTACAGTTCATGCTGAACATGAAGTTAAAAGTCAAGAACTAGGCTGGAAAATGAGCAAACAAATAAAAAAAGAAGTTGGCCACTGAAAGTTACAGTGGTGACAAGGAAGATATAGACACAAATTCAGAAGACAACAAAAAAAAACCAGCTACATGCAAAGCTTCAAAGAAAAGTGTGAATTGATTACAAGACCTGAAATAATTCCTGGAAGAACTCAAAAAGGATTTTAAACATCAAACAAAAGAGATAGAGGGGAAACTGGGAAAAGAAATGAAAATAATGCAAGAATATTGTGAAAAGAGAGTTACCGACTTGGAAAAGAAGACACACCTTCTGTGTAGAAGTTGAAAGTTGAAATGTCTCAAGAAACAAAGGTTTAAGCTTTTGAGCATACCAATTTATTAAACAGTGCATGCCAATTACATATCAAATTGGGACCAGGCCTCCTTAGCTTAGTACTAGACCCCAAATAAAGGAGGAAGCAAATTTTTATACATCAAAAATAATCATTTTATACATTAAAAACAAATAATAAGACCAATTTATTAAAAGGAAAAAAAGAGTAGACATAACATAATAGAAAATTAGAATCACCTACCCAGCAAAATTGAGTATAATCCTTCTGGGCAAAAAATGGAAATTTAATGAAAAAGAGGACTTCTGAGCATTGCTGACAAAAAGATAAGAGCTGAATAGAAAATCTGACTTTCAAATACAAGACTCAAGAGAAACATATGAAGGTTGCATAAAAGAGAAATCATAAGGGACACATTAATCTTAAACTGTATATATTCTTGCATGGAAAAATGATACCTATAACTTCCAAAATGCTTATCATTGTTGGGGTAATTAGAAGGAGTATACATAGAAGACATGGGTGTTAGTTAACTATGAAGGGATGATTTCAAAAAAATAAAATTAAAGGGTGAGAAAGAGGGATACACTGGAAGAAGGGGAAGGGAGAGACAGAATGGAGTAAATTAATTTACATAAAAGAAGTGTGAGCTTTTACAGTGGAGAGGAAGAGGGGAGATGTAGGCAGTAGAGTATTTGAACCTTACTCTCATTAGAATTGGTTCAAAGAGGGAATAACATACACACTCATTTGGATATGGAAATCTATCTTGCCCTAAAGGAAAGTAAGTAGGGAGGGGAATAAAAGATAAGAGTGAAGATTAGAGGAATTGTCAGTCAAAAACAAAACAAATTTTTGAGGATAGACAAAGTGGAAGGAGAGGAAGAGGAGAACAAAATGGAGGAAAATAGTATGGAAGGAAACACCCAGTTAGTAATCATAACTATTAATGTGAATGGGATTAACTCATTCATAAATTTGAAAGGGATAGCAGAGGGGGTAGCAGAATCCAACAATATGTTGTTTATAAGAAACATATTTGAAGCAGAGAGACATACAGAGTAAAAATAAGGTCCTATTATACTTCAGTTGGAAAAAAAAAGTCAGAAGTAGCAATCATGGTCTCAGAAAAAGCAAAAGTAAAAATAACTCTAATTAAGAGATAAGTAGGTAAATGACATTGTGCTTTTAAAAAAAAATGCCATAGACAAGGAAGTAATAGCAACACTAAACATGCATGCACCAAATGGTATAGCATTCAAATTCTTAAAAGAAAACTTAAATGAATTATAGGAAGAAATAATTAATAAAAATATACTAGCAAGGCATCTCAACTTTTCTCTTTTGGAGCTAAATAAACCTAACCCCCCCCAAAAAAAAATATGAGAAAAACGATAAAGAAAATAGAATTTTGGAAAAATTAGGTAAAAGAGACCTCTGGAGAAAATTGAATGGGAATAGAAAGTAATATACCTTTTCCTCAATTGTACATGGCACGTTCACAAAGACCATAACCATATATAAAGGTATAAAAAGCTAACAACCAGATGTAGAAAAGCAGAAATATTAAATATACCCTTTCCAGACCATAATGTAATGAAAACTAAATTCAATAAAGGGCTGTGGAAACATAGATGCAAAATTAATTGTGAACAAAATAATCTAATCCCAAATAATAGGTGAGTCAAAGAACAAATCATAGAAATAATCAATAATTTCATTAAAGAGAATGAAAATAGTGCAGCAGCATTTCAAAATTTATGGGATGTAGCCAAAAAAGCACTTAGGGCAAAATTTATCTCTAAACATATAAATCAATAAAAGAGAGAATGATCAGACTAATGAATTGAGCATGCAACTTAAAAAAAAATTAAAAATTAATTTTAAATCCCCAATTAAATACCAAATTGGAAATTCTGAAAACCAATAGAAAGATTAATAAAAATTAAAAGTAAGGAAAGCATTGAATTAATAAATAAGGCTAGTAACTGGTTTTATGGGCAAAAGGAACCAATAAAATAGATAAACCATTGGTTAATTTGATTTTTTAAAAAAAGAAAACCAAATTGCCAGAATTAAAAATAAAAAGGATGAAATCACCATTAATGAAGATAAATGTAAAGCAATTATTAGGAGCTATTTTGATTAATTATATGCAAATAAATCTAACAATCTTAGTGAAAAGGATGAATATTTACAAAAACACAAATTGCCAAGATTATGAGAAGATGAAATAGAATACTTAAACAATCCAATCTAAAAAAAAAAAAAAAGAAATTGAATAAGCCATAAATGAGCTCCCTAAGAAAAAACCCTCAAGACCAGATGGATTCATAAGTGAATTCCAATAAACATTCTAAGAACAATTAATTCAAAAGCTATATATAATCTATTTTGAAAAATAGGCAGAGTCCTACCAAATTCCTTTTACATCATAACATAAAAGGACATAAAGTTTGACATAAAGTCAAAACAGGAAAAAATAGCATATACTAATTTCCCTAACAAATATATTGATGCAAAAGTTTCAATAAAATACTAACAAGGAGACTACAGCAATATATCACAAAGATCACACACTATGACTAGATGAGATTTATACCAGGAGTGCAGGGCTTATTCATTATTAGAAAATACATTAGCATATCGATAACAATAACAACAAAAATTATATTAGTAACTCAATAAATACAGAAATTATTTTTATAAAAATATTTTTACAAAATACAAAACTCATTCCTATTAAAATGCTAGAAAGCAAAGAAACCAATGGAACTTTTCTTAAAATGATAAGTAATAGCTATCTAAAATAAAGAGCAAACATTATCTGTAATAAGGATAAGCAGGGTCTTCCCAATAAAATCAAGGATTAAGAAAAGATACCCACCACTATTATTCAATACTGAACTAGAAATGCTAGTTATAACAATAAGTGGGGGGGGAAAGAAATTGAAAAAATTAGAATAGGCAATGAGGAAACAAAACCATCATTCATTGCAGATAATATGGTGGGATATTTAGAGAATCTGAGAAAATCAATAAATTATTGAAACAACTAACAAATTCAACCAAGTTACAGGATATAAAATAAACTGACAAAAATTATCAGCACTTCAAAATATTACCAACAAAGTCCAGCAGGAAGAGATAGGAAGAGAAATTCCATTTAAAATAACTATAAAAAAATAAAGTACATAGTAGTAAATTACTATTGTAATCTAGTGTTTGACAAACCCAAAGATCCAAGCTTTTAGGGTAAAAACTCATCATTTGACAAAAATTGCTAGGAAAACCAGGAAAGAGTTTGGCAGAAAATAGGCATTGAACAACTTGTCACACAATATACTAAAGCAAGGTCATAATATATAAATGATTTAGATATAAATGGTAATGTCATAAGAAAATTAGTGCATTGTAGAATATTTTGCCTGTCAGATCCTTGAATAGGGGAAGAATTTATGACCAAACAACAGTTAAAGATAATTACAGGGTATGACATGGATAATTCTGATTGTAGTAAATTTAAAAGGTTTTGCACAAACAAAGCCAATTCAGCCATGATTAGAAGGAAAGCAGAAAAGGGGGATAGGGTTATTTACAGAAAGTTCCTCTGATAAAAGCTACAGTTTTCAAATATATTGAGAACTGAGTGAAATTTATAAGTATACAAGGCAATCTTCAATTGATAAATGGTGAAAAGTTAGGAATAGGCAGTTTTCAGATGAAGAAATCAATACTATTCACAGTCATATGAAAAAATTATCTAAATCACTATTGATTAAAGAAATAAAAATTAAAACAATTCTGAGGTACCAGCTCACACCCTATCATCTTGGATAATATGACAGAAAAGAAAAATGACAAATGTTGGCAGGGATGTGGAAAATTGGGACACATTAGCTGTTGGTGGAGTTATAAACTGATTCAATCACTCTGGAGAGCAATTTGGAACTATGCCCAAAGGGCTATAAAACTCTGCATACCTTTTGACCCCAAAATACCATTTTGTTTGTATCCCAAAGAAATCAAAGAAAAAGTAAAAGGGCTTACATATGTAAAAATATTCAAAGCAACTCTTTGTGTGGGCAAAGAATTGGAAATTGAGGGGATCCCTGTTAACTGCGGAATGGCTTGTGGTTTGATTGTCATGGAATACAATTGTGCTATAAGAAATGACAAGTAGCATGCATTCACAAAAACCTGTGAAGACTTATATAAACTGATACAAAGTGAAGTAAGCAGAACCAGGAGAATATTGTGCACATTAATAGCAATATTTTATGTGGATATGCTATGACTGACTTAGCTATTCTCAATACTACAATGATCCAAGACAATTCTGAAGTACTTATGATAAAAAATGCTATCTACCTCCAAAGAAAGAACTTACAGAGCATGAATGCAGAATGAAGTTTTTTTCCTTTCCCTATTTTTTCTCATTGGTAACTTTTCACTTATGTTTTTTCACAACATGGCTAATACGGATAACTGTACATGTATACTCTACATTAAATTGCTTGTCTTCTCAAGGAAAAGTTAAGGGAGAGAAAGAGAAGAGAATTTGGAACTCAACATTTTAGAAAACAATTGTTAAAATTGCTTTTATATGTAATTGGAAAAAAATAATATATGAATGCTTGTTCATGGAGGGAAAAAAGAAAAGTCTGTCAGCTTTGTGTGCCAAGTACATATGAAATGGCCTGAAGGGGTAAGAACAGTGAACACAGTTACTTGTAAGTCATTGCTGAGAAATATCAAAGAAGAAAATGAGCATCCACATTGTTTTTGGGGATCAGCTCAATTACAGTAACATTTATTATTATTATTTTGTGCAATAGCAAAGAGCATGACTTCTAAAACTGACATTGGGCTACCATATAATCAAAGAGAGCTCTGAGTGACAGATACCACCTGATAACTTTTAGACTTTCTCAAGAGTAAGCAAGGTAATTATTTCTGGTTTATCATTTATGTGTAAAATGTTACAGCTCAAGATAGAATTATCTAAAGGAAATAATGTTCAAAGAACCTGTTGTAGTGTTAACAAAATCAGATGAAATCTATGGCTGCAAGGACCCTCATATGTGAGGCCTTCCTTAATATTTGCAAATGTCAAAATAAAGACCTTAAGTTTTTTGTTGTTATATGTTTAGAACAAATGGCTTTGGGATCTGGGCAATCACTCTCTCTCTCTACTAATATATACACAAAGGAGACTGACTCCAATTTGAGGAATTAATTTCTTTGCCACTCCAGGCCTTCAGCTCACTTTGCTTTTGAATAAAAGAGGAGACTCCATCCTTTTCTGATAACTTGTCCTAAATCATCCTGTTCAAAAGCTTCAAGAACCAAAGCTGTCACTAGGGTAGAACAACTGGAGTTTTACCTCAGAACACTGAATTTAAAGGGCACCAAAATTAAAGGACTTTACCTGGTCTAAACTTTGTAACACTCTAAATTCTGGTGCCTTGAAAAGAGGTGGTAAATATAGGACTCACAACACTCCTAAGGGCAACCCAAATCAGATAAAAATGAAATTAGAAAATATTTAACAAAATAATGCAATACAACAAAAAGTATTCTACTTTAAAACTAATATTTGACCTGTTGGTATTTTTATGTATGGATTAGGGGGCTCTGTTTCTGCGTGACTTTGATGTGACTGTCCTCAAGTATCTCCCTGGCCACCCTAATCTATTTATAGCACAGGAAGTCTTGGGAAAGACTAGGAAAGCATGAATCTGAGAAGTTTGTGATGGGGTTTTCTGGAAAGATAATTTGTATGTTTTTTTTTGCTTTTTTTTTTTTTTTTTAGGGCAATTGGGGTTAAGTAACTTGCCCAAGGTCACAAGGCTCGTTTTTGTGTTAAGTGTCTGAGGCCAGATTTGAACTCAGGTCCTCCTGACTCAAGGGCCAGTGCTCTATTCTCTTATGTTGTTGTTAATGTCACTGGGTGGAAGTGGCTCATGTTTTGAGCAAGTAACTTTATATAATTGATACAAGAAGTTCCTCCTCATTAACATGGGATTTTTTTCTTTAACTTTTTCTTTTTTTCTTTTTCTTTCTTGGTTAACATGTGAAATGGTCAGATCTGGGCCAATTTTTCTCCAGGTTATGTTCTAATAGGACATGAGCAGTTAATGGAATGATTAATAAAAGTGAGTTTCTTTCATCAACCTCAAGTCCATATAACCCCTGTTTGAAGCATAAGATTTAAAGCTAATTCAGGAAATTGCTGACTTTGAGAAGAATTAAAAACTAACATTCTATCATTTAGCAAGGGGTAAGGTAAAGTGACTTGCCCAATGTCACACATTATTTTTGACATATAAGTAAGAATAGATGTCATTCACTCAGGACCACTGTGAGATTATCAATTACTTTGAGATCCTCAAGGGGAAGTAATTTGTCAAGAATACACTACTGTCAGTTATTAGGCCATTCACATGAATTCCAATTTCTACACCTCCTAGGACAAAAACAGTGTAATTCTAACCAACTGGTCATAAGGGTTTCATATCTGATAATCAGTAAAGTCTTCACTGAGAAAATAATTTATCTTTTGATCCGTAGTGAATCATAGAATCCTACGATTTAGAGTTGCAAGTTTCCTTAAAAGTCATCTAACCCAACTTCTTTATTTTACAGTGAGGCCACTAAAGTTATTCACTCAAGGTTTTCTAATGCTAGGGCTCAAACTTAAATCCTGATCCTCTAATTTCAAATCCAATCCAGTTTCCATGACACCATTCTGAAATCCAAGGAAACTGGGTTTTAATATTTTTTCAATACCTTTCCTTCTTAAAATTTCTGTGGTAAACTTGGTCTCTGCCTCCTAAGGTAGAGAATTCCAAAGGATGACTCGGCTTTCCCATGAATCTTTCCCAATCAACCAGGAACACCATCATACAGTAGTGTCCCTGATTACCATGGCATGCCCAAATCACAAAGGAAGAAAATCATCAGCTGGTTCCAAAATAAACAGAAAACTCTGAAAGGGTCTAAATTATGTAATAATTCATTCTCATGTCAGATGCTCTAAAGAGAGAGGAAAATGTGATAAATTAATCCATTCTAATGAGAAAAGATTGTAATGAGAATGGAAAAAAACATTCTGTTAATCCATTCTTAAAATAATCCTCAAAGAATGCTGTGGTCCTTCCTGGATGCCATATCTTGAGATATGACATGGTTTTCTTTTTTTTTTCTTTTAATCCCACAACCCCTGATTATAGAAAAGCAATTATGAGAAACTGTAATAAAGCAGCAGGTGATGTTGAATAGAGTGAAGGAAAAAAGCATTGGCATTCATAGTCGATCACCCCAAACACAAAACTTTTTGAAGGGTATGAAGTTTGAATTTAAACAATTTAGCAACAACAAAGAGCCTTTGAAATATAGCTGTCCTAATTTATCCAGGGGAAAAACTGAGACAGCTAATTTAAGGTCACTGAATTACAGAATTTCAGAGTTGGACATAATCTCAGAGGTTATTTAGTCTCACCCCTAGAGGAGAGGTTCTTAACATAGAGTTCACTCACTCAAAAAAGGAGTCTGTGGCTAGATCTCAAGTCATCTTTGAACTTGAATGGGGAAAAAAATACATCTTTATTTTAATTAACCTTTGGTTTACATCCTTTGTAATAAAAATATTATTCTGAGAAGTCCACAGTCTTCACCTGATTCCCAAAGGGTTTGTTTTGTTTTTGAAGGGCAACTGGGGCTAAGTGACTTGCCCAAGGTCACATGGCTAGTTTTGTGTTAAGCGTCTGAAGCCAGATTTGAACGCAGGTCCTCCTGACTCCAGAGCCAGTGCTCTATTCACTGAGCCACCTAGCCACCCCTACCTTGAAAGGCTTTTTTTTTTTTTTTGCTTCCAAAGGGGTTTATAAAGTCACAAAAATGTTTAAGAACCCATGCCCTGGAACCTTAACTAGCTGATGTTGTGATTCAGGCAAATCTATTTTAGGGATAGCAAAGTAATAGAGAAGGGCTCATCAGTTCAGAGGACATTCCTTTCACAGGGCACAGTTACCATAGGTGGGGAAACCTTGTCTCCCAGACAGTCTGAGGGGCAGTTCAGTCCTATACCTCCATCTGAAAAACCACAGAACTAGGTGGCACTAAGTGGCACTAAGACCTCCCAGGGTCAGCACCTTGGTGCCAGTATTTCCTGTCAAAACCTACCTGAGGCAGGCAGCTAGGAGGTAGAGTAAAGAGCACTGGCACTAGAGTCAGGAGGACCTGAACTCAAATACAGTCTCAGACACTTAACACTTACTAGCTGTGTGACCTTGGGCAAGTCACTTAATCCCAATTGAGCTGCCTTCCCCTCTCAAAAAAAAAAAAAAACCTACCTGACAAGGAATCTCCTAGGCCATTCCATCAGGTTCTTAGGTGACCCAATAGATAGATTGCTAGACTTGAAGTCAGGAAGACTTGAATTCAAATCTAGCTTCAGACACTTACTAACTATATGATCCTAAGCAAGTCATTTAACTTCTGTTTTCCTCAGTTTCCTCATCTGTAAAATGTAGATAATAATAATACCTATCTCCCAAGGTGGTTGTAAGGCTCAAATGAGATAATAATTACCATAGTACCTGGAACATAGTGAGTGTTCTATAAATGCCAACTATTACTGTCATTATTAATACTATTATTTTAATTCAACATTTATTAAGCATCTACTATGTGCAAAGCATTGCACCTGACTCTGAGTATACATAGAGAAAACCTGCAAGCACTAGTTGGAGTGTCATTTGAATTAAGAAGCCTCCTTTTACTTAGCTGAGTTACCTAGTGTCTTGCCATATATTTCAAGTTAAAATTAAATACATTACTTTTTAAAACTGAGTCAAGAACTCCATCCACAGTTTCATCAAGGTAAATTGCAACATGATGCATTAGAGGACAAAACATACTAAATAATACATATATATGACATATATATACATATATGCACATAAAAACATATATTTATTATATATTGTTATACATATGTATGTGTATATGTGTATCACACCCCAGGCAAGAAGCTAAAAGCTAAGATAGTGCATATCATATTAATGCTGAAGTATACAAAGTACTAGTGTATAAAAGGTATAAGTATATATGGCACCAAAAAAATTGCTAGTGAATAATTTGCCCCTCTGAGAAAAGCACATACATAAAATATAGAACTGCTGTATTGCTGTGATATAAACCTAACCTAAATTGTTAACTTTTTCCATGTACACAAACATGCCAAGTAGTTTAGACTGCAGCATTATCAGGTACACTTTTCCCTCCCTTACTTGTAGTAATTTTCATTAATGAGGCAAATTATTTGATTCCTCTCCTAGACATATTATTGCATGTAGCCCTATAGCAGCAAGCATCCCAGCATCCCCAGGATGGCTGCCAACACAGGTCCTTAGATCTGCTTTTCTAAAGGAAAGCAACTCAGAATGGGTTAACAATCTTTAATCACTCAAATATATCATTTTCAGGAGGAAAAGTTCAGGGAAAAAGTCAGCACCCTGAACTTCAAAGTATACAGACAGAAGTTACAAAGTAGAAGTTACAGGTAAACAGAAAAACATATCAAGCAGACAGGCTTCCAATTGTCCAACTATTACATCCATACCTAGTCAGTTACTAGAGAGGGAAGCATCAACATCTGGGTTTTTCAAAGCCAGGGGGCTCAACGGCTTCCCAGAGTCTCATCTGGTCAAATCACACAACACTTCTCAAAGTGAGCCCCAAAATAAAGCCTCACATCAGGGTTTTTTATAGCCTTCTCCTAGCTCAGAGAATGTCATAACCCTCTTGACCCACTGCCCAATCACAAAGTATCTCCTGAAAAACAAGCCTCAGGCCACAGGCTCCAAATGCACTTAAGCCTATTGAAGGGCATAGGGGCAGGGAAGATCTTAAATTCCACATTCCTTTAACAAGCCCCAAACCCCACAAAGTTACTTGGCCTACATGTGTTTTTCCTACCACTCAATTTGGAAAGTTAGATGATACAGCTCTTAGCTGGTGAATCTCAGCTAGCTCATTATCCCACAACCATATATTAAAGACAACTTAACACTTTTTAGTTGACTTCTTAGGTAGGGGAATTATGAATCTCCTGGGAAGCAGTACGTGGGACTGGATAAAGACTCATCCTTGGAATCAAAAAGACATGGGTGTAAGTCCTCCTACCTCTGCCGAACACATACTGTGTATCCCTGAATAATTTAATTTAATCCCTCAGTTCCTCTGGAAACTCAGACTCTAAGTTAAAAAACTGTTGCTTATAATCTCCTATACATGCTATTTCCCCCATTTGGAATATAAAGCTCTTTGAAATCAGGAACTATCTTTCACTTTTCTGTTCAAATCCCTAGTGCTTGGCATGTAGTGAGTGCTTAACGCCTTTTCCTTCTTTCATTCATTCATTCACTTTCTACAGTGGTAAAGGTTATTTTCCCACCAGGAGTTCTGAGACCCAGAACAAAAATTCAGATACTCTTCTCCTTTATTCATGTGTATTTTAGCACCTTTCATATATTGGATATTTAATGAATGCTTATTAATTCATTTAGATTTATCATTCATGAAGTGATGAGCACTGATTCTCTAATTCACTTTCATGTGCATAGCTTTAATACTTAAACGATCCATGAATTCTTGGGTATGCTACTCCCTTTTATTGGTGAGGATTTCAACTCTTACACACTTTCTCATTCTGCATGGTTCTTGACCTTGTCATCTCATAAATTCTCCATAGAGGATCTATATACCCAATATGTTGGTTGGAAGGTCTTAACCTTCCTCTAGGAGTTCTAATATTCCAGGAATGCCAGAGAAATCTTCAGCCTATTTATCCATCATCTTCCATTCACTCTGGATACCCAGCCTACCTATTTTTCATCTACATCTCACAGCTAAGTACAATTTTGTAGGTACAAAAAGCCCACTAGAAACAGAAAAGCAAACTGAAAGGTCGTGTAATATACCTCTTATATTGCAAGTGTAAGGGTGGGTCAAAACCAGGTAGCTTACCTAGGCTACAAAAATAAGGAAACTGAATACTTGAAAAGTGAAATAACTTGACCAAAGTCAAAATTTTATTTAGTTTGATACATTAATGAGTTGGAAAGAGATACAAAAAGCCTCTGAAGTCATTTGATGAAATGACACCTGGGAAGAAAATTGTTTCAATTGGCTATGAGATTTTGTGATGCTGTCTGTCAAGTCCTATGTAAAAGTATTGTCAACTGTAATGGAAGGTTTTTCCAGATGTTGAAACATATAAATTTCTAGCATATACCTGAGGAAGAACCACCTTGGGGGTAAGGAAAAAGGTCTTGGCTTCAGTCTTGGCTAAGCCTCCTCACCTGTTCCTTCAGTCATAGAAGCATATTCCAGCTTCAAAGAATCCAGAGGATGTTGGTCCTCTCATCATTCCATTAGTGACTGACATGGAGTTGGGAGGAGTTTGCAGCAGGACCCACACAGGGTGACAAGGACAACTGGATGGAGAGTTGCTGTGCTTTAAGGGAACTTCTCAAGTATCTCATTAATGGAAGAAAAGGACTTCCAGCTCCCAGGATCTGTCAGTTACTCCTTTGTCTCATGTACTCTCTGAACTTGAATCCTCTTTCCTTTGGAGTCTATATGTGGTTTTAAGAGATTGTACCAAAGACTGAGGATGGAGAGATGTTTCGTACTAACCATTCTTAATGTATCACTGTAGAAAATACCTCTTTCTAAAAGCTACTTAAGACTGCATGGAGAGAGGATTCTGAGAAGATGGCCAAGTAGATAAGAGAATTCCAATCCCTTAAGATTTTCCCCCACAAAAGAGTTAAAATAGCACCTTAGGGTGAACAAAGTGTGGTGGAGATAAGAACAGGGGCATAACTGGGGTCCTCCTGGGATAATCTGAGAAGATTAGAAGAAAAATTTCAAGAGGAGGTTTTGTCCCAGTGAAGAGTAAACACTTCCAGGCTAGGTTCCAATCTAACAGCAAGCAGCTAGCCTGTTAAACAACAAGCAGCAAGCCCTGGGATTAGTTGGTTTAAGAGGCTGCCTTGGCTCCAGCCACCAGAACTTTTACCCTCGGATAGTGAGGGGAGTTGGGCATTTGAGCCCCAGAAGATCAAGGGAACCCCTGCTGACCAGGAACATCAGACCCAGCTGTGCTGTGGAGGGCAGTGGTGGGAGAAGAGAAGGAACCAGCACACACCAGGTGAGTGCAGAAGCAGTGGGGCAGAAAACCCCTAGCTGTGGACACTTACAAGAGGCTGGAGGTTTGGCTTTGGTTTCAAGCTAGAGGGAAGACCTGAAGATCTAGGCAAGAAGCACCATCCCCCATAACCCAGGGTTAGAGGTGACTACAAATAATTAGGATATTACCACACACAAAAAATGCACAGGCAAAAGAGAAAGAATCCAACTATAGAAACCTATTATGGGAAGAGAGATGACCAGAGTTCATTCTCAGAGGAGGATATTCAAGTAAAGAAACCCCCAAAGAGTGATGTTAAATGGACACCTGCCCAAAAATAATTCATAGAAGATCTTTAAAAAAAGACTTCAAAAATAAAATGATAGAAATGGAGGAAAAATTTTAAAAGAAAATAAGAATAATTCAAGAAAAACAAGAAGGATATGGAAGGAATATCAACCAGTTAGAAAATGAGATTCAGAATCGTAAGGAAGAAAATGACACCTTCAAAATTAGAATTAGGCAAAGTGAAGCCAGTGAAATTATAAGAGATCAAGAAATGATTAAGCAAAATATGAATAATGAAAAATAGAAGAGAAAGCAAAACATCTTATAAGAAAAATAACAGATTTGGAGAATAGATTGAGAAGAGAAAATTTAAAAACAATTGGACTAACTGAAAGTTATGATCAAAAAAAGAATCTTGATACAGTAATACAAGAAATAATTAAAGAAAATTGTCCTGAAGCATTAGAACAAGGGGGGAAGTAGAAATAGAAAAAATCCATCCATTACCACTTAAAAAAGATTCTATGAGGAAAATTTATAGGAATATCATAGTCAAATTCTAAAACCCACAGCTCAAGGGGAAAAATATTAAAAGCATCAAGATTAAAGCAATTTAAATATGATGGTGCCACAATTAGAATTACACAAGACCTAGCAGCAGAGACATTAAAGGACCAGAGGTCTTGGAACACAACACATCAAAGAGCAAAAGAACTGGGACTCTGGCAAAAAATATACCCTGCAAAGTTAAATGTTATCCTGAATGAAAAAAAAAAATGGACATTTGATAAATTCTCAGACTTCTAAGACTTTGTTTAAAAAAAAATCCTGAACTTAATAGAAGATTCAACATATAAGAACCAAGAGAAATATAAGGCATATAACAAAGACTGAAAATAAGGGACCCATAAGGACAGACTGTTTACTTTTTATATACGTAAAATTTAAAATGGATGTCTAAGAGTCTTATCAATAATTTATAAGTTTATAAGAAAGATTGGGGTAAACCTGAGAATGATAAGATTTTAAAAAGTAAAACCATTTAGGAACAACTTAAAAGAGTAATTATTTGCGGTGCAAAGGGGAGAATCAATACAGAGGAATCAGATGGGGGAGGAGTGCTGATAGTTCTGGTAAACTACTTTCATTGGGAATGGGTTTAAGAGGGAACAATACATATATATTTAGAAGAATATAAAAGTCTTCTAAATTCAAGAGAAATAAAATGGTAGGGGCATAGGGAGGGGGGAGAGGACAAGAGAGGAATCTTTAGGGAGGGTGAGAGAATAAGTAAATAGGGGTATAGAAGGGTGTTTAGATTTGTGGGAATGGGAGGATAGAGAAGGGATCCTTGGAGGGGGGTAGGCAAGTCATAGGAGGGCAAGGTAGCTGACAGAAGTGAAGTAGAAGACTCAGAAGGGATAGGAAACAAGAGATATAATCACACATAAAATCAAAGGTCAGGACTAGAATAGGTTTGGGAAAGCATATTTCTATATATGCATGTATGTATATATCTATATAGCTATAGAGAAACATATCTAAACTTTATTGTAACCTTCTGGGGTGAGGGAAAAAAGAACAAAGTAAAAAAAGTACACAGCAGAGAACAAAAGAAAACTCACAAGGAAACAAAGAAAGGTTGGGCAATTCTCAACACAAGTATAATTTATCATACAGGCTTTCTTGAAATGAAAATCTATTGTTACATATTTTGAATCCTCTCTTTTGTTCTGCAGTGCAAACAACATACTTTTTTTCTAATTTTATATTTAAGTTCCAATATTTAAGTTTATGTTTTTGTTTCTTTTTTCCATTCTGTATCTGTGTTCTGGAGTTTGAGTCTAAAATAAAATGTTGAAGAAAAAAATAAAGAATAAAAAAAAGGCTGGATGATTAAATAATTCTCAGTTGACAATCATGGCAGGAAGCACAGTGGTGAGAGCCTGAGTCAATGACCTTAAAGCATTACTTCTGCTGCCTCAACATTACCCCTAAACCCTCGAGGAAGAGGTATAGCTCACCAAACTCTGGGGACCTGACTCATCACTTCGAGAGGGGGTTGGAGTAGAGATACCTCACAACTTACATGGGGTACAAAAATAAGGAAACTGAAGCCTAAAAAGTGAATCGTCTTGGTCAGTCATAAATCTAATTATTGGCATAGTAGATAGAGTGCTGGACTTGGATTTTAGATTACCTGGCTTAAATCTTGACTCAGACACTTTCAAGTTGCATGATGTTCAGCAAGTTAAAACTTCTAAGAACCTTTTTCTCCTTATCTGTAAAATGAGGTAAGTCGGCCGTCCCCCCTCCCCCCCAGAGCTCTTCACTGAGCAGTTCAAGGGCGAGTGTTACTTTGTGAATGGGACTCAGCACGTGTGTCACGTGGAGAGATACATCTACAACTGGGAGGAGTACGCGCGCTTCGACAGCGCCATGGGGGAGTTCCTGGCGGTGATGGAGCTGGGGCGGCTCGATGCTGAGTACTGGAACAGCCAGAAGGAGCTCCCGGAGCGCTCACCGACAGAGGTGGACACTTTCTGCAGGCCCTGGTAAGAAGTCTTTAGTGCGCAGGCGCGTTGAGCCTGAGGTGATTGTGTATCCATCAAGGATGGCCTCCCTGGGACACCACAACCTGCTTGTCTGCTCTGTCACTGGTTTCTATCCTGGGGACATTGAGGTCAAGTGGTTCCTGAATGGGCAGGAGGAGACAGCTGGGGTTGTGTACACAGGCCTGATCAGCAATGGAGACTGGACCTACCAGATCCTGGTGATGCTGGAAATGACCCCCAAGCATGGAGATGTCTACACCTGCCAAGTGGAGCACGCCAGCTTTCAGAAACCTGCTACCTTTTACTGGAAAGCACAGTCTGAATCTGCCCAGAGTAAGATACTGAGTGGAGTTGGGGTCCTGGTGTTGGGGCTGATCTTTGGGGTTGGACTCATTGTCCACAAGAGGAGCCAGAAAGAAAATCGTGGTTCACAATCTACAGGGCTCCTGAGCTGATCCTGAGGCTGTGTTCCCTGACACTGTTGTATCCCCTCAGCCTTAGTCCCATATTTGTATCTTCCCAATTTCTTGTATCTTCGATGTTGCCTGGACTCTTTGGCATTTCCCCAAAAGTTTCAATAACTCCATCCACCCTTCCTTGTTTCTGTACTTTTTATTAAATACGTTTTTGTCCCTTGAGCCTTCACCCCAATATTTAGAAGACTGAGAATCAAGTGATACTTGGTAACATGACTGTAAATTGAGGAGAGCAGAAGGAGGAAACTTCAGCATTTGGGATTTGAAGAATCTCTCAATATGTGAAATGTATCCAGAGGTACAGATTGCAAACCTTCCATACCTTTAATCCTGGGTGCCTCTTGTCCATTTCCTCCATAATTCTTATTATGGAAGTTGCTTGTGGCCTTCCTCTATATTTCCTGATATTACATAGATACCAGTGGCCCTCACAGGCTGTCTGCCCAGAAATCCTTAGCTTTTCCTCTGTGATGGGCCCCCCTCACTGTGGTGAGCCCCCCTCACTGTGGTGATATATCTCTCTGATGACTTTTGTTCTTCTGCTCAGTTCTCTGATGATATGCTGTAACCTATACTTGCCTATCATCTGCCTCTCCATTGTACTTTTAATTAAAGTTTTAGTAATGCAAAAAAAAAATAGGTAAGTCAGAAGGCCTTAAAGTTCCTTCAAGTTCTAAATCTATGATCCTATGACTAGAATTTAGTCTTTTTAAATTTTTTATTTTATTTCTAACTTAGGGAATAAAATAAGCATTTCTATAAAAAAAAAGATGATTGCACATGAAACTGCAAATCTACTGTGGATAACTTTCTATTCCTTTTAAATATACAACAAAGTTATTTTGTAAATTTTTTTGTTTTCTTCCTTCTCCCCACCCAACTCTGGAGATGGCTACCATTAGACACAAATAGGTGTGTATATGTATGTATGTGTGTATACACATATGTATGTATACATATATACACATACATATATGTATATTTATGTATGTAAAATTATTCTATATATACTTCCACTTGTCAGCTCTTTCTGTGGATGCAGATAGTGTCTTTCTCTATATGTCCTTTATAGTTAATTTGGATATTAATAATAGTTTAAAACAACTTATTCACTCAAAGTCATTCTTAAAACAATATTGCTGTTACTGTATACATTAAGAATGTAGTCTCATTTCTTTTCAGTTCTCTTTCCATCATGCCATACTGCCTATTTTGCTTCTTGCCACTTTCCAAAGGGTGACACTTCCTAAATCAAAGTTACATGGTGACACACAACTCTATTTCAGACTGGTCTCCTTCCTTTATACATGTCCCATGGCCCTGAGTTCCCTGTCTTCTCTATCAGTAACCATTCTGTGACCTGCTGGCTCTTGCCAGTAGGGCCTCCTGTGTCCCATTTCTGTTGCTGAGTTGTCCTCTGCCAAAGACCTAGCCTCAAGCACATCACATCCACTGTTGCAGAATTGACCTCTGTAGCCTCATAATTATGTTAAGTGGCCACTGGCATAATGTGTCCAATTTCAGTCAGGATGCTCTGGAAAATGACACTGACACAGCTTCAGGTCAAACAATATTGGGTTTATTTGTGAAAACTGAAATATTCCCCCAATAGTCTGTATGTTTATGGAGGGAAGGGAAGGAAGAGGGGGGTAAACATAGGGGGTGAAGGGGGAACAAAAGGGAGGGGGGGAAGAGAGAGAGAGGCTATAGACTGATTTTTTTAAAGGATTGCTCATACCCAGCTGAGAATCAATGATCACTTCCAGCAGAGGCTGGCACACGCTGGTCCTGCACTTATTATATTATATCTTTCCGTGGTGTTTGACATCACTTGACATTGTTCATTTCAGGACTCTGCTGTAGCATCTGGAATTCTAAGCTAACCTCACAGACAATGTTCTGCTCTGCCCAGAGCCATTGGTATTTATCCTTCTCCTCTAAATGTGACTGGTCTAGCTGCTCTGAAGGACTCAGAATATTGTTCTGTGTCTCTACATTCTGACTGAGCCAGGTTAATTAGCCAAAGCAGTCCACCTCTTGGGCAATCAGGTAAAAGGTAGTGCATTGATTTATTTAAAGCAATTCAGGCAGTGATAAGTTAGTCCCATACTGTAATCCTGCTGTAACCTCCTCCTCAGATATTTGCTACATAAATATAAGACCCTTCTGCTATTTCCAACAATATACCATCAAGATAGGCTGAAGGATGACCAGACCTCATAACACTCCTATTCTAGAGCAGACCATGTTATAAGATCAAGGTAGGAAGACAGATCTGCCAAACTCTAACACAAGAAATTACAATCACATAAGCTTTGTTCATTCAGATTCTTCCAGAACAATATTATATATGTACCTAACAGAGGATATGTAAGCTATGCTTCAAGTGGACCATTTAAAAATTTTTTTGAGATTGGGTATCCCTATCCCCTCTTGTCTAGAAATGCAACTTCCACCCATGGTGTCCAATTCCAATGTTGATTGGTATAGGAATTCTGACATATTACATTCTGATTTGGGCTTGGTATTTTATGGTTTTTGTTTTTGTAATGCAGCCTTGTACAACTCCACTCCTAGAGATTCATCATTGGTGCCAGGCTTACTATATACGCTGAATAGACTTTAGTTCTGCCAAAGCTCAGAACAGCCATCCACCAATCAATCAAACAATCCACCAATCAATCAATCAATCAGCCTCAACCTCCTTTAGTAGAAGGAATTATGGGTATGTACCCCCTAGCCTGGAAATTATTTGCTACTAATAATTATGTTTACTGAAAGCTATGTAATCCTTACAAAGAAACATCTCCAAAATGAAAGCCACACTATAATTTCTTAAATTGCAGCGATTGGATTAAGGATATACATTCAGTCAGAGGTTCAAAACCTGAGGTCCATAGACCCGCAAGTGTTCCATGGATAGATTTCATGGGATTGAGAACTTGGATGAGTAAAATTACATCTTTATTTCAATATAATTGGTTTCTTTTATAATTTTATACAGTTTACTTTAAGCATTTAAAATATTATTCTAAAAAAGGGTCCATAGGCTTCAACATATTGCCAATAGTCCCTGTGACACACACAAAAAGATTAATGTCTCCTGCATTTTGAGACAAACCACTGGGGTGGAAGGAGTTTTGAAACTGGAATCAGGAGACCTGGGTTTGAATCCCGTCTCTGACACTCAGCCACATGACCAAGTGAAAATCACTTTCCTCTTTAGTTTTCCTCAATTATAAAGTCAGAGAAATAATAGCATATCCTACTTATCTCACAGGTTTGTAAGTGAAATTTTGAAATATATTTGAGCATTTTGCAAACAAAACTAGAACTACAAGTAGGTCTCTGAAGTTCAAGCAAAGGATTCTTCTGGTCCCATTCAATGGATGCATGTCTAGTCTGGTTCTATAAATGAATTTCACATACAAATTAAGATTTAATTAGAAATAGTGACATCCTTGAATATTACCATCCCATTTTAAAGTTTAGGATAGATCAGAAAGGGACACATAGGCATAGCATGCTGTGCACCCTGGATTTTCAGATTGCTGATTTTGGAGAGTTTATAGGAAGGATAGCTATGTTCCCATTGCCTAAAATTCTACAGGGAAAGTTGGCTCAAGAGGGATTAGATGCTCTAAAGAACAAAATTTTGCTAATACAAATAAAAATATTCAATGAGGAAGAATGAGTAAATGTTAAACAACTCAAATATATTAGTATGAATAGCAGAGAGCAGCTTAGGTTTAGGAAAATGAAGCGAGGAACAATTAAGCTCAATATGACTGAGGTTTACTTTATATGCTAGGGACAACAAAAAAGAATATTTTTAGGAAAAAAAACCATCCATTTCAAGATGTAATGGTAATGGGATCTGAAGATCTTCCATGCCTTGCTGACATAGCAGGAAGGGGTGGGGCAGGAAGGAAGCAGAGCCAAATAGGAGCTGGACTGGAACCAGCACAGTGACTGAAAGTGGCAGTGGTGGTGGCAAGACTCCCTTTTTTTTTTTTTTTTTGAGCCATCCAGAATTTCTGCTAAGGACTGCCAGGGACCAGAACTGCAGGGGGCCAGCGCTGCTGGGAGCATGCTTCCTGGATGCTGAGCAGTTGCTGTGAATGGGGTGAAGAGGATCTTTACCTGAGGTAGCCTATTCTGTTTTGAAGGCTTGAGAATGTGGGTATTGACGGCATTAATTACATGTGCCAACTCCATGGCTACTGTGATGGCTTTGACTTTCTGGTTTGGGGACTCAGTTTTCTGGTATTTGAATAAATGTTCTAGCTATGTTCCCCATGTAGACCTGTTACATTTTGTGATTAATAACCATATTAGCATATTTATAGTTACCATAGGCATTGTGAATACTGCACAAAATCAAGGAGAAAAGGGAAGAAAAATTTATTAAATGCCTAATATGTGCCAGGCATTATGCTGAGAGCTTCACAAATGTCTTCACAACAATTCTGAGGTGCTATTATCATCCCTATTTTACACTTGAGGAAACTGAGGCAAACAGATTAAATGATTTTCCTCAGATTACACAGCTAGTAAACACATGAGGTCAAATTTGAACTCAGGTCTTCCTAATTCCAGGTCCAGCACTTCATCTACTGTGTCACTTAGCTGCCTCTAAGGCAACTTCATGTGGTATCATAATAATGAATGAAGACAAGAAGGCAGAACTACTCAGCTTTTATTTCACTTTGTTTCTTCTACCAAGGAGGATGATATTCAGAGTTGGATATGAAGTGGGCAGGGAGGAAGAGTTGACAGGGAATTAAAATTCCAGAAAAGTAAGAAGATTTATAGCACATGGATTCCTCAATAAGTTAAGCCTTTAGGCCAAAATGAATTGTGTTCCAGGATCCTAAAAGAATTGGTCTGTATGATTACAGAGTCATTGAGAAAAATCTTTGAAAAATTATAGAAAGCAGGAGACAGGTTACAGGAGTAGAGTCTGTCCCAAATATGATTTTCAAAAAGAAATTAAAGTGAATCTCCAAATAAATAATGCATTTTTAATGGTTGATGAGCACTTAGAAAGGAAAGTAGTAATCGTTACAAACCATGATAGATTCATCAAGACATCATGTCAGTGTGACTTCCTCCCTTTGTCTCTGTCTCTGTCTCCCTCTCAAAATTGAGTATGGGGATTCTATGAACATAGTAAACCTTGATTTCATTTAGGCATTTCACAAAATCTCTTATCCTTGTTGAAAAAATGAGGAGAAACAAGGACATAATAAAAATGATGAGTAAACTTAAAAGTGGCTGAAAGATTATATTCAAAGAGTAGCTATTAATAGATTCATGTCCAATGCCAATGAAATGTAATCTTTCATGGCATAATTCTCCTTAGTCAAGTTCTGTTCATTTTTTTAATTAATGATTTGCATGAAGTTAATGACAGTATCCTTATAAGATTTGTAGAAGACCCAAAGCTAGAAGAATATGTTACAAATTGGATGGCAAGAATGGGAATCCACAAAATCCTTGAAATGATAGAACAAGATAAGATTAAATGTGTTTCTTCTTTTTAATTTTTTTTCATTTATTAAGCATTTTTCCCTTTTCACTTTCTTCCCTCACCAGAAAAAAGAAAACCCTTGTAACAAATGAACATAGTCAAGCAAAAACAAATACCCATATCATCTAAAAACATCTCATTTTGCATATTGGTCCATCTCTCTTTCAGGATGGTAGCATTCTTTATCATTGATCCTTTGCTCTCATAATGCATTATTATGTTGACTATAGTCTTTAAGTTTTTCAAAATGATTAAGTATTATAATTTTAATGTTCTGGTTCTGCTCACTCAAGCCTCTATCAGTCCATTAAAGTCTTCCCAAGATTCTCTGAATACATCTCTTTATTTCTTACAGGATCATTACATTCATATACCATAGTTAGCTCAACCTTTCACCAATTTATGGGCACTTCCTTAGTTTCTAATCCTTTGCTACCACAAAAAGAGCTGCTATAAATACATTTGTATATATAGGATCTCTTCCTCTTTCTTTGATGTTCTTGGCATACAGGCTTAGCAGTGACATGACTTGGGGCAGAGGGTGCACACAATTTAGTAAAATTTTCAGCCATTGTTCTAAATTACTCCCTAGAATGGCTCTACCAATTTACAGCTACACCAAATTTGTATCATTGTGCCTGTTTTACCACAGCCCTTTCAACATTGGTCATTTTCCCTTTTGGTCATTTTTCACAATCTTAAGAATATGAGGTAGAACCTTAATGTTGCTTTAATTTTCATTTCTCTAAATATTTGTACTTTGGAACATTTTTGTATGCAGCTACAGATAGTTTGGATGTCTTCCCTGATAAGATAAAATTTAATACAGACAACTATTAAAGTCCTATGCATGATCAAAAATTCAAATGCACAAATGGGAAGTGGGAAATACTTGAAAAGATAAAAGTTCATATAAAATAATTCAATAGATGTTAGAGAACTAAAAATTAAATATGTATCATTGATGTGACATTAAAGCCAAAAAGAGTAATGCAATCTTAACATGGAAATAAAAATTCTGTCAGGAATGAAGGAAGTTTTAATCCCACCACATTTTGCCTTATTCAAACCCAATGTGGAATATTTTTTCAGTTCTAAGCTTCCCGCTTTAAGAATATTGACAGGCTAGAGAGTGCCTAGAAGGTGACCAAGTAGTTGAGGAGGCTAGATACTACAAGATATGCAAATCAGTTGCAGGAATTGGGAATATTTAGTTTGGAAATGTAAAGTCCTTAATCAGCTAAATATGAGATCTGCTTTCAAGTACCTGAAGAGATATTATATAATGGAACCACTAAACTCATTTTCGTTAGCCCCAAAGCACAGAACAGAGAACTAATTTTGACAGTGAGACATAGATTTCAGTTCTATGTACAGAAAATTTTCCAAACAGAGTTTTCCCAAGGCAGCCCCTTCTGCCTTGGGAGCTACTGAGTTCCCCATCATTATGGGCCTTTAAGCAAAGATGTACTTAGCACAAATACTACCTGATCAGGGATGATTAAATCAAAGGACTTCTGAGTTCATTCCAACTCTGAAATTCTATGATTCTAACTCCTTCCCACCTATAAGGACCAGAGTAACAATTAAATTTCATATAATCAACATATGGGGTGAGCATGTTGGTCTAGCATAAATTTACTATCTAGACAGCTAACATTGAATGTCACTGGGCTTTTCAGTAATATTTAAGGACTTTTTTGCCTTCAAAGTCTCAACTTTAATTATACAGTAAGAAAAAATTAAATGCAAGCTCATTTTCACCACAATTGTCAAAAATAAAATTTTACTCACCCAATCTTACCGTCAGTGGCACATGGGTGAAGGAATCTAAGAGTCAGAGGTTTTCCAAAGAATATGAAGCATTCCTACACAACAAACTTAATTGCACTAAGCTATAAGTGATCCTTCCCTCATCTTAGGTTTCCACAGGGAATGAGATGGTTTAGGGAAAGGAGGTCCTAAAACCTGAAAGTTAAGTGGATGTAAAGGGACTTAAAAGTGAGGGAGGAGGAAATGGAAGGAAGGGGAATCTTGGGGCAAGAGAAGGCAAAACATCTACTTCATCAGGTCAGGTCCTAGAAGTAACCAGTGTAGAAAGCATTTTCAAAAATACTTTCAGAAGGTGCACTCAGTTTGTTTTTGGTTTTTTGTTTTTTTTTTTGTTTTTTTGCTTTTTGGAGGGCAATTGGGGTTAAGTAACTTGCCCAAGGTCACACAGCTAGGTTTTTGTTTGTGTGTGCATTAAGTGTCTGAGGCTGGAACCAAACTCAGGTCCTTCTGACTCCAGGGCCAGCACTCTACTCACTGGTGCATTCAGTTTTTAACTGGCAACCTGAAACTATTCTGAGTCTTTTATTATCAGAGCTAATAGTTATATGTCATTTTAAAGGTATGTAAAGAAAGTTTTTTACATAGATTATCACATTTGATTCTCGCAACAACTCTCTGAGGTAGCTAGGATTATTATCCCCATTTTACAGTTGAGGAAGCTGATGCCAAGTGACTTGTCCAGGATTACATAGCTAGTGAGTGTCTAAGGCAGCATTCCAGATAAGGCCTTCCTGGCTCCAGGTCAAGCATTCAATCTACTCTGCCACCTAAATTCTATAGAGTTTCATTTCAACATGGACCTCACTGTAAGAATAAAGTACACTTGACTCAGGGAATAATAACATCAAGTCTAATCACATGACATTCTGTGATTGAACTCTTTTGCTTGAAGATGATACTAATGAATCCAAGGTTGAAAGTCCAAGCTCTGCATGGTCCTATTAATTCCATCCCATTCCATGGGCACAAACAGCGTGACTTCTTAGTCACAAGCATAAGAAGGTGAGAAACTAGAAATTAGCAAAAAAATTCAGAGTACAGGTTTTACTACATATAAATAACATCATTTTCATATACAATAATATATCTTTCTTGCTTTCACGTACATGCAAGGAGATTCTGGATTTGGCAACTAATATTAGGTATCAAACCACCATCCTTACAATGGTATATAATCTGTTCAACATATCTAGAACTTTGCAAAATACTAGGTATGAGGTTTTAAGAGAAACATTGGAAACTCAGATGTCTAGAAGAATGCAATCAGAATAGTGGAGAAACTTTAATTCATATCTTAATTCAATCCAAATAAGCATTTCTTGGTCTTCTGCTACATGCAAGGCACTGTACTAAAATAAATTCTACAGATAAAAAGACAAAAAGGAAGTCATTCAATTATTCATAGAGTTGACATCTTTCTGAGAGCAGGAGAGCAGTGGGTGATGAGTGGAGGGTTGGGACAGGAATGAAATATTTAGACAAGTCAAATCCATAGAGATTTTTAAAGTACCTAATATGTGCTAGACACTCTGTTCCATACTACAGATTCAAAGAAAGGCTACTGTCCTTACCCTCAAGAACCTTACAATCTAATAGAGGAGGCACCATGCAATTATGTGTACAGAAGTATATCAGAGATAATCTGGAGGCGATCTCTTACACAAGTAAGCAAATACTAAGTATATACAAAGTAATTTCAAGACAGAGAAAGTGCTAACAACTGGGAGTTCCAGAAAGGCTTTAAGTAGAAGATACAACCTGAGCTATACTTGGAGAGAAATTAGGGATTCATATAAGGAATCCTTGAAGAAACCAGAGACGTTTACCATGTAGAAGAAGAGTCTTCAGTGGCCTGCACTAAATTATCTTCAAGTAATTGTGAGATTGTCTGAAAAAGGAACTACATTTATTCTGTGTGGCTCAAGAGGTCAGAATGAGAACCCTTAAAGCTAAGTTAGAGGAAATATTTCCCCTCAATACAAGGAAGAATTTTTAAAGAATATCAATTGTAAAAAATAATAATAATAAATTAAGTGAACTATCTTGCACTATATTTCCTGGGGTCCCTTCCAACCTAAGATTACAAGACTGAGATTCTGTGAAAAATCCACTTGCATTTGAAACAACTTGTGTGATTTAATTCTGTCCTTTATTCTGAGACATAAGTTGAAATTTTTCTATATTGTTTTCATCAGTGCAAATACTTTCATTAGCACTAAATAGTGTAAGCTAAAATAACCATACCAGTTTGTTAATACCACACCTATGCTGATGCAGAACTATGTATCCAAGGATTTCCTTCCTATAGGTAATATCTCTTCTATTGATTTTCACATGGGATTCACATTTGGTCTTCATGACTCCTGCATACAGTGCTTCCCCAATCCAACCACACACAACAGATTTCCCCAAATTTAAGTACTGACCTCTAATTTCCATTGCTTCCCTTACTAGGTATGCTAATCCATATAATCAACCCAAGGATATCACATGATGTTTTAATAGTTCTTGTGGCCCTCTAGTGCCACCCTTTGACTAAATCCAAACTTCACAGAACAAATCCCTTAGGGGATAAAAGGATTTGTTCTGTAAAACTTGAACTCAGGCAAAAGGCCTTACCCAAGGACCTAGAAGGCCACATGTGGCCTAGAGGTCCCAGGGTCCCTACCCCTGTCTTAAATATTCATAGATAAGTGGATATAAGATTGGAATCTTATAGAAATCCAAGGCATAATTTTACCAGAACATGTAACTTAACAGATACTCACTCTCAACTGGGATTTTAATTCTCATGTCCTCAAAATTGGGTTTTTTTAAAAAATTACATAACTGTATTTTAATATAATTATGATCATATTTTATTGTATGTATTTTAAAAAGTTATTCTGAGAAAAGAGTCCATAAGCTTCACCGGATTTCCAAAGAGATCCGTGACACAAAAAAAAGGTTTAAGAAACCCACTCCCTAGAAGTATAATTCAATGGAAAGTACACTGTATTTCATCTCATCATCTCAAGCCTGGAGTGTATTCCCTCCTCACCTGTGCTCCTTATAATGCCTAATCTAACAAAATACAATTTAAAGGGCACCTTCCAGGTAGAAGTCTTTCCTAAGCTCTCCTGATGCTGGTTCCTCCTCCACCCAAGTGTTCTTGTTAAGTCATTTTTCAGTCATGTCCAACTCTTCATGATCCCATTCGGGGTTTTCTTTGCAAAGACACTGGAGTGGTTTGCCATTTCCTTCTCCAGCTCATTTTACAAATGATGAAACTGAGAAGAACTAGGTTAAGTGACTTGCCCAGGGTAAGTGTCTGAGGCCAGATCTAAACTCAGGAAGAGGAGTCTTCTTGCCTCCAGACCAGACACTCTATCCACTACATTACCTAGCTGCCCCTTCTCCACCCAATCATCTTGTGTTTACTTTGCACATGTCTATATATGTTTCAATGTCTCCCTTGATATACTATAAGCAACTTGAGGGCAAGAAATATTTCAATTTTTATCTTTGTATCCCAATGCCAGTGCAATGTTTTTCATATAGAAAGCCCTTAATAGATGCTTATGGATTGACAGCAATTTCCAAAGGCCTTTCACAATTAATCAAATTGAAGAACCATTTTTAATCACTCTGGAGCTCAGTTTAAAATAACTAGCATTTAAATGGTGCTTTAAAGGTTTACAAAATTATTGATGAATATTATTTCATTTTATCCTTACAACAACATACAAACTGGGTACTATTATAACCCTCATTTTGCAGATGAGGAAATTGAGGCAAGTAGAGGTTTAGTGATTTGCCCATTGTCACATAGCTAGCAAATACCTGAAACCTTCCTGACTCCAAGGCCAGCCCTCTGTTCACTTTGCCACCTAGCTGCCTCCTTTACAAGGGAGGCACAGGGTATTCCACCTATCTCCCTTTCAACTCTAAAAATCTTATAATTCTCTTTTTCGTTTGGAGATATCTTTCATTTCTTATTATTGTGATCATTTGAATCTTCAAGAATTATGAGATTTAAAAAAGAATTTTTGGAGGAGGGGTAAGTGACTTAAGTCACACAGTTAGTAAGTGTCAAATGTCTGAGGTCAGATTTGAGCTCAGGTCCTCTATTCATTTCACCACCTAGCTGCTCCAAAATCTCATAATTCTAGGGGCAGCTAGGTGGTGCAGTGAATAGAGCACTGGCCCTGGAGTCAGGAGGACCTGAGTTCAAATGTGACTTCAGACACTTGACACTTAACCCAATTGCCCTGCTCCGCCGCCCCCCCCCAAAAAAAAGATTTTTTTTTTTGCTTTTTTTTTTGGAGGGCAACTGGGGTTAAGTAACGAACTCAGGTCCTTCTCACTCCAGGGCCTGGTGCTCTGCTCACTGCGCCACCTAGCCACCCCAAGATTTTTTTTTTTAATCTCATAATTCTCGAGGGATCAAATGATCGTAATGATAAGAAATGAAGACATCTGAAACAATATATTCCACATTTAATTTTTTGCACCTAAAATCTGCTTGGCTTTATGTTTTGGAATGGAATATTTGGAAGCATTTTTCCTCTTCAGTCTGAACATGCTAATGTTACTGAAATGAATTTTCTTAACTTTGCCAGTTGGGCATAAGGTGCATTCCTCCACTAAATCAGCCCTGTCCTTAATGACAGAAGCTTCTGAAACCATCATTATTTCCCTGAGGTCTCAGCTGCCTCAGGTATCACAAGACATAGCTTG
Source organism: Gymnobelideus leadbeateri (assembly GCA_011680675.1). Classification (NCBI taxonomy): domain Eukaryota; kingdom Metazoa; phylum Chordata; class Mammalia; order Diprotodontia; family Petauridae; genus Gymnobelideus; species Gymnobelideus leadbeateri. The sequence continues at coordinate 262,793 of WOXC01008568.1, forward strand.
GGAATTGCTGATAACCATAATTCTAGGTGGTTGTTTATTCCTCAGTAATTACAGCTGGAGCATGCACTTTTCACAGTTCTGTTACTTACCTTTGCAGGGCTCAGAAGACAGAGAGAGGCAATGAACCCCTTTCAATTCTGATTATACTAGGTTGTTGTTGTTTTTTTTTCCTGAAACACTTTTTAATCAGGTACTATTTGAAATTTTCTAAATTACATCTTAGAAATTCTAGTTACTGCATTGCATGCTGAACTCCTGAGAACCAGTAGGAAAAAAGCAATGTGCAAATGTTAGAACTAAAATCATTATTACTGTTTTCTTCAAAGGAAAAAAAAAGATCCATCCTTTTAATCTTTTGAAGACAAAGAGAGAAAAGGGACACATACAAGTACTAGTAAATTTGGGATTATAATTCTCCTTAAGATTAACCATTTTCCACCCAGGTGACAGCACTTAAAAGAGTTAGGTTTGGCAGAAATCTCATCATGTTATGATGTATGATTTTTGTTGCTGTGAGAGATGATTGAGATATTGCACTAGTTCATTTCTATATTTCAGTTCAATCCAATTCTATCAGTACCTACTGAAATGTGTAGTACTGCATAATGAAAAATAATGCAGCCTCTAACCTCCTGAGGTTCTTGGAGGACCAATAATGGTGTGTAAACAAAGAGTCATGCTCCAGGTTAGAAAGTGACATTTGCCTAGGAGAGCCCAGAGCAGCTTGAGGCAGAGAGAGAAATCTCTTCCAATTAGAAGATTAGAGGAGGCTTCATATATGTAACATCTATTTCTGGAGAGCTCAGAGCACTTTATTCATTATGCTTATTATCATATCTCAATTTAGAAGTTACCTAACTACCACTTTAGAATGAGCATCCAAAATAAATGAGTCATCACACTGCATCTGGATAATTGTTCCTGTCCCCTGTCCCCTAAGAAATTATAGTGATGTGTAAATTACTTAAGACAAACAAGAATTTTGATATGATTTCATTCTGGAGAGTAGTAAGCCTTTGTTTGTGTTTCCACTAGGCTGACTCAGAACCTCTGACCTTCAACAGATGAAACTGAATTGATCTGGTTTCCCCATTTTCAGTTACTTCTCCAACAGTCAAGTGCTAAGTTTCATGCCATATTCATATGTTTCATTGTTCTCTTTTGTTGTATTTTTAATTCTGTGGAATTAAATATGGATATTACTCCAAGGAAATATGCAAAAGTTTTAGCTCTTAAAGAGCACACTTGAATGACTGTTAGTGTTATTGTACCATCTTTTGGTGTGGAAGAATCAAATGTTCCAAGACTTCTTCAAGCCCACAGTGAATCAGGATCAGCTTAACTAAATTACAGAGGAAAGTGTGAGGCAAGAATTAACAAATTACTATGACAAAACAGACCAATTAATCCTCAGGAAATAAGTTAAAGACCTTCAGAGGCACTCAAGAGATTGAAAAATTGTCAAGCTTCTTGAAATCAGAAAAACAAGGTCAATTTTTTTTAAAAATAGCTGCTGATGATTGCTGTGAAGAAAAAATGCTTGCAATGAGCAAGACAATGCAAATGGCAGCTAGGCAGTATAGTAGATAGAGCCTAGAGTTAGGAAGGCCTGAGTTCAAATCACTCTCAGACACTTACTAGTTGTATGACTTTGGGCAAGTCACTTAACTTTTGTTTAACTCAGTTTCCATAACTAAAATAGGCATTATAATAAGACCAGCCTTCCAGGGTTGTTGTGAGGATCAAATGGGAAATTTATAAAGTGCCTGGCACACAATAAGCTCTATATAAATGCTAGCTATCCTGCAGACTGAAGAAAGCAGAAGTAGGAGAACAAAAGAATACCATGCATAATGACTAGGGTCATGTACAAAAAAGCAACCCTAAATAACAATTGGTCCCAGATTAAATTTCATTAGATTTGAGCTGCTTTAAGGGCAGGGACTGTGTTCTGCCTCTTTTTGTATCCCTGGCACTACTCATGGAGCCTGGCACATCATGGGCATTTAATAAATGCTTACTGACTGATTAATTGACTGAATAAATGCAATGTTCAATCTTGGTCCTGAAGGGCAGATGATAAAATGCTTTTCCTTCCTCTCCATAAAGAAGGAGTGCGTGTGAATGCTGCATATATAATCAGACATTGTCTCTATATTGGTTGGTTATGCTTAACTGTTTTTCTTGGTTATAGGAGGAGGCTTTGATGGGCAAAGAGGGTATATTAGGAAGTTATTGGGATATAAAAAACAAGTGACATCAGTTTTATATGTGTGTGTTTGTTTATATGCAGCTAGATGGTAGAGTGGATAGAGTACTAGGTCTTGAGTCCAGAAGGTCTGGGTTCAGATCTGGCATCAGACACTTACTAGATGTGTGACCCCCAGTCAAGTCACTTAATCCTATTTGCCTAAGCTTCCTCTTCTGTAAAAGGAACTAGAGAAAAAATGGCAAACCACTCCAGTAGTATTGCCAGGAAAATCCTAAATGGGGTCACAAAGAATCCCTCAGGTTGAATCTGTATGGCTACAATATCATTACTTCAGAGGGGCACAAAGGCTGACCATGGGCCAAGAACTCAGGGTAACAAAGACACTCCACATAAGCTCCTGATTACCCTCCACGGAGATATAGCAACAGGGCTACCTACCGCAACACCAAGAACAGTTAAAGTGCCACAAGCTGCTTGAAGACTTAGTTGTTCACTTGTCTTTCTCCAAAATGATGCACCATGAATGTGTGTGGGGGGGAAATACCCTATATGATAGTGGCATACCAGCACTGAAGTACATCCAAAGCTGGCTTACATACATGTTCTTTCCCAAATCCAGGTATAGAAAGCCCCTTAACTGTATTCCTCAACCGTGTAACAACTGCTAACAACTACTGAGACTATTTCATAATTCACTATCCTGACTCAAAATGTGTCAGAACTCTAAAGAAAAATAACAGTGGAATGAAAATCCTATATAGTCCAGAAGCTACTGAGATCAAATCTAATTTTGAGACTGCCCCCATTTGACCTGACTGGGTTGGCCAAGGGGTGGACCCTGAGACCTGAGGTACTTGGGATTTCAAAAGTATAGTTCCATGTGTATGGGACCAGGTTAGGCTATAGATGATCAGCAACAAGAATGTTGAAATAGAGTCTGTAAAGGGACTGAGGCAAGGGATATATGCCTGTAAAACATAGAGGATAAGACTGACATCAGGATTTCATCAGGAATATGAGAAGATCCAGTGAAAGAGGTCAGATCCACAGTGACATATTGGGATTTGAGAGCAGAAGGAGAATCAGTAATCCTAGACTAGAGCAAGAATGAGGCAAACCAGCATCTGGGGAAAATCAAAGAAAGGGTCCTAGCTTCTATAAACAGCTTGATAGAATTTATTACCTCTAGTGAACTGCAAGTGTCTGGGCTTTTAAGCTGGAGTGTGGAGACTTGCCCTGCCCACCTGATGCCTCTAATGGGCCACCTCCATAAGAGACTCGGGGTCTCTTCAGAGCTCAGTGTTACACAGACTGGGTGAAAGAGACAGAGAGCTAATAGTTCCTATTCAAATAAAGTGTCAGAGAGCTCTCTTTTCCTTTTAAAAGAAAATGGCTCAGAATGAAATCCATGCTGGTTGCTACAGCAATTCTGTAGGATAGCATTCTCAAAGGACTTCAAGTGAAGTAAGCTTCTTTTGGTGGAATAGATTTTTTTTTAGGGTATGATTTTTAAAAGCGATGGGGAAATAATCTCATCCAAAATAGAAAATCCTAATAGAAAGAACAAGAGCCTAGGAGATCAGAAAACTGGATTTTAGTTACAGTTCCGAACAATTCATTTAATGCTTATGGGTTTCAGTTTCCTCATCTATAAAATATGGAAAATAAGATCTATTTCAAATAGTTGTTTTTAAGGCATAACGTTAAGACACTTGGAAAAGTTTAGAAAATTCCAATACAAAAGGATTTGCTTTCACCATTTCTTTTGGTGGTTTTTTTTCCCTTTGTTCTCCCAGCAAATTTTATTTCCAAGGATTGTATGGTTTCTCCCACACAATACCCTCTGTGTTAGGCATGAGAGGTCACAGTTTCATGTCATTAGAATACCACACTGCCACCCCCCCCACCACAACAAAGTTGCCCCCAAGAAAATTCATGAAGGACTTTCAAGGTATTTGAGGTGATTTTCTGCCTGCAAGAGTGTTCACTCCGAAGAGGCACAGAATACTGGTGCCTGAGGGAAAGAGATCATGAGACCTTGGAGTCAACATGCAGTAACCTGGTTTGATGGCAGAGATCCATTTGGAAAGGAGAGGGGCTAGTAGCATGTTTCTGAGCCCTTGGCAAACCTCTTTAAGACTAGTAAGCAGTAATCATAATGCAAGGGAGAATTGTCTAGTACCACATTCAAGCTATAATGCAGGGAGAACTATGTATCCTGCCAAGACAGGAAAACTCTGGAGTATTCCCTTCTGCAGCACCAGAGAGGGGTTTTAGTGATACTAGGGGAACTATACTACACCACGTGGCCAAGACGGGTGGAAAGTGGCGCCAGAGCTACCTAATGGAACCTGCAGAGTTCAATGGAGAGGCAACACTTCCTGGAAGACCCGCTAGGTGTAAGACTGAGCTACTGAAGCTAGAAAGTTTCTGAGGAAGATTTCTCATTACTGAGGGTGCCTATTTCCCATGATCTCTGTGATAAATAATATTTGTTTTCTTCACGAAGTTGACACAGCTTATAAGTAGAAGAGCTAGGACCCAAACGCTAATCTTTTGAACCCCAAGTCCACTGTTATTGGGATTTTTCCATTACCCCCACCAAGAGATATGTCCAATTTTTTTTCATTGTCCAGGATAGAATTATAGACTCCTAGGACTGGAAGGGACATGAAGTAATACATTGTATAGGTCATTTTCTGACTGTAGGCAACATTTCACCAAAATTGTTGTATGCTGAAAGGCATTAAGTTATCAGATTTTTAACTATAGTTTATCTGAAAAAGAATTAAGTTACATAAGAATAAACAGTGTAAAAAGGTACCAAAAAACCATATTAGAATCATCTATTGATAGCATCTAGATATAGTCTTACTATATTCTAAATTAGTGAGATCATACAGTGTTCAATTCTGGGTACCACATTATAGATATGAATCAAGGAGAAGGGACCAGTATAGTGAAAGATCTGGAAGTCACATCTTATTTTCCCACTTAGAGGAACAGGGAATGTTTAGCCCAAAGAAGAGAATACTGGGGGGAGAGGGGTATGGTGGTTGTTTTCAAATATCCTAAGGACTATCACATGGAAAAGATACTGGACTTGCTCTACGTTGCTCCAGGTTGTAGAACTAGAAACAAAAGAGAAAGAATAAGGAGACAGATTTCAGTTAAATATAAGGGGGAAAAACTTTGTAAGTAGAGTTGTTAAAAAATGGAATGGGCTGTCTCATTATATAGCGAATACCATGTCACTAGAAGGGTCTGAGTGGATATTAGATGACCACCTGTCAGGGGAGTTTTAAAGGGATTTCGGTGAAAAGTTGGATAAACCTCCAAACCTCTTATAATATGACTCTAATATCTTATTTATTAAAGACATTGTATGTGGTCAAATCTGGTTAAGATATATTAAAGGAAGAGGAAAAAAAAATTAAATATGGTCCCTGACTCAAGAAAACTTATAATCTAGTTAAGGAAAGAAAGATAGAAACATTTTTTCCAGATACAATTCTTTTTTTTTTATTTTTTTTTAAATTTTAATTAATTTATTAGCTTAGTTTCAGTTAAGAAGATTCAATTCCATAGTTCCTTGATTTTCAAATTTCCTTTACTTCCCTCCCCCCACTCCCCATGACAGCATATAGTTCAGTATGGGATCTACAAATACATTCATATTAGACAGCGGTCCAATTACAAAGGCGTATTGTACTAGGTGGGATGAAAAATGGTAAAGAAGAAATAAAACCAAACAATGAAAAGAAAAAGATCAAATAGTTTACTTCCATCAGGATTCAAGCTCAGTTCTTTCTAGTTATTTCTCTGGTTGTCGCATTTCTCTCTTTCATGAGTCTTTCAGGATTGACTTATATCACTGCATTGCTGAAAAGAGTCCAGTCTGTCATAGTTGGTCATCACACATATGAAGTGTCTGTGATTGTATACAAATTTCTTCTGATTCTACTCTTCTCACTCAGCATCAGTTTGTATAAGCCTCTCCAGGTAAATATGAAATCCATCTCCTCCTCGTTTCTTATAGCACAATAATATTCCATTACATTCATATACCACAACTTGTTTAGCCATTCCCCAATTGACGGGCACCCCTTCAGTTTCCAATTCTTTGCAACCATGAAAAGAGCTGCTATAAGTATTTTGGTACATTTGGGTCTTCCTCCCATTTCTATGATCTCTTTGGGATAAAACCCTAGAAGTGGTATTGCTGGGTCAAAGGGTATGAAATTATTTATAGCCCTTTGGGCATAGTTACAGATTGCTCTCCAGAATGGTTGGATAAGTTCACAGGTCCACCAGCAATGCATCAGTGTTCCAATTTGCCTACATCCTCTCCAGCATTTGTCACTTTCTTGTTTTGTCATCTTAGCCAATCTGACTGGAGAGATGTGGTATTTCAGAGTTGTTTTGATTTGCATTTTTCTAATCAATAGTGATTTAGAGCATTTCTTCATATGCTTACAGATATCTTTAATTTCTTTCTCTGAAAACTGCCTGTTCATATCCTTTGACCATTTATCAATTGGGGAATGACTTGTATTCTTATAGATTTGACTCAATTCTCTGTATATTTTAGAAATGAGTCCTTTATCAGAGACATAGGTTGTAAAAATTCTTTCCCAATTTCCCACCTCCCTCTTGATCTTGGTTACATTGGCTTTGTTTGTACAGAAGCTTTTCAATTTAATGTAATCAAAATTATCCATTTTGCATTTTATAATGTTCTCTAATTCTTGTTTGGTCCTAAAGTATTCCCCCTTTCCACAAATCTGTCAGGTAAACTACTCCTTGCTTTCCCAGATTGCTTACAGTGTCATCCTTTATACCTAGACCGTGCACCCATGTATACTTGATTTTGGTATATGGTGTTAGATAATGATCTATGAACAGTTTCTGCCATACTATATTCCAGTTTTCCCAGCAGTTTTTGTCAAATAGTGCATTCTTATAGCAAAAACTGGTGTCGTTGGGTTTATCGAACACTAGATTACTATATTCATTAACTGCTGGGTCTCCTGCACCCAATCTATTCCATTGATCCACTACTCTACACCTCTGCCAGTACCAAGAAGTTTTGATGACTGCTGCTGTGTAATACAGATTTAAATCTGGCATATCTTGTCTACCTTCTCTAGCATTTCTTTTCATTAATTCCCTTGATATTCTAGACCGTTTGTTTTTCCAAATAAATTTTGTTACTATTTTGTCTAACTCTAAAAAGTAGTTTTTTGGTAAATTGATTGGTATGGCACTAAATATATAGTTTAGTTTGGGTAAAATTGTCATTTTTATTATATTAGCTCAACCCAGCCATGAGCAATTGATATTTTTCCAATTATTTAGATTTTATTTGTGTGAGAAGTGTTTTGTAGTTGTGATTATATAGATTCTGGGTTTGTTTTGGCAGGTAGATTCCCAAATATTTTATAATGTCTACAGTGACTTTAAATGGGATTTCTCTTTCTATCTCTTGCTGTTGGTTTCATTAGAGATGTACAGGAATGCCAAGGATTTATGTGGGTTTATTTTATATCCTGCAACTTTGCCAAATTTATTTATTGTCTTGAGTAGTTTTTTACTTGATTCTCTGGGATTCTCTAAGTATATCATCATATCATCTGCAAAGAGTGATAGCTTGGTCACTTCTTTGCCTAATTTGATTCCTTTGATTTCTTTTTCTTCTCTAATTGCTACTGCTAGTGTTTCTAGTACCAGATTGAATAAGAGGGGTGATAGTGGACACCCTTGTTTCACTCCTGATCTTATTGGAAAAGCTTCTAGTTTATCCCCATTGCAGATAATACTTGCTGATGGTTTTAAACAGATGCTATCAACTATTTTAAAGAAGGCTCCATTTATTCCTATACTTTCTAGTGTTTTTAATAGGAATGGATGTTGTACTTTGTCAAAGGCCTTTTCTGCATCTATTGATATAATCATGTGATTTCTGTTAGTTTTATTGTTGATATGCTCAATTATACTCATAGTTTTCCTAATATTAAACCATCTTTGCATGCCTGGAATGAATCCTACCTGATCAAAGTGTATTATTTTTGTGATAAGTTGTTGGAGTCTTTTGGCTAATATTTTATTTAAAATTTTTGCATCTAAATTAATGAGGGAAATTGGTCTATAGTTTTCTTTCTCTGTTTTATCTCTTCCTGATTTAGGAATCAGTACCATATTTGTGTCATAGAAAGAGTTTGGGGGTGGCTAGGTGGCGCAGTGAGTAGAGCACCAGCCCTAGAGTCAGAAGGACCTGAGTTCAGATCCGGCCTCAGACACTTAACACACACAAACAAAAAACCTAGCCGTGTAACCTTGGGCAAGTTACTTAACCCCAATTGCCCTCCAAAAAGCAAAAAAAAAGACTTTGGTAGGACTCCTTCTTCACTAATTTTCCCAAATAGTTTGTAGAGTATTGGAATCAATTGTTCTTTAAATGTCTGATAGAATTCACTAGTAAACCCATCTGGCCCTGGAGATTTTTTCCTAGGGAGTTCACTGATGGCTTGTTTCATTTCTTTTTCTGAGATGGGGTTATTTAGGTAATTCACTTCCTCTTCAGTTTATCTGGGCAACTTGTAATTTTGTAAACATTCATCCATTTCACTAAGATTGTCGTATTTATGTGCATACAATTGGGAAAAATTATTCCTCATTATTTTTTTGATTTCCTCTTCATTGGAGGTAGATCCACCCTTTTCATTTTTGATACTCATAATTTGGTTTTCTTCTTACTTTTTTTATCATATTGACTAAGGGTCTATCAATTTTATTGATTTTTTCATAAAACCAGCTCTTAGTTTTATTTATTAATTCAATAGTTTTCTTAATTTCAATTTTATTAATCACTCCTTTGGTTTTCAATATTTCTAATTTAGTACTAAATTGGGGATTTTCAATTTGTTCTTTTTCTAGCTTTTTCAATTGCATGTCCAATTCATTGACCTCCCTTCTCTCTGCTTTAATCAAGTATCTACTCAGGGATATAAAACTTTCCCTGAGAACTGCCTTTAGTGCGTCCCACAAATTTTGGTTTGTTATCTCATTATTATCATTCTCTTGAATGAAATTATTGATTGTTTCTATAATTTCTTGTTTGACCAATCCATTCTTTAGGATTAAGTTGTTTAATTTCCAATTAGTTTTTAGTCTACCTTTCCCTGGCCCTTTATTGCATATAATTTTTATTGCATCATGATCTGAGAATGATGCTTTTAATATTTCTGCCTTTCTGCACTGGATTGTGAGGTGTTTATGCCCTAGTACATGGTCTATTTTTGAGTATGTACCATGCACTGCTGAGAAGAAAGTAAATTCCTTTTTATCTCCATTCAGTTTTCTCCAGAGATCCATCATATCTAGTCTCTCTAAGATTCTATTCACCTCCTTAACTTCTTTCTTGTTTATTTTGAGGTTAGATTTATCAAGTTCAGAAAGGGGGAGATTAAGGTCCCCCACTAGTATAGTTTTGCTATCTATTTCTTCCTCTAATTTCTTTAACTTCTCCTCTAGGAATTTGGATGCTATACCACTTGGTGCATATATATTAAGTAATGATATTGCTTCATTCTCGATGGTGCCTTTTAGCAGGATATAGTTTCCTTCCTTATCCATTTTAATTAGATCTATTTTTGCTTTTGCTTTATCTGAGATAAGTATTGCTACCTCTGCTTTTTTTTTACTTTAGCTGAGGCATAATAAATTCTACTCCAACCTTTTACCTTTACCCTGCAGGTATCCCTTTGTTTCAAATGTGTTTCTTGTAGACAGCATATTGTAGGATTATGGTTTTTAATCCATTCTGCTTTCCACCTCTGTTTTATGGGAGAGTTCATCCCATTCACATTCACAGTAATGATGACTATCTGTCTCTTCCCCTCCATCCTATTCCCTCCCCTGTTTATGTTTTTGTTTCTTCCTTCTCCCTTCCCCTCCTTGAAGTTTTCCCTTTTGACTGCCCCCTCCTTCAGTGTTCCCACCCAGTGACCCCCCCCTTATTACCCTACCCTCTCCCCTTACTACTATTTCCCTCCCCTCTAATCCCCCCCTTTAGTCTCCTTCTTTTCAACCCCTCCCCTTACCCTTCCACTACCTATAGGACACAATAAATTTTTATACTTATCACAGTCAGTTACTCCCCATTTGACTCCAAACCAATAAGAGTAAATTTCAAACAGTGCTCCTCTCCCTCCCTCCTTTTCCTCTATTTAATGAATTTATGTTTCTATTCACATTAGAATCTTAAACTTCACTGATTAAATTGATCCCTCTTTGAACTAGAACCAGTGAGAATAGTGTTTAAATGATGTTCCTCTCCCTCTTTCTTTCCCCTCTTCTATAGTGTGTTTTAATGCCTCTTCAGATGGCATATTTTACCTTTTCCTTTCTCATCCTTTCCTTTTTCCCATTACAGTCCCTTTGATCCCCTTAATAGTTTTTTTTAAGTCTTCAGGTTAGTGCATTCATACCCATACCCTCTATCTAAGTATAACCCTTTTGAAGGTCATGATAATCATAAAAATTTCGATATTGACAGTTATCAGCTCCACATATAGGGATGTGAACATTTTGCTCTTGTTGCATCCCAAGTAATGAGCATGTGTGTGTGAGTGTGGGTGTGTGCACATATGTATGTGTGAGTCTGTGTTTCCCTTGTTTACCTTTTTATGTCTTTCTTGAGTCTTGTAATTGGAGATCAAATTTTCCATTGAGCTCTGGCTTTTTCATCAGGAAAGACTGGAAGTCCCTTATTTCATTAAACGACCATCTCCTTGCCTGAAAGATAATGCTCAGTTTTGCTGGGTAGTTAATCCTTGGTTGTAGTCCTAGCTCTCTTGCCCTACAAAATATCAAATTCCAGTCCCTCCACTCTTTTAATGTAGAAGCTGCTAGGTCCTGTGTGATCCTAACTGTAGTTCCCCGATATTTGAATTGTTTCTTTTGGGCTGTTTGTAGAATTTTTTCTTTAATCTTGTAATTCTGGAATTTGGCTACTATATTTCTTGGAGTTTTCAATTTGGGATCTCTTTCAAGAGGAGTCTGGTGAATTCTATTGATAACTGTTTTATCTTCTGATTCCAGGACCTCAGGACAGTTTTCTTTGACAATCTCTTGGAGGACGTTGTGTAGGCTGCTTTTTTTCATCTTGGCTTTCTGGTAGACCAATAATTCTTAAGTTGTCTCTCCTGGATCTGTTCTCTAGGTCAGTTGTTTTTCCAGTGAGATATTTTATATTTTTTTCCAATTTTTTTTGTTTTGTTTGATTGATTCTTGCTGCATCATAGAGTTCTGAGTTTCCATTTGATTGAATCTAATTTTTAGCGAATTATAGTATTCAAATAGTTTTTGAAGGTCCTTTTCTAGGGAGGTATTTTCTCCAATTACTTCACTGAGACATTTTTCCAAGTTGGTCACTGCCTCCCTGATTTGGTCTTTAAAATTTTTCTTAAGTTCCTCCAGGAATGCTATTTGGGCTTGAGACCAGTTCATCTTTCCTTCTGTGGTCTCAGGTATGGGTAGAGAGTCTATATTGTCCTGTGTATTTGGTTGTTTTTGCCCTACATAGTAGGCTCGAATAGACTTTCTTGTCTTCCCCTTCTCCTTCTCAGCTTCCTTCCTTCCCATTGTGATTTCCTGTTTCTTAATTTCTCAGGCTGTGAGCTAAGGGCCTGGTCATTGACTATGAGTGCTATAGCCTCCTGGCTAAGGCAGAAATGTCAGGAAAGGAGGGTAGATGCACACTGAGAAGACTGTGGAGAGGAATAGATTTCTGCCTCTATACCCCTGGGCTATAAGCAGGCTTTTGTTGGTGAGGTGAGGTAGGGCTTGTTGGGACCTCTCCCTCTCTTCTCTTCAGACTCCTGGTTTTCTCAGTTATACCCCTTCTTGGAGACTCCCAAGCCTAAGGCTATTTCCATTAACTTGGGATTTCAATCTGGGTGGGAGACTTACCTTTGGGTTTTCTACTTCATGGGGGAGGGATGGGAGGATTGGAGCAGCTAGAATTTACTTTGCCATTCTAGCCCCTGTATTATACAGGCAGGCAGTTTCTAAACTTCCAGGTTGGAGGCTGATCCCTGTGGGAGAAGCTGCTATCTCTGCTGAGAGCCCGACTCTCCTACCTGGCTCCAATGATTGCTCCTGTTACCTCATGAGATGAAGGCGAGATGACTTCGATTCCTCTTTGGTAAGTCAGCTGGCTGGGGCTTCTTCTCTCTCTGGTGTAGTCTGCTTGTCTGCTCTTAAGTCTGAGCTGTGCAGACCCCAAGTGTTCTCTTACTTTGTCCTAGGCATATCTGTGCTGACAACCCCAGAATCGCCACAGCTGCTGGTGCTCTGGGGTCCCTCCAGCCAGCTTCTGGCCCGGCCAAGATAGAAATTTTTAAAAAATGAAACAACTAGAGCAATCAAAAAAACTATTTTTCTTAAAACATAGGTATATATGTATATTATAAGCTATATATAAAGGAGATGGTAGCAAATGATGGCTAGAATAGACAAGCAAGATGAAGGAGGTGTAACTTAAGCTCTATCTTGGAAGATAGAATTTATATAGCAGGACTGGCATTCTTGATGATGGAATCAGTTAAATTCAAGAACAATCTATCAGTTGTACCCTGTGTACAAAACAACTGTTCTAAGAACTTGGGAGACACAACATTTCTACATGTTTGCCATCATGGAGCTCCACCTTTCTGCCATCTTACTTCTTTTGGAAGTCAGATTAAATCCTACCTCCTCCATGAAGCCTTCCCTGATTCTATTAACCATGGCATAGTGACCTTGACTTTCTCTGAATTTCTATGTTGATTATATATTGCTTCAAATTGTTCTCTCATTTACAAATCATCACATCATAGGATTATAGAGCTAGAGTTGAAAAGGGACCTTAGAGCCCAATGAGTCCAACCCGCTTATTTAACAGATGAAGAAACCCAAGGTAGTAAAGTGAATTGTTTGACACCAGACAGTAGGTAAGATTTGAAACCAGAGTCTCACATTCCAAAACCAGCATTCTTTCCACTGTACCATGCTTTATCTCTTATACCCATGTCTTTTTTTTCTGGAGGAGGGAAGGTAGGGCAATTGGGGTTAAGTGACTTGCCCAAGGTCAAACAGTTAGTAAGTGTTAAGTGTCTGAGGAGGCCGGATTTGAACTCAGGTCCTCCTAACTCCAGGGCTTGGTGCTTGATTCACTGTGCCACCTAGCTGCCCCTATACCCATGTCTTTTATTCCTATTTATATTATAAGCACCTTAGTACAGATGAATATACTTCCCTTAGGAGTCATAAGTTCCTGCCTATTTAGAAATTATTTTAGGAGTGTCTTCCAGATACCCACTCCTCCCTTCCCAAAAATTCTCCCTCACCTGCTCAAAATGATTGAAAATCCTTAAATACAGGTACAAGGCTTTTATTCCATTATAAGATAATATTTAAAATATAAATATCCCTGAGAGATGATATATTAAGTTCGATAGTAATCATAATAATTTACATTTATATAAGACTTTACAGTTTTCAAATTGAATTCTTTAGTACAAGAGAAAATTAAGGCCTTCTTAAACTTATTAGTTGTAAATAGTGTTACATCTGAACTCTCAAAATATGCCTGGAGATGGGGTAACATTTCAACAATCATAATTCTTTGAATTGCCACCAAAACTGTTCCTGAAAGATCTTCTTAACACATTCTCTGTTTCCACCAGAACATACACACTTCAGCCCATGGTGACAACATCAGAGAAGTTCCCAAAATATCAAAGCTCAGAAAGGAAAGGGGTAAAGAGACATAAACATTCTTCCCTGTCAGAAAGTACAGCAAGAGAAAGACACAAAGATATACCCACATCACGGATATTTCTCCTACATAAACCCATGTGATACTTTTAGACCTTCTTGCAAGTGGGAGATTCTGCTGAGTCTCACTCTTTCTGGGAACAACATAAACTACCTGGAAGCATAAAAGTTAGGAACCCTAGATACTAGGTAACAGACTGCCCTAGAGGCAGCTAAGTGTTGCAGTGGATAGAGCACTAAGTCTGGAGTCAGAAAGACTTGAGATTAAATCCAGGTTTAGATACTTACTAGCTGTGTGACCCTGAGCAAGTCACTTAACCTCTATTTTCCTCACTATCCTCAACTGCAAAATGAATCTAATAATAGAACCTACCTCCCAGGGTTGCTGCGCAGATCAAATGAGATAATATTTGTAAAATGCTTAACACTGTCTTTGGTACACAAATCCTGAACATAGGAGGTGGTTTCTTTCCTTCTTTTCTTCCTTAAATTCCGGACTAAGGTTGTACTTTTCAATTCAGCTTAGGAAAGTTTCACTGCTCTCCTCCAGCCTGGGTTCTGACTCCAGGAGGATTGTTATCCCTGGCCATGGTGCTGAACAGTTTCAAAGCTAAAAAAATACCACTGTAGGTGATATTTATCCTTTGCTGAGAGCAAGCTTTGATGGAGAGAAGGGTGTATGAAGAGAGAAATCACTGGAGGTCTGAAGGGTAAGCTAGAAATAGATGCTGTGGGGAGAGGAAGGAAGAATGGAGAAAGGATACAAAGAGGGTGAGTTGCTAACAATAAATGTCATAATTTTACCTAAAGCTGACCTTGTTCCTCATAAGAATAAGATCTAAAGTTGGAAGAGACCTTGGAAATCATCAAACTCAAGTATCTCACTTTATATATGAAGAACTAAAGTGAAGAGAGATGAAATTACTTGTCTAAGGACATACCAAGTGGGAATTCAAACCCAGATCCTCCAATTCTCAATCTGTTTCTCTTTCTGCTATACTTCACTGCCTTTTACAAGAAACACACACACACACATTCTAATACCAACCCTTAGCACAATGTCAGGCATAATTGCAACTGAACAAATGCTTATTGGTTTAGTTTCTCACACCATCTGGAATGGAAATAACCAGAGAGTTTATCCAAAAAATTCCTAGAGGAAATTATTTGGAAGAAATGGTTAATTACTCAGGAGTTTGGAGTCAGGGTATGGATTATCTCTGCAAGCAAACTATGTTCTCCCACCGTTCCATTATCAGACTGTTAAAACATAACTACAATACCATGTCTACAGCCATCATCATCCTTATGCACACAGTCACACTTAATCTACAAGTTGTCTCATACTTGCTTTAACTTTCTTGCCAAATTACAGAAACGTGGAGCCAAACAGCCATCAGAGGGCCTCACTGATAGCAGTGTCATCACACCATTTTGTTCACATTAGCGTTACAATAGCACAAGTTAA
This sequence comes from Gymnobelideus leadbeateri, assembly GCA_011680675.1. Taxonomy (NCBI): domain Eukaryota; kingdom Metazoa; phylum Chordata; class Mammalia; order Diprotodontia; family Petauridae; genus Gymnobelideus; species Gymnobelideus leadbeateri. The sequence continues at coordinate 278,293 of WOXC01008568.1, forward strand.
TATTGTTTAATGATTTATTTCTCAGTACTGATGATGGTGTTTTATCTGCTCTTGTATTACTGGACATTTCTCCTGCAGATGATACCATCAATCATGCCATCATGCTGAATGGCTCAGAACGCTGTGTCAGTCTGACAGAACGGCACTTGTTATTTATCTTCTGTGCAGTCTCTCTCTTGTCAGTTTTAATTCTCCTCCATTCTCATTTTCCTCTCTTGTCTCCTGAGGGTTCAGTCAGAAATATATTATTATGCAGTATTTACAATGCTGTCACTTGAAACATGTCATAGTTGCAAATTATAAAATTTCGGAGTTCCTCATAGCCACTGTTTTGAAAGCCTTACACAGAGAAGCAAATAGTCACAACTATACATGAATATCTAAATCTTGACTTGATTAAAAAACACATTTGCATGCAAGTGTGATACTTATCCTTCCAGAACTTACATTGTATACCTTCAGTTTTTTAGAGAGATTTTATGCATGCCTCAAAAAAATATTTCTAAGCCTGGAATTTAGGTATACTTCCACCAAATGAGAGCAGTGCCTGAAGTGAGTTAGAGCTCCTTATAAATCATCTCTTTCAGCCCTTTTATTGTACAAATGGGAAAACTAAGGCCCAAAGAAGGTAAATGACTTGCTTAGGGACATATAAGTAGTGAGTGGTAGAACAGGGATTCAAACCTAGGTCCTATGAAGCTAGTTCCATTGCTCTGACCATTCCATCACAGTGGTATTTAAATCATCAGAATTATAAGGTGTGTGATTTGCCTAAGCATCAGAAAGGATTCTGCATTCAGGCTCCCAACCACTTATAACCAACAGTAGGTTGGAGTCAGCTAAAACCAGTTCCCATGAGCCAATTACTAAATTTCCAGTGTAATCATTTATACCTCAGAAACTGGCAAATGCTATAAATCAAAAATATTTTCTTTATTGTTTTGTTGATTATATAGACTTTATAAAGTGATGGAGAAAAATTTAATAAGGAAGATTAAACTTAAAAGTGTGTCGTGTCTATATTTTTCCTAGAGACCCAGTTGTTAAACATTTTCCAGCATACCACTGCACAAGTTTGTTCATGATGATGAGTTCACTATTTTATTCATTAACAAGCATATTTTTTAAATCAAGCACATTTTTTTGCTTTGTGGAGGGCAATTGGGGTTAAGTGACTTGCCCAAGGTCTCACAGCTAGTAAGTGTGTCAAGTGTCTGAGGCTGGATTTGAACTCAGGTTCTCCTGACTCTAGGGCTGGTGCTCTATTCACTGTGCCACCTAGCCACCCCCAAACATATTTTTTTAAAGTAATAAAAAAAATTTCAACTTAGTTTTTTTAACAGTTTTAAAGAAGAAATCAATGCTTATGGAGAAAATTGATATTTTTCACCTTTATTATTAATCAAGTCATTCTTAATCCCAGTTTACTTTCAAATCCTAGCAACTAGGTTGCTCAATGGATAGAATACCGGGCCTGGAGTCAGAAAGAGCTGAATTCAATTCAGGCCACAGAAATTTAATAGCTCTGTGCCCATCTATAAAATGAGCTGAAGAAGGAAATGGCAAACCACTCCAATATCTTTGCCAAGAAAACCCCAAATGGGGTTATGAAGAGTCAGACATGACTGAAATGACTGAACAGCAAAAAGCCTGCAATTATAAGGTGAAAGGCAGCATACTGAAATGGAAACAGAACTCAACTCTGAGTCAGAATCCTTTGTATCTAATCTCACTTCTGGCACTACAATAGTTGTACAATCTCTGCAAGCCACTTCCCATTTCATTTCAGAGCCTCCATTTCCTACTCTAGGAAATCAAGAAAAATGAAGTAATAAGTGATTGAAGGAATTTCAATAAAAAATTAAAAGTATTTATTAAGTACTTACAGGGTGCTAAATATCTGGGATACAAATAGAAAAGCAAAGATAGATCTTGCCTTCAAAGAGCTTACATTCTAATAGGTGAGACAAACCAGTTGAGGGAATATTGACCAAAGAGGAGCACCTTGATCTAGAAGGTGAAAGGAATGGTGAGAGGGGCCACGGGGAAGTAGACTTACACATCATATACAGGAACAATACCAGAGATGCTTTGATCATGATTCATAGTACCAGAACTGAAGAGTGAGGAGGAGTGAGAGTTGGGGATGGTGAGGTGAATATGGCCAGAGAGCATGGAGCGATGGTAAAGCATGGTGGGTGGCAGTCACTGAAATAATGGTCTGGGAGAGGCAGTCACCAATCAGCTGAGCTGAAGTGGAGGAAGTGTTGAAGGTAGCGAGGTGATTGGTGAGACTAACGAAGACTTGGCCATATGATCGACATAATAATATTTCCATTAACTTTCTCAAAAGGAAGTTGCGAGGTAATTATTATATAAACTACAACTCACTATTCAGTCACCAAACACTTATTAAGCTTTCTCTGTGTCCCATACAAGGTGTTAGGCACTAGAGATAGAAAAGCAAAAATGAAATTGTCCCTGACTTGGAGATTATGTTCTATTGGAGAGAAACAGCATGTACATAGACAAGTAAATACAAGTGCTTTGGGAGAGGCAAAGCACCAGCAACTGAGGAGATAATGATAATTCTGGAGATAAGCTTTGAAGGAAACCAGGGGTTTTATGAGATAGCAGTGAGCAAGGAGGACTTTCCAGGCATGAGGGACAGCCTATACAAAATCACAGAAAATGAAAATTAAATGTCTATTTGCATGCTATTGTTGTTTTTTATAAATAACAATATTAAATTTATTCAATGATTAATGACAAAACTACTTTTATTCAACTATAAGAAGAATCATTTATGTACCATAAAAGCTGCAGTTACTCCACCACACATTTGGGGAGGTACAAAATTTCATCATACCAAATTTGAATATTCTCCAAACTATGTGGAACAAAAAAACTTTCAAAATATAAACATAAGATGGAGAAATCAACATTAGGTGGTAGCAAGATGAGGCTCATATTCCCATTATCCTATATGAAATTGTCTCAAAGATGCTTTTAGTGAGACTGAAGAAAATAGATTTACATCACAATGATTTTATTTAATTACCAACAGTGGTTATTTTATCTACCCATTCAAGAGTTGCTGAGGCAAACAGGGTTAAGTGACTTGCCCAGGGTCACACAGCTAGTAAGTGTCTGAGGCCAGATTTGAACTCAGGAAGCTGAGTCTTCCTGACTCCAGGCCTGGCCCTCTATCCATCGTGCCACCTAGCTGCCCATGACACATTAAGTATGATAGAATAATGGCCAGATAGCCACTTGTCCCAGGATCATTTCCATCTGAACTTACCACCAACAACAAAAAGAAAAGGAGGAGGAGGAGGAGGATGATGATGATGATGATGAAGATGATGATGATAAAATCCAGGCTGCAGAGATGGAGTCATAGAAGCAGCAATCAAAAGGCAACAGAGTTCTAGTAGGCCTGAGGCAGGTGTGACCTGGTTGTTAGGCTGAGGTATGAGCTGCCTATGAATGGGGCAAGTGTCTGCCTACATAGGTAAGGAAAAGCCATATCACTGAATCAGACATTTGCAGCTGGAAGAGGCCTTAGAAATTGTTTAAGACTATTTAATAGATGAAGAAACTGAGGCCCAGAGAAGTTATTTCCCCAAGGTCTCACAAGTAGGAAATAGCAAGGCCAGGATGTGATCCTGGGTCTCCAGGGACCCTCCAGAACCACAACTCCATTCTGCTCTTCCTAGGAGGTCTAAATGGCCAAGCACAGGACAGATGATGCAGGAGCTAAATTCTACAGCACAGGAGGGAAGACTGAAAGGAATACCAGACCAAGGCAAGTGCATCCAGATAGAGTGGAATGTTCAGATGTTTGGGTGGGAGAGGGGTAGCCAGAAGGCTCCAGAGTCTATGTTTTAACCTAAAGTTTTATCGCTCTGAATTCCTAGTCAAGTAACTGCAAACAATAGATGCCTGATAAATGTTTGGTGAATAAGTGAATGAATCAAGAAATAGCAGACAGTATCAGATTAGCAATAGGCCCCAGTACTAATTGCCTTTGATAGAACTGTGTCCCCTCAGCCACCTTGAGCCATCCAAAGCTCACAGCTGCCACAGGCCTCTTAATGTTTTAAGCAGCTAGCAGCCTGACCATAGTCCCTGATGAAAGCTCTTCCCACCCGTTTGTACTCAACCTTTCTGGCTGGCTCAGCATCAAAGCCCCACAGGCTCTTTATCTTCCAGTGGTCACTTATCTTCTGTCTTCGTTCTCAACCACAGGCAGTCTGTTCTCTCTTCCTAGATTACTTAAACTAATTAAAGGAACATCCTTGGTTTTTCTTTCTAGCACACAGAGTTCCGGCTTCTTTCCTTTGCATGTGGCAGAGGAGAAAGAAATAAAAACAGCTAAGAGTCAGTGTCATGCCTCTGGGATGGTAAAAGCCCTCCAATGGTCACTTTGTACTCTACTCTTGTGGGATGACTCTTTGCACCCCCCTCCCCTTCCTTGTCAGCTCTCCAGCTGAGAGCTTATTTAAACTAGACTAATACTTGCTTAAAGTGTACTAAGAGTAAAGTGACACATTAGACTCTCAGCAGCAAATCCCCTTCAGCAACTCCCTAGCCCAAGGACCTCTGCTACAAACTGCCCCAGTGAATGTGACTCTTTCCTTTGCACAAATAAAAAGGTCCTGAAAATAAAAATTAAATGAAGTTTTTAAGTAGCTCTAGACTGATTTCATTAATGGTAAGACTTCATATGTCTTTGCAAATTGCATTTACCAATTGTCTTTCTATTCAATGAAACATTTATTAAGTAGGTACTAGGTAAGAGGCCCTAACTATTCAAAGGCAAAACCAAAAGTCTCTGCCCTGAAGGAGCCCTGTCTTCTACTGAGAAGACTCAACTTGTACATATACAAGTAAACACAGAGGGTCAACAAAGTAGTTTCCAGAGGCTGAATACTAAAGAAATAGGAAATCAAGGAAGACTGAGCCTTCCTTTGGAGGAAGTGAGGGATTCTAAAAGATGGAAACGAAAAAGGAGAACAATCCACACAGAGAATATCCCATGTGAACAATGGCATGAGGACAAAAGAGGAATGCTGTGTGTTGAGTAGGCCCATAGGACAGCAACAGACAACACACTGAGGGCAGGAATATAAAATAAGACAGGGGCAGCTAGGTGGAAAGAATGCCAGGCTTGGAGTCAGTAAGACCTGAGTTCAAATCTGGCCTCAAACACTTACTAAGCTGGGTGACCCTGGGCAAGTTACTTAACCCTATTTGTCTGTTTCCTCATCTGTAAAATGAACTAAAGAAAGAAATGGCAAACTACTCTAGCATCTCTGCCAAGAAAACCCAAAATGGGGTCATGAAGAGTTGGACAAGACTGAAATGACTGAATGATAACAAGAAAATGAAACACAACTAAAATGATGGGTAGAAATCAGATGGTAGGGGCAGCTAGATGGCGCAGTGAATAAAGCTTCGGCTCTGGAGTCAGGAGGACCTGAGTTCAAATTTAGCCTCAGACATTTAACACTTACCAACCGTGTGACCTTGGGCAAGTCACTAAACCTCAATTGTCCAGCCTTCCCCCCTCTAAAAAAAAAAGAAAGAAAAGAAATCAGATGGTGGAGTGCTTTAAATACCAGGCTAGGGATTTTAAATTTTAAAAGACCAGAGGGAGTCCCAGAAGATTTTTTAGTAAAGGACTAAAATGCTCAGATCTGTGGTTTAGGAGTATCCATTTAGAAGTTGTGTGGAAGATAGGGGCAGAGAGGGGGGAGAAAGCCTAAAAACAGGAAGACCAATTAGGACAGTATTGCAGTAATCTGTGTGTAAGGTAAAGAGGCCTGAACTGGGCCAGGGCTGTGTGAGTAGAGAGGAGACAAGTGAGACTTATTCTGGAGGTCAAATAGACATAAGCTTTGGCCACTGTATATATGGTTTGGCATTTCAAGCATTCCACCATCTGGATTCCATTCATCTTTTTAGATTTCAACTGATTCCAAATTTTATTTCCTACACTGCATCCTCACCCTTCTCCCTCCTGAACCTTAGACTCTAACCATAGAACGACACTGAACTCACACAGGTGGGATTTTACTTTACTTGCCTGGATCAAAGCCTCCATTTCCCTTCTAAGCAGTTTCCAAGCCTTGTAGTGGCTTGTGTGCCCCTTTATGTGTTGTTTTCAGGCCACTGCATTATAAACTGCTTAAGAACAGGGACCATCTTACCTGTTTGTATTTATATACCCAGCATTTAGCATAGTGCCTGGAACATAGGAAGAGAGCTTACTGACTGCATTATTGTTCCTTCACATAATACAGCAGAGAGAGGGGAGAATTGAGAATGATTCAGCCCCCATGATGCAAGTAGAACAGATATTACTATGACCATGTTACAGATGACAAAGCTGAAGCCAAGAGACATTAAGTGGTTTGTCCAAGGTCACATGGCTGATAAGTACCAAAGGTGGGACTTAAGTCTAACTCATAGAATTAAGGGTTTCAGAGGAAAATTAAAGATCATCTAGACAAATCCTCTCATTTTATTTTGCTTTTTGGAGGAGGGAAGGTATAGGGCAATGGGGGTCAAGTGACTTGCCCAAGGTCACATGGCTAGTTTTTGTGTTAAGTGTCTGAGGCCAGATTTGAACTCAGGTCCTCCTGACTACAGGGCCAGTGCTCTATTCACTGTGCCACCTAGCCATCCCAAATTCTCTTATTTTAAAGATGCTTCAGATTAAGGAACTGAGATTTTTGGTTGCCAGTCTAGTGCTTAAAATTACTCCAATCTTACTGGGAAAAATAAAATTAAACTCCAAAGAAGGGTGGGGTTTTTTGTTCTATTCAACACTATTGAAAGAAAGCAACTGTCTTTGATCTTCTGCTTAAAAAACAAAACAAAATTTAAGATGGTGTTTTTAGTCAGTGTCTTAATCTCCAAAGGCTGCTACAAAGAGGATGAGGAAGAGGAGATGCCACCTCCAGCTGGGAGATCTGAAACAGCATGAAAGAAGAATGTCAGGGTGCCATACACTGTCTTTGTGCCTTAAGCAATTCATTATACCTTTTTGTGAGGCCTCAGTTTCCCCTTCAACATAGAAAAGGAATATTACTGCACTGTAAGACCCCTTTGAACTCTGGGATTTCTATGCCTCAGGTGCTGAAATAGACACTACTGCACCTTTGAGAAGAGTGACAACATGGCACTGTGAACTGTGGAGAGGATTTAGGGTCAGGAGAGACAGTTCAAATCCTACTTCTGACATTTAGTATCTATCCAACTCAGGGCAAGTCAACGGTAATGCCTAATGAACACTTTCATCAGAAATTGCTTTGTAAACTTTACAATGCTCCAGGTATATTTTACTTCACATTGACTGCTTGGGAGAGCCAAGAGAATTGTGAAACTGCCTAGGGTACTAAGAATTTAAGTGACATGCCCAGGGTCACAGAGCCAATAGGTGGCAGAGGTAAGACTTGAACACAGGCTTTCCTATATCTCCAGGAGCTAGGTGGCACAGTGGACAGAGTATCAGGCCTGGAGTCAGGAAGACCTGAGTTCAAATCTAGACTCAGAGACTTACCAGCTGTGTGACCCTGGGCAAGTCACTCACCTCTATTTGCTTCAGTTCTTCACCTGTGAAGAGCGGGAGAAGGAAATGGCAAACCCCTCTAATATCTTTGCCAATAAAACCCCAAATGGGGTCACAAAAAGTTGGGCATAACTGAAACATCTCAACAACAATTTCCTGTCTCAGAGCCCCCAGGCAACTCTCTTGACCTAGTAAGACTTCAGAGCTCAAGTTCTCAGACTTTTTAAATTCTATAAAGGAAAAAGAAAGATGATAGTTCCCAAAAGGCAGAACTCAGAGCAAATGGGGAAAATTAAAAAGAAGCAGATTTAGTTGTGCTACAAGGAGAAAATCCCTATCAAACAGAGTTATCCTAAAATGGAATGAGATAGCAGGTTCTCCCTTATTTAAGGTGTTTAAGCAAAGGCTGGATGACCACCTATCTAGTATATTGCAGATGAAATATTTGGGATCTCTTCCAACTCTGAAATCCTGAGATTCTGTAAATGAACTTAAAAAAAAAAGTTGTGGGGAGGCTAAGTGGCACAGTGAATAGAGCACTGACCCTGGAGTCCGAAGAACCTGAGTTCAAATCTGGCCTCAGACACTTGACACACTTACTAACCATGTGACCTTAGTCAAGTTACTTAACCCCAACTGCTCTGCCTTTCCCCCTCCAAAAAAAAAAAGTTGGGTATGTTGGGGAGAGCCACCAACAACAGGTCCAGGTGCCACCAAATGATATCCCTGCCACAGTTTGCCCATCCCTGACCTAGAAAACTATGGACCAATTCCTTTCCCTCATCCCTTAATTACCATAATTCCCACAGAGACCCAGGTGGAGATTCTCTCAAAATGAATACCCCATCATGGTTTTATCTCTGTTTTCCAAATAAAACACCAAGTCCTCATAAAATAAAAATCCTGAAAATATGCACCCACCCATTGTGAGGCAGGCATATCATTATGATGATGTAATTGATGGTGATTATTACTCCAAGCCTCTCACAAGCAATCCCATCTGACCAATTACTGCAGGCAGTCTGCTCCTCCTATGCACCATACAAGGAAAGTGGGCTTTGAAAGCCGCTCCTGTGCAGCAGCTAGCAGCAGCCCATGGAGAGAGTGGCCCTTGCAGGACTGGCTCAGGGCTGGAAGCTCTTTGGTGCAGCCCGAAGGACATGTGGGGTTTCTGATTGTTTCCTTCCCCACACGGGGCGTGCTCAGTAATTGGAAAATGCTGCCCAGGCAGAAAGTATCTCTTGTTCAATAAACTGTGCCCTCTGAAGAAGTACAAGTATTACCAGAGGAGAAAAGCTTTCTTTTGTTATCTCAAATGTTCTAGAACTGTGTAAAATTGTTTAGAGGTTACAGCAGCGGGCTCTGCTTTTTACAGTTCATTTAACTATGCAATTAGACCTTACAATAGATATGGAAGATTTAAAATTAGATATGCTTATCTTCAGTCTGTGGGTCAGTACTTTTAACTTGAAAGCAAATTAACATTTTGCTGCTTCCTCCTCCCCCTTTCATCCTCTCCCCCACCACACCCCTCAAAAAAGAAGAATTTATCTGAAGTCAGCAAATTTCAGATTTCCATCAGATGGTGGAAGCAAAAAGATAAGCTAGAAGATTTAAAATGAAAGTGTTACAGCCTCGGCGTTGCATGATAACATGTCTAATAATGCACTTTGTAAATGTAGGAAGGAAAATTATGTATGAATACCAAATTTCCATGATAGGAAAGTGAACAGCCTGTCTAAGGACTCCAAATTCAATGCTGGAAATCACATCACCCTGAACAGGTATACAGTATTATATTTCGATTGAGAAAGGAATGCAATGTGAATGTATCAGCCAAAGAGGTAGCAAAGGAATATTGCATCTTTAATAGGATTTTTGATTCAAATGTGCTGAGCCAAACTATTTAAAATTGCATTTGAATAGTAAACAGATAACATCATCGGTTTTTTAAAAATCCTCACACTTGCACCATATCAATACACAGCCTGCAAAATAAAGATGGGAATAGGAGTATCAGCTCCGAATAGAAAATAAAATGAGATATGACTTCTGAACCATAAGGCCTTCTTTGGGACTCAGAAAAAAAAAAAGAGCAAGGTCAATTTGGTGCCTTTGTGAGGATAGCCCAGAAAGGGTCTCATAATCAGCATGTCACCTCTTATCACAGTATTTATTTCCAGCAAGAGTTTTATTAAGATTTTCATTATTCTTCCTCTGTCAAATCATATTAATTTTCTTCAATGTTTTGTATTATTGTTTGTTTAAATCTGCAACTATCAGCAAGAAGAGGTCAGGGGATTGAAATCAGGAGGTGGGAGGCTGGGCGACTAGGTTGCACAGTGAATAGACTACAGTCCCTGGAGTCAGGAGGACCTGAGTTCAAATTCGACCTCAGACACTTAACAAAAAACTAGCCGTGTGACCTTAGGCAAGTCACTTAACTGCACTTGCCCTCCAAAAAGCAAAAAAACAAAAAGAAATCAGAAGGTGGCACCATTGATCCAGAAGCCATTAAAATCAATGAATCCCTAAAAACATCTGGGCAGCTATGCTGAACAAACCTCAGCTATCTGAAAGTCACAGGATATTTATCAGTCTGGATAAGTAAGTTTTGTGGGCAGCTAGGTGGTGCAGTGGTTAGAGCACTGGCCCTGGAATCATGAGGACCTGAGTTCAAATGTGACCTCTGACACCTACTAGCTGTGTGACCTTGGGCAAATCATTTAACCACAACTGACTTACAAAAAAAAAAATTAACAATAGGTTAGTTTTCTAGATAGCTGAAGGGTTAACTCTCTACATGATGTATTTTTGTTCTTTTAACTGATATAAACAACATATTCACATAATGGCAGCTGCAGTTAAGGTGGAGCTACATGTCATTATTTATTGCAAAAAAGAAAAAAAAAGAGCTTATTTCACAAATTTCCTCATTGGTGCTCCCTATTGTAGAAAGCAGCCTTTGTTCAGTATTTTTTTTCAAAGTATATAAATGGTCTAAATATACTCACTCAATAGAATTTGTACAAATACCATGAATTGAAGGATTGTTGGGATGGGAGGGAGGCAGGAATCAAGGACGGAGGGAGGTGTGAAGTAAATTATTGCTGATGGTTCCTCAGATTACAGTGGCAGGGTATTCTGAGCACAGGTTCTTAGTTCCATCATATTTGACAGAAAAGAGCAAGTTCTTGGCTTCTTTCACTACTTCAACCTTTCCAGTACATGAATCCTACCAACTCTATCTCCTTTTTTCTGTTTTAAAAATCAAATTTTATTATTTTTTTTCAAATGCTTTATTAACTTCTGGTTTACATCATTCATTTCTGCCAGATTTTGAGTTACAAATTGTCTCCCCATTTTCCCCTACCCACCACCCCAAAATAGCAGTCCCACAGGATATACCCTCCTCCAATCTGCTCTCAACCCTATCTTCCCCCATACCCCCTTCAACTTTTCCATTAGGACATGGTAGATCTCCATGCTCCAGTGCCTATATATCTTATTTCCCAATTTTTCCTCCACATCTCTTATCTTCTTCTTAAGGTCCTCTATGGCCTGTAACCAGCTCGTATTTTCCTTTGAAGATCTTGGTGCAGGAGTTCTGACTTCACTGTCTTCCTCCTGTTCCATGCTTTGATCCTTTTTGTCCCCAAAATAGCATCTAGTGTTGGATTCTTCTGTTTGTTTTGCTTCCTTTGCCTGGTCATGTTGCCACTTAGTCACTTGACTCCTGGGCTTTTTGCCACAGTATGACTCTGCCAGCAGACAGGAGAACTTCTGTCCCAAATGCTGGGGTTTTCTCAGCTGTGGGAGGTATTGGTTGGGTTCCTTCTCTGAAGTCTCCACACACTCTGGCAAACTTGTCATACACCCCAGGACCTCCACCCTAGACCACAATCTAGATCCAAGCAGGTTAAAGCAAGAGTGATTACCCTCAGACTGGTTGCTTGGTGTCCCTACAGTCTGCAGACCAGGAGCTGAAGCTGCCATGTGGTAGTGGCTGTGCTTCTTCCTCCAGGGGTTAGAAGCCAACCCACTCCCAACTGCTGGGTCCCAAAGTCCACACTGCACTGACCTCTCACTTTGTCCTTGGCATCTATGTGTTGATAATTCTGGAAACTGCCACAGATGCTGGTCCTTCCAGCTGGCAGCTGGTCAGGCCCACCCTGGGGCTTTCCAGGATGGGGTCAGCTCCCAGAGCACTGCACTAGCTTCTCCCTGCTGGCCTGCCAGGCTGTCCTCAGCAGGATAAGAAATGAGGCAGAGAATAGCCTCTTTTACCTAGTCAAAAAGTAAAGAAATAAATCTGGGAGGGGAAGATCCTCTGGGTTTCAGGCCAAAACAGAAACAATTGCTATGTGTCATTTTGTGGGTTCTGTAGCTCCAAATTTTGGTTAGAGCCCCCTTTTACATAAATTGGGAAGGTGGAAGCAGAGCCCTGTGGAAGTCCTATTTCTACTCTACCATCTTGACTCTGCCCCCCAACTCTATCTCCTTCTTAAATGCTTCTGGATATCTAAGCTCCTTGCTCAGAACCTTCCATGTCTCCCAATGAACTATCAAATGAAGCATTCATTTTTTAGCATGACATCCAAGCCCTCTGCAACCTGGTTTTAATTTACCTCATTTCCCTCTAATTTTCCCTTTCCTATCTTATACTCCAGGAATACCAGGTTATTTGCTTCTTCAACATTTTCTATACTTTTCTTCATTCATTCCTTTGCAAATATCTTCCCCTAGGTTAGAAATGCCATTAACCCCTAGTCTATCTCCATCAGATAAAATCTTCCCTTCCTACAACATCCAACAGAAATGTCACCTATTTGTTGAAGCTATCGCAGATCCCCACTACTACCACCATTATCCAAAAGAGATTTATTCCTCACCTGATGACTTTACAGATATCTTATTTACTTATCACACTTTACTTTCACTATATTTCTGTGGGTATATATCTCTCCTAGTAGATAACAAGCTCCTTGTCATCAATGTATTATTATGAAATAATATTTGTAAAGCACATAGCATCAATTGATAACATTTATTGAATCCCTACAGTGCCAGTCAATGTGCTAAGCCATGGTGGATATCAAGAAAAAAAAAGAGAAAGGCAAAAGATAGTCCCTGACCCACAGAACTTATAATGGGGAAGGCAACATACACTGATATACACACATACACATACACATACACATACACACACACATACACACACACACACACACACCATAAACAAGATAAATAAGAAATAATTAACAGAGGGAAGGCACTAGAATTAAGAGGAGTTGGGGGAGGCTTCCTTTATGAGTTAGGATTTTAGTTAAGACTTAAAGGAATAGAGGGAAGTCAACAATAGGACTAGAGGAGGGAGAATATTCCCAGCATGAGGGACAGACAGCAAGAGAGAAAGTCTACAGCTAAGAGATGGAGTGTCTTCTTTATGGAACAGCCAGAAGGCCTATGTTACTGGATTAGAGTATAAGTCTAGGAGTAAGATATAAGAGGACTAGAGGCTAGTTTATGAAGGGCTTTGAATGCCAGACACAGGATTTTTATTTTTATTTGATCCTGGAGCCAAATGTAAGCCACTAGAGTTTATTGAGTGGAGGGAAGGACTATGACATGACCCAAGTTGCATTTTAGGAAAGTCCATTTAGTGAGTGAATGAAGGAGAGATTAGAGTGGGGAGAGACTTGAGGCAGGCAGACCTACCTTTGTCTTCTGTTGTTTTGGCCATTACCTACACATAAGTGTCTGCCCTAGAGTGAAAGCAGTGTTAGAAGAGAGAAGCAGGCATAGTTTTTTGGGGTTTTTTGGTTGGGAGGAGGGGAAGGAGACTTTGCAAAGTTGAAAACAGCAGGCCTTGGCAATGGGGGGAGAGAAATAGTGAGGAATCTAATATGACTCCTAGGTTGTGAGCCTAAGGGATTGGGAGAAGGGTTATGACCTCTTGTAGTTGTCATTGTTGTTGTTTGTTCTTCTTTCTCCAAGAAGATCATGACATCAGGGAGATGATGCCATGACATGCAAATGAAATGGATTTAAGGGAGGGAGGACTGTGCAAAATCACCAGCCTCATTTTCTCCTCCAGAGCCATCTGGGTCCAATGGCAAAATATAGATTAGAATGACTGGATATTGCCTTGGATGCATGGGAGACCCTGGCCTTTTTAAGCTAAGAACATGCACAGCTAATGGTTACTCGCTATTGTAATATGAAAGGTGGGGAGGGAAGGTTTAGGGAAAAAGATATAAATTCCAATCTGGATATATTGAGCTTAAGATATCTACTGGACATCTAGTTTGTGGTGTTTGAAAAGTAGTTGGAGATGGGAGATTGGAAGTCAGCAGAGAGTTTGGGGCAAGATAGTAGATTTGAGAATCATCAGCATAAAAATGGTAACTAAATTTGTGGGAACTAATGATATTGCCTAGTAAAGCAAAATAGAGGGAGAAGAAAATAGGGCCCTGGACAGTATCCTGAGGGACATCTGTGGTTAGAAAGCAAAATCCGGAAGATGATCCAGCAAAGGAGACAACAAAAGAGTGGTCAGATAGGTAGGAGGAAGACCAGAAGAGAACTTCTAAGGAGAAGAGAGTGACCAACAATGAAAAAGGCTGCAGAGTGGTCAAGGAGAATAAGAATTGATAAAGAGCCATTGGATTTGGGAATGAAGAGATCATTAGTAACTTTGGAGAGAATAGTTTCAGTGAAATGATAGGGTTGGAACTAGATTATAAGAGGTTAAGAATGGTGACAGGAGAAAAAATGGAGGCACCTATTATAGATGACTTTTTCTAGGAGTTTAGCTACAAAAGACAAAAGACATACAGAACAATAATGGGGATGGAAGGGTCAAGTGAAGGTTTTTTTGAGTAGAGGAGACATGGACATGTTTATAGACAATAGGAAATGAGCCAGTAGAAAGGGAGAGATTGAAAATAAACGAAAGAGTAAGGATGATAGAAGGATAATCCACTGGAGGAGATGAGATGGAATGGGATTGCTTAGCCTTGGTAAGGAATAAGGATATCACATAAGACAGCGATAAAGGAGGAGATAGTGGCAGAAGGTATATGAGTGATAGAAGAGGAGGAAGAAGAAAAAAGAAAGATAATGACTTCATTTTTATAAAAAATGTTTAAAATAAAATATGAGGCAATTCTCAGCTAAAAGACTAGGTAGAAGGAGAGCCATAAGAGGTTTGAGAAGGTGTAAAAAAGTTTGGAAAAGCCACTATGGAAAGTGGGATAGTAAGTTGATAAGGGACATATAAATAGGATTGCCTAGCATCAGTAAGGGCCCAGTTGAGGGTGTATAACATAAATTTATAGCAGACCCAATCAGAATGATCGTGTGACTTTTTCCACTTTCATTCAAAAGCATGAGTGTAGGAGCAAAGGCAACAAATGGTGAGAGTAATCTAAAGCTTAGAATTATGGGGGGGATTAGATATATGATAAGGGAACAAGGGATTCAAGAAAGAAGGACAATGTAGAGTTGAATTGGTTCACCAAGGATTCAAGATGGAGAAAAGAGGAGAGAGTGACTAATGCAAGGGAGATGGCTTGGGAGAAAACTGAAATGTCAAGGGATTGGAGGTCATGGTATGGATAAAGAGTAGGGTTACATATAAAGGAAGGCAGAAGGAGAAATGAAAAGTCAATATATTATGGCTGCACAAGGGGATGTCAGAATTCTTGAACATGAAGTTGGTACATCTATGAGTAATGGCAACATTAAGGGTATGATCATCTTTGTGTGTGGCTGAGGTATGGTGAAGGTGTAACTCGGAAACAAATAGGTTAAGAAACTGAATGGTTAGAGTATTTGGGGAAAATTCAGTTTGTATACTGAAGTCCTCTAGTATGAAAGCAAGAGTTGAATAGGAAAGAAAAATTGTAAGCCAATTATCAAATTCATTGAGGAAGGAAAGAAAATGACCTTGGGGTTTTTTAGACAACAGCAACCAGGATTTTGACTCAGTTGATATGAATAATATGAACCTCAAAGTAAGAGAGATTACTGAGTGAGAGAGGAAGGGGAAGAATCTGGAAGTGGCAATGCAGAGCAAGGAGTATTCCAACTCTATCACCTTAACCAGTGAGCCAAGGAGAATAAGTGGAAGTGTCACCAGTACTAGGAAGAGTAACCAGGGAGACTGTGTCACCAGGGGAAATCCAGTTCCCAATAAGAGCTAGTAGATGGAAGAAGTAGGTGGGGAATAGATTTAAGATGAAGGGAAATGCGTTGCCTATGGAACAGGAATTCTAGTGGGTACGGTGGAAGGGTTGGATGGAGTTAGAATGAACCTTTGGCGTGGAAGGAGTAAGGGGGATAGAAATGAGGAAAAAAGGGTAGTAGGGGGATGAGGAATGAGATTTCATGATGATCTTCAGAAGTTCTGAGTGACTGGGATATAAGAGAAATGACTAAGTGTAGGAATGTTTATCACTGAATGGAGAGCACAATTCAGTCCTCCAACCTCCAAGGGCACAGCAGGAGACAGAAGGTCCAAAGTCAAAAAGAAGATGACTCTTTTTTGCACTGGAGGTTCTCCACATCCTATTTTGGAGACTGGGCTAGAAGCAAGAAGAAGCAGACGCCTTATGTTGGTACAGATGGAAGTGTTTGCTTTGGGGTAGATGGGAGATGACCAGCCTGGCACTGAGCAACCTTGCCTCAGGGGACACACTGAACTCAGCAGAAAATGGAAACATCAAGGAGCCAACGTGCACAAAGAATGGTATGGTGCCTGGCATGTAGCAAGCATTTAATAAATGCTTGCTTTTTTCCTTCTTTCTTTGCTTTTGTGTGCCCAACAGCAGCTAATATGAGGAAATGTACATGGTAAGTTATCAAACCTTTTATTAAATAAAATTGAAGACCTCTGAAAGGAAGGAAACCTCTATGGTGATCTGAACAGCAAATCAAAGCCCTTTCAAAAATCATCAGTCTGCCTTTTTCCTTTAAATTCTAAAGAGAGAAGAGTTGGAAACCACACTTGGTTTCAGATACCAGTATCTCACCACCTTTATAATCTGGAAATTCTCTCCAACACCAAAATCCTCCTGCTACATGTTAAGTTCATTCTTTCATAGCTTTCTCAGAAGGGAGATGAGGAAAAAGCTCCCACCTGTAACTGGACAATCATCCATCCAGCATGTAGATTCATACAGGGAAGGATAGATAACAATATCAAGCACAGAAAAATCATAGAATTTTAAGACTCGAGAGGACCTTTAAGGTAATTTTACAACTCAGAAATTTTACAGAAGAACCTGCAGGTCAGAGAGGTTAAATGATTTATCCAAGCCATGCAAAGGGTCCAAGGCAAAATTCACACTCAAGTCCTTTCATTCCTAGTCCAGATCACTTTTACTACAGTTATGTAGGCAGGCCACAAGCATTTATTAAATACTTGTTATTTGGTAGGCACTGTGCTAAGGTGCTGGGGATACATAAATACAAGAAGAAGAAAAAGAGTCTCTGTCCTCAAGGAGCTGATATTTTTTAAAGCAATTGGGGTTAAGTAACTTGCTCAAGGTCACACGGCCAGTCATTATTTATGTGTGGGTGCTCATTTTCTGAGACTGGGACCAATCCCGGGTCATCCTGACTCCGGGGCTGGTGCTCTTACTCACTGCGCCACCTAGCAGCCCCTGGGGTTGATATTCTAATGGAAGAAGATAATGCACAAAGGGAAATGAAAAGATGGGGAGAATTGAAGGTACCCAGACATGGATCCTTGACATCTGCAAGTCAGCCCCATTGAGAGCTCCCACCAAGAGCCGCCCTCTCTGCCACCTACCTTCATGAAAGGCAAAGAAATAAATAGATTGGAGCTCTCTTCCCAAGTTGAAGCCTTCAAACAACAAAAGAGGAAGTATCCTTGGACCTCTTCCAAGTCATTCCAGTCTCAAACTCTCACTCAGGCAGTCTGATTTTCAATGTGTTTCAGACTCAGGTTACCTTGATGAAGCCCTTGGGGCTCTTCAAACACCCACGGAGAAAAAATTAATTAGAAAACAATAAATTCACTTGGGTACACTGGTGAGACTTTCAGGTTTTGACATTTTTTTTCAAAAATGGCAGAACTTTTGGGGAAAAATTGTTTCTTTGTCTGTTTGCTTATTTATTATCAGGGTGAATTTTGGCTTGTTTCAAGTTTCCTCATAATATTCAAATTCTCCCTTAGACTGGAAACTTGAAGAAGACAGGGTCTGTGTTTACTGAATGTGCTACACCTGCAAAAGTAAGTGCTAAATATTTAATAATAGTTTTCTGGTTCTAAATTAGGCTAATGTGATTGACAATCTAACCAGCATATACTCAAGAAAAGAATTTGACTTTTAAATTGCATTTCTCTTTTTCCCTTTTATAAAATTCTAAAAATGAAATGAAGCATGTCACTTAGAAAAATGTTATCTGTCCTTATGTAAATAACATGAAAACAAAGTATTTTTCTTTCTTTATCACTTCTCATGTTAGCTCCTGTGGAGCAGCACAATATCAGAGGCAGCAAGGACAAGGAAAAATCACTGGATCTGGATTCAGAGGACCCACATTTAAATCCCATTTTGGTTACTTAGCATAGGACCCTTTGCCAAGTCATTTTAACCTCTGCAGCCCTTGACTTTCTCACCTGAAAAATGAGTCAGGAAGAGGAAAGGCTAAGTTAGATATCTAAGACTTCTTTCAGTTTTAATTCTGTAGATGGAGGAAATTCTCTCTACAAATAGAGCTTCTCTGTAACTCATAGTCTTAAAGAGCTGCACTGAAAAGTTAAGTAACTTATCCAAGGTCACACAGGCCCAGCAGGAGTCAGGGGAGGATCCTGAATCAAGGTCTCCTCTCTTTATCTACTCTGCCAGGATGCCTCTCTCTAATTCCATGACCTATGATTATTAACATATGACATACTTGTACATCCTTATTCACTTGCTTCCTTCTCTTATTTTTTTTTCAACAGCCTATTGCGCTCCTTCCATTTTATTTTTTTGGAATAATGTTTGTATTAACCTCTCAGTGAGTAAGGAGAGGCAGTACGACATACTAGAAGGAGAAGTGCCTTAGAGTAAAGAAGATATGGATTTAAGACCTCCCCCTGATACATATTGGCTATATGATCATAGACAGATCTTTTAATCGCTAAGTGCCCAAATGACTCTCTAATGAGTTGTTCAACTGCATTCATGAAAGGAGTTTGCATACTGAGAGTTCAGTGTACAGGATCAAAACAAAACAACAGCAGCTCACTTTAATTTAAATAATACTTTAAGGTTTACTAAGCATCTTATATACCTTATCAGTCAGTCAGTTAATCCATTCTTACCAAGTATTTATCAGCTCATGGGGACAGCTAGGTGGCGCAGTGAGTAGAGTGCCGGCCTTGGAGTCAGAAGGACCTGAGTTCCTATCTGGCCTCAGACACTTAACGTAGACACACACACACACACACACACACACACACACAAACCTAGCTGTGTGACCTTGGGCAAGTTACTTAACCCCAATTGCCCTCCAAAAAGCAAAAAAAAAAAAAAGTATTTATCAGCTCTTACTATTGTCAGGCACTGTGCTAAATTTTGGGATGGCAAAAAAAAAAAAAAAGACAATGAACAAAAATGAAAAAATCCCTTTCCTCAAGGAACTTATAACGCTAATGGGATAAATGATACATACACAAGGAAGTACATATATAAGATACACTCAGCGTACAAGGAAGGTCATCTTGGTGAGGAAGGCTATGGCAATAGGAAGGCTTCTTGGAGAAGACAGCATCTGAACTAAGTGAGGAAGGAAAGAATTTTGAGGGGAAAGTATGGAAGAAGTGTGAGAGCTAATTAGTGCAAAATCACAGAGATGGAAGATATCTTGTGTGCAAGGCAAGGCTCAATATGGTTGGACTCTAGAATTTGCAGGACGAAGCAATGGGTAAGATGACGGGAAAGGCAGGAAGGGGCCAGGCTGAGAAGAGACTTAAATGCCAAGCAAGGATTTGATCTCATTTGCTTCTCATAGCAATCCTGTGAGAAGGTCTTATAATTTTTGTTCTCATTTTGCAGCTAAGAAAACGGAGGCTGAGAGAAATCAAGTAGCTTTCTCAGGATAGTAAATGATAGAAGCGGTATTCAAACCCAGGTCATCCTGAGTCCAAGTCCAGCATGCTATCCATTGCCCTACACTGTCTCTCAGTTAAACATAACATCATTGAGTACGCTGTCATGTTGAAAATTAAACATTTCAGTAGAAGTAAATGGTAAAAGATATGGAAAAAATAATGGAGGGGATATTAGGCATTTCCCCCTCAGGCTTAAGGAAAGCCTTGAAAAATTCAGACAATTCTTTATTCACAAGGGCTAGGAACAGATTCATTCTGTGCTTACCTAGTAGGGTTAAGTTTCTAAATTAAACTTTCATGAAGGATCACGCTTGAAATTCTGAACAGTATACAATGCTTAGAAATACACTGCACTGCTACCACCCTGTTATTATAAATAATACATGTAATGTTGATTAAAATTTGGATGTAAATTTCTAAAAAACTTTATTAAAGTTGCAAAGTAACTGACAGAGATTGTTTACAGTTCTGTGACAACTTAATTAATCAATGGTTGTCTTCTCCAGAAGAGAAACTTGAAATGCGGATTCTCCTCTTTATTTTTATCCCTGAAGAATGAATTACGAAACCCCAAATTATCTTCCTTTCAAAACAGTCTGAGTATTAATTGTGAGGCATGACAACGCAGAGTGTTTGCCCAGACTCATAATTAATCTGGAAATTACAAATTGCCAACATTCTGCTGGTAAAGAAATGAAGTGATAACCAGAGAACATTTATTCGCGCTTCCGTCTGCAAATGATCCTTCCTCCTTGAGGCATTGAAAATTAGTTCCCATTTTCAGGTCCATAAACAAAGGGAGTTGTTACTAGAGATAAAAATTAAACATACAAGACACCACCAAGAAAATGGAAAAATACATTTCTATTGTTCACTGCTTCTTTCGAGCCCCTGCATTTTGATGAGACATCCCTTTTTAATAAAAAAGACGTCCCCAAACAATGCTGAATATAAATAAGATAGGGGCTAAACTAATATTTTAGACAGTCAGTTTTTTATGGCTCTATTATTACGCTTTTACAACCAGTTCCATTGTAAATGAAATACTGCTGCTGGACCAACAAGATGCTAACTCTTTAGGGGAAATGTTTCCAATTGTGAGAAAAGATTTTATTGCAGTATCTACTGCTAAGGGTCATTTGCCTTGACACCAATATCTGCATCTAGTTGAAATTTGCCCAAGCCTATGATCTTGAAGAAGAACTGGAAATTATAAAAGGGCAGACTCTTCTCAACAAGATGTATTGACCCTCTCCCAAATCTGCTTAGCTTATGCTGCTATATCACAGCATTATAGTAGGGGAGGTAGGGCTGTGTTCTGGAAAGAGCACTTAATTTAGAGTCAGAGGACCTGGATACATATACCTGATTGGCTACATACTACCTGCATGACCTTGGAAAAATGAAATCACCCCTTGCTGAGCTTCAGTTCCTTCAGATATGAGAGGCAAGAGGAAAATTATCTCTAGGGTCCCTTCCAACTGAATCTACAAGCTACAGCAGCACTGGTGATGAAATAATATCTTGTCTTCAAGCCACAAGACCTAAGCTGGAGACTTAGCGATATTACTTACTTGCTGTGGGGCTCTAGCCAAGTCATCTCACTTATTTGAGCCTCTTGTATCTTTCAATGTAAAATAGGGAAAATGATATTTGAATTATCTATCTCACAGGGTTAAAGATACCGGCTAACAGTCAAGTGCTATAAATGCCAGCCAGAAAAGTGTGTAGGTATCAAAAGGTAAATGGCACAACCTTCACCCTATTTCTACAGGTAAGTAAATTTGCTGTCTAACTCAAGGGTCAAAGGACTGGGCTCAGTATTTTGCGTTTCTTGAATGCCTTGGTGGTATAGTGGAAAGAGTACAGGAACTCAGAAGACACCTGGGTTAGAATCCCAATTCCAACAAACCTTAGTTCTATGACCTGAGCAGCCCTTTAATCTCTCTGATCATCAGTTTGCTTGCCAGTAAAATGGGGATAATGATGTTTATGTTCCTGACCTCAAAGAGTGCTTATGAGCAAGATGAAATATAAACCTTAAATTGCTGTCGAAATGTGTTACTATTCTTATTACACTGATGAATATTTCAAATTGCTATCTATATAGAGAGGACATAGGAGGGCAGAGGGAGGAATAGGAGGAATCAGGGAAAGGAAAGCAAGTGTTTCAACTGATCAATTAATCACTAAATATTTATTAAGTGCCTAATCTGTGCCAGATAATCTAGGTGCTAGGGAAACAATAACAAACAAAAAACAACAGCCCTGCTTCAAAAGGAGCTTATATTCTATTGAAGTAAGACATCTTGGATATATGTAAATGTATATATATATATATATATATATATATATATATATATATATATATATATATATATGAAATAAATATATAAATACAAGACATCTTTGAAGTGACCACATTAGCAGCTGGGGGAGGGCAGGCAGAGATAAGGAAGATCCTAATGATGATGACTACTGACCTGAGCTTTGAATTCTAACAAGAAAAGATGAAAGGGGTATACATTCCAAGCATAAGGCACAGCCTATCCAAATATATATAGATATATAAAGAAATAACTGAAAACAGATTTCTTTTTTTAATTCAGGACATTATGGATGGGAAGGGGCAGCATATCAACATAAGTAAAAAGATACAGTAAATGTATCCCTACCCTGAGGTTGGGAATAAAATTAGACTAACAAAGAAAAAAATATGTATGTAATAATATCAAATAAGATGAAATATAATAGGGATAAATATAAAGTCTTGTACTTAGGCTAGAAAAAAATCAGCTTCACTAAGTAAGTGATGGCAAGGTGGCTGTACAGCAGTTTGAAAAATGGAAGTTGTAGTGGGCTGAAAACTAAATATGAGGTTGCAGTATGAAAAAGTAGCCCTTCCCCCGCACACCCCAAAACATCACAAACAGCCTAATGGAAGGCTACACTAAGTGAGACAGTTTGCAAGACAAGAGAGGGGCTGGCCCCACTGAACTCCGCCCTGATCAGAACCTATCTGAAGTATATTCAGTCCTAGGTGCCCAATTGATAAATTGGATAATCCCCAAAGGAACAGAATCTGAAGACTATTCCATATGAATATTTCCTGAATAAACAGGGTATGTTTAGCCTGAAGAAGAGAAGATTTATGGGGCTCATGAAAGCTGACTTCCAGTACTTAAGGAAGCATGGTATGCTGAAGAGAGCACTCTAGTTAGAGTCAGGAAGAGCTGGATTCCAGTCCTACTTCAGGCACAATGCTGGGGGACCCTGAGCAAATCATTTAACTTCTGTGTTTCAGTTTCTTCAACTGTAAAATGAGGGGGGTAGATCCAACGATCTCCAAGGTCCCTTCCAGATCTAAATCTAAGATCTGCTCTAGGAGATTTGCTTTGAATGGCCCCAGAGAACAGAATTTAAAGCAATAGATGGAAGCTGCATTGAGGCAGATTTACGTTTGGTGCAAAGAAAAGCTTCCCTAGCAATAAGTGCTATCTCAAAATACAATGGTCTACATTGAAAGATAATGTATTCCCTCTCATTGGCAGTGGCTGAAGGACCACTTTTCAAATATACTATAGTTAGGATTCTTGTTCAGATATAGGTGGTATTCAATGGCTCTGAGGCAATTTCTAATTTTGCAGTTCTGTGATTCTAGGAAGACATGTTGCATGGATTATGGTATACATTTAGATCGAATGTCCATTGAGTTAGTCTATTGGTACACATATCATGTATAGGTACTTCAAATGGATAATGGGCTGGGCCTATTGGTACATATATCATGTATAGGTACTTCAAATGGATAATGGGCTGGGTCTATTCCCTTTCTTACTGCCTTTGCAATTCATCTTACTCCCTTCCATTATGGAGGCATCTTGAATGCTCATCTAGACCCTTAAAATTCATAGAGGGGCTCCTGAGGCTGTTCATTCCATCAGGCAACTTAAATGAAAGTAGGATTATTCAACCTCACCCAGGCTCCTTCAAAATAATTAATTTTGTGGTCAAAAGCTAAATATGAACTCCTACATCTCGATTTGATAAAATGATGGCAGTGAAGAAAGTGGGTGTTTGAAAAAATAACCTAGTCTATTATTGTTAACAAATAACAAATTTCACAGGAATATATTTCAATTAGATAGTTTTAGTAGCTCTAACACAGGTAACCCACAGATTCTTACCCTAGGTTTAAAATCATTCTTTACTATTCTGTTGCTTTTGGAAAATTTTAAATTAACTATAAATTTTTAAGTTTCTGCAGTGAAATGAAAGGAGTGGAATGGAATGGAATCACTTCAGAAACAATCACAGCATTACCTGTGTAGTGAAAATATGCCAGAATTCTTCTTAAAGTTGCTCAAGTCTTCATTTCATGGAAAAATCAAGAATTCAACACCAAATAAACTTATGCTATATACACTAGAAATACAGATACCACTTGCAAAAAATAAAGGAAGAGGGGGACAGAGACAAGATGGTGGAGTAGAAATAGCGCATCCAAGCCACTCTTCCCCCAGACTACCTCCAAACTATGTAAAAGGGAACTATGAACAACTTCTGGAACCCCAGCACCCTCAGAATGACACAGAGAAGCTAACCTCCCACTGAGGACAGCCCAGCAGCCCTGCAGGAAGGACCAGCACAGTGGTCTGGGAGCCAGCAGCGCAGCACACAGTGCATGGGGAGCCAAGCACAGGTCCGACTGAGCCACAGTTTTAGCCCTAGGGCGGCAGGGCCAGCAGTGGGCTGGAGGGGCCACAGAACACCAGCAGCTGTGACGATTCCGGAATTATCGACATAGACATGCCTAGGACAAAGTGAGAGGTTATTGCCCTATGGACTTTGGGACCAGTATTTGGGGAACTCGTCAGCTTCCTCCCCTGGGGGCTAAAAGCCACCGAGGAGACACGCCATTTTGTAGTTTTCAGAGGCAGCTCCAGCTGCTGGCCTGTGAACTATAGGGAGATCCAGCGATCAGTCTTGGGGGGTAATCACTCTTGCTTTAACCTCCCTGGAGCTGGATTGTGATGTGGGGGGGAGGTCAT
This sequence comes from Gymnobelideus leadbeateri, assembly GCA_011680675.1. Lineage (NCBI taxonomy): Eukaryota > Metazoa > Chordata > Mammalia > Diprotodontia > Petauridae > Gymnobelideus > Gymnobelideus leadbeateri. The sequence continues at coordinate 303,053 of WOXC01008568.1, forward strand.
GGGTGGGTTTCCAGCTTGCCAGAAATGGAAGTTGCCCCCCCACACACACGTTCGGGACGAAAGTTCCTGTCTGGCACCAGGCCATACTGTGGCAACAAGCCCAAAAGTCAAGTAATTAAGTGGCAACATGCCAAGGCAAAGGAAACAAATTAAACAGAAAAATGCAACCTTAGACTCCTATTTTGGGGGCAAAGAGGGTAGAAGCATAGAGCGAGAGGGGGGCTGTGAGGTCAGAAGTCCTGCTCCAAAAGCCCCAGGGGAAAACATGAGTGGGTTACAGGCCATAGAGGACCTTAAGAAGGACTTTAAAAATCAAATAAGAGAAGTGGAAGAAAAATTGGAAAGAGAAATGAGAAGGATGCAGGAAAAGTATGAAATGAGGGTCAACAGCCTGACTGAGGAAAACAACACCTTAAAAAATGGACTAACTCAAATGGCAAAGGTGGCCCAAAAGGGCAATGAGGAGAAGAATGCCTTAAAAAGTCAAATTTGCCAGATGGAAAAAGAGTCTCAAAAGCTCACTAAGGAGATTCATTCCTTCAGAGTTAGACTGGAGCAAATGGAAGCTAATGACTTTATGAGAAATCAAGATGCTGTTAAGCAGATCCAAACAAATGGAAGATTAGAAGGCAATGTGAAATATCTCATGGGAAAAACCACTGACCTGGAAAATAGATCCAGGAGAGACAATTTAAAAATTATTGGACTACCCTAAAGCCATGATCAAAGAAAGAACCTAGAAATCACCCTTCAAGAAATTCTCAAGGAAAATTGCCCTGATGTTTTAGATCCAGAGGGCAAAATAGAGGTTGAAAGAATCTACCGATCACCTCTGAAAAAGATCCCAAAAAGAAAACTCCCAGGAATATTATAGCCAGGTTCCAGAATCCCCAGATCAAGGAGAAAATACTACAAGCAGCCAGGAAGAAACAATTTCAATATTGTGGAAACACAATCAGAATAGCACAGGACCTGGCAGCTTCTACACTGAGGGATCAAAGTGCATGGAATATGATATTCCAGAGGGCAAAAGAGCTGGGAATGAACCCAAGGGTCACCTACCCAGCAAAAGTGAGTATTTTGTTTCAGGGGAAAATATGGTCATTCAGTGGAATAGAGGACTTTCAAGCATTCTTGAGGAAAAAAACCAGAGTTGAATAGAAAATTTGACATCCAGACACAAGTAGCAAGAGATGCCTGAGAAGGTAATCAGGGAAAAGAAATCAAAAGGAACTTATCAAAGTTGAACTATTTACATTCCTATATGGAAAAACAATAACTGTGACTGATGAAATCTTTCTCAGTATGAAAATAATGGAAGAAGGGTGTATGGTCATATGAATACATATGTGAATGTGTGTATATATGTTTACAGTTATACATGGATAGAGGGCATAGGTTGAATTTGTTGGGAAAGGAGGATACTCAAGGGGTGAAATTATGAGATGAAAGAGGGAAGTAGCAAGAGGAGATGGGGAGAGAAAGGGTAGGGTAAACTATCTCATGTAGAAGAAGCAAGGGGAAGTGGCTGCATGGGAGGGGAAGAATAGGAAGGCAAAAAGGCAAAACCACATTCTCATTGAATTTGGTTCAGGGAGAGAATGATATACATACTAAATGGGATATCTCAACCTGCAGCAGGATAGGGGGAAGGGGGATGAGAGGAGGGATGATGGATGGGAGGGCATCCTTGGGGGGAGGGGAGGTTGGAAGGACCCACTATAGAAGAGGGACAGGATCAAGTAGGAAATGGACCAGGTGGGGGGTGGGTTGAGTGGGAGAGAATTATAAGCAGCCTTGCACAATATATCTACTATGGTAATGTTTAGCATAACTAGACATGTACAACATATACTGAATTGCTTATCTTCTCAGAGGGAATGGGTGACAAGAGAGGAAGGAAATGGATCTGAAATTCGAGGTCTTAAGATTAAATGTTTCAAATATATATAAATACTATTACTAATACTCTTTTGCTTGTAATTGGGAGATAAGGGGTGCAGGCATTGGGACACAAAGATTCACCTTCCTCTAATGGAAAAGTCGAAGGGGATATGGGAGAAGATATGGGAGAGAGCAGATTGGAGGAAGAGATATCTTGTGGGACTGCTATTCTGGGAGGGTTGGTAGGGGAAAAACAGGGGGAAAAATAATTGTAAATCAAAATCTGGTGGAAATGAATGATGTAAAACAGAAGTTAATAAAGCATTTGTTTAAAAAAAAAGAAATTAACTGGCTTGTCCATGGTCACAGAGCTAGTACATGCCAGAAGCAGGATTTGAACCCAGCTATCTCCTGACTCCTGATCTAACACATTTTCCATTACACCACACCCCTTCTTTAAGACCCAGATCTTGATCTGAAGCCCTTTCTTGGCCTGGAAGAGCCATTCCAGGGGCCCTCTGTGCTCTCAGCTCATTCTATTCCCCACATCAACACTTCTGTACCCAATCCTATTGCTCTCATTGCCTTCTAGGGGCTGCTTGAAGCAGCCCATTATCCCAGTGGCTGAACCTTCTTTCTGGTGGGAAGCAATGACTGAGGACTGCCAGAAACCACAACGTCTCCTTCTCACCCTTCAGCCACACTATGATTATCATTTAATTCCTGAAACAGATACTTGTACAGAACAGATACAACCACCCTGGCTTTCCCAAAATTTCTCTTGCATGAAGGTGGGGCTGAAATTTACCACCCCCAAGTAAGTGGGAGCCGTTTATCTGATGAAGTTTTCTAAGTTATTATCTGTTCCCTATTTTAGTTTTAACTAGAGAAAGCAGAATAATTAATTGAAGACATTTTCCAGAAATAAATATGGTGACAAGACATTCAATGTCTTCTTTCTGACTCCTCTTTTCTTAACATCACTATGGATTTAACTTTAATTTTCAGTCATAGAAACAATGATTTTTTTTAAATGAGGTTTAAAATACTAGAGATTTGGGCGGCTAGGTGGCGCAGTGAATAGAGCGCCGGCCTGGAATCAGAAGGACCTGAGTTCGGAGCCGGCCTCCGCACTTAATCCGCACAAACAAAAACCTAGCCGTGTGACCTTGGGCAAGTTACTTAACCCCATTGCTAAAGGGCTAGGTGGCGAGTGGTAAGAGCGCCGGCCTCGGAGTTTGGATGACCCGAGATCAGATCCGGCCTCAGAAAATGAGCACCCACGCATAAATCAAATGACTAGCCGTGTAACCTTGAGCAAGTTACTTAACCCCAATTGCTTTAAAAAAAAAAAATACTAGAGATTTATAGAACTTGTCCTTCCAGTACCTTTTTCCCCATGCTAAAAGACAAAGCAAACATCAGTATTTTCTCCTTTATGTAATGTACCTCACTTTCTCTTTAGGGAAATTTCTCTCCAAGCTAGTTTTCATCCCTGTTCCTTTTTTTCTATTGCCACTCAAGCCTTGCCAAAACCCAGTAGTAGAATAATCCTCTCCACCCCTCCACCCCCGTCTATGACCTTTGCTCCTCCTCACATGCTGCTGAATGAAGTAGTGCCACTATGCTGATTGGGTCCACCAGAAATTGATTTTATCTTATTTTTACTGTATTCTCACTGCAGCAAGGCAATTCTTTTACTCCTCCCAAATCGATTCTCCATCCTTCTCTCCACAATGGTTGTTTGAACCCTTCTCTTCTCCAGGCAATATTTCTATGATATCCCTTACCCCCTCCCTGTTAGCTGAGGCCTTTACATTATACTTTACTGAGAAGATGGAACCCATTAACTGTGAGTTCCCTCCTCTCTCTTCCTCAACTTACAACTCCTCCTACTCTTCATTCCTAATCCCCTGACATCATCTCCCACTATTTCCTTCTTTATCCCAGTCTCCATTGAAGAAATGGCCTTTCTTCTCACCAAGACTAAACCCTCTACATGTATCCTTGATTGCATTCCCCCTCCTTTATCTCCAGCAGACTGTCCCCCTGTCATCCCCTCTCTCTCTCATTTGTCTTCAGTTTCTCCCTGGCTACTTGCTTCCATCCTAGCTGTCAACAAACACTGAACCCAAATCTCTCCATCCCCCAAAAACCCTCACTGGATACCACCATCCCCACTAGCTACCTTCTATAATATCTTCTCCCTTTCTCAGCCAAATTCCATGAAAAGGCCATCTGTATTTGGTAGACCCATTTCCTCTCCTCTTACTTTACCAGTCACCAGCAATTTTAATTGCCAAATTTAATGGCCTTTTCTTAGTTCTTCCCCAATTCTGTTGATAAAACTACCATTCTTCCTTTCATCGAGTCTTATAACCTCATCATCAGTTACCAAACCTTGTTTCTAGGTGCACCAATATATTCCAGATACCCCTGTACTCATATAGCCACCACCTACCACCCTGGATCAGGCCAGCATCATCTTTCACCTGAACCTTTGCTAGAGTCTCCTAATTAATTTCCTTGCCAGTCTCTCCCCACAACTATCCTTCCTCCATACAGTTGCCAAAGTGATTTTCCTGAAATGCATGTCACGCCCTCTTAGTCAATAAACTCCAGAGGTTCCAATATAGTCTTTTGGATCAAATCTAAACTCTTCCATTGACATTTAAAACTCTTCAAAACCTGGTCCCATCCAATCTCTTCAGTTTCCCAGTATACAAGACATTCCATGTTATTTCTTTGTGTCTTTACATCATCTCCACCGATGCCTGGAATCCCTGGTTTCCTATAAAGCTCAGCTTGCATCACCTACTAGAACCTTTTTTCCTCAATCATCCCCACCCCACCCCATCTGCTAATCCCTTTTCTCCCAATACAACTGTGTATTCATTTTGTGGAAATTCCCTATGCAAATATATGTGGACACATTGACCCATTAAAATGTAAGTTGCTCAAAGGTAGAGAGACTCTTTTGTCTTTCTCTCCCCAGTACTTATAGCATAATACCCATGTGCTTAACAGAAGCTTGCTGATTGATTAATAATGTACATTAGATGGTATTAGGTGGTGTTATTCTTAAGTATTAATGGAAAAATCTGTTTGCAAAGTATACTTAAGGTTGTTTCAAGAAAACTAGAAAACCTTAGACCTGAAAAGGAATGTAGAACTCTTCTAGTCCAACTTGTTCATTTTACAGAGGGCAAACTAAGGTCCAGAAAATGGAAATAATTAAGCCCAAGTTCTAACAACTAATAGATACCAGAGCCATGGTGACACAAAGATCTGATTTCTAATCAAATGTTCTTATTACTTTGAAAAAGCAAACAAACATCTGTTAAAAGGTGATTTGGTTTTACCTGAATCAAATGTTTTTAAATGAAATATTTTCAGATCAAAATTAAAATACTGTGCAATAAGTGACCCTATGGTCTTTGGTCCATGTCTATGCAGCAAATGGCTAATTGCCTCGTTCAGAAATACTTACGATTTCATATGCAGATTTTTATGATCCAGGAGCTCACTCTCTTTGGGTTTAACCTGCTATTTGCATAGGTTAATTTTAAATGGCAGCACAAATTTGGCTTGAAAAGATAATTATAATATTTCACCTCCTTTCATCTCAGGTTATATAAATGAGACTTTAATCTTTCCACAGTTCATATCATATTAATAAATGAAATAAAAAGATCTTGATTTATTGTATGCTGTCAATCATTTTAGAGAAATGAACTAAAATAGGAAAAGTAGGTACAAGTCAGGGCTGAGTCCCATAATCACAGACTAAGAAGACTGTCATCAGGTAAACAGATGGATAGAGAGCTAGACAAAGTTCTCACCAGATCATCCCTGGCACTGATTTCAATCAGACTGTAGACTCTGCTGTCATTCCTCCAGTATCAAGAATATCTGCCAATGGGGTATAGAAATCCATCTTGCCCTACAAGCAAGTAAGGAGGGAGATGGGGGAGGACATAAGAGAGAACAGATTGGGGGAAGGGGTGTTCAGTATGCTTGCTATATTGGGGTAGGGGAGAGATAGGGAGAAAATTTGTAACTCAAAATCTTGTGCAAGTGAATGTTGAAAACTAAATAAATAAATAAATTTATTTTAAAAAATAAAAAGAATATCTGCCAGATATATCAGGCAGTGCTAGGAGACTGAAGCTGGCCTCTGCCCCTCTTAACAGACAACTTCCTTACCAAACCCAGGGCAATGAAAGCTCTAAGCATGGATGACCTCAGCTCTGGGGTAGCCACATTCTTCACTTCTCACCATAGCCCTTCAGGGAGTGTCTGTCATTTACCATCTCCATAACGAAATCTGATGATCAGATGGTCTTTTCTATTCCTGCTGAGAAAAGGCAGTGTGCCCCTTCCACTGTAGCATCTCACTGGAACCAAAACAATAGAAAAATAATCAGCCTTTAAAGTAACTTCCACTTCAGGAGACAGGGAAAGTTTTTATTTTTATTTTCTGAAATGGCTAAAATGGCCCACAAGAAAGGTGGGTAGTAAAGTAGCATGGTCTAGTGACATGTGCTTGGGGCTTAAAAAACAGATGTATAGGAAGTCATCCCAGGAAGGGATTTTAGAAAATATCTAGGGGAAGCTAGGTGGCACAGTGAATAGAGCATGAGCCCTGGAGTCAGGAGGACCTGAGTTCAAATCCAGCCTCAGACCACTTAATACTTACTAGCCAAGTGACCTTGGGCAAGTCACTTAACCCCAATTGCCCTTCCCTCTCCCCCCCAAAAAAGCAAAAAAGAAATTAAAAATTTTAAAAAAGAAAATATGTAACCCAATCCCCTTATTTTACAGAAGAGGAAAATTCAGCTGAGAGACAAAATAACTTGCCCAACACATAGAACCATAACTAGAAATGTTTTCACCTGCAATAAGTACAGGGCCAGTGGGTATAGTAGACACTTTGATCACAGATCCAATTACTGTTATTGTTTGTCCTTCACTTTTGAAGGACCAATGACATCATAGGGTGATATCTTGACTCATGGATGAATTGGATTTAAGTGAGGCCAAGTTGCTCAAAGTTGTCAACCCTACTTTCTCTTCTAGAATCATTGAAGTCCAGTGGCAAGACAAAAGTCAAGACTATGAGCCACGGCCCCAGATGCAGTGGATGACCTTGGTGTCTTCCAAATCTGACCAAGCTCCAAGGGCTCCACAGTACCTGCTTCTGTCGCTTTTGTGACCATTGGAACAAATTGTTCAAATCTGCTCAGTCCTCTGGGGGAAATATTCACATGAGTTAAGGGAATGTCTACCCCAAGAGCCAACTGCACTGGGAGAGCAGTCAACCCACTGCCCTGTGCAGACAGAGAAGTAAGGCAGGATTTCGAGAGAGGTAATACAGTGATAGGACCATTAGATTGGTGAAGGACCACATGGTGAAGTAAAATGAAAGTAATTGCTACAGGGAGAAAGTACAACCATCCTTCACCAAATGTTGGAGCCCTGGGACAAATCTCCATCTGACCCATGCTAGTTATAGTTCTGCCAAGTTGCCACAATAAGTAACCATCAGGTTCAAGATTAGTATCCAGGTCTCTTGGCTTCTAGGACTATACTTTCCTTTCTTAACTTAGTTAAGATCCTAAAATCCACGAGCAAAAGGGAGTGGAAAGTCTACTAACAGACCAGTCAAACAGATGTCACTCTGGCCCTTACTTCTTCAAGAAAAGGTTTTTAACAAGTTTGGACTCACCATTAAAAATGGTACCATCACTTCCTAGCAATCAGAGGGAAGAGAAATGGAAGCAGTCTCAGATTTCATATTCTTGGGCTGCAAAGATGGCAACTGTAGTGATGAAACTGAAAGACACTTGCTCTTTGGAAAGAAACCTATGATAAATCTGGACAGCATACTAAAAAGTAGAAACATCATCTTGCCAACAAAGGTTCACTATGGTTTTTCCAGTAGCAATTTTATAAAAGCTGGGCTATAGAGGTAGGCAATTGATGCAGTGGACAGAGATTCCTGGAGTCAAGAGGACCTGAGTTCAAATCCAGCCTTAGACATTTAACACTTCCTAGTTGTGCGACCCTGGGAATTCATTTAACCATTATTGCCTTATAAAAAAAGAATAGTTAGAGCATAAGGAAAACCGAGTTCCCCCCACAGAATTGACACTTTCAAATTGTGGTGCTGGAGAAGACTTTTGGGAGTAACTTGGACAGCAAGGACATCAGATCAGTAAATACTTAAAGAAATTCAGACTATTTACTAGAAGGTCAAATACTAAAGCTGAAGCTTAACTACTTTAGTCATATAATAAGAAGACAGGACTCATTGAAAAAGACCCTGATGTTGGGAAAGATTGAAGACAAAAGGAAAAGGGGACAGCAGAGAATGAGATTGATAAATATTGTCGCAGAAGCAAAGAACATGAGCTCAGACAGACTTGGAGAGATAGTGGAGGATAGAAGGACCTGAGGTGCTATGGCCCATGGTATTACAAAGAGTCAGACATGACAATGACTGAACAACAACAATAATTATGGTCTTCTAATTGTCTCCACCTTCTATAATATAAAGGGAATTAATTTCATGCATTCCTTTAATATGCAGTTCAAAGGTACTTGGAGAAGAAAGCAAGATGAAAATCCAGAACCTTTGAGCTCCTGACACAGTTTAGGATAAGAAAAACTCTCAGTCAGATAAAGCATTTAGTTCTTAACATAAGAGATATTATATTATTAACACTTCTTTTCCAAATAGAAAATTGAGTTATAAGCAGAAATAGACAGAAAGTCAGAAGTTATAAAAAGGGAAATATTTGCTTATGCAGAGAAAGGAGAAATAAAATATTCTATTACCTAAAGCCCAGGAGGTACCCTTCCCCACCCCCGGGGTGGGGGTGGGGGGGCTCTTGCTTAGGACTAACACAGACAGTTCAGTCCTGAGGGAGCCTGATCCTAAGGAGAAAGCTCAAGCTTTTGTCTTCATACTTTCTAACTCATTAGGATCCCCATCCAACAGTAGACCTTTTAGAAAAATCTCTTAAATAAAGTTTAGATATGACCTCCCTGAAAGGACTTAATAGAGTCCCTTGTAAAAAAAAAAGTTATCTAAGGTACAAAAATAGTAAATATCATCTATAGGACAGCTATTTATTTTCTCCACAAAAGAAATGTTTAAAATGTGAAAAAATCATATTGCAATAGCAAATATTTAAAATACGAAGTTGTAACTCATAAATCCTATTATAAATTCCTGAACTCCTTGAAGACCAGTAGGACACCTATAAGATTTTATTTTTACCTCAGTCTGCAGTGTCTGAGAGGTAATTTACTCAAGTTCCCTATCTTCTAGCCAGTCAGGTATGCATAAATGTTTCATCTTTCAGATGGTGGACTAACTGGCCACTGAAGTCCCTTCCAGCTTTCAGATTCTGTGATCCTGTGGACTTCTCCTCAGTGAAAGATATGGCTGCAGAAAACACCTTCTTTTGGACCAGCACCTAAATGCTTCAGTGACTCCAGACCACTGAAGCCCACAATATAATCATCAGTTCTGGAAACCTCTATCTTAGGGTTGCCGTTTGGTCATTTTGCTCAGGGGAAAAAAAAAACACAAATCAGAAAAGGCTGCTACAGACTTGAAATTGAGTGGAAGGTTCATCCAGATAAGCCCATGTTCTTGCTAGCATGAGCCTACAATTGTCATAGCAGCTTTTGAAGCTATGACCGATGCATGACGACATTACACGTCCAAGGAAGAGCTTGAAGAGTTCTGACACACACAAAATAGGAAGCAAGAATAAGAGAGAAAGAAGAAAAAGAGGAAGAGGAAGAGGAAGGAGGGGAAGGAAGAGAAGGAGAAGCTATTCCTCCTTTCAAGTCTACTGAGTAGTTAACATCTCTTGATTTAGTATACAATACTCTTTGGCAGAGTAAACCTAACACCTCCCTATCAAAGGGATAAAGGGACCAATCAGGAACCTCTGCTTGTGCTTGCCCTTTACCTAGAAGACCAAACATGGGCCCTCTGGTAGGGACAAGGGCTTAGACTCTATTCTATCTTCTCAATTACAATTGAAAGAAGTATGTGTTATAATGAACTAGAGGCAAGGTATTTGATTTGTATCTTGGTTTTTTGGTTTACTTCAGCCTTTATCCTAATGGGTATTTGTGATTTATAAATAAAAAACAGAAATTAAATAATATATGTACTATTATTTAAGTTAATAGGGATTTTTTTTTGCTTGTGAGAATGCCAAAGACTAGCAATTTTATTGCTGGCAGGGATGCAAAACAGAAGAATTAGCCAAGAGTTTGTCCACTGGTTGACTCCACCTGGTCCTTTCCCCAGGTTGACTTGAATGGCAACTGAAGACAATTGTAGGTTTAAAGCAACTTCTCACCCAAGGGCCACATAGGTCCTTTGTAGTTTTTTTCTAAACAGAAATCCCAGTGGGATTTGCAATAAAAATTAATGACCATGGGCATGGCTAAAGTTGAAAGGCATTTCTTAAACCCCAAATCCACCAAGCAAATAGGATTTTAGCACTAAAACCCAGTAAGAAGAAAGGCAGGGTAGGTCCCATTTAGATTTATTCTGTGTCATACACATATAGGTACTTAATAAATGTTTATTGGATTGAATCTAGCCACATCAATTTCATCTACAATAATAGTAAAACAAAAAAGTCATTGTAATAGAATGATGTTGCTTATGCATAATACTCACTTGAAATGGCTACATTGGGGGGACTTTACCAGAACACTTATTTTAAAGGAAGAAGCTTATACTCTCGTACTATTATTCTGGTATAATAGCATACTATTATATTAACAGTTAACTAGAAAAGCCCGGATAAGTAAATGTTTTCCTTATCTATTGGCTTCACAACAGATTTCTCAAAGTTATCCCAGGAGAAGGGATTCTTATCTAGTATAAGAAAGTCTCAGAGCCAGAGGGTTCAAGTAAATAACTGCTTTACCAGAGAAAGACACCAGTGTTTTGCCAAAAAGATATGTTCACTGACCCCTTTGACTCCAAAGCAACCCTCCAAGAAGTTTCATCTGGTGTGAAAAGTCCAAAGTCCAATTATCAACTAGTGTGGTCCTTATATTCTCCCCAATACTGAGGTCCCACATTGGGTTTCACATTTACCTATATGGTGGAAGACAACTCAAGCTGACTGAATCTTAGTAGTACATCCTATAACAAAATCTATGTCTATTCTTTTCTCTCAATTACCAGTAGCTCTGAGGTCTCAAATCCTCAGTTCTAATATTTTCTATTGGAATGCTTTTCATTAAAAATATGAATTTGTCATCATCTCACTGTTTGGTTTCTACCATGTGAAATTCTTTGGTTCAGGTTAAAAAAAAAAAAACTTCCCACATAGTATACTTCTAAGCATGGGAAGTAATGGAAAGTTCCTCCTTCTGCACAGCTATAGCAATTGGTTTTTACCCCCTGTATAGAATTAACCACATCCTGCTTTGCATTGTATTTATTTCTGTATATACCTTATATCCCCTACAAGAAAATAAATTCCTTGGGGCAGCTAGGTGGTGCAGTGAATAGAGCACTGGCCCTAGAGTCAAGAGGACCTGAGTTCAAATATGATTGCAGACACTTGACACACTTAGTAGCTATGTGACTTTGGGCAAGTCTGAATCCCAATTGTTTTGTCTTCCCCGTCCAAAAAAATATACTCCTAGAATACATAAAACGTATACATTTTATATATTTGTATCACAATGTCTTGTACATGGTAGGAAGTAATTGTTGAATGAATGGAACAGAATTATAGGAAAATGCCTGGACCTTAAAAATTCAATAATTTGGGTTGTTGGGCTTACCAGGAACCAAACCATTTCACTTATTGGGGATGTCCTAATATAGATTTAAATTTTAATTATTTCTATTCTTTACAGCAAAGCTATGATTGAGAGACAGCATGCTAGAATAGAAAGATCCCTGGAGTCAATGTCAGAAACTCTGGAGTTCAAATCCTAGCACCAGATTTGCTTCCTACCTGTGTGACCCTAAGCAGCACGTCTCAAGTTTTCTTATCTGCAAAATCAAAGGGGGGGAATAAAATGATCTCTAAAGTCCTTTCCGGCACTAAACCCCATGATCCAATGGCTTCTGGTAGCAGTGAGCCCTGTATCATAGGCAGCTGGCAATCTGGTTAGTTTCTCATCCAGTCTGGATTTCCTCCTTAAATAAGGACAAGGAATTCTGTGACTTAACATACTTCATTTGGAACACAGCCAGATTGACAGGGAGCTTACAATATGGGTCTCTCCTAGAAATCACAGGTCATGACAGACAGCACCTCATACCCAAGGTGGCCTAGAGTGATTGACAGCTCTACTTATTGATTTCAGATTATAAAAACAACTACCAGGAAGCAGATATCAATGAGTCAGAGCCAGAATCTGATGAAGCAGATGGGACCCTGAGGGAAAACTTCATAAAGTAGAACGCTAGAGTGCCCCTTCCCTGACCCTATCAGGCAGGATAAGAGAAGGCCTGCTTCTCATACCGAATGCCCAGGATCTTTACAGGATTCATTCCCACTAGGACGGATTTGAAGCTGCTGACAGCCCAGCAGTGACTTGCTCTTTGGAAAAATCAAAAAACATCTCAAATATAAACTTCGCAAACTGCTACCTACTGCCAGCATGCTTCAGGGAAGACATTCAGAACAAAGCATCTGTCACCCAGTCTTACCCTTAACCTTGAGTTAGAATCATATTATAAGTATTAAAGTTATTAAAAAAAACCTCTTCCCTTACAGTGTATATTGATAGCTTTTACAGTCACTTCACAAATGCCCATATTTCTGGTTTTCAAGATATCCTTTGCATGAAAAATAATGCCACTTGCCATCATGAGTATATGGTGGGGGTATTTAAAGCCAATTGAATAATCAGTTCCTACCATTGGGAAAATTACTTTCTCTATATTTGTGGTGGCTGTTGTAGTAGTAGTTGTTGTTGTTTTAATATATTACCTGTTTTGTTACAACCTAGTCATGGGTCCATGATCTGTTTTGGGAGCTGGGTAATTCTGGGCAAGTCCCTTAATTTCTCAGTGCCCAGACAACTCTCAAAGACTATGAATTGCAGAAGAGTTGCCATTCTGAATTGATTAGTGGAGTCTCCTCACTTGAAGTTCCTAACAACAAACATATACACAGCCCCATGAGAGGTATAATATGGAAAGAAAGAACAAAGGAAATTTCAGACATGATCCCTATGCCAATGCAATCATAGGTTTAGACCTTTTCCTTTTCCTCTACCTGTACTCAAAGAAATCGTAATCTTATTGAGGATATAAGGTATGAAACACACCCCACACAAATCAATATACAATATACAATCACGTCATAATTGTGATTGTTACAAAGCTGTTTGATTTCAATGTAGGTCAGAATAGCAAGGCAAGGCTTCATGGTACGTGAAGACTTTGAGATGGTCCTTGAAGGATTGAGATAAATGGAGCTAATAGGAGTTCAGGGACAAATAAAGATTGATGACATGTTCCTATATAGGCAGTCAATATTATTTTCCCTCCCCAACTCAAAGCCTGGAGAATATTCTAAATTTCTTCCTCATCCTTTGAGACCAACTTTAATCATTTCATCTATACAAAATGGGCTGGGGTAGCAATGATACTGCTGGAAGGAGGAAGGTTTTAGGGGTCTGGGAGGTAGGAACCTTTTGAGATTGTAGGAAGTAAGCTACCCAAACAGATCAAGAAGCAGGCCTTCTAGACAGGTAGAGTACTCCAGGGATAAAGCATTGCAAGCATTGTCACAAGAGGTTACTTTGTAGATTCTTTCTCTTGAACCAGTTTTCTTTGTTACAAAGATGGGAGAAATTCCAGGAATGCAATGGGTGGAATATACATAAGTGACTAGGTTGTAAAAAAACAAATAAAACATTAAAAAGAAAGAAGAAAGTGAACAGCAGCTAGAATCCACTCTTTGTTTGACATTTCCAGAATTACTTTTCTGGTTGTCTCTCCTATGAACAAAAGTCTTCATGGTCTCCCTATTGTCAATCAAGTAAAATTCCAGTGTTATTGATTGTCATTCATAGGTTTTTACTAACTTTCTACTGTAGTCTCAACTTGTTCCCCTCCATGCCAATCAAACTGAACTACTCTCTGCCTCTTGAAAAATCCTTCTGCTCTCACATCATAACCTAGCCCTCTCCTACCTTTCCATTCTTCTTACACCTTACTCCCCAACATGTATTCTTTGATTCAGTGACACTGGCCTGCCCTCCTTTTCTTCCTTCTTTCCTTCCTTCCCCCTCTTTCTCATTCTCTCTCCCCCTGCTCTCCCTCCCTTCTATTCACATAGGATATCATACCCTTACCTGTGGGTGCTCTGCCTAAAGGAACATAAATTTTGATTGCTGAAAGCTCCCAAGATACCTTCAGATTTACAGGTTAGATTTCTTTTTTAAGGACCATGCTTTAAACCCAAATCATTCTGGTTCTCATTAATTAGCCAACAATTGTTGTTGGATTATGTTTGTCCTTCATTCTCAAAGAGAACCATGTCATCACATGACTTGGATTTGAGTGAGGGAGGGTTGTGCAAGGTCACTCCATATCCATCTGGGTCCAGTGGCCTGATATTCATCAGGACGACTAGATATAGACCAAGATGCAATGGGAGACCCTGGTCCTTTTAGGCTAAGGTTTTTTCAGGTTCTTGCTTTGAGTGAGATAACACCCATTCAGTGAGCAGACCTCTTTAAGAAGTGAGTCAAGAGATAGCTGCTTTAGCCAAAACAAAAAATAAAACTGGGAGGGGAGACCCTTCAGTGTTACTGGCCAAAAGAGAAACCATTACTATTTACTATTTAACAACAATAAGTCCCAGTCCAAGCCTCTTGTGTATAAATAGCAGTTGTTTCTGTTTTGACCAGAAACTCTGAGAGTCTTCCCCTCCTAGACCTTTGCTTAGGCAAAAGAGGTCATTCTCTGAATCATTTCTTTTCTAATCTTAATCAATGAATGGTGAATCACTGAATTACCTCAGTCAAACTGAACCCTGTTAAAGACCTTAGCTTAAGAAGACCAAGGTCCCCCACTACATCCTGGAGCATCTTCAATTGTCCTGAACTATATCAGGACACTGGACCCAGGTGGCTCTGGAGGAGAAAGTGAGGCTGGTGACTTTTCACATCCCTCCCTCACTTAAATCTAATTCACTGCATGTTGTGACATCACCTCCCTAATATCAATGGTCCTCTTTAAGAAAGAAGGACAAACAACAATCCCCACCACTTAGCATAGTACCTGGAACACAGGAGGCACTTAATAAATGTTTATTGAATTGAATCAAATTGAATATCTAAGTGGTAGAGCTGGGTGGCACAGGGAATAGAGTGCCAGGTCTCAGGTCAAGAAAATTCATCTTCCTGAATTCAAATCTGGCCTCAGACACTTACTAACTGTGTGTGTGGTCCTGGGTAAGTCATTTGACCCTATTTGCTTCAGTTTTCTTTCTCTGTAAAATAAGCTGGAGAAGCAAATGGCAAACCATTCTGCTTTCACTGCAAGGAAATCCCCAAATGATACTATAAAGATATGACTGAAGAAGACTGAAAAAAAAAAAAGCAACAGCTAAGTCACATGGTGGATAGAGTGCCAGACCTGGAGTCAAAACAAAAACAAAAACAAAAACAAAAACAAAAACAAAAAAAACAAACAGTTCAAATCAAAGCTAGATAACCCTGGGCAAGTCACTGGACCTATTTGCCTCAGTTTCTTCAACTGTAAAATGGGTATAACAATAGCATCTACCACCAACAGCTACTTTAAGGATCAAGTGAGATAATTATAAAGTGCTTAGCATAGTAAACATTATATAAATGCTATCTGACACTATTATTATGATGTCTGTTCCTTTGCTTAAATTGTTGCCTGTACCCAGTACCCCCATCTCCTCTTCACATTGTTAAAACCTTCTGTGAAGTCCTCCTCTTGCTTCATGAAGCATCCCTTATTCTCTCCAGTCATTGATAACCTTTCCCTTAAGAGTACTTTGTTTTATGCTTGTCTAAGGCCCTTAATGTAATATTGTGAATTACAATTGCACTCGCCTTCAACTCACTATTGCTTCCACTATCTTGCTTATAATTATAGAACAGTGGGCAAATAGTCTTTTGGAATTAAATGCCATTATCTCTTTCTAATCCTTATATCATGGGGCAGGGGAGTAAATCTCGTTATTATCTGAACAAGACAGGCTCATGAATTTTTTCTTTAGGAAGGAGGTTGGGAAGAATTTTACATTACAAGTTCTAAATCTCATGAAAAATGAAATTAATTGTGTTTTAATTGGAAGTGTCTGGGGAGGCATTTTAGAATCAGTTATCTATGTCTTTAGATTATTAACTTGGGAAGGCTAAGGTAAAAAATTAACACCAAAAGGAGCAAAGTTAAAGTTAAAAGGCATTATACGCGATCATAGCAGATCAAATTTTACCTATTTAAGTTGTTGACTGAAAAAATGTGAAATGGAGAAAAATAAAAATATTGACTGATTGTTGGCAATTCTTACATAAGTTTAACCAATGTAAAATTATTTCTATAACTAAGAGACCAAAAGAATGTAGAAGTCATGCTAGCCAGGAAATGCTTTATAATCTCATGAAGAAAAATGGTGGCCAGCAGCAATAACAGTTTACAAAAAAAATTCATTTGAAAAATATTATAGATTAAAATGAAAATTATGAGTAGTCATCCCACAAAATGGCAAAACAAACAGTAAATTGGAAAATGAGTCTACGGATAACATGATACAAAATCCAATGGTGTCAGATTATTACAATAGTATGTATATATGTATGACTCTGGAAAGACAACAAACTGATGTTAAATGGAACAGATCTTCCTATATTTCCATTGCTATTTATTCTCATAATCTATGGCACCAAAATCTCCACATTTGGACTCTAATTTCTTAGTATCCAATGTGCTATATGAGCAGTGAAACTAGAACATTAGACAACATAGTTCTCAGCTACTGCTGGCTCTCATCAAATAGATAGAGAGGAAATGGTTGTGCACATTTTAAAAGCATTCATTCTGGAACTCATGCTAAAGATATCACAAATAGGAGAAAATTCTAAAAAGAAAAGAGCACAAGTGATACATATCATTATCCCTAAAAAGGTAACCAAAAAGATATGAGTAGATACTAGCTTATGCATATACTTTGACATCTTCATAAAATTTTAATGAATGTGATTTATGCATTGTGGATATCCTGATAAAAATTTGAGAAGAAACAAGACGACTTTCATAGGCAGTTCCCTACAGCAGATCCTATTTTCATAACTCATTTGAGTAAAAGGTGTCAAGAATACATAAGGACTTGTTGTAGATATCATTTCTTTAATTTTAAAAGAAAGAATTTTACCCCATAGAGCAAAATGCAGTCTTTAAATAATCTTGTCTTTTAAGGTTTCTCCCATTCATATACTAAGATATACACAATTCCTTTATAAGATGAAACCACAGAGAAAAATCTGTTCAACAATCCTTTTTATTGTCAATCTCAAACAAGGAAAACATATAGACATACAATTACAAGAGATGTTTGGAGGATGTCCAGGACAGAGTCCACACAGAAGGAATAATGATTAGATTCTCCAGATGCTCCTACCAGTGGGTGACATTGTGCTAACTGAATTGAGTCCAAAAACACTACCAGCCTAACTCAATGGGATCCACATTCAATCAGAAGAGACAGCCTATCAATACACCCAGGTAAAATCAAATGGATGAAGAATACAAATTTTCCAGACTGTGATGGACAGATGAATGGGCACCCCACTGAGGTATTGCAACAGTACCTATATTTTGGAGAGGCACCAAATGTTGTGTAGTGGTATGGGCTCAAAGTTTAATAGGAGTAGAAAAGTAAACTGTCCTTATTTTTACAACTTCATATTTTGAAGCCTGCGGCATTTTAATGTTTCCAAGTAGCTCTCTACTAGAAAAGGAACATTCTTTCAATATCAAAATTCTCCTGATGATGTTTTATATGATTATAAATCATGGAACTTTGGCTCAAAGAAAGAAAAATCAAAATGTCAGGTAACAATAACACCTAACAGGCAGTAAAGTTTGCAAAGCACTTTTTGCATTTGAGTTCATTGGATTCTTAAAGCAACCCTCTGGGATAGAAGCTGTAATTATGCCCAATTTACAGATGAAAAAACTGAAGATAATAAGATAATAAGAGTTAAAAGGCCTGCCTGGGATCACATAGCTAGCAAGTGTCTCCAGCATAATCTGAACTCAGGTCTCCCTGGCTCCAAGTCCTATCTTCTTATTATATGACCAAATGGGCAGTGGGGAGACACATGATATGCATAAAGAGACAGTAGTATGCTGCGAACAATTACATATGTGTGTATATGAATGAAATATAAAAGAATAAAAGAAAGGAAGGAAATAAGCATTTATTAAGTGCCTACTGTGTACCAGGAACTATGCTAAATGCTTTACAAATATTACCTCATTTTGATCCTCACAACAATCCTGTGAGGTAGGTGCTATTAATAATCCCATTTTACAATCCAGGAAATCAAAGCAGACAGGGGCTAAACAACTTGCCCAGGGTCAGATAGCTAGAAGTTATCTAAGGCTGGATTTGACTCTTCTTGACTCCAGGCCCAGCACTCCATCAATTCTGTCACCCAGCTAAGTTATTTTTAAGCATATCTATAACCAGAAAAAGGGAATGAGCTTGCATCATTTAGGATAGAAGAAGTTGAACTAATGTGTTATGATCTTAGACCTCTAAAATGAGACCTACATTAAGGCAAGAGACAGACAAGAGACAGAATCCAAAGGGTTGTGGTAGTAACCACAAAATTTTTAAAAAGCTAGAGGAAGGACAACATTTTGACTAGATCTGCTTCAGAAGATTTATGGAAGGATACAAACAAGAATTACATAAGATGAGAAAGCGTGAATGGGTTGCAACCTGACCCAGTGAAAGGGTACCCACATCAATGAGATAACTAAATCCAACAAAACATAGTGATCTATATAAGCATCATATCCCTCCTAGGCTACAAGCTCCAAGAAGGCAAGAATTGTCTCTGACCTAAACTTCACTGGGACACACGCTACCTGTGAGATACAGACTGTAAGAAAGGAATAGGGGCTTCAAGTGTTGGCAGCACAATGGGCACAGCACCAGCTCTGCCTGGGACTTCACAGACAAAGCCAGGAAGGAATCTGTAGCCCAGGGACAACAGGCAAAGGAAGAAAATCAAACCAGAGACCAAAAAGAGAACCATGTCCTCCTCCCTTATCCCCATCCTTCCTAAAGGAATTAATTGATTGATTGATTAGTTGATTAAACTACCAATTGTACCCACTTCATCAAAGACTGACACAAGGTCCAAAAAAGGTCTCCTCTTTCCCCAACTTCTCCTCCTTGTCCTTGCCCAGTAACATCCAGTATACTCTGCTCACTTCATTGACCTAAACATTTCCCCATGTCCTGATGTTTGCCTCAGACATAATAAGTCCAGGAGCTAGCTAGAGATAAACATAAATTTAAATTAAGGCAGAGAGTCAAATTTCTGCCTGGACATTAGGAATTGTTAGCTGTTATGACTGTGCTATTAACTTTTTGTCCAATATAAAGTACATAATGCACCAGGGCAGGGAACTACATGAAACTAAGAGGCTATTCAATTTCTCCTGTTTTAAAAAAAGTAAGCTAATTGTTATAACTGGTTTGGCTGATTAAACTTCTAGACAGAAAAGGTCTTGGGAGGAGAAGTAACAAGTACTTCCCAATTATAGCAAATAACCACCACCACTGAACCTACACCTTCATCACTGTCCCAACTTTATGTATGTCATCTACCTTGCACTGCCTCTCTTCAGTTGATTTTGTTTTCCCAGATATTATTAAATTGTGTGGCTTTGTTTTGATTGTACAGCACTGAGACTCTAAGGTTATATTAAGCCTCTTCCTTTATGACCCTAAGACAATCAAGAAAAATGTTTTGATAAAGCAATTAAAACAGAATGCTGGATTATTCTCTCTAGGATCAAATACAAAATGTTCTGTTTGACATTCATAGTCCTTCATAACTTTAGTCCCCTTCTACCTTTCTAGTCTTCTTACATATTAATCCCTGGATTTTCCCCCATGCTGGAAACACTCTCCTTCTTCTGCTCCATCCACTGACTTCCCTGGCTTCCTTAAAGACCCAACTAAAATCTCATCTTTTATTCAAAACATTTCCCAATCCCTCTTAACTTTAAGACCCCACCCCTAAAAGGTAATTCCTATTTATCTTTAATAGAGCTTGTTTGTTTTGTTTTGGTTTTTTTGCTTATTAGTTCCCCCATTAGATTGCAAATTCCTTGAGGGCAGGGATTATCTTTTGCCCTTTTTTGTATTCTCAGTGCTTAAAACAGAGAGTACTTGATAAATTTTTATCAATTAATTGATTATTTCTTCCATAGAACAATGTTCTGACTAGCTACTTGGTCTCTTAATTGTTGATATTTCATTCTAAAATCAAAAAGTCGAATTTCCCAACCATGAAATTGGTTTTAGAGATTCCAAGTCACAGCAGGTACAGCTAACACCAAGTATTACGGACTACTCTTTAGAAATAGCATGAGCCTCAATTATGGACTGTCTTGTTTGGTGGAAATAATAAATTAGCAAGCCTTAGAAACTTGGTAAGCAGAGTTATTTTCACATGATACTGTTTCAGTCATGAAATTATAATTGACAATGTTTAGGAAACTCAGCATTAGCAAATAAACAGAGTGAGTCTACATGGCTAGGCTTTGGGGAAGTGGGAATAATTTAGTAACTGAGAGCAGGTTGAGTGCTGGTTTAGTAATTCAAAAGGGTCCCCCAATGTATTTCATAGAATCTCCGACTATTGGAGTTGGAAGTGGGTAAGTTGATTCTGCTCAAGGTCTCAGTTCCCCATCTATAAAACAAAGAAAATTGGAATCGATTATTTTGGTCTTCTAAAAATCCTATGACTTTAGAGAACATGCAATTCAATTTCCTTATGTTATAGAGAGAGTGAAATAGAGAGAGGTTGAGTGATTTGCCTGTGGTCACAAGACTGGTTAGTAATAATATGAATCAATAGGAGGACTCATATGAGAATCCCTTATTCATTCAACTAACAGGTATTATTAACTGTCTTATTTAGGGTGGAAATGGTGCAAACATTATAGAGGGGATACAAAGTTGAGATAAGATATACTCCCTCCTCTCATTAAGTTTACATTCTTATAAGGACATAAGGCATGACAAGTATATTAGGAAGGTACAAAATAAAATCCTATGTGAGCTTGCAGACCCACAGGAAAGGTTTAGGGAAAGCCTCAAAGAATAAGTGGCATTTAAGATGAATTTGAAAGAATGGGTTTAGGCATTCAAGGATGCTATTTGCTTAGAGATATTCCCATGAAGCCATAGGAATGAATGAGATTGACCAGGGGAAAAGTACAGAAAGGGTAGAAGACAACCAACATCAAACCCTTTGGGGACATCCCAATTAAGGGATCAGGGCAAGGATGAGGAGTCAGGTAAGGAGATGGAGAATGATTTGCTAGAGATATATTAAGTCTTAGAAGGATGCAGGAAAAGAAAGCATTTGGTTTTAGGGAATGGTCAACAGTGTCAAAAACTGCAGCAAGGTCAATCAACAAGGATGAGGATTGGGAGGAGGGAAGTGATTTGTGTTCTAATCTATTCCCCAAAGTATATTATTCCAACAAGAATTCCCTACAAAATTCTTTTCTTGGACATAATAGTGTGTACAAAAGAGTATAGGATGCCAGTCTTGCCTCCAATCCTTTTTGACTATACACAAGCCACTTAACTTCTCTGAGGCTCAGCACACTCTTCCACATAATTAAATTATAACACACTTGTAGAATCCATTTTACAGGACCTAAGTATTGGATGAAATAATATATTTGAAGCACCTCGTAAATCTTAAAGTACGATATGCACCTCAGCTATCATCTTTCCTGGCTTTTCCTAAACCTCAGCCCCATAGTAATATTTGAGTTAACTTTATTGGGTTCTTCTCCTTTTTTTAACTATCAGCTACTACAAATGTAATAACAGGTCCCAAAAGAATAAAGGCATACAGGGGTGGAGCCAAGATAGTGGAGTAAAAACAGGACCTCCATGCAGCTCTGGCTCCTACCACCTCCAACACCTGTAAAATGTGACTCTAAACAAATTTTAGAGTTACAGAACTCACAGTGACAGAGAGAAACAAATCTCCTGCTGAAGGCTGCCCGGCAAGCCAACAGGAAGGGTCTATAACACCAGGCTGGGAGTCAAGCACAGTCCCACAGAAGTCACCTGGTTCTGGCCCTGGGGCAGCCCCAACCAATGGCAGTCAGAGCAAACTTCAGGAGAGTGAATCACCAGCAGCTGTGGCAGTTTCCAGACGTATCAACGTATAAACGCCAAAAAGAAAGTAAAAGGTCAGTCCTGAACTCTGTTGGAACTAAGCGGAGAAGAACCCAATCTGGCCTTTTCTCCATGGGGCAGAAGGGGCAGAGGGCTGGCCACTGAGCTACTGCTACATGGCTGCTACCAGGGCTCCTAGCCTGCAGATCATAGGGTGACCAAGTGACCATTAAGAGGATAATCGCTCTTGCTTTAACCTACTTGGATCTGGATCATGGCACACCATGTTTTATTGTGCTTCAATTTATTTCTCTTTAAAGATATTGTAATTTTTACAAACTGAAGGTTTGTGACAACCCTGAATCAAGCAAGTCTATTGGTGGCATTTTTTCAACAGCATTCACTCATACCATTTCTCCATGACCCATTTTGGTAATTCTCCCAATATTTCAAACTTTTCCATGATTATTATATCTGTTACGGTGATCTGGGATCAGTGATGAGTGTTGTTACCATTGTAATTGCTTTGGGACACCACAAACCATGTCTATATAAGATGACAAACTTAATCAGTAAATGTTATGTGTGTTCTCACTGCTCCATTGTCTGGCCATTATTCCCTGTCTCTTTCCCTCTCCTTGGACCTCCCTATTTCCTGATATGCAAAAATATTGAAATTAGGCCAATTAATAATTCTGCAATGGCCTCTAAGTATTCAAGGAAGTAAGAGTCAATTGACCATAGGCAAGAGTGAAAGGAAGAGTCAATTGATGCAGCAAACTTCATTGCTGTCTTATTTTAATAAAATGCCACAGCCCCTCCCCCAACCTTCAGCAACCACCACCTTGATCAGTCAGCAGCCATCAACATCAAGGCAAGACCCTCCATCAGCAAAAAGACTATGACTCATTAAAGGCTCAGGTGATGGTTAGCATTTTTTAGCAATAGTTATTTTTTCACTAAGGTACATACATTTTTAGACATAATACTATTGCACATTTAGTATAAACATGACTTTCATAACACACTAGGAAATCAAAAAATTCATGTGACTCACTTCATTGCAGTGGTCTGGAACCAAACCCACAACATCTCCAAGGTATACCTACATACTGTAGCTAATTTCTGCATACCTCCTTCAAAGGAGCCTATTCTAGGAGTCAGAATTCTTGAATCCCGCTATCAGCTACAACACTGAGATACTGTGGACCCTAAGACAAGCCAGGTAACCTCCCAGAGATACAAATTCACCAAGGAAGAAGCATCTGCCTCATAAGGGGGTTGTGAGCTTCTATTAGTTGGAGCCTGTCAAGTCAGGCTTACTGCCTCAAACCTTGGCCTCACACCAAGGCACAAAGGAATTAGGCTTTGGGCTTTGCTTCCTACTTAATGAGTCCCTTGCTTCAACTTCGGGCTTAAGCTCTTCACCCCTGATTTAACTTGCCATAGAACGGATGGCTCCGCTTCCTTGGGTGCGCCTATCAGAGATGTCACTCAAGTTCTTACCAGCTTAACCCAAGCAGACCTCTCCTTGGAGACTTCTTGGTTCACCTAGAATTAGCCACTCTTAATTTTTGATATATACTCCCTCCTCCTGTGTTAGAAACAAAGGGCAGTTTGAGAACCATGGGCATCACTGGCTATTATGTGATGAGAATGAAGTGTGTATATGAAGAAGTTTTCATTGTCTTTGCTCTGCAGACATGGGTGCACAGAGGTGTATACAGTGTCAGAGAAGACTTACAAAGTTCCATCTAAAGCCAAGAGGGTGTTTGCTTAGGTCACTCCATAGTTGTATTATAGTGTTGACTAGACAATCCAGCCATCAACAAATGGCCCCCAATATGTGAAGTGCTGGTGGAAATCCTCAAGTGATAGAACGAGGGTTCTAATCGGAGCTCCACAGGTCTCAAGGCAACATTCAGGGGGTCACCTTTAGGCAGCACCTTGAAAAGAGGAGGCAAGATAGTGCTTTTCTAGATGCTGGTCAGACATTAAGGCAAAACAAAACTTCCTCCACTTCTAGCCAAGCTTACTCCGTAGGCATCTCCCTGTGTTATATAACACCATCGCCTTGATCCTGTACCCTTGTGGTCTCTAAGTAGCAGCTTTACAAGGGTAACTGAAACGATATTATTGGCTGTCTATTTATCATCTCTAGATCACCTATCACCATGGAACCTATTAAGATGAGCTAGGACCGAGATGTGCTAAAGGTTGTCTCAGCTGGAAGTTTCTCAGTTGCTTACCCGATGGGAGACAAACAAGACAAGATTCCCCCCAAATGCTCTCAGTCCAAACCAATACTGTGTGCTAATTAATCATGATTACCATATACAGTAAGCATATCTGAGGAGATTAATCTGCACTAGCCTGGGGTAGCATCCTAATTAGCAATATGCTGAAATAGCATTTGTATGTTTCTCCTTGTAACTGCAAATAGCATGTGGATGCAACTTCTAGAAGAAGATATGACTATGCATTAGTCCTGGATCCTAAATGGCTTGACTACCCTGAGCCATCTGGAAAGAACTTTGAGCTCCTTAACCTTGTTTTGTCCCCTCATTGTGGAAACTGAAGTAGTTCCCTGCTATACTTGCTGAATGTGTCTCAACTCCTTAATGATGCCCTAATCTAAGGAAAAAACATGACTTTAATGCTTCGGTTTTATCACTTCATGGTGTCCCAGAATTCAATGAATTTCCAACCAACACATTCTCAAATATTTACGAAGTTTAAAACACATGTGACCTACTACATGACTTCCTAGGCAAAGTGAGCCTTCTTGTTCCTATTCTCCCCCCCCCTTTTCCTTTTCCCTTATCTTTTCTTGATTACCACCCTACATTCTCTTTATGAGCAAAACCATAACCAGATTATTACTGGGGAGCAAAAGCACTAATGGGTCCCTCTAAAAGCCAAAACAACTAGGGTGCTTCTGTGTGTGCCTCAGTCCAACAAAGCTCTGAGCAAAAATATTGCTCTTCCACAGGGGAGAAAATGTTCCTCAATTTTTCAGTTTTCAGCAGGGGAGGATGAGGTGTAAATAGGAGAATAAATTATCCCTAGCTTAGCCTAAGACCTATGCCTGCCTTGACAGGGATATATACAGTGAGAAGGGTGCTAAAGTCAAGGCAGAAGATAGGGATTTCAATTCCAACCCTTTTACTACAGGTGTGACCTTGGTTGAATCACCTTAGCCCTCAACTTCCTAACCTACACAATAAGGATGGTTCACTAGATGATCACTGAGTCCCTATCCATTACTAAATCCTCTCATCTCCCTGTGGGGAGCCAAAGAGGCTTATTCCAGGACTCTGACAAGTACTTGATATCAAGGGCCCTGAATATCAAAAACCTCTTTGAGATGCTACTTTTCACTAAGTTAGCAAGGATGTTGTTTGAGTTCTGAGGCCAACAGGCTCTGCCCCAAGACTTTAGTTGTTCAAAACCTAAATATTTGAATTCTTAGGTGGTCGGTTCCTATGCAAATGTACTTGATGATGCAGCTTTGGCTTCAGACCTTGAAGGCAGCTCTCAAGAGCATCCTTTGTAATATGACTGCATATGAATGAGTTAACTGACTTTTCCTAAGACTTTCTAATACCTAGAGAACAAAAGGCCTTACTGCCCTACTACTTCCAGGAAGTGACAGACTAAGATAATGATTTGAATACTTGAGATCCCTTCCATCCCTTCCTTTGTATCATGGCCTGGTCATTTCTTATTTTGGATCATGCTAAGTGCTGGACACTGAGCAACCCACAGCATCTCCCCCTCTATACTCTTCCTTTTCTCCCTTCTCAAACCCTCTCCCCACCCAGGCCTGTCCCCCTTGTTCCTCCCCCCCCATTATCCAAACTCAACAAAAATTAACTTTCCCTACTTCTTTCGCTCTAGACCAAGGAATTCTCCCTGAGGATAGAAGTAGGGTAGGGGAGTGGGAAATAAGGAAAAGAAAACGTTTAGGGGGCATGGAAACCTACCATAGACCCCTCAAACGACCTGTTAATTTAGTCTTTCTTTTTCCCCACCCAATGCCACTGCTGATCCTATTTACAGAGAGTTATAAAATTAATGGTAAAAAGAAACCAACAATTTCATATAACAAAGAGGGCAGGATATAAGAATTAAATCGGAATGAAAGAATAAGGTTGATGGTGAGAACAGTCACTATTATTATTTATGGTCATAGATATGAGGCCAGAAAAAAAAGGATATTGTAGAATAATATCTGCCTAGCAAATCTATCTTAAATATAAAGCTATTTATATTGGAAGAAACATAGAACAAGATGAATTAGTCAAGAAGTAACATAAGATCTCCTTTGGTGGCCACACTATGTGTTATGTATATATTATACATGAGCTCTTGCTGGATAATAGCTTGATCTCCAAAATAAAATAATATAGTGAAAAAAAATACTGCCTAGTTAAGAAACAATGATAGAGAAGTGGAGAATATATACAGAAAACAGATTAGCAGAGTATAAAAAGGTACAGTACAATAGGAGAGGAAAGGTTATTTCAGGTAAAGTGTCCAGGAGATATAAAGACAAAACTTGGAAATCAAAGTCATTTCACTATGCTTATATGTGAATTAATGCTGAGTAAATGAAGGAAATGAACTGTTCAGGAAAGAGAAACCTATTGTCATCATCATCATCCTCTCTCCCTTCCTCTCCCCCTCCCTTTTTCTCTCTTCTTTTCTCTTTTCTCTCTCTCCCCTTCCTCTCTCTCCCTCTCTCTTTCTCTCTATCCTTCCTCACTCTGTCTGTCTGTCTCTCTCTCTGTTTCTCTTCTCTCTCATCCCCGCCCTCCTTCCTCTCCCTCTCCAGGAGTTCACTTGGTCTTTTAGATAAATCCCTCATCAATTCATCATTGTCTACAGTCACTATTATTTTTTTGAGAACAGCTAGATGGAGCTGCAGTTGGAGTTAGGAAGACCTGGCTTTAGATCATTCTTCAGACATTTACTACCTCTGTGACCTTGACAGGTCACCTAGCCCCTCTGAGTCTCATCTGTAAAATGGTATAATAACAGCATCTACCTCACAGAGGAGTTGTAAAGATTCAAATAAGGTATTGTATGCAGAACAATGTGCAAACCTGAAAGTGTTAATAGAACAAATCAAATTATTACTACAAAATTTAGCCTATTTTGTTACTATTTCATGGCTTACATGTAATTTGAGGAGAAAAAGAAAGGCTTAATGTTGAATCATCATTTCACTATACCTGAGATAACATTCAAATTTGGACAAGCTAATATAGGGATGGCTAGGTGGCGCAGTGAGTAGAGCGTCAGCCCTGGAGTCAGAGGAACCTGAGTTCGGATCTGACCTCAGACACTCAATGTACACACAAACAAAATCCTAGCCATGTGACCTTGGGCAACTTACTTAACCCCAATTGCCCTCCAAAAAAGCAAAAAAAAAAAAGCTAATATAAATCCCAAGAAGCCCCCGCATCTCTCTTCAAACTTTTGCCCAATTATCTCAGGAAAATCAACCTTTCCACCTCCCTCCCTCTCTTTATCTCCACCCATTTCTCCTCCCTGCCTCCCTCCTCTTCCTGCCCTCTACAGATCACTACCCTCTTTACATTCCATTTATGAGTTTTAAAATAACCTAATTACAGGGACTGCCAGTAATCATGAGTAGGGCTGGTGGTCGGAGAAGGAAAGCCATATGTTTCAAAGTGAAATTAGGTATAATAGAGAATGAGGCCATCAACCTCAAATGTCCTTGAAGCACAGTTTGGACAAGGCATTCGTGTGCCCTAGACAAGACTTCCAAAGTGGGTCCCCCTTTGTGTTGCTACCTGTCTACCACAGAATTTGAGGCTTAACTATTTGAAAGAAGGTTTGGCTCTTCCCAAGAGAAATATTTTCTGGCTTTAAAATTGTGGGTTTATTTTATATATATATATATATATATATATATATTAAAAAGTGCTTCCTTGTTTCCAGCCCCTACACTTTATTCCCCTCCACATAACTCAATGATCAAGCTACACCAGCTTACTTGTTAAGTGCTTCCTTGTTTCCAGCCCCTACACTTTATTCCCCTCCACATAACTCAATGATCAAGCTACACCAGCTTACTTGTTAAGTGCTTCCTTGTTTCCAGCCCCTACACTTTATTCCCCTCCACATAACTCAATGATCAAGCTACACCAGCTTACTTGTTATTCCTAGGACGGGGCACTCTGTCGCTCTACTCTGAGCATTTGTACTGACTGTCTCCAGACCCAGAATGCCTCCCCTCCTGCCCTTCTCTCAGCTGCCTGATCTTTCTTCAATACTGTGCTCAAAGTCTACCATCTGTAGGAGGCCATTTCCTGGTTCTTGTCATATACTCCCAATTCCTTCCATTTATACTGTATATGTCCTATATGTACAGAACTATTTGCATGTTGTCTCCCCAATTAGAATATGAGCTCTTTGAGGTTGAGGATTGAGTCTTTGCTTCTTTTTGTAGTTCCAGAGCTTAGCACAATGCTTGACACATAATGTTGTTGTTTGTCCTTCATGCTCAGAAGACCAAAATGACGTCACAATTTGGGGGTCAAGGTAAAATGTGTCCAGCTGTAACTGATCAAACTTGGAAGGTTCTACTACAGGTCAGGCACAACATGGACTATTTGTACTCTATGAGCAAAGCAGAATTGCAGCAGAATTTGCACATCTCATGTTTCTTTTGAGCTACTACAATTCTGCTTTGCTCATAGAGCACAGAGCCTTCTTTGATATGCACATGCCATGCTGGGTGGCCCTATGCCAGTGTCTCCCATATCTTACTATTGATACCAAAGTTCTTTGGAGAGACCTTTGAGAGTGTCCTTGTATCACTTCTTCTGACCTTCATGTGAGTGCTTGCCCTGGGAGAATTCTCCATAAAATAGTCACCTACTATGTGCCAGATAAAACTGCAACATAATAAGCACTTAATAAAGGTTTGTTGATTGAATGTCTGTGCACATGTTTTACCTTTTATGGCTACTGAGCATACTCAGCCATTTCCCCCCATCTCTTTTTTTTAATGTTATTTTATTTTGGAGGGCAATTGGGGTTAAGTGACTTGCCCAAGGTCACATGGCTAGTTTTATGTTAAGTGTCTGAGGCTGGATTTGAACTCAGGTCCTCCCGACTCCAGGGCCAGTGCTCTATTCACTGTGCCACCTAGCCCCTGCTCCCCATCTCTTTACATACTCCCCTTCAGAGTCTCCACAAAAGTCTTGGCTACTTTTTTCTGATTGAACGTGTTTTGCCTCAAGCTCCAGCATTGAAAATACATTTTAAAACTTAATCATTTTTACTGTTTTTCAGTTGCACTTAATGATGAGCAATACCCCATCATTATCTATTTCTCATTGAGAACATGTTATGTTCCAACATAAATCCATGGACTAACCTGGGAAATGACTTACATTTGTAACACTTTCTATAGGGAACTCCATTCTAGATTCCCAACCAACCCATCACTCAAGTCAATCAATCAACAATCATTTATTAAATGCCTACTAAGTGCCAAATTCTCTGCTGGGCACTGGGGAAATTAAAGATAAGCATGAAAGAGTCTCTGCCCTTAAGGAGTTTACAGTCTATCAGGTATACATACATAAGCATATATATGATAAATATAGGTATTTAAATACAAAGTAGTTGATGAAAAGGGGTACTATCAGTCAGAGAATCATCATCTAGAATGTGGTGCTTGAATAGCCAGATGCTTCAGTGGATAAAACTCTGGGCCTGGAGACAACAGGAAGACATCTTCCTAAGTTCAGATCTAGCCTCAGACACTTACTAGCTGTGTGACCCCAGGTAAGTCACTTAACCTTGTTTGCCTCAGTTTCCTCATCTGTAAAATGAGTTGGAGAAGAAAATAGCAAAACACTCCAGTATCTTTGCCAAGAAACCCCCAATGGGCTCACTAAGAGTCAGATATGATTTCCATGACCCAACAAAACTTGAGTTTTGTATTGAAGGAAATAAAGGGATTCCAAAAGATGGGGAGGAGGAGAGAAGAAATTCCAAGCATGGGGGACCACTAGTACAGAGACAAGAGACAGAAGGCTATGTATGAGAAACAAAGAGAAGGCCAGTTTAGGGGTACAAAAGGGTATAGAAAGTGGATAGTAGAATACAAGAAGTAGAAGAATATAGAACAACAGAGAGGAAGTGCAGACAATGAGTGTCAACAGGTTCTTCTGGGAGGAAGGAGAGAGAGGAAGGATGATAGTTTAAAAGGATTATAGGAACTAATGAAGGGTCTTTTTAAGGTGGGGAAGTTAGGCATATAAACTTACAAACTTGCTAAAATACAATCCATTTGTAAGTTTGTATGTAACCTATGCATTAACATTAATTCAACCAGAGTTCACAGGACAGTTTGTTTCCACCATTAAGACATCCATTCATACAGTTTACAAAAAAACAAATGTAAAGATATTTCCAGTTGCAATGTAGCAAAGTATCAAGGATATATCTTTCCTCCCTTAGTCCATACCCTTACCCTTGATGAGATTATTTAGTTAATAAACCACAGTGAACTGAGAAGTAATCAATTACTGTATTTTAAACTATTAGTACAGTATTCTAATATTCCTAAGATAAATATAAGGAAGAAAAAAATCTGTCATACACATTCTCTCTCTCTCTCTCTCTCTCTTTCTTTCACACACACACACACACACACAACACTAATGATCTTCCAGGAAGAAGAAAAACAAATAATAACAAATGGAAATGCTAATGGGTCCTTAACTCTAGATAAAATATTAGCAGCATGTATAAGTGGACTCACTCATCTGCAGGAGATCACACTTAATGGATAAAACTCTCTGACCTTTAAGATTTCACTTATATTTTTCAAGATGCCCCTGAGAGTCCTTATTATGTATGCCATAATTCAACCATTGGTTGCTGGGATAACAATGCTCAGTGAAATGAGTAATTTCTTGTAACAGGCATTGCTCTCCAGGGTTTCTTTCATTCCTAGAAAGATAGACTCTTCAGGAGACTAGGGACCTACAGAGGTCATATAGTCTGTCCCAGTCTTCAATCAGGGTCACATTTAAATCCTTCTCAGTATTAAAGAACTCCATAGCTTCCCCCGATAACCTGTTCCAATATTTATCTTGGAATCTAAGTTAGAAAATAACTTAGAGATCATTCACTTGTTAAAACGCTGAACAAGTCCCACTCTCCTCTGCCTCCACACCTTCGCCCTCAACCTGGAATGTCCTCCACTCTCACCCTCCATCCCTGCCATTCTTCAAGGCCCAATGCCATCTTTCCAATGAAATCTTCCCTCATTGTACCAATTAATAGTAATCTCTTCTTTCTCAAAAATATCACAATTCTGTCCCTTTATTTTTGTTCTCATCATGTCTTATAGCAGAGGTAAGTACATATTTTGAATTGGACAAACATTTTTTAAGTGTCTACGGTGTGACAAGTGCAGTTAAAGCTAAGGACAGCCCCATAGTTGTAGAATGTTGCATGTCTTACCAGATATGGTTGATCTGACTTTGTGTAATTTTTTTTTGTTTTGTTAGAAGGGAAAGCTCATAGAGAGTGAGAGGGATATAGTCAGAAGACACTGTGATATAAGAACAAAATAAATTTTTTAAAAATCAATAAAATGCAAAAAGTATAAAACACTCTCTACCTTCATGGATTCTACAATCTATCAGGGATCTATGACACATATATAAACAGCTACAGTACAAATAATGCTTGTAAACAAAGTGTTATGTGCAGTCTGATAGGAAATAAAGATTATTAACAACGGAAACTGGTTTGGGGGTTTGGCTTTTGTTTTTTGTTTTGGTTTTTTTTCTGATATCAAGTTTAAATTTGCCTCTTCACAACTTCCACCAACTACTCATAGTTCTACTTTTGAGAGCTCAACATAGCAAATCAATTCATCTTATTAGATTTAGCCTAATTTTCTCTGATTAAAAGTCCAGGCTACCAAGATTTTTTTGAATGCTGTCTCTGTCATTCATTCTTGTACCTCTCAATTTTATATCATTTGTAAAAGTATGACTATGCTATCCTTTATACAAATCATTAATAAAATTATTAAACACAGAGCCAACTACAGATCCCTGGAGCACTCCATTATAGACCCACTGCCAAGTTAACATTGAACTATAAACAAATCCTCTTGGAGCTTAGATATCAAATCAAATTTTTCATCCAATTTTATCATACAGTCCATATCTATCAATCTTCTCCATAAAATAGCATGAAACCTTTTTTATCAAATGATTCACTAAAATCTAGATAAGCTATGGTTATAGAATGCTGGACGTTTGGTTTCATTGGTATAGGAAATGCCTGGATGAGTAGCTCTGCCACAAATGAATGAATGAATGGATGAATGGATGGACGATTGAATGAATGAATAGAAAAATGAGTGAACTAACATGTAAATTAATAAATGCATAGTTAAATAAATGGAATAAAGCTAATCAAGTTTGACTTGCTCTTAATGAAACCATGGTAGTCCTTCATAATCATTACTTCTTTTTCAACATTTACTAATTTTAATGATCCATTGTAAAGTATTCCCAGGAATTGAAGTCAAACAACTATCCTAACAATTTCATTTTTTAAAAATGGTCTGTTTGCACTTCTCCAAGACTGACTCCCTCTGTTTCCCTTTCTTAAAAGTATAAAAATGAAACCATGATCTTTTGCCGTTTCTGCCCTCATGAGCATCAACCCAGGGAAGACAGCTACCATCTGCTCTTTCTACTCCCAAGTTGTCAGCTGCTAGTAATCAAAGTCACGAAATTGATTTTGTCCATTACAAATCTGTGCTACACAAATTCAGTTGGATCCCTGTTGATTGTAAATACTTTGACTCATCATTTCGTTGTTTTGGGCTTTGCACTGTCCCTATGATTTCATTGGTATAAGAAGTTCCCAGTGTAGAAACTCTCTCTACCACTGCATATCAAATGTTCCATAACTTAAAGCAATCTTAGAGAACTGTCTGGATGCTGAGGGGAGACTTGCCCATAGTCACGCAACCAGTAATGTCCTCCAAAATGCCCCTAGAAAATCTTTCCTTGAAGCCCTGTGATGGGGAGACCACCAGCTGAAACAACCTAATCTACTTTCAGATAATGATTACCAGGAAGTTGTTTAGGTTTTTTTTTTTTTCACATATAAATCTGAAGCCCACTTCTCTGCTATTTCCAACCACCATTTTTAGTGCTGCTTTTAGTGGCCAACCCAACCAATTATGATTCTTCTCTCCCATGTCAACCTTTCAAGCATTTAAAGGCAACTCTGATGCCTTCTTAAGTCTTCTCTTCTTCAATATAAATATTCCCTATTCCTTTTCATTACCTGCACTGCATAGTTTCAAATCAGCCTTGGTACTCTGGTAACCCTCTTCCAAGTGCCTTGTCAGGAAGTTGCCAATCACCAGAAATTCACTCTCTTCTTGTGATCAAAAGATAGATGCCCACTTTCTTTGTGGCATCGGAGTCCTCTTCATCTTTCATAGAACACCAGAAACTGAGTCGCTAACAGAGCACAATTCTAGGAATCTTACATTGCCTTGATGGCTGTGAAAGACTAGGGCCCTCTAGAAAGCCACA
Source organism: Gymnobelideus leadbeateri (assembly GCA_011680675.1). NCBI lineage: Eukaryota > Metazoa > Chordata > Mammalia > Diprotodontia > Petauridae > Gymnobelideus > Gymnobelideus leadbeateri. The sequence continues at coordinate 337,002 of WOXC01008568.1, forward strand.
GGAATTCATTCAGTGAAGCTTACTTAACCTGAGGAGATAATGGGTCCTGGTAGCTTCATCATTCCCAACTTAAGATGTTGTGTTTCACCTGTCCCCTCTTCATATGAGTATGTCCCAAGTGGGGAGCAATGCATGGACAAGACAATGCCTCAACCTCTGATGGAGACTGGGCCCAAGTACAGCAACTCATCTAGATGTGCCCAAACTATTTCTGATAACTCCAGACTCTTTTTTCTTAGATGGAGAGGCAGAGCTTTGGAAGTCTGACTTTAAATAAAAACTTAACAACTTAGTCTCAACTTTCAAACAAAAGGAGCCAATAATTAGCATCCAGTAATGACTGAAGGAAAGGCACCCTTTAAACTGTGCTCTACAGCAATTTTCCAGCTGAGGTAAACAAGCATGACAAACAGAAACACTTGCAGAAAATTCTTCCTGTGTCGGTAAATCTGTTTTTAAATTGATGCAGGTGGTCGTGGATATGCTTGGGCATAGTATAAAGCTATTCCCTTAAGAGCATTTTTCCCTTCGTGGTGTTTAACTTCCATCATCATTTCCAGATTAATAAGCTCAGTTAAAGTGCAGTGGAGGTTTAACCAATATGTGGGGAATTGGGACCCTTGAGACTGCTTGGAGCCTGGAGCTTGGTCCTTTCCAGAACATGATCTGTGATCACACAAGAGACTCTTTAAAGTCAGAGATAAATACCTGTAACACTTATCAACTATAAAGACCTCAATTGGGAATTTTAAGACCTTCACAACCTACCTGGACCCTTTCTATCTTTCTAATCTTCTTAAACCTTGACCCTCTTCATGCATTCTATGATACAAGCACACTGGCCTACTTCCTCTTCCTCCCACAGGACACACTATCTCCCTATTGCTTTGCACTGGCTCTCCACTATGTATAGAATGCTTTCTCAGCACTTGTACCAATGAATGTTTCTGTTTTCCTCTAAGACTGAGCTCAAGTCCCAGCTACAGATCAAACTCTTTCCTGGTATGCCCAACTCAGTCCTCCCCAGCACCATTACCAGCTCCACTCTTGCAGCTAACACCTTCTCTCTTCACTGTGTATCGATATTTTGTATTACATAATTAGTTGCACATCATCTCCTCCACTATAACATGAACTCCTTGAGGGCAAGACAGTGTTTTTGCCTTTCTTCACATCCCTAGTGCTTAGCACAGCATTTGACACATAGTAGGTGCTTAATTAAAAAGTTCTTAGCTGACTAAAACACCCTGGCTTTGATCTATGCAGAAGGGAGACTAAGGGAAGAGGAAGGAACCAACTTGATTAAATTTATTGCACATTATGTGAAACTGATGAACATATATAAGAAACTTTTAAAGAACAAAACCAAGCCTAGACCCCAGGATCATTTTGTTTTCTTTCTATCACCCTTGTCCAGGATAGCTACCCCTGACAGTTACACTATGATTTAAATAATCTAGGGACATATGATCTCCATCGTTATCCAAGAACATTCATCTGCCTTCATGGATTTGGAATTATCCTAGGAATGCTGGCACAAGGTAAATTAAGCTGATACAGACTTTCTGAGAACTTTCAGTCAAAGTGGTGAGAACAATGTTAAACGGGGCAAATATTTGACATGGATGAATGTTATTGTACCTGCTACTGGTTTAGAAGTGAAAATGATGGTGGTGGGTCTTAAAAGGTTTGTTCTTTTTTTCTAGATCTGGAATATTGGCCTAGTCCAAGATTTCAGACATAATACATTATACTCACTGCATCTTCTTTCTCTCTTTTCATTCCTGAATCCCTCCTAAGCTGCTTCTGGCTTTTACCATATTAGAGATAGAACCATTCTTTTCAATGTTCCCAATGACCTTTCACTGGTCAGATCTGATGGTCTTTCATCACTCCTAGTCACCTCAACTTATCTCCTCTATTTGATGGGGTGGACAGGATGTTCAAGGAGAACTAGCACTTCTAACGTGAGCACTTCTAAGCCTTTTTCAGAGCTGCTCATTCACCTTTGGTGTCCACCTTCACCTAACCCTCACTTGTAGCTCCAACAAGCTGTAGCATGCCCAGAGGTCATACCCTGGTAAAACAGTCTCAGCAGATGGTTGAGGGTTGAGGGTAACGGACAGGTCTTAAATTTGAAGGTGAGATAGGGGGATGTCTACCCCAAGCAGGTACCTTTCTGAGTAGAATAGGTAGATGAGAACATAGTGGATAGCCAGTGCTTCAATGGCCATGAAGGCAGCTCGAGCAGGTGCTATTGTGGCTTAGAGCTTGGTCAGACACAGAAGACACCAAAGTCATCCACTGCATTGCAGGCCATCACCAGTCAACTTGATTTTAGTGCTGCCACTGGGCTTTGATGATTTTGGAATAGAGAGTGAGGTTGACAATTTTGCACTGCTCTGCCTCACTTAAATCCAACTCACAAGCCAGTCAAGATATCACCCTGTGGTGTCACTGGTCTTTTTTAAAAATGAAGGATCAACAACAACTGCATTTGACAGTTGATCACCCTATCTTGAATATTTGATCCTCTCTAGTTTTTTGTAATGCCCCTACTGATGCAATTCCCAAGCTTTCCTGTTGCCTTAAGGAGAAAACATAAACCCCTCTGTTTAAGCTTTTAAAATCCTGTACAACCTTGCCTCAATCTATCATTCCAATATCATTGGGCATTGCTCCCCTTCAATAAAAATTTCTTCACATTCTTCACATCTTCTTGAGGGCAGGGACTATCTTTTGTCTTTCCCTCTATCCCCAGCTCTTATAACTGTTCCTGGCACATAAGAATCACTTAGTAGACATTGACTGACTGACATCCTAGAGTCTGTGATACAGCCAAACTAGCCTTGCCTCTGTGCCTCATTAGCCATTTCACATGCTTGCAATGCAGTTCCTCCTTATGTCATCAGATACTTCTTTTCCTTGAAGATGCCACTCAAATACCATTTTCCTCAGGATTCCTTTCCTTATCTACCCAACTGCTAGTGTTCTCAATCACATACTACCCTGTATTTAAATTACTTTGTATGTCCTATTAAAAATTATGAATTGGACAAAAAATACTTGGGTAGGTAGATTAATGTGGATATGGTCCAGGTTTTCCATTGGTCAGCATGGATTATGCTGTCATCCATCTAATTTGTCTGAATAGCATACAGGTTAACACAATAATCTTACAGTCCTTTACATGAAGACATTCTAATAACTCAAAGTTTTTACCATCTGCCTTAAGTATTCAGAAGTACTTGTTACAAATGAAAAGAAAGTCAAAAGCTTTGTTTTGGGATCTTTGTTAGATCCTGAAACCACTACCTACCTTTAGAATAGCTTTGTTATTCATGCCACATTAGGTTCTGAGTTCTAAATTCTTCTTGTCAGTACTTTAGTAAATGCACCACTCACTCAATACCTACAGCAATTGTACCACAATACTGAAGGGGGCATTTCAAGGGAAAATGGATTTTCTATCTTTGGTGAAAACAATATTTCAAACTGAAACTAGTGAATATGGGAAAGATGTAATACAAAATGTGAATGGAAAAATTGTGATAAGGTCAATGTTTCTCAGTGGTTATGATTAACTTGAGAATGAAAATGTACATTTTTATTCCCTGGATGGTTCTTTCCTATTAGGACAGCATATTTTCAGAATTGGTTTTGGTTCCATATAATCTACATATTTCTCTTTGATTATAATGTAAAAGTGCAGAACCCTACATGGAATTCCTTCCATCCTCCTTCAGTACTATGTTCTCAGGAAAATGAGCCGTGTGATGAAAATAATTTGAAATGCCAAGTCCAGAACATACTGCAAAGGATGCTGGTTAAGGACTGTAGCAGGTAAGGTGAAACGGTAAGGAAAAAATGTGCATGTGAGTTGTGCTACTCATCACAGTTCAACTGATTTTACATAAACCAGCACAGGCAGAAAATGGACAGATTTTATTAGAGTTAGCATTGTTTAAAGCAAAACCAAACAAATGTGTGAGATTAGAAAATAAAATCATACATTCCAATATCTACCAGACTTCCATGCAAAAAAGAGAAACTAAATGCCAATGTAGATACAAAGACTCTAAAGGTCAAGCTAAATTCTCCTGTAAAATGTCTAAGCACAACCACTCATTACTTTTGTCTTTGGGAATAGCTTAAGTCAGGGAGGGCCCACCAAAAGGCAGAGAGTTATTTTTAAAAGGTGTTGTTGGCCTTGGCAATGAGAAAAGCTACCTCTTCCTCAAAGGTTAGATTAAAGGAAAAATGTAACAGACGAGTAAAAAAAAAAAAAAGCTGTCAAGCAGCAGAAAGAATGCATGATATTATGATATTAACATGATATCATGATATTAACATGAATTTTCAGCAGACTCAGGTGGCATGGATGCTTAGCCCTCTCTAGGGTCATTCGGCTGCATTGGAGTATGAGCAGAGAAGGTAAATCAAGGAAATGGTCTAGGGATGAGGATTGGTAGGGTATAAATGGCAAAGACAAGGAGGCAAGAAAGTCAAAAGAGAACCATGCATAGTTAAATTAGTTAACTCCAGGATCAGATCTGTAAAGGGAGAAAAAGTAAGGTCAAAGCAGGAGAGATGCAATGGTAGAATTTGAAGTGATAGAGGAATTGGAAATTGCAGTAAGGACAAAGAAAAGGTTTGGGAGTTGGATGATAATGTGTGTGAGTGCACTTAATCTGGTAGTCCTGTCTCCAGAGGGCTATCAGCTGAAGACTTCCATCAATCTATAGTCTGTGCTTTGATATTAGTACTTTTAGAAAATTTTTTGATCTAATTCCTGAAAAATAATGGATTCTTTCTGCACACTTTCTAGCTAAAGTGATAACTCTTAAATTATGTCTCTGAGCTTTGTCTTCAAGTTACATCATCTGTACTTACAAATCCTTCCAACCTTCTCACTGAGTTTTCTTTTGATCTTGTTTTGCTGAATGTTCTGTCCCTTCTGCTGATTTGCCTTCCAGTATTAGAATTTTTTCCCCTTGGATTTCATGTTTTTATTCAGATTTGCCACTGTTGCATTTATTATTAAGCTGTCTTATTCCCTTTGTATTGATAACACAGTTCCAAATCTTTCTTTAACAATATGAGATTTTCAGCTTCCTTAAAGTATTTATTATCTGTATTTGGGAGGTCCCAAAACACCATGATCCCAAATAGGTCACTGTCACTACATGCCATCTTTCCCATCACCCCCCACCCCACATACACACACTTTTCAGCTATCTCTGGTATATTTTCTTCTCCCACTAGAATGTAAGCCCTTTGAGGGAGAAGATTGTCTTTCTTTTTCCTGTATTTTTATCCCCACTGATTAGAACAGTTCTTGGCACATATTAAGCATTTAATTGCTTATTGTATGTCATCAGGAAGTTACACAGATTTCTGGGCCCTAAAAGAGACAGAAACTTCAGAGAGAAGCCATCGCCCATATAGTGAGCAGGGAGCAGAGGTTTAAAAAATAGACTTAATGTCTGTAGGCAATATCCATTGGTAGATTCCTGTGTGCTAACAAGTTTGGCTCCTGACCTTGGTTTCCTTTTGGAAAGGAAAAACCTATTATAGACAAGGTTCTGACAATCGGCAGACTCTCTTAAAGGAGAAGAAAAAGTCAAGCTACTTTGGATTTTTCTTTTATTCCCCAGAAGGATGTGTGAGGGTTCTATCTTCCTAAAAGAACTATTGTTTAAACCTCTGGTATTCAAAATTAAAGAGAGATGTGAGGGCCCATTCTTCCTCTCAGTAGCAGCTCAGCTGAGGACTCCTACTGAAACCAGGACCTAAAAGTTTGTAAAAACTCCAGAATCACAAGCTCAATGGCAGCAGACAGCAACAACCTTGGGACCAGCAGAGACTTTCAAGCAACAGCCACAAGAGGCCAATCCCTGTCAAAGATTTAACTCCTTGCAAAAACAGCAAGGAGCAGGATTATTGGGAGGAAGACTATGATAGCACCAGAAGCCATAACTGACCCGTCAAATGAGATGCATGAAGTACTCTTCTATGTGTATGCTCCAGCCCATGAGTTCCCCATATGCACAACCTTCCACAAATGTTCCCTGAGCCATATATGTTCTCTATGTGTTTCCCAAGAAGTCTGTACCACACATGCTGCTTAGTATACATTTCTTCCCACCCAAGGTGTACTTACTTATGGGAGAATTATTCCCAAATTTATGGGGAGAATATTTATTGCTGCTTTTCTCACTGTGCTATTTTATTAAATGCTTTGAATTAATTTCATCCTCTAGCTGACAACTAAAAAATGGATATACTACTGGGTTTTGGGAGCTATTGTTCTGAGAAGCTATGAACTCACTAAGCACCTTGAATCTGAGGTAGTTTGGGGAGGCACATGGTGTGAGCTAGATTTGTCCCCACATGGCCTATATCCAACTTGATGAGTCATGGTAGGTCCAATTTCATTTTGAATCTGTTGTCAACCTAAATTTAGTATACTTTTTTCTTGAGATTTCTCTTTATGAAATTTTGATCCATAATATTTACTCAGTGTGACACTTTTTTTCAACTTGTTCCTTTCCTTTTCATTATTTGAAAAACTATTACCTTTTGAGGCTCTTTGGTTGCACCCAGGGATGTACTAGTAACTGTTTAACAACCAGCTCTCTGAGAAAAAAAATGTATGTGGGACACATTTTCAAGCTTCATCTGAATTATTAACATTTTCTCCATCAATTTCTTAAGTCTAGATGATCAAGAGTACAAAAAATCAAGTCCTTACTGGTAGCATTTACAGATTTCTGAGGCATGAATGCTCACACTGAAAATGTAGTTATCAGTTGATACAAGCTGTTTCTAGCCCACTACTGGTTGTATCCCTAATTTTCTTTCCTTTGCCTTTTTTATATAATCAAATGGGGGGGACGGGAAATCTATGAAAAGTGCTTTGCAAACCTTAAAGTGCTATATAAATTTTAACTATTATTTTCACATAATTATAGTCATTATCTATTCACAGGGGGCAGAGAAGAGGCAAGGTTCTTTCATAACCCCTCAATATGACATGTCAGAATGCTGTGATTCTCTTTTAAAATAAGTGAGAACTTTTCATTGTGCTGGGAAATAAATGAAAAAGTAATTCGGACCATAGGTGACAAATGATATCAGAATTTAGAATGGACTTTTCCAGAGATGACTACAAAATTAGGCTCATTTTGGTCTCTAACACTTAGGTTCTAGAGCTAGAGGGGAAACCAAGGATCATGTTGCCTATGTCCCTCATCTAATTGGTAAGGAAAGGACACCAAAAAAGTTAACTCTTGATTCTGGTGGGCATACTCCGCATACAGCTGTCCCAAATCACTGTCATTTTCCACTAACTTAACTAATTTTAAAGCCAAAGACTATTCTAAAGTCACATAACTCCACTTGCCATGTCATTCAAGCATTCCTTGATAACATTTATATGTCTGTTTCCTTAAAGCTGTTTTCCCTATATTGTTGCTTCATCTAACTTTGTGCTTTCATAGAGCCTTTCATGACATCAGCGACAAGAACATGAAAACACTTCTTTAAATCCTTTATTATGATGAACTCAGAGCAATTTCACATTGGAGAGCCAACAGAGTAAAGGGGAAGGCTAGTGTGGGGGGATTAAATCAGGTCACTGCCACTAGCTGTGAAACCCCGTGGGCAAAGCACTTCATTTCTCTAAGTCTGTGTTCTTATGCATACAATAGGAATAATGGCACCTATATAACTTACTTCAAAGGGTTAGAATGAGATTCAAATACATTCATGTAAATAAAAACCCTTTGCAACACATGAAATCAGTATATTCATACACTATATACAACTCAATTATTATCTATTGTCTCAATATAGACACGTTGGGTATCTGTACAACACCCAAGGGCTGGGTGAAGTTCAGGTGAGGAAAATAAAAGGTAGAGGGTGGTTATCATGACTTTCCCACAGTCAGGGGAGGAAAGGACATAGAGATGGAACAGCTGGCCCAATGTCATTTAAGACTATGGCAATGTAGTAATATTATAATATATAATATTTGGGGCCGCTAGGTGGCGCAGTGAGAGCACTGGCCTCGGAGTTGGGATGACCCAGGATCGAAACCGGCCTCAGAAAATGAGCGCCCACACATAATGACTAGCCATGTAACCTTGAGCAAGTTACTTAACCCCAACTGCTTAAAAAATAATAATAATATATAACATTACATATAATAATAATATTATAATATATTATAATAATAATATTATCTGCTAGTACCAATTCAGAAGCCCAAAATCAGCAAGAGATCTATCTGGATTATACTACAATTAATCAATTCACAAAGAAGGACTTCAAAGTAGAGGCTAATGCATTTTTAATATCACAGTCTTTTAAGGATCAAACTCAGGATAGGGTTAAATGAGCTGAGAATGAAGAGGTGCTTTAAGAGGATGATTAACAGTCTATTAATTCTGTATTGGGTGGGAGAATTGATAGACATGAAGAGCACAGAAGCATGGCTATCTACACCATGGACATGCCATAAAGGCAAAACAGCCATACTATCCATTCACCCACTGTAGTAAAAACTAGTAAGGTCCTGAGTTTACTGAACACGAAATACAAAGAGAAGCAGGACTACTAAATAAATGAGAAAAATAAACAACAACCCTACCATAGTATAAGGTAATAGAAGGAATGCTAGGTGTGGAGTCAGAAAGCTGGATTCAAATCCTGGTTCTCTTTCTGCCTTTATGACCTTGAGCAAAGGACTTAACCTCTCTGGGCCCTAGTTTCTCTGTCTACAAAAATGAGAGAAATTGGATTGAATGATCTTTAAGGTTGCTTCCAGCTCTATCTATATATTTATGATTCTATGATTTCTCCTTGAATGCCAGAATGCTAAATCAGAGGAGTTTGACTTCTAAATGTCAGCTCTGAGGTACCTGTCCAAAGACAAATAACTTACAGTAACCACTGTACTTACATGATTTTTCAATATAAATTCAGTTGGATATGTATGGATTACTCTGTGCAAGGAAGAATGTGAAAGCACAATATAAAAACCACAGAATGCTCCCTTTCTTCATTCAGAGGAATGGGTGATGACTCCAGCTGTGGTAATTCCTATTCTCCAAGTTCATGGATCTGACCTGAATCAGAAATTTGTTGATTTTTTTCCAGAAGGATCTGATAAAGAATTGCTCCAAGAGATAGTTTCTTTCTTTTCTTTTTTTTTTTGGCTTTTTTAGAGGGAGGAAGGCAGGGTTTTAGGGATTAAGTGACTTGCTCAAGTTCACACAGCTAGTAAGTGTTAAGTGTCTGAGGCTGGATTTGAACTGGGGTCCTCCTGACTACAGGGCTGGTGCTCTATTCACTGTGCCACCTAGCCACCCCCAAGAGATGGTTTCTAGAGACAGGAAGTAGCAGAGGTGGTTGGAGCTGCCTTGGGATTAGGGGGTCAAAGTCTAGGTCACCTGGCCTTTTAGTGAAGAATGCTGAATTTGGAGTCAGAAGACAACTCTGTTATTATTTACCTGTTTGGTTTGGGGTGAGTCCTTTAAAGTTTCTGGCCTTCATTTCCTCATTTGTAAAATGAATGTGGTTCACTAGATGATCTCAAAGGTCCCTTCCCCCACTAAGTCTATGATCCTATGATTAAGGCATCAGTGGAGATAAAGACCTCCCACGACATAAGCACATAATTCTTACTCACCAGCCTCCCTCTGGACACCCTATCCTTCGTCCCTTTCTAGGGCTATATGCTTTTTGAATTTTTATTGCCTTAAGAGGCTTACAGTATGATTTAAGGTAGGAATCTTTGAATGGGTCATAGCAGCTAATATATGTGTATCCTCATCCAGATGCTTTAGCTCTTGGCAAAAAACTTCATAAAAGACCCTGAAGTCCAGGAACCATGTGTAATTCACAAGAGCAATGAAGGGAGTATACTCAATTAACTTCACTTTGGAAAGTATTAATTAAAAAAAAGAGATGGGGGAGGGGAATAAATGACAAAAGAACATGGTAGGTCATACTACAAACCAGAGAAGGTGATAAGAGCTCAGACAGAAATATGAATGTCAAGGTGATTGTGCCTCCACTAAATCTTCCTGTGCTTCTTCACACCAATGATATTTCATTTCTTCCCCTTGTCTACAAGCCACCCATAGAGTGGCTTCCTGGAAAGTTTGGAAAAATTCATTCTTGGCGTGTAGTGCTAGGGGTGATTAAATTTAATCCAAGCATAACTAGTCACTCTCTTTTTCCACATTAGCGGCAGTGTTGAGGCAGTCTCTAAGGTAGCTTACTGAGGGGCTAGGGAGACCTTCTCTCTTCTCTCCCTCAACACTTATTTGATGGGCTATTGACTGAGGACCCTGATTTAGATTCCAGGTACAGGTCTTGGCTGGTTTCTCAAGAGACTCATGTAAAAGGTTCTTTATGACCAAAAGAAATTCCCTTTTATTCTTACATTTTATCACTGGCATCAATCTGCCTGCTGTCTAGTCAATGAACAACCCAAGCAGATCTGTCTACATCAATCCATATTTGAAAAAGGGGGAAAAAAAGTCCCATAGAATTAAACTTGGGTTTAATGCACAGAAAGGTCATAATATTGTTATGTTTTTGAAGAAATGTGTCAGAGAATGTTAACTGAATGCTTTCAAAAATACTTTTTATCAGACCTTGATTGCTACCATGCAATTTCAGTAATTCAATAGATTTTTTATTATTTTTTGAAGTAGAGAACTAGAAAATTGCCAGGTATAAAATCAATTTACTCAGGAGCCGCCTTCAACCAGCAATCACAACCTTGGCTCATTGCTTCCTTGGCTTCCCCAGTTCCATTTCTGGCAGAGTTCCTGTTAAGTGCACCTGTCCTTGCCAATTACAGCCTGTAAGGAGAAGACTAAGAAGGTCAAGAGAGACCTTTTAGCAAGTGAGCCTCGCTGATCCCACCCTGATGGGGACCAAAGGAAAGGGTCAGTTTTTAAATTTCCCAAGCATTTAGAAAAGTGTTCTATGTGCAGTTACTATGATAATAACTCAGAAACTTGCCTCACAGAGTTGATCCTTCTCCTAGTTCAATATGCCAAATGCTATGCATGGAGAAAAGGGTGAATGTGAGTAGGTGATGGCCCCAGTGAGACTATAGCAAAGCAGAGCTAAAGGCAAAAGGAAAAGAGGGGGGAGGGAGCAGGCAATATAGAATTTTCTCTGAGTCAGCGGGGTGCAATGGGTTCAATCAAATAACTGATCTGGGAGTCAGAAAGACCAGGTTCAAATCCCACCTCTGATATATATACTAGTTGTGTGACCATGAACAAGTCACTCACCCTCCCAGTGCCCCCAGACAGCTCTGTATAGTGGTCCCAGAGCTACCTCCACAGAAGAAATTTCCACATTGGGAATTCTCCAGACCACTGAAATCACAGATCAGCTATTCAGGCCCCACAGAAGTAGAACATTCAAAGTGTACAAGGTAAATAGGAATTGCTAATCTGCATAAGAGGAAGGAATGAGGGAAGAAACATTAATGAAAGCAGCACAAAGGAAGCCTATAGTTGTGGTGATGAGGCATTTCAAGTATCCACACTGCAGAGACCTCTTTCTGCTGAAAAGAAAACAGTTGATCTAAAAGAAAAAAAAACCCTCTTGACAATGATTTCTTCTTTCAAGAGGTAGAGTGAGTAATAAAGGGAACTACTGATCAATAAGGTTGAACTGATAAGTGAAATGAAAACTTAAGTTCTAATCAATGAGGAAGGAAATACCAGGAAAAGTCTAACATTTAACCTAGATTTTGTGAAAGCCAATTTCAAAGTGTTCAGAGATTGAAGTAGAATCCCATTTTCCAAGATTCAAAGTAGGCTTGGTTAATATAGTGAGTTTTCAAGAAGAAAAGTTAAGTCAAGCTTAGCTGGATACAATGAGAAAGAAAAGGAGATTTCTAAAGCTACGAATGTAGCTACAAAGGCGAGTTCTGTGTGTCTGTGTGTACCTTTTAAAACCAAGACATATGTGTATGTGTCTATATGGTATATACACAAACATGTTTATACACATGTACAGTAGCTAGTATTTATGTGATGCTTTTGGGCTTGCAAAGCACCTTATAAATATCATCTCATTCTATCTTTACAACAACCTTAAGAGATAGATGCTATTGTTACCTCCATTTTTACAAGTGAGGGAACTAAGGTCCAAAGAACAAAAAGGTTAAGTGACTTGCCCAGTGTAGCACAGCTAGTGAGTGGCTGAGGCTGAATTTGAAGTCAAGTCTTCTTCACTCCAGCTCCTTTGAGCTGCCAGAATTGGGATTAATTCATTAATTAATTGATTATTAGGAGGAAGCAAAGCCAGTAACTGAAGGTTACCATAAAAATAGCAAACTCTAGGAATTCTGTTAGGAAAACTAATAAAATTTAGTGAGAACAATCTGTGATAAATTCCAGCTCCAACATTTAGATATATGGATGATCTCGGGTATGTGGGCACACCCCCTCCCCAACCACTGCAGATCACAACAGAACCATACAATCTCGTCTGCTATTTGTCGTGTTCATTTTTTTTTCCCAGTAACTCCTGCCAAGACAACCTAGCTGGAATGATAAAGATCTTCCTTTGGTTATTTTAATACTTTGAAAAGCCCAGTAAAGCCTTCAAACTGTCCATTGGTATTTCACATACCAGCCACAAGACTGGACCACCCTTTTGATGTATTTTATGAGCTTTCTAATTTATAAGTCATTGTTTGTAATGTGCTGTAGCTTACTTAAATGCCTACTTTCCATTTCCCTTTGGGTCACCTGAAATTCTGATTCTTCTGAGAGCTTGGTGTTTTATGAGTGTCAGAACTATAAGATCACCCAGAAAACAGTGGAATGTGAAAGATAGGCTTTCACTGAATCAATCACTGAAAGCACTGGGTAATATTTCAAGTGCCATGCAAACCCAAATTCTTAATCCTATTCAAATTTGGGCCTAACTCACTATCTGTCCATGATAGAGTCAGAGGCATTTAATGGACTAGCTGGACAAAGTGTCCATACAAACACCTATCACAATTTAGGCAAACACATGAAATTCATGAACTTTGTTTTTCCATTGTTACTGACTAGATCAATCTCTTTTAAAGGACTATGGAACTTAATAACTGCTAACTACAACAAAATGGGAGGTTGGGTTTTTTTTAGGCATTATAGGACAAAAGAAGAAAGTGGACAATAAATCTGTTTCTCTTTTGCTAAACTTTGATTTTTCTTCTGTTTCTTATATGAGTTCTATTAAACATGGTCAATAATAGCAAACCACCCCCCGAGTTGTTGGAAAAATAAAATGCAATAACATTTATAAAGTGCTTTTTAAATTTTAAAGTGTTATACTAATGCCAGTTATCATTATTAGACCCTCTTAACCTACCTCCCTTTCTAGTTCTATAATGCATGGTTCATGATTAGTCAGTTGGAAAGCCTTCTCTCAACTCCAAGCCTTAGCAATAAGGAATGCCCTCCATGTCTGGAATCTACTCATTCCTTACCTCTACCTCCTAGAATCATTGAAAACATGTCAGGTACCACTTGCTACCCAAGATCTTCCCTCATACCCTGCTTTCCCCAATTCTTAGGACTCTGTCTCTCTTGACATACTTCATATATACTTCACTAGATAGTTTACAGTTACTTGTGTGCATGGGATCCATAGGTATATCACCTATACACAGACAAACATATTTATATTCCATAGATATAACCCACTCAAATGGCAGGGGTTATTTTAAGTGACTTTTATGTCTCCACTCCCTAGCACATGCCTTGTACTTGATACACAATAAATGTTTATCGAATTGAATTGCCACTATATTCTCACATTTCCATTTCAACAACTTGTTCTAACTTGTTAGTTGAATCCTTCACAATAGAATTTAACCTTTCTCTAGTCTCTCATGGGCTTCAATATCCCATGGTGGTGAGAGAAGAGAGGGTCAAATGAGTAAGAACTTGTGCTGTCCTTCAACATTTGCACAGGCTTCCTCACCACTGAGGAATATCTCCAGTGTCATTCTTCAAGATGCTACCTGATTAACCAGTAGAAGAACTTCACCCAAAAGGTCATAACTGGGGAGAGGGAGAGGGAGAAGAAGAAGAGGAAGAGGAGGAAGAGGAAGAAGAGGAAGAGGAAAAAGAAGAAGAAAAAAGAGGAGAGAAGAGACAAAGACAGGAGAAGAAAGGAGAGGAGAGGAAAGGAGAGAGAGAGAGAGAGAGAGAGAGAGAGAGAGAGAGAGAGAGAGATTCAGATAATGTTAAATCTATGTTGGAATAAGAAAATGTTTTTCCTCCAAAAAGCTTCAAAGCCATTCTTATCCAGGAGCACATTTGCCTCCACAGTGCAGAATTGTAAACTAATAAGGCTGAATGGGCCTCAAGAGTTCATTTAGTCCTTACTTCTGCCTCTGGGCAGTAAAACATCTAAACCAACCAGGGTCAGTGATTACTCATTTTATTCCGTTGTTACTACCAATACATCTAACTGCAAACTTTTCTTGGTTTAATTTCAGAACATTCTTTCTTATAGTGTTCATGAGCATTAACAACTGAGATAATGTAAATGAATATATTCCTCATTACATACATGAGAAAACCAAGGCACAGGTTTTAGTTAGTAACCATAAATTTAAAAATCAGCGTCAGAACCAAGACTAGAACTTGTTTCCATTTTGAGTCATCAAGTCAACAAGCATTTATTATGTACCCATATCAGAATCTATGTTATGCACTGGGAGATAGGTTAATACCTGGAGACATCTAAGACATTGTCTCAGCAGTTTTACAGTTGAGCTAAGGGAAAACAACACACATAAAATAATTAGAAAACAGCAAGTAGCTGAACGGTGTCCTAATTTCCATCGACATAATATGAGTTGTGAAATGGGAGAAGTTGCCATTGTCTAGAGTAGAGATAGTCTGATATAATAAAAATAGCCCTGAAATCAGTCAAAAACCTGAGTAGTAATTTTGATTCCACCTTTTACTAGCACTATAACCATAGGTGAGTCTCTTAATAATACTTCATGTTTATATGGTTTATGGTTTTCAAGTGATTGAACATAAAATGTCTTCAAGCAAACACTGAATGTCCAATTTGTCTGGTATGTAATAGGGTAAATTCATTTTCTGATATGGGTTGAACTAATTGGCCACTGAGGTAATAGGATCATTGATTGGGAGCTAGATGAGAACTTTGAGGACAACTAGTTCAACCTTCTCACTTTACAAATGAGGAAACTGAGTCTCAGAGACATTGTTATTGTCCCCAAGACCACAAAAAGATTAATTTGCTGAACTATATGTCTGCCCAGTTCCCCTGACTCCATATAGTCTTTCCACTGCTATCAAGTAATCAATTTTTATTAAGTACCTACTCTATTACAATCACTGTACTAAGTTCTGGAGATACAAGAAGAAGCAAAAGATAGTTCCTAGTCTCAAGAAGTTTACAATCTAACGAGGAAGACAACACACAAACAAAGCTACACGCAAGATAAAAAAGAAATAGTAAACAGATGAAAAATCACAGAATTAAGAGGCAATGGGGGAGATTTCATGTAGAAGGTGGGATTTTAGTTGGGACTTACAGGAAACCAGGTAGGTCAGTAGTCAGAGTGAAGATGAGAGAGCATTCCAGGCATTGAGAATAGCCAGAGAAAAGATGGAGAGCCAAGAGATGAGTCTTGTTCCTGGGACATCCAGGAAAGCAGTGTCCCTGGATCAAACAGTATATGTTAGGGAGTAAGGTATAAAAAGACTGGAAAAGTTGGAGGGGACTAGATTACTTTGAAGGACATAGTTGGTTTTCTTTCTTATATTTGAAACTGGAATTTACTGAATTGGAGAGGCAAGGAGGGAGTTGATATGGTATGATTTATACTTTAGGAAAATCACTTTGATGGCAGAATGATGAATAAATTGGAGTGGGGAAAGATGAGGCAGACAGAGCCAAGAGCAGACTATTGAAATAACCCAGGTGTGAGGTGATGAGGTCCTGTACTAGAGTGGTAGCAGCGTCAGAGTAGAGAAGACATCCTATAAGAGAGATGTTGCAAAAGTGAAATCAACAGTCCTTGGGGGGATTGGCATGGGAGGTGAGAAATAGAGAGGACTGCAGGATGCCTCCTACATTAAGAGCCCAAGGAACTGGGAGGATGGTGTTGCCCTCTAGAGTAAAAGGCAGGTAGGAGTTGGGAGAGAGTTTGGGGAAAAGATGCTGACCACTTCAAATTCTGGGATCATTATTCTAAACATTCTGAGACAGTTCAGTAAGGCATGATTTTCTTTATTTTATATACGAGGGATATGAATTTCAAAGTAGTTGATCAATTTATCCAAGGTCACATGGCTAGTACATGATACATGTGGAATTTGAATCAAAGTCCTCTGACTCTCAGCCCAGGGCTGTTTCCAATTATGACACTTTGGAATGATAGCATTTGCTCTCCTGATTTTACTACATTTCTATAAAGAATTAAATAACATTGCAAATGGGATAGCCCTTTTAACTATAAAAGCCTATATAAATGTTCTCTTTAGCACTTAAAGCTTTTGACAACCTGGCCCATACCTACTGTACCTACTGTGCCAGATGTAGAGTACCTCAGAGGGCATTCTTCCATACGGAGGAGGCTGTGGAGCCCATTTCTGGGAGATTCATGACCACATGGAATGGAGGTGTCCTGGAAAGACATTGAAGCATATGGGAGATTTTGTAATTGATTCCAGTTGGCCAACCATGTGGTGAAGATGAGGTTCTGTGATTGGCTGCTAAGGTATTCAAAATAGCCTCTCAGCCTCAACCACAATCTCTTGCCTCAGACCTCTTAGAAGAGCTTGGTGATTCTCAGCTGCTAGATGATAGAGATCTTTGATGATGCCAAGCAACTGGAGAAGGTAGTGGAGTCTTTGACCTTGTAAGTTTGAAAGATCCAGAGGCTGCCTTGGCAAACCAGCTTTCCAGAGTCCAAGTTTGCAGGCAGCACAGAAATGATACCCACGGGAATAAGGAATAATATTTGAGAAGGGTCTTTGGGATTCCAGCCCAGAAGTAGCTAAAATAAGGACTCACCCAGCAGCCATACTGCCTTTGTTCTATAGGATGTGAGCTAAGTTAAACCTACTCTTCCCAGAGATCATGGTGGTGAAAGGAGAGGTATTCTCCCAAGATACTAGGGAAAATGTTTGTACTTTCATCTTGCCATATCTTCAAAGTAAAGTGATTAAACACTTCATGAAACCACTTGGTAAAAACGATACGGTGAGACAAAGCTCAGAGGGATGGAATATGAGTAACTAATAGGACCTGAACCAAGTGCTTGATTAGTTGGTGCAGATATCTTTCTTTTTTCTTTTCTTTTCTTTTTTTGCTTTTTTAGAGGGGAAAGACAGGGCAATTGGGGTTAAATGACTTGCCCAAGGTCACATGGCTAGTGTTAAATATCTGAGGCCAGATTTGAACTCAGATCCTTCTGACTCTAGGGCCAGTGCTCTATTCATTGGTGCCACTTAACTGCCTCACAGATATCTTTCTAAACACAGATATATAGAACTAAAGCACAACCCAAGTAAGAGGCAGAGTTCAAGGAAGTTATCTCAGCTGCTCTGAAATACTGACAGGGATGATCAAGACACTTAGTTGATATAATGCCCTTCCTAAGCAGGACCTAGCTGTACTTGAACAAAATTTGCTGGATTTCTCCAATAGGAGATAGGCTTGACTGAGTATCCAAAGGCAATAGTACAAGAATTAATGGATTGATATGACTGACTGCTATTACTACTCTCTGGTTCTCCATATTTTCCCTTGTAAAACACTTTCCTCTGTTGTTTCTTCCATCACCTATTTGGGTAATCAAGTCCATGCCCCCAGAGAGTACCATGCCCTCTATGTCCAGATAAGTAGACAGGAAGAAGAGTTCAAATATCAGTTGTTCCTGGATACAGTCATCTCATCCCATATGAGTACCTGATAATCTGTCTCCCTTACTCTGAGCCAACTGTGTCTTCTGCCAGACAGCCAGCAAGCTATTCTCCACACCCACTGCTCAGAAGCTGCCCAGGTCTGCCTTCCCAGGTTGTTCCCATCCATCTTGTTGACAAGGATATTCTTTTGGTTGACAAGTGTTTTTGGTTGCTGCCTCTTGTTGATCCCATTGGAGAAAAAAGCAAAAAAACATGGCTGGGGCTGGAGTCCAGCATAGATTTCCTTTTCATTGGATTCCAGTTGAGCAGTGTCTCTGCCAAGGCAGTTAGAGCCTGACTGATGAGCAATGAGAATTGGCCCCATCCTGGAGGTTAATATCACAAAGTTGTTTTTGTTTTCCTTTTTTGAGCAGGCAGGGTCCCAGGATTTTATTTATCCCTCTCCCCAGAGCATCTCAGTCAACAAATAGTTGCAATAGTTATTGTCTTACAGTTAAGATTTTGAGATTCTGAAGAGCAACTGCATTCTATTTCTTGCACAGAACCACCTCGATCGTGGAAATATGGTTACCTCTGTGGTTAAACATTGCTACAGGAAATGAAAGCCATATACCTCCCCTTTCCACCCATCCCCAAACCACGTCCCAGATGCATGACTGGAATAGCATAGAAAAAATATTAAATTCATTGCTACCTTTCTCCCCTTCATTCCACTCACTTCATTCTGTGTCAATTGACAAAGGTCTTTCCAGGTCTCTCTGAAACCATTCCTCCTGTCATTTCTTATAGATCAATAATATTCTAATACAGTCATATGATACAATTTACTCAGGCATTCCCCAGTTGATGGGGTTTTGTTGTTGTTGTTGTTCAGTTGTTACAGCTGTTTCCAATTCTTTGTGACCCCATCTGGGGTTTTCTTGGCAAAGATACTGCAGTGGTTTACCATTTCCTTCTCCAGCTCATTTTACAGATGAGGAAGCTAGGGCAAACAGGGGTAAGGGATTTTCTCAGGGTCCCACAGCTATTAAGTACCTACAGCCAGATTTGAACTCAGGAAAATGGATCTTCCTGACTCCATGCTTGGCACCCTATCCACTGTGCCATAAATGCTTAGTCAATTCTTTACTATAATGAAAAAAGCTATTCAAAACATTTTGCAAGAATGGGTCTTTTTTCCTCCTTCTTTGATCTGTTTGGAGTATGGATCTCATGCTGAGATCACTTGGTCAAAAATGGGTTAAAAACTTTACAGTTATCTCATTTTCTCCTCATATTAATCCTGGGAGGCAGGTGCTATTATTATCACCACTTTACAGATGAGAAAACTGGAGCAAGCAAGAATTAAATGAAAGGGTCATACAGTTAGTGAGTATTTAAGGAAGTATTTGAACTCAGTCTTCCTGCCTCTAGGACTAGCACTCTTCCACTGTAATATTGAGCTGCCCATCTTTGTAAATATTTTAAGTATTCATCTGTCATATTTTTTCAGTCTTTCAACTTTGTTTTACTATGTCTTGTTGTCTCATTGGGTCATTTAGTTCTGTTGGACCTATTGTAATTGTCAAGGAGCCTGTGACTAATTAAGTCTTGTTAAGTAAGGGTAAGTCTTGTTATAATTGTCGTTGCAAATTTTTTCTCCAAAATTCTCATTTTTTTCAATTCTTTCTTCTAGCACCCTCATTTCATTTGTAAACTCTTATTAATTTTTGCTTCATCTTTTAGAAATTATAGTGATCTTGTAGGCATTAATAGTCATTTTTGTTTTGTATTTCCATTCCGAAGATCACTCTCCTTGATGGAGAAAACAGGAACATAACAGCAAAACAAAACAAGAAATGAGTGGCTCCACTTCTGGTCTCATCAACCCTAAACAGGCAGCTCATTTCCCCTTTGATCCTCTCCTTCCCCCAACATAGCAAAAATACAATCCTTTTTGCTGCCTTTAGCTTTCCTTACTTGACTCACCTTATTTTAAGCATTTCTGACCCTATTCCCATGACACCATCCATGCCCCATTTCTTTATTTATCCTCTGCCCTGTTAACTTCCCTTGAATTCATCTTTTGTACGTGTATTTTTTAAGTTGGTTGATGAGTTCCTAGGTCAAAGGGGCCTGTATCTTTAGACAACTGTCCCCTTTCTTCCATCATTGATACTGTTTCTTCTTCATTTTCAGAATTTCATTCTTGGGAGCTTCTCTTCCCTCCTGGGCTAACTTCCCTTTAGAATTTTAGTCCATGGGATCCTACTTATCCTTTCTTTCAACCCATTGGAATATGGTGTCCTCAAATCTAAGGTATATATATATATTTATATTTATATTTATATTTATATTTATATATTTATAATATATTTAATATATTTAATATTAATTAATTTATTATTAATAATTAATAATTAATTAATTTAATATTATTAATTTAATATATTTATATATATATTTTTTTAAAAAGGATACGAAAGTGGGAAATAGTCATATATATATATATATATATGACTATTTCCCACTTTCGTATCCTTTTTAAAAAAATTAAATGCCTTAATAGAAGCTCAGCATTTAACCACAATAAAAATAACTACTGAATTTACTTAGCAACTATTTACAGATAAATAAATAATTTAAGTGGTTTTCTGTGTGCAAATGCACTGTGCTAAGTACTGGGGTACAAATAGGAAAGGAAGACAGATCCTATTCTTAAGGAGTTCATATTCTAAGAGGGAAGACAACACATATGGAAGGATTTAGCTATAAGACAGATGAAAAGGACCAATAGTCCTTAGGGTACAAGAGCAAAGCAGATGGTAATGCCTCCTAATTTCATTTAATACTGTTAAAATCACATCACTTTCTGATGTTGAACCATTTGACAGTGCCAAAGACATTCGTGGCAAGAACTTTCTTTCCTGGGTGCTACAGATAGACTGGAGCAGCTGTCGACAGATTGCATCTCCACAAGGATTACTTCCCAGGATAATGACTATGGACACTGTTCAGCTATTCCAAAGGCTCTTGGCTCATTGTCCTTGAAGGGATATAGCAGTCAAGGTGTTGGTGGTGTGTTGACCTGCCTTGGGAGATGCTGCATCCTTTCTTTTCCTCGAGGTGCCTTGCTGCTTCAGCTACATTGGTTTGTCCAGCCCAAGAGTAATAATTGATGGCAGTTGGTGAGGATAGCTGGCTTCTTCTCCACAGGAGTTGCTTCTTTGGATGATGGCTGGAAACAGGATACATAGAGCACTGACATTCCAGGCCTCTTGTGTTTGTCTTCCTTTCAGTGGCAGTTGGCCAGCTGTTGTTGCTGGTGGTGATGAGGAAAGTGGGTCCTTTCTCCACAAAGATTTCTCCCCCTCAATGACTGCTGCAGTAGCTGGACTGGAAGCAGGTCTAGTGGTTTGGGAGAGGTGGGTAATATACTGCTACTCCCAAGGCTCTTGGGTTCGGGGTCTTGGGTTGTCTCGCAGAAACTTGCATTTAGATTGATTTCAATGCATAAAATATCATAACAGTCCTTCAGTGACTCGGCTAATCCCCATTGGATTCTTTGTCCATTCACTCTAATTTGCCTTTCCTCATATGATTAATTATAGCTAGTGTTCAATCCATTTGTTTAGTTTGACTTGCACTTTTTTAAAAAGTTTTTTTTCAGATTTTTTTTATTCCTCCTGCTTTTTGTTCTTAACTTCTTTTGAGCATTCCATTCCATTAACATCCCACTCTTAATTTTCTCTTAGGTTCCACTCCTTAAGTACAATTCATGGAATGAAAGTCATCCCTTCCCTTCCCAACCATGTCAGTTCCATTGGTTTTCACTCCAGTAACCCCTTCTTTTCTTCTCATGGTGAAAATCAGAAGAGAAGCTCCCTTTGTCAGCTCCTTTTCAAAGATGAAATTATCATAAAAATATTAGCCACTCTGCTGTGGACAGAGACAGAATTCCAGCAGATATATGAATAATCAAACTCTCCATTCACTTAAAAAATAATAATTAAAAGTTGACATTTATATGTAGCACTTTAAGATTTGTGAAATATTCTATCTACATCATCACATTCTCTCCTTATAGTAACCCTGAAATGTAAATGTTATCATGATCCTGACAAATTTACATGTGAGGAAACTGGGAAACTGAGAGCAAAGTGATGTGTCCAGGGTCACCACACAACTGGTTAGCAAACACCTGTATTTCTTGACCTCAAATACAGCATGTTAACCTTTGCTATGTGTTACTTTACCAATACAGGTTTGTCAACAGTTTCCTTAATTCTTCAGCTAGGTGGTGCAGTGGATAGACCTAAAGTCATAAAGAGTCCAAAGAGTCCCGAGTCCAATCTAGCCTCTGAAACTTACTAGCTGTGTCATCCTGGGCAAGTTACTTAACCTCTTTTGGCCTCTTAAGGTATGATAAGGGGTCCCCTGAACTTGTCTTTTTGAGTTGCCATACTTTCCAGAAACACTAGACCCTGGATTGCCTCAGTTTCCTAATCTGTAAAACAGAGGCAATAATTACATTTATCTCCCAGGATTATTGTGAAGATAAGATGAGATATATTTGTAAAGTGCTTTGCAAATCTCCAAGTGCTATCATCATCATCATCATCATCATCATCATCATCATCATCATCATCATCATCATCAAATTCCTCTTTTTGGCCAAGTGGTAAATGGTATAACCTGGTAAAAACACATCTGGTTTGGCCTCCATTCTAATTCAACCAAATATCTTCCATTACAATCCACGACCACCACCCTCCACACATCCATACACAAACACACTCACACACATACATTTCCTGGATTTCCTCACACAACTATGTGTCTTCAGACAGAAGGCTACTTCCTCTACATCCCCAACTCTTTTAAGTTTCCTGTTTCTTCTGAAGGTTCCCCCTTTTCAGAACCATGTGCCAGCCATAAAAGGTCCCATCCTTCAGATCTGTAATAACTAGGAGGTCAAATCTGCCTCCTTCTAGGATCTCTAATTGACTTAGGATTAGGATCTTCTAGGATCTCTAATTGACTAGGATTAGGATCTCCTTCTAGGATCTCTAATTGACTAGGATTAGGATCTCTAATTGACTTAATGTTGAGTTTGTGCCATTTGTAGATACCGGAGGCTATAGGCAATATTTCTAATTCCTTTCTTAGATTTTGTTTCCTCTGAATGTCTGGGCCTCTACTGCAATTCTTCCTGTATTGTAGCTGTTCTTTAAGGTATCTAGATATATGTATGTGTACTTTGTTAGGTAGCACAGTGAACAGAGCACTAGGCCTGGACTTAGGAAGTCCTGAGTTCAAATCTAGCCTCAGAAACTTACTTGCTGTGGGATCCTGAGTAAGGCACATAGTAGGTGCTTAATAAATCCTTGTTCTTTTCCCCCCTCTTCCTCTTATAAGGTGTACACTATCCTTGGCCAAGACCCTGTCATTCCTAGACCTTAAAGAATGAGACACAGGAAAGGAAATCCCTTTCTCACATACCATCTTTTTAATCAAGTGTTCACTTTCGAATCTGTTTTATCTTTTAAAGCCCTTGCCTTCAGCAAAATAAATCAGGTAAGAAAAACTAAGAACAATCAAAAGGGTAAGGTTTTGGGGTCGGGGAGGGTTGTTTTGTTTTGTGGGTTTGCTACATTAGAGAAAAGAAGAAGATCAAAGGAGTGACAGAACTACTGTTAAGTGAGGGTGCAACAATATTAACCAACAAAGGTAATGTTCCCCCTTCTCGTTCAGTTTAAAGCTGTTTTGATTAAATTTGCAAGACTACAAGTAAATTTACTTTTACCAGCCCTTGTTAGAAGCATTCTTTCCTTGGTCATTCCACTAGAACTGTAGGATGGGCATCTAAATCTCTTTCTCAGATACCATCTTAACCAAGTGCCTTTATCTCATGACTTCCTTCAGTCTGAAGCAGTTATGAAAATACCACCTTTGTCCCTAACATCTTTAGTTTCTTGCCCAAGAATTCATAATAATAGGATCATAGATTTACAACTGGAAGAAACTTTTAAAAGGCATTGAACTTAACCCTTTATTTTACAGATGAGAAAACCAATACCCGGAGAAGTCACATCAATTATCCAAAGTCCCATAGATAGTAAACATGAGACAGAACTAGGATTTCAACCCAGGTCTCCTGATTCCAAATCCAGTGTTCTTCCCCTTGGTTCTTGCACCAAGATGAACAGTTATACTCCACTACAAACTGTTGTCCCACCACCACTCAACCCCAGGAAGACCTATTATAGTTTGGTATACTCTTCAGTGACTAAAATGGAGAATTAGAGATTATACACAGTAAATTCACATAGATGGCACCAAGTACAACATACTCAGAAGAAAGAAGTACAGATATTGCCATTCTTAGCACTTTTCTGCCTAAGTTCTATTTTTCAGTCATTTAATCATCTTTGCTGTTCTCCTCTGATCAGAAACTGACAGAATGAGGTTTAAGAGGAACAAATGCACTTGGGAAGAAAAAAATCAACAGTACCAATTCAAGATGAAGAAAGGCTGGCTTCCTACAAGCACAGCCCTAAGTAGGGCATGCACCACAAAGGAATTTTGATCCAGCAATGTGGCACAGCTATTAAGGAGTCAAACATGATTTGGAAGCTCAGTGGGGTGAATCATAACAAAGGGTCTCCAGGGGGGTATCCAGCTTTGCCGTGTTTGACCTGGACCAGGTGATCTGTAACCACTGACAAATGTCCCCCAAGAGATTAGGTGCATCCTGCTGTTCAGACTTCCCAACATGTCCTTTCATCCCCAAGGTCAGCTTTGGCATTTTCAGCTCCTAGGGCCTTCCCAAGGATTCAGCTTGGCACAGAGGCAGGCTCAGGAAACCCCACCCCCAGTGACCTACTGGGTATCTGCTCTGGGCACAGACTGCTTTCTGGTCAGCAGCATCTTGTGGAATCAAAAGACTCTACCCCTTTTCTCTTCTTCCTGGTTCTAATCATTGAGATTCACAGAATCTCCAAGGCAAAAAGGACCTCAAATTCTGTCTAGTTTTACCCATACAAAACAGAAATCCTATTCCAGTTCTAGGTACTGGCTTAAGGATTTGGGGGGAAGATACACAGAACTAGAGAAGCCAGTTGATATTAAAAGGCAAGAGCATTAGCACTGGCATCAGATGAGTTCAAGTCTCATTTCTGGCATAAGCTACCTGTATGACTTTCGAAAAATTACTTAACCTCTTTGGGCCTCAGTTTTCTTATCTGTAAAATAATGGGGTTGGATGATATATCCTCTGAGGTTTGTTCTGTCTTTAGATCCATAATCCTATGATGCCATAAGCCTTCTTTTGGCACATTTTAATTCACACAGGAAAAGCCATATGGCTTAACTAGAGACACCCAAACTCAAGAGCACAGGCTGGAAAAGAAGGGCAACAAAGGAAAGCTACTATTACGGCATCTGCCCATCATCCCCCCCAAACTAGGGCAAACCCCAGTGCCTCCAAAGTGAAACATGGAAGAGAAAGAAGCCGGGATGTCACCTGCAGCTCGAGTAAGGTGATCTTCAGGCCATGGCAGGAGAACAAGTAGGAGGCTGTGGTCCTGTAGCTTTAGAACAAGCTTTCTCCACTTCCTCTGTGTTCACAAATAAGACCCCAGGTGTTTTGTCACTTCAGGCATCAAAGCAGCTCAGGGACACAGGTATTACATACCTAAATCTGGTTTGATTGGCCAGGAAGCTGAAAGTTTCTAGTATGGAAGTTTCCAGGCTTAGAAAATTATGGAAAGGGGAAAGGAGTACCAGGAAAGTCATGCCTGGAGCAGTGACCTCCTGTATGGGCCCAGAGAAAAGAACCAGAGAGCTTTTAGACAACTGAAAATATCCTCTACTACATCTAAAACAAATTGGTAGCTAACCTCCAACCTCTGCCTAAAGGTCTCTAATTATGGGAAACAAATTACTTCCTAAAGCAATCTATTCCACTTCTCGACAGTTTTGTTAGGGTGTTTTTCCCTTCATAGTGAGCCAAAATCTGATTCTTTTTTACTTTTATCCATTGCTCCTAATTCTGTCCTTGAAGTTCAAAGAGTTTTAGGAAAGAGAGATTAATTTACCCCAGAGATCTTCAGGTCTACAGGATTAGACTTCTTGCCTATCTTCCACATATACACACAGACACATACACATGCCTATGGTCCTGTTGGGGCATAGGTTCCCAACTCTTTAACCCACAACAATATGCTGAATTGCACCTCTGGAGGGAAAGAATTTTACCTGAATTCTAATTTATGGAAAAATTAGAAATGGTTGAAAGCAGAAAATGTGATCCTGTTACCGAAAAATAGGAAATACACATAGTAAAACTATTAAAAATTATTTATCCAGAAGACAAGACTAAAGGAGACCTAGCAATGCTATTTAAAGCTTATTTTAACAGAGAAGATGACCAACTATTTCCCCCAAATCAAATATGACCAACAATCATAGCAGAAAAGAAATTGATTAAGTATTTCTTGAGTTCTTGCTTCACTTGGCACTCAAAGTCGTGTTAGATACTAGACACAGGAAGATGATAGAAAAGTCTAAGACATGAATTTTACTTTTAAGAAGATCACATAAGGAGGTCTGTGATATAAGATTAACACAAAATGAGAGCAAACCAATAAGAAGAATTATGACTGTTTATATATAATTACTCTGTTATGTGGTGACAAGCTGCTGATGCTGCTGGAGTTAGGAAACTCAGTGAGGAAGGGCCTTGGTGACTAAGGAAAATTTCATAGGATTTGAGCTGCACATTGAAGAACAGGTAGATTTGTGTGGGTGGAGGGAGAAAAGGAAAGTCATTCCAGGCCAGAAGAACAACATGAAAACTTTAAAAGCCAATCAGAGGAATTTAGACTCAATGTAGTAGGACATAACGAGGTAAGAATTCTGAGCAAGGAAATAACCTGGAGAAAATAATATCTGAGTTAACTCAGCCTCCAGGCAAAGAGAAGAAAGTAAAAGAATCTAGCTAGGAAACTATTACAGTAATCTAGCCACCATTAAGTGCAACAATTAATTAATAAAGCACCTGCACTGTGCCAGGTGCTGTTCTAGGTCACTGAAGATACAAAGACAAATGAGAAATAATTTCTGTTGTCAGGGAGTTTACGTTCTAAAGAGGGAGACAATGTATGTCTGTGTATGTGTATATATGCACACCAATTTGTATATATAAAATAAATACAATGAGGACACAAGGTGACCTTGGAGGAGGCTGCACTAACAGCTATTGGAATCTGAAAATGCCTCATGCAAAAGGTGGCAGGCATTTTAGCTAAGTCTTAAAGGAAGCTAGGTATACCGGTAGATGGAGATGGGGAAGAAGAGCATTCCAGGTGTGACAGACAGCTGGGGGAAAGACCCAGGGATGGGAGATGGACTGTTATGTATAAGAAGCAACAAGACAGCCATGAAATGATGGCAGACTGGACCAGGGTAGTGTCAGGGGAAACAAGGAGGGAAAAAAAGAGGCAAATCCAAGAGATGTTTCAAAGGAAAAACTCAACCAGACTTTTGCTTAGATATGATTATATTTTTTATTTCCAAAGATAAGTCAGGATGCTTCAATATATGTAAGTACCCAGGATGCTTAGGTTATGATTGCTTGATAGCTGAGCATTTGATGCTAATCAAATTCCCTTCTAATCCTATGGTTCAACAAAAGGGCCCCGAGAGTATCTAGAGACTGCCAGCAAGATCCCAGGCAAAAAACTGACAAATCTCTCAGTTAGAAAAATGGGTACTAGTGATTCCCGTGTAGGTCATTCCTCACTGATCAGAATTTTTTTAAAGGAGGTGGAAGGTAGTCATTACTTTTACATTTTCTAGAATGTAAACTCCTTGAGGGCAGAGACTTTTTATTTCTGTCTTTGAATCACTAGCACCTAACACAGTGCCCAACATGGCTGTTAAATTGAATCAGAAGTTACAAAACTCACATAAGAGCATGTCTAAACAAGACCATCAATACCTTCCCCACAGATCTCCTATGTGTCCCATTCTCTTTACTTACAGAGCTACTGCCCTGGTTTCAGCCCTTGTCACCTCATGCCTAGAATACCGTAACAGCTTTCTGGATGATCCCCCTGAATCAAGTCTCTCCTCATTCCAATTCACCTTCCATGAAGCTGCCAGAGTGGTCTTTCTAAAATGCAGGTCTGAATGTCATTTCTCCCTCTCCCATTCAATAAATTCCAATGGTTCCCTATTGCCTTCACGATGAAATATAAAATCTTCTGTTTAGCATTGAAAGCCCTTTAAAGGGTTGCCTATTCCTCTTTTTCCAGCCTTCCCCTTAATTCCCCTCCATACTTTAGCATCTAATACTTGATTTACCAATTTCATTCAGGGAGTGGGAACTAAACAGTTAAAGAGTGAAGATAGCACATTCCTGTTTATGCGAGAGACTATGAAAGCTGCCCTATGAGCCAGAATTAGCCAGGGTGCATTAAAATAATAAAAGTCACATAATTTTCCTCACAAAACTATCACTTCCCTGATACCTGGGGGCATCTAATAAACACAGTAGAGAGTGCTGAAAATTTAAATAATAGGTACATTCAGAACTGTGGCTTAATGATATGTGTATTTCAACCCAATGGCTACTCCTTGGGATATGTCAATGTCTCTCCCCCTGCCTCCTCTATTATTTAGAGAAGGGAGTCTTAACCTGGGGTACACTGGGTCTATGGAGAGATTTTAATGGATCACCAAATTTGGATGGGACAAAATTACATCTTTATTTCAATAGAACTGGTTTCCTTTGTAATCCTATGTATTTGATTTTATTCATTTAAAGATATTTTTCTTAAAAGGGCTCCAAAGGTTTCACCAGACTGACAAAGGAATCCATGACACACAAAAAAAAGGATGAGCCCCTGAAGTAGAGGAATGCGGGGCCCTGGGAATGGAAGCAACATATTATATAGAGTTGCATATCAGAAGGAGACTTTAGTGAAGGGAAATGAATTCTCACGCCAGAAATGGGCTGCAAGAGATTTGCCAAGATTGCAAGACTCTTGTACCTTTGAGGCTATTTTAAATGGAAAAGCATGAAGTTTCCACCACGCCTTCCACAGTCTTTTAGCTTTCTGGGCCCTCATATATCTGTGGAGCTGGCCCCACTCTGATACCTTCCTAGATCTTAAAAGCACAGGACTCTGCAGACCGCCCCCACCAAAGCCTAAAAGAGCTCCTGTGGTGTCAGGCACCACCATGGCAGAAGTCACCCCTCGCTTAGATCAGTGCTCTTTAGCCCTAGACGCATACTGCCTACAAAAAACAACAGCAATAACAAAAAAACCCTCTAGTCCCAAGATCTGGAACAACTGTCAAAGTGAGCATGTAAGCATAAGAAAGGGCCTATGGATTCTAGTCCTGGTCATGCTTCTAACCTTGTAAACACCAAAATATTAAGGATTCATGATTTCTTCAGTGTAGGCATCCCAGCTCTGAGGAAGGTCACAGCTATTAAGTTGTTCAAATCTTCCTTCTGTCATTTCTACTTACTGTGTGACTTTATGTCTCTGGATCTCAGTTTTCTCATCTGTGAAATGAATAGATTGGACTAGATGCCCTCTAAAGCCCCTGCTAGTGAGGGATTATTTACCTGGGTCATGAACTTTTTTAAAAACATATTGATAACTGCATTTCAATATAATTGTTTCCTTTGTAATCCTATGCACTTTGTTTCATGATGTGTTGTTTGTCCTCCATTCTCAAAGAGGACCAATAACATCAGAAAGGGTGATGTCATGACTTGGTAGATTTAAATGAGACAGGGCTGTGCAAAGTCACCAGCTTCGCTCTCTCCTCCAGAGCCATCTGGGCACAATGGCAAGACCCCAGATGGGATCACAAAGAGTCAGACATAACTGAACAAGACCCTGCAAAATACTGGGAGTATAGTGGCCACAAAGTATTTCCTTTGGACCTTTATATCGTGCTTAATTTCAAAGAACTCTTCATGATCATGGCAACCTTAGGCCCTCACCACAATTCTGGACTCAATTATACTATAGTAATATCCAATTATGAGTCTTCCTAGTCTTATTTCTTACCATTACCATCAATTATGATGTACCCTCAAATATATAATGATATCCTTGCTTTTGTATGAAGCAGATAAATTCTCTGACTGTTAGAAGGTTAAAAGGGGTCATAAATGTAGAGGGTAGGGAGGTTTACAGACTGCTAAAGGGGTCCAGGATACAAAAAGGGTCACAAACCCCCATCTTAAGTCATAGAGAGGTCAAAACCTACATAGAATTAGCAGCTTGCCAATGACCCCACATAGGTAGTTGGTGTCAGAGCAGCACCAAAGTACTTTCCCCATATTAGCCATGGGAGTATCATCATTGACTAGAGAACTTTAACTGTGAATGAAAGGTCAGCAATCTGTCTCCATTACCTAACACTTCCCAGAGAAATGAGTGTATAACTAGGAAAGGAGATTCCAGAAGAATCTCTGTTGCTGCTGCTGACAGTTTTTTAACTATAAAAAATTTTTACAAAAATCAGCCCCCTGCTTGACCTGTCTGCTGTGTCACAGCCTTATTTCTTACTCAAGTCTTCTTCCTGAGTTCAAATCTAGCCTCAGATAGGACTCAATGGAAAGAATCCTGATGTTGGGAAAGATTGAAGGAAACGAGGAAGGAAAAGAGGATGAAAAATGAGATGGGTAGATAGTGTCATAGAAACAACAACCATGAACCTGTGCAGACTTAGAGAGATGGCAGAGAATGAAAGGGCCTGGTGTGCTACAGTCCATGGGGTCACGAAGAACTGGACACAACCTAACAGCAGCAACTTCAACCAGAGTCCCCCATAGCCCTGAATACTATTTTCAGCAGACATGGGAAACAGCTGAGTTAAGATCCTTCAGAGGATCGCCTTTTATATGTTAATGGATAACAATGCAGGGCCAAATGAATAGGAGAGGTATCAAAGGAAGGTGTTCTAAAATTCTCCATAAACACAAAAACAGTTTTATGAAATGGAACAAATGGTTTTAAATCTATGATTTAGATCATCTGGGATGCAAAAAGAAAATTCTTTCAAACACATCCCTTTGAAAGGACTGACCTTAAACTCCATAGATTCAAAAGGATTTTCTACTGAGTATTTGTATTCCTCTTACTTCAGGAGGATGAGACCCCACAGAATAAGGAGACCTAGTTTCCAGTCCCCACTCAAGCACTTGCTTGTGACTTTTGGCAAACTACTTGCCCTCTCTGAGCTACCATGGATACCAAGTAATGTTTACCCTGTATACCTTCTATGGCTGTGGGGAAATGTGCTTCTTAAATCTTTCATTGTCCTAAAAACAAGGGTTTTTGAGCACAAAGGTACAGTATATGTGTGAACACTCATACTCAGAGGGCTTCTCCTTTCAGAAATTTCCATGGTTCTGGTATTTGCTTTAACAACTTCCTACCAAATGCATAGTCTAGAACTCTAAGTAGAGACCTCTAAACCTGTGATTTCATCAGTGAAGGGAGCTCCCTAATATGGAATCTCCACTCCCAGCCCCCCGATTCCCATGCCAGTTTATAACTTACAATCTTAGAGAGTTACCTTGGACACTGAGAGGTTAAGGGGTTTGTCCAAGGTCACACAGTTATGTCAGAGGCAGGACTCAAACTCAGATCTTCATTATTCAAAGGATAGCCTTCTAGACACTACATCACACTGTCTCTTAAAGAAACCATGTATATGTGTGTATACACACACATATATACACACATATATATGTATATATGTGTATATATATACACATATACACACATGTGTATGTATATATGTGCGTATGTAGATGTATATACACATGTAGATATATATTAAATATTAAAATGGAGTAGTATTCTGCACATACCTAAAAGTCTGATATTGAGAGAAAAATAAACAATAATAAAAATAATAAATCATCATAATATTTTGTTACAATTTTTTCTCCCCATCTTTCCTCTACCCCCACCCCAAAACAGCAAGCCCACTGAATACCCCTTCCCCAATATCCTCCCCCATCACCCCCTAACTTTCTAGCAGATCAAGACAGACCTCTATACCACAGTACCTGTACATCTTATTTCCCAGTTGCATGTAAAAAACAATTTTTTTAACATTTGTTTTTAAAACTTTGAGTTCCAGATTTTTTCCCTTCCACCCTCTTCACCCATTCCCACTGGGAAGACAAGCAATTCAATATAGGTTGTATGTGTGCAGTTACCCAAATCATTTCCATAGTTGTCATATTGTGAAAGACCAGCTATATTTCCCTCCATACTATCCCACCCCCAACTTAGTCCCTTTTCTCCTTTGACCCTATCTCTTTACAAAAATGGTTGCTTCTAACTACCCTCTCCCCCAAT
The DNA here is from genome assembly GCA_011680675.1 of Gymnobelideus leadbeateri. Classification (NCBI taxonomy): domain Eukaryota; kingdom Metazoa; phylum Chordata; class Mammalia; order Diprotodontia; family Petauridae; genus Gymnobelideus; species Gymnobelideus leadbeateri. Next base: position 369,340 of record WOXC01008568.1, read on the forward strand.
CTTCCCTCCCTTCTATCATCCCCCCTCCTATCCTCTACCCCCCTATTTTCCTGTAGGGTAAGATACCCACTTGAGTGTGTATGTTGTTCTCTCCTTAAGCCAAATTCAATGAGAATAAGGTTGTTCCATTCCCTCTCACCTTCCTGTTCTTCCCCTCAATTGTAACAGTTTTCTCTTGCCTCTTTTATATGAGATAATTTACCCTAATCTATCTCCTCCTTTCTCCTTCTCCCAATAAAGTCCTCTCTCACCTCTTAATTTTATTTTTTAGATATCATCCCTTCATATTAAACTCATCAAATACATACATATACTCACATATTTCCTTCAAGTATCCTCATACTCAGAAAAGTTTCATGAGTTACAATTATCATTTTTCCATGTAGGAATATAAATAGTTCAACTTTAATAAGTTCCTTATGATTTCTTGTTCCTGTTTACTTTCTCATGCTTCTCTTGCTTCTTGTATTTGAAAGTCAAATTTTCTGTTCAGCTCAGGTTTTTTCATTAAGAACACTTGAAAATCCTCTATTACATTGAATAACCATAAAGCAAGAATGATTACACTCTGAATGGTCTCTTGGTCCCCCTGCAATTTTCAAGCCAGGAGCTCCTGAGATAGCTAGGCAATGGCAGTTGCACAGTTGCCAAGCCTACACCACCTCTTGGCCTGGCCATAGCGGATGGACCACACTCTTGGTCCCCCCATTCCCGTAAAGTTCCACACTGACCTTTTACTTTCTTTTTGGCATTTATGGGGTGATAATTGTGGAAACTGCTACAGCTACTGGGATTCTCTCTCTTGAAGTCTGCTCTGGGCCTGCCACTGGTCAGGGCCACTGTGGGGCCATGAATCACATGGCTCACATGGGGATGTGCTCAGCTCCCAGCCTGGTATGATACATCCTTCCTGTCAGCCTGTGGGGCTTCTTTCAGTGGTAGATGTGTTTCTCTTTCTCTCTTTGTGGGTTCTGTAGCTCTAAAGCTTGTTTAGAGTCATTTTTTACATATATTAGAAGTGATTGGAAGGGAGCCTGCACCAAATTTGTGCTTCTGCTCTGCCATCTTGGCTCCACCCCATAAATCATCATAATAACATCTCCTTTTTGCATTTCACCATCTACAAAGTACTGTCCTTGCAACAACCCTATTAAGTAGGTAATGTTATTATAACCCCTCTTTACAGGTGAAGGCAATAAATATCAGAAACATAACATGACTTCTCCATCATCACAAAAGCTACTATGTCAGAACCCAACTAGGTCCCCAAGACTCAACTGGAACCATGTTCAGTATTCACTCCACTAAATCATATTTTTCCCTCTAAAATTGTAAAATTTTGCATACAATCAACTCAAATGTCTATGGAAGGAAAATCCCTCCCAAACTGAAAGTAATTTAGCCAAAGAAGGAACACATCCCCAAGAATATTCATCACATTTTAGTAAATTGGTTTCCAGATGATTCTGACACATAGTAAAACAGGCCAGCAAAGAGTTTAACTCTCAAGTCAAAGTTACTTGGAAATGCATTCCCTCATCACCATTGAAAAAGCTTCCTCCAACAGATTTCTATTTTCTATGATTTGCATCATTAGGATCAAAGATCAGTATTATTCTCCAAAAAGAATTTTCCCAGAATGGGTAGAAAGCCCGTAATAGCTTAAGCACATAGTTCCTTACAATCTAAAACTTAATTTTATATGCAGTGACTCTCATGTTGGAAAAACAAAAATATTGATCATATTTGCTAGCAATGCAGGGGATGTGAGGAAGGACTCCAGGGGAGGTGACAGCAGGGATCAGCTCCAGGTTAGGCAGTAGGTCCTCAAGTGATGGAGGCAGCTACAAAGTACTTCAGGAGAGGCAGAAAGGAAGGAGACCTGGTCATTAAAGGGAAATTAACTCTTGCTCATTTTTTTAGCTTTTTTAGTCTCTTAGGGAAGACAAATCTATAAGTGGATATCCTGCAATGATCAGAGAACCTTAGAGCCAGCAGGGAGCTTAGTGGCAATTTTGTCCAATCTCCTGAGTTCAAGTCCCTGTTCTAATACTAGTAGTGAGACTTAAGGCAAGTTATTTCATTTCCCTGAACCTCAGTTTATTCCCTTATAAAATAGGGTAATACTTGCACTACATAATGAGCAGTGTTGTAAGTGCAACAGGGGTGATTGGGCCTGGTGCACACTTGGGCCACTTACAGATGCACATATACCAAACCTTAGCTCCCTGTTAACATACATGCACAGCCAGGGGCCTCTGGATGGTCCCTTGGTCCACCATGATGGGAATGGGACAGCCGTAGGGTCAGTGGCCAATACTCTGGCACAGTCAATAAACATTCATTAAGCATTTATTGTGTGTCACACAGTGGGTCAATCCAGTCCCCTGTATCATGAAGACCAAGGAACCCACTAGAAGCCCCTGGTTGTGCATATATGTCCATTAACAGGGGACCAGTGCACATGAATCTGCAAAAGTAGCCAGAGTGTGCAGCCACCCTTACCCCTCCTTATGTCACATAAGGAAAGTGCTTTGTGAAAATCAAGGTGCTATATAAAAATGAGTAGTAGTTGTTGAATGGAGTGCCTCCTCCTACATGAGGTCTATCCCCATCCCCTCAGCTGGTGGTAGAGGCAACTGGTGGTGCAGAAGACAGAGTGCTGGGCCTGGAGTAAAGAAAAACTGACTTCAAATCCAGTCTGACACATACTAGCTGTATAACCCTGAGCAAGTCACTTAATTTATGTTTACCTCAGTTTCCCCAACTATAAAGTGGGGGTAACTCTAACACCTTCCTTACAGGGAGAAAGATGATAGGTTCTGTTTTGGATATATTGAATTTAAGATGTCTACTGGACATCCACTTCAAGATGCCTGCAAGGCAGTTGGAAATATGAGATTAGAGGTTAGCAGAGAAATTGAGATAGGACAGTAGATTTAAGGATCATCAGCACAGAAATGGCAACTAAATGCATGGAAGCCAATAAGATCAAGTGAAATTACTATAGAGGAAGAGGGCCAAGGACAAAAACCTTGAGGGACACCTCAGGTTAAAAGGAGTGATCTGGAAGAGGATCCAGCAAAGGGGAGAGAGAGAAGGAGGACTGAGGTAGGCAGAAGGAAAGCCAGGAGAAAGTGGTGCCTCAAAAATCTAGAGAAAAGAGAGTACCAAGGAAGAAGTAGTGATCACATAATGAGGAGAAAGGAAAGGTCATTGGATTTGGCCACTGGGATCATTAATAACTTTAGAGAGAGCAGTTTTGTTGGAATGATAAGATTGAAAGCCAGATAACCAGGGGCTAAGGAAGAGACTTAGAGGAAAGGAAGTAGAGGCACCTATTATAGACGGCCTTTTTTAATTTTTTTCTCCCCCTCCCCCCTACCCATGGTGGCATGCAATCAAATATAGGATCTACAAATACCTTCACATTAAACATTAGTCAGGTTATAAAGAAGGATCATAACCAATGGAGTTCTTTCTCTGGATGTGGATACCTCTTTCCATCATAAGTCTTTCAGAGTTCTTATAACCTTGCATTGCTGAGAGGAGCCCAGTCTATCAAAGTTAGTTGTCACACATACATTGTGTCTTAGACAGCCTTTTTTAGAAGCTTAGCTGCAAAGGGTAGAGGAAATCTAGAATGATAAAGGGGGTGGGAGGGGCAGGTCAGGGTTTTTTCAGGATGGGAGAAAAACATGTCTGTAGGCAGCAAAAAATGAATCAGTAAAGAGGGGAAAGATTGAAAATACATAAAAGACAGAGGATGACAGGGGGTGTTCTGTTGGAGGAGACAGGATGTAATGGGATCACTTGAACAGGTAGAGATTTTAGCCTTGCGAAGGTGTAAGGACATTTCATCATGTTAAATGGGGGTGAAGAAGGAGATAGTAGTGGAAGGCAAACTGAGAGACAGAAGATGAGGAAGAGAAGAGAAGGAGGATGGAAATGGCAAATGGTTTTAATTTTTTTCTGTAAAATATGAGACAAGGTTCTTAGCTAAGAGAGTGGGGGGATGCTGAGAAGTATGGGAAGAGTTGCTATGAAGAGTGGAACAATGACTTGAAAAGAGAGGCATAGTAGGATTGATTGCCTAGTAGCTTGAGGGCCCAGCTGACACTGTGTAACATAAATTTGTAGTGGACCCAGTCAGAACAGTTGTGTGACTTTCTTCACCTTCATTCAACAAAATCAAGAAATGATGGGAGTAATACAAGGCTCAGGCTTGGCAGGGCCTAATCAGCAAATTGATGGGAGGTCTAGGGATTCAAAAGAGGAGGACATTGAAGAGTTGGATTGATTCACCAAGGAGTCAAGATGGAGGAAAGAGCAAAAATTGGCTAGTTCAGGGGAGCTAACCTGGGAGGAAATTGAGGGATTAGAGGTTACAATGGGAATGAAAAATGTTCTATAAAGAAAGGGAGAGGGAGAGGAGAAAAGTCAATACATTAAGGCTGTACAAGGGGATTTCAGAATTATTGAACATAGAGATGGTACATTTGTGGGTGATATGTAGGTCAAAGGTATGACCATCTTTGTGTATGGCTGAGGTAGGATGAAGGAGTGGCTTATGGAAAATAAGTAGGCTGAAGAACTGAATGGTTAGGATATTTAAGGGAGAGTCAATATATATACATATATATGTATATATATATATACATATGGAATACATATACATATATATATATGGAAATCCCCTTGTATGAAGGTAGGAGATGGAGAAGAGAGAAAAAAATTATAATCCAAGTGTCAAAACCCATCAAGGAAGGAAACTGTCTATAGGCAAGAACTGCCAGGATTTTGATTGGCTGGTAGATTATGAATGCCATGAACCTCAAAGGAAGAGAGGTTAGTGAGTGATACAGAGAAGAACCTGGAAGTAGAAGAGAGGAAGGAATATTCCAACTCTTGTAACCTCAACTAGTAAGCCAAGGAGAATAAGTCAAAGTGTAGCCAGCACCAGAAGCTAGCATAGTGACTGAAACATTGTTGGCACAACTAAGGGGTATTTGTTGATTGATTGTGATTCTGATGATGATAAAGATAAAGAAGTTGAAGATGATGATGATGATGATGATGAGAGTTGACTATTACTACATAGCCAACTAGTTGTAAGGCTATGATTAAAATCTCAGTTCCCTGACTATGTGATAGAAGGTCCCTTTGAAAAAAAATTAATCTAATCCTATTATAAAGACTTATTTTTGTAAAGTAAATCCTATTGTAAAGACTATAACTTTCAAAGATATACTATCTGACCATAATTAGAGAAATTCCCTTCTTTCTAAGGTGGTGAATCAGTTGGGAAGTAGCTGAGCAAATTATGGAGTAGGAGTATAATGGAATAGTACTATATGATGAAAGGCACAGTTTTAGAAAATCCTAGGAAGACCTGTATGAACTGATGCAGAACAAAATGAGCAGAACCAGTAGGATGATTTATGTTATTGCATTAACGTTGCAAACATAAACAACTTTGAAAGACTTAAGGTCTCTTAAGTGATCAACCAAGATTTGAGAGGAAGGTAATGAACTAATATGAAGAACAATACACATTTTTGAACAAGATCAATAGGGGAGTTTATTTTGCTCAACTATGCATATTTGTGAGTAGCTGGGTGCTACAGTGATAGTGTTGGGTCTAAAGTCAGGAAAACTTATGTTAATACATACTAGATGTATGATCCTGGGCAAGTCACTTAACCTCTGTCTGCCCCACTTTACTCATCTGTAAATTGGAAATAGTCATAGCACCAATCTCACAAGGGTATTGTGAAGATCAAACAAGAAAATCATTGTAAAGCACTTAAACAATTCCTGGCACATTGTAAGCTATTTCTATTAGTACTATTTATTACAATATTTTCTTCTTTTTTAAAAAAGGAGAGTCAGGGAGGTAGGATGGAGAAAAAAAGGAAAGCTTGGTAATTAAAAAAATTATTAACAAAAAAGAAAACAAAATTTTCTTTCCTGTCCCTCAGGCCACTTGGGGTTCTGGTAAAAAACATAGCATTAGGGTAAACTAAAGTTGTGTAAGATTAATTTTATTTGTTTAAATCCTTGCACAAAAATGTTGTTCAGATGAAAGGAATAAAAAGAAAGTCACCACAAGTTCAGGGTTTTGGATGACTCTGACACAATGAAACCTTAACCAGGTTCTCCCGCCATCAGGACTGGGCCAAGATTTGTCGGCTGACTGACAGCTGGAAAGAAAATACATTCCCAGTCAGCTGCTAAAAGATCCAATAATCACATTACTCCCATAAGGGTGAGAAAAAAACTTCTGCAAAAAAACCACCTCAGGTACCTGGTAACCACCTTCCCAGTCATGATCATGACCCATGCTCCTAGTTGCTTCTCCTACCTCCTATACAGGACCTTAATATTTCATTTAAAGGTCTGAGGGGATGTCACTGCACAGCTATTTATGCCCACGTTTAACCAGATAAAAATAAATGTTTAGTGAATTGAAGGGAGGTTTTCTCTAGAGATCTCTCACACTCTATTTTTTTCTTAAATTAGCTAGCCCTTCCATCCTGAACCCTATCCTTCACACCTTTGCTTCTGGAGCAAGATACCCTTCCAAGTTTTATCTACATTATTATCATTTTCTGTATCACTTTCCTAAGTCTAAACATTCAACAAAACAATATACCCTGCCCTGATTTGTCATTTTCTGAGTTTCAAGTTGTAAATGCTCACATTGAAAATTTAACAATCTGGTTCTTATTGGGTTAGAACTGGCTCCAAAATTCCCTGGCTTTCCCACCCATCCCACAACCTATCCCTGACATTAGTAGAGATATCCCAGCATAGGCTGGATGAATATCTTTCAGGATTTTACAGAAAGGAATTCTGAATTCTATGGAAGATGAAACTAGGTTGCCTCTAAATTGCCTTCTATGCTAAGAGCAATATTCTAACCCAGGGATGGGGAAACCTGCAGCCTTGAGGTCATATGTGGCCCTCTAGGTCCTCAAGTTCAACTCTGACTAAATCCAAATTTCACAGGACTGTATTCAGTCAAAGGGTCACACTTGAGGTCCTATAGGGCAACAGGTTCCCCACCCCTTTCCCATGCCCTCATGCAGGGTAGGCTATTTTTTTTCTGAAAAGGTATTGAGGCTGTCCTTGAGACTTAATTGATTCAGGGATCTGTTGATGCTTCTTCCTTATGGCGTGAGTTCAAAGCATCCACCAGGAGCTCCAGTACTTCTAAGATATTTTGCTAGTGGAGCACAATGGACAATTGAGGCAAACAAAGGGAGCTTTCTTCAGCAGAATCACTTTAAGGGATCCTGAAAGGCGACCCTTATTGAATATCCTACTTTTGCTATGGCTAAGTAAATCTCCTACAAATGACCTACAAATGGTCATTTTGTTCCAATAAAGAATCTAAACTACCAAAGCAGGCCCAGCCCAAAATATTTTCCAATTCTATTTTTGACCAATCTATTAATATGCCTAATTCATGATAAAATTATATACCCATAGTAGAAGTGGGAGGTATGACACAATAACAACATTAATAACCTTGCCCCCTTCCCACCACCAATTCAATTCAATTTAACAAATATTTTTAAGCCCCTAACATGGGCAAGGAGGCATGGTGCCTGTGGAAATCCAAAGACAAAAATGAAAAACAGTATCTGCCTTTTTGAAAAATCTTATTCTATTAAGGGATACATCAAATGGGCTGTTAAGTAAATAAAAACTAATTTGAGGGGAAGAGAACATTAAACATCAGTGGGATCAGGAAAGTCTTCACAGATTAGTGACATTTGAGCTAAGAGTCTCAGGATTCTCAAAGGCAGAAATTAGGAGGGAGTGTGTTCCAGACCTGGGGGACAGTCAGCACAAAGGCCCAGAGGTGAGAGATCAAATGTCAAGTGTGATAATCAGTCAAAAAGCTAGTTTGGCTAAAACAGAAGAGAGTGGGAAAGGGAGCATTATGAAATCTGGAAACAGAGGCAGGAGCCAAATTGGAGGTGCAGTTGAAAAGTTGCTAGTTTTGGAATTGAAAGACATGGCCTCAAACACTGACGCTACTACTTACTACCCATGTGAGGTTGGGTAAATCACATAACTCCTATGGACCTCAGTTTCCTCAAATATAAAATGAGGGAGTTAGATTATATGATATCAAAATGCATGATCTTCTGATATGCTAGATTCAAGGCTCCCATATTGTAATAAAGGTAATGAGGAACCACTAAAGATTTCTAAGCAGGAGATAGAGAGACCTTTATTTTAGTAATGCTAATTTAGTAGTAAAAGATGAATTAAAGAGGCGGAGCCAAGATGGCGGGGTAGAAACAGCACTTCCAAGGTGCTCTGCCCCACACAACTTCCAAACAATGTAAAAGGGGACTCTGAACAATTTCTGGAGCCCCAGCACCCACAGAACTACACAGAGAAGCTAACTTCCCACTGAGGAGAACCCAGCCCTGTAGGGAGCAGTGAGCGCAGCGAGCTGGGAACCTACAGCACAGCACACTGGGAGTGGAGCCCAGGACCCGTGAGCCATGGTTTTAGCCCCAGGGTGGCTGGGCCTTCAGCCAGCTGGAGGGACCCCAGAACACCAGCAATTGTGGCGATTCCAGAATTATCAGCACAGATATGCCTAGGACAAAGTGAGAGGTTAGTGCCATATGGACTTTGGGACCAGTATTTGGGGAACATGTTGGCTTCCTCCCCTGGGGGTGAAAAGCTGCTGAAGAAACGGGGCACAGAAGCCATTTTGCAGCGTCACTGGTGGCTCTAGCTCCTGGTCGGCAAACTGTAGGGAGATCCAGTAATCAGTCTGGGGGTTAATCGCTCTTGCTTTAAACTGCCTGGATCTGGATTGTGGTCTGGGGGGGAGGTTTGGGGTGGATATCCAATTTGCCAGAGTGGGTGGAGGCTTTACAGAGGCCACCCAACCTGTGGAAGTTGTGAAGACCCCACGTTCAGAGGGAAGCTCTCCTTTCTGGTGGCAGAGTCCTACTATGGCAACAAGCCCCCCAAAATCAAGTAATTAAGTGGCAACATGCCTAGGCAAAAGAAACAAAATAAACAGAAAAATTCAACATTGGACTCCTATTTTAGGGGCAAAGAGGATCAAAGCATGGAGGAGGGCTGTGAGGTCAGAACTCCTGCACCAAAAGCCCCAAATGAAAATACAAGCTGGCTACAGGCCATAGAGGACCTTAAGAAACAGATAAGAGAAGTGGGGGAAAATTGGGAAGAGAAATGATAAAGATGCAAGAAAATATGAAATGACAGTCAACAGCCTGACTGAAGAAAATAACACCTTAATAAATAGATTAACTCAAATGGCAAAAGAGGCTCAGAAAGGCAATGAGGAGAAGAATGCTTTAAAAAGCCAAATTTGCCAGATGGAAAAAGAATCGCAAAAGCTCACTGAGGAGATTCATTCCTTCAGAGTTAGACTGGAGCAAATGGAAGCTAGTGAGTTTATGAGAAATCAAGATGCTGTTAAACAGATCCAAACAAATGAAAGAATAGAAGGCAATGTGAAATATCTCATGGGAAAAACCACTGACCTGGAAAATAGATCCAGGAGAGACAATTTAAAAATTATTGGACTACCTGAAAGCCATGATCAAAGAAAGAACCTAGAAATCACCCTTCAAGAAATTCTCAAGGAAAACTGCCCTGATGTTTTAGACCCAGAGGGCAAAATAGAGGTTGAAAGAATCCACAGATCACCTCCTGAAAAAGATCCCAAAAAGAAAACTCCCAGGAATATTATAGCCAGGTTCCAGAATCCCCAGATCAAGGAGAAAATACTACAAGCAGCCAGGAAAAAACAATTTCAATATTGTGGAAACACAATCAGAATAGCACAGGACCTGGCAGCTTCTACACTGAGGGATGGAATATGATATTCCAGAGGGCAAAAGAGCTGGGATTGTAGCCAAGGGTCACCTACCCAGCAAAACTGAGTATCTTGTTTCAGGGGAAAATATGGTCATTCAGTGGAATAGAGGATTTTCAAGCATTCTTGAAGAAAAAACCAGAGTTGAATAGAAAATTTGACATTCAGACACAAGAAGCAAGAGATGCTTGAGAAGTTAATCAAGGAAAAGAAATTAAAAGGAACTTATCAAAGTTGAACTATTTACATTCCTACATGGAAAAACAATAACTGTGTCTGATGAAACCTTTCTCATTATGAAAATAATTGAAGAAGGGTATATGGGCATATGTTTACAGGTATACATGGATAGAGGGCACAGGTTGAATTTGTTGGGAAGGGATGATTCTTAAGGGGTGAAGTTAAGAGGTGAGAGAGGAAAGTGGCAAGAGGAGATGTGGAGAGACAGGGTAGGGTAAACTATCTCATGTAGAAGAGGCAAAGGGAAGTAGTTGCAGGGAAGGGGAAGAACAGGAAGGCAAAAAGGCAAAACCATATTCTCCTTGAAGTTGGCTCAAGGAGAGAATCACATACATACTAAATGGAATATCTCACCCTGCAGTTGAGTAGGGGAAGGGGGGATGATAAAGGGGAGGGCATTCTGGGGGGAGGTGAGGTTAGAAGTACCCACTATCAAAGAGGGATAGGATCAAAGTAGGGAATGGACCAGGTGGGAGGTGAGATGGGTAGGAGGGAAATATAAGCAGTCTTTTACAATATATCTACTATGGTAATGTTTTGCATAGCTATACGTGTACAACACATACTGAATTGCTTATCTTCTCAGAGGGAGTGGGTGACAAGGGAGGAAGGGAATAGATCTGAAAATCAAAATTTTAAAATTAAATGTTTCATAAGATGTCCAGGCAATTGGGGCTCAGAGATCCACCTTGCCCTAATGGCAAAGTCAAAGGGGGTATGGGAGAAGATATGGGAGAGAGCAGATGGGATGAGGGGATATCTTGTGGGACTGATATTCTGGGGTGGTGGGTAGGGAAAAAATGGGGGATAAAAATTGTAACTCAAAATTTGGTGGAAATGAATGCTGTAAACCAGAAGTTAATAAAGCATTTGTTTAATTAAAAAAAAAGATTAATTAAAGAAAGGAGAAACTGGAAGCCCCAGTTTGAAGGTTACTAAGATAGTCCAGGTAAGAAGTGATGATAGTCTTAACCAAGTTAGTGGCCATATATGGAGAAAGGAGGTTAAATGAGAGATATATTAGCAACGTAAAATCATTCAGTCTTGGCAACTGATATGTAAGAGAAATAAAAGAATTAAGAATTAGCATGGGTGCCAAGAAAAGTGACCGCTCAGGTAAAGGCAGCTTCCCTTTATCTGAAGTTGGTATTATTATCCTGAAATGGGTTCCTAAGTACAAGATCTCAGTCTGTTACAAGTCAATGCATGCTTATTTCTAGGTTCTCTTGGCCTAGAGGGGCCCCTAATTCTACCCTCAGTTTTCCCTACCCAGAACCACCTGCAGTAACATTTAGATTATGGGGGCATTTGCCATGCCTATGGCTCTGTATAAACAATGACAGAAAGCTATAGTTACTGCATCTGAGAGAAAATCTACCTCAGCCAGTTTGGTGGGGGAGGAAGAGGGGATGGGGAAGGGACAAAAGGGTAGAAGGAGAAAGAGGTAATATTGTGAACTTTTTTTTAAATTGAAATTGGAAAACTGAGAGTCCCTCACCAGAAAATCAGACTGAATTGTATCATTGCCCAAAGGAATCAGGGGAGAATGAATTGAAATGAATACATAAAAATCACATTCCCTCCAAATGAGTAGTTTTTAATGTAATTTGTGCCAACCACTCGTGCTCAAAGGACCTGCTTTCAAGGTGTAATGTACATTAGACTTCCGCCAAGGTACAGTCGGGGGCTTGTTTTTCCGAAGCCTAGTAACCTTAATGAGCTTTAGCATTTCCAACTTCCTTAAATTTTGGTCCTGCTGACTTCTCTCCCTCTGCACAAGGCCTGAATGAGACTGTTAAGTAATCAGTTTGAAGAACTCTCCTGGAGATCAATTTTACTAATGCATACACAGCATACTAGAGGCAATTCAACTGGAGTGAGAGGGTTTAGGGGTTTGGAGGTTGGCTTTCTTTTTTTCTTCTTCTCATTCTGTGTAGATTTTTTGGTGTGCTTTTTTTTTAAACCAAGCACACCAGAACAAGCCTTAAAGATAGGGTTGGTATTGTGGGAAGGGCTGGCATCCCCATGGATTAACATTTCCTGACTTTGCTCTTCACAGAAAGGTTACAACTATTTATGTTATGTGCAAGCAATGCATAATAATTAGACACTCTGGCAGCTTAAATGATGACACTTGTTAGGATTGAAATGCAGATATTTTAATCCCTGAAATTCTAATGACAACAGTTGCCACCCAAAGTAGACCATGAGATGTTTAATTTTTGATCTCTCCCTCTCTTTCTCTCTCTCTCTCTCAGCTCATACCACATCCTAGTGATTTCAGTTGTTTTTGCTAGGATTGTTCCAATTCCAATTCTAGGTGTAAAAATATACATTCCAAACAGTCCTGAGATTTAGTCACTCTTTTCTGAGCACAGGACATTTGAATGAAAGGCATTGCTATTGTTCAGCATTGCATTCAAAGTGAGTAGAATTAGTCAACCTCCCCACAATCCTGCTATACCCATTTTACAGAGGAGAAAGTGGAAACAAACAAAGGTTAAGTGACTTAACCAGGTTGAGGTTGGATTTGAACTCAGATCTTCCTGACTACAGGCCCAGTGCTCTATCCACTGTGCAATCTACCTGTCTAAAGAAAAAAATAGTCTAGTAAAACATCCTAGCACAGACAACTGGCAACACTTTCGTACCCCATAATCTACTCTGAGTGGTAATTGTCATTAGGAAGTAAGAGAATGAGGGCACAAAGAAAAAAGGCAGAATTTTTATCTTCAAGAAGCAAATGGACTCAGAGAACGTGAAGCTATGATTCCAAAATTCTGATGATGAATCACACAGACCCTTGCCTCCTGCACAGAGAATTGGGGAGGTGGGGGGGGGGGGCAGGGAAGGAAGGCAGGTATCACTACAGATGTGGAATGTTGCATACACTGTTGGACATGGTCAATATAGGATCATATATTTAGAGCTGGAAGAAAACTACGAGACCAGCTAGTCTAATACCATCATCTTATAGATCAATCAATCAAAAAACATTTATGAAGAGTCTTTAACATACCAGGCATGGTGCTAAGTGCTGGGGATATAAAAAGATGCAAAAGATAGACCCTGTCCTCAAGGAGTTCATAATATAATGGGGAAACAACATGAAACAAATGTATACAAACAAGATATATGTGTGATAAATAGGAGATAATTAAGAGATGAAAGGCACCAGAGTTAAGAGGTTGGGTAAAGGCTTCCTGTGAACTATGGCATTATAGTTGGGACCTAAAGGGAGCCAGAAAAGTCAGCATGTAGAGTTGAGGAGGAAGGGCATTCTAGGCATAAAGAACAGACAGAGAAAATGCCCAGAGCTGAGGAAAGAGAGCTTCTTATTCATGCAACAGTCAGGAAGAGACCAGTGTCACCAGATTAAAGAGTACATGGTATAGAGAAAGATGTAAGAATACCAGAAAGGTTGCATGGGCTTAGGCTATGAAGACTTTCAATGTTAAACGGAGGGTATTGTATTTGATCCTGGAGACAACAGGGAGTCACTGGAATTTAATGGAAGGGAGGTAGAGAAGTGACATGGTTGAAACTGTGTTTTTGGAAAGTCATGTTAGCAGCTGAATGGAGGATGATTGGGGTGGGGAGAGACTTGAGGCAGGCAGATCCAGCAGTAGTCTATTACAATAGTACAACACAGTGTGAGAACCTACACCAGAGTGGTGGCAATGTAAGAAAAGAGAAGGAGGCATGTTTGAGAGATGTTACAAAAGGGACAACAACAGGCCTTGACAGCAGCTTGGATATGGGGGTTTAGAGATGGTGGGGAGTCCAGGAAGACTCCTAGGTTGTGAGCCTGAAGGACCGAGAGGATGGTGTTGTCCTCTACAGTAATAGGGAAAGGGAGGGGGAGTGGATGGTTTGAGAGGAAAGACAATGAGTTCTATGTTGGACATATTGAGTTTAAGATGTCTACTGGACAACCAGTTCAAAATGCCTGAAAGGCAGCTGGAGATGCAAGATTAGAGGTCAACAGAGAGCTGGGGGCAGGATAGGTAGATTTGAAAATAGTCAGCACAGGGATAGTAATTAAATCCATAGGAGATGATGCTATCACTAAGTGAAATAATACAGAGGGAAAGTAGAAAAGGAGCCAGGACATAATCCTGAGGGACACCTATGGTTATGGGTATGATCTAGATGAGGATCCAGCAAAGGAGACTGAGGAGTCAGATTAGTAGAAGGAGAACAAGGAAAAGAGAGTGTTCTGAAAACTTAGACAGAAGAGTATAAAAGCACGAAAAGGCTGCAGAAAGGTAAAGGAGAGTGAAAATAGAGAAAAGGCCATAGGATTTGGCAACTAAGAGGACATCAATAGTCTGGGAGAGAACAGTTTTGGTGGAAGATAAGGTCAGAAGCCTGATTACAAAGGGATAAGAGATTGAGAGGAGAAGTGGAGCCACCTTTTATAGATGGTCTTTTTGAGGAGTTTTGCTACAAAGGGCAGAAGGGATATAGGGATCAAATGAGGATTAATTTTCAGGAGAGGAGAAACATGGCATGTTTGTAGGCAGTACAAAATGAGCCAGTGACAGGGAGAGACTGAAATTAAGTGATAGGCTGAGGATGACAGAGGGGCCAATCTGTTGGTGGAGGTGGAATGCAACGGGATCCCTTGAACAGGTAGAGGAGGTATCGTCATCATGTGAAGCAGGGCTGAAGGAGGAGGGAGTGGCAAAAGGCATCTGAACGATTTGAGATAAGGAAGAGGGGAGAAGGGGGAGCTCATTCTGAATGACCATAATTTTTTCAGTAAAATATGAAGCAAGGTTCTTAACTAAGAGGGTTGGGGGAGAGGGAGATATGGGAGGTTTGAAGAGTGATTAAAAGTTTAGGAAGATTAGGGGGTGGCTAGGTGTCGTGGTGAGTAAAGCGTTGGCCCTGGAGTCAGAAGGACCTGAGCTCGGATCCGGCCTCAGACACTTAATGCACAAACAAAAACTTAGCCTTGTGACCTTGGGCAAGTTACTTAACCCCAATTGCCCTCCAAAAAGCAAAAAAAAAAAAAAAAAGTTCAGGAAGATTGAATAATGAGATTGTGGAGAATAGGATAGTGAGTTTATAAGGCAGGTATAGAAGTATTACCTGGCAGTGAGGGCCCAGTTGAAGTTAACATAAATTTTTAGTGGACACAGAATGATTGTGCATTATTCCCCATCTTTCTTTAATGGTAAGTATGTTCAAACAAAAATGATAAATGGTGGGATTATCCAAGGCTAAGGTTTTGCAGGGCATAATCAATAAAATGATAAGGGGTCTAGGGGTTCAAGAGAGGGGGACAGTGTAGAGTTAAATTGGACCACCAAGGGGTCAAGATGGCGAGAAGAGGAGAGAGAGTGGTTAAGTCAAATGGAATTTAGGTTATAGTATAGACAAAGAAAATGGTATCATAAGAGAAGGCATGGGGAAAGATGAAAAGCCATTATAGTCAAGTAAGGGGATTTCAGAATTCTTGAATGTGGAGGTGGTACATTTGTGGGTAATGGTAAGATCAAGGTTATGACTATTTTTGTGTGAAACTGAGGTGGGGTGGAGGAGTATCTCATGGAAAGTGAGTAGGTCGAGGAACTGAATGGTTAGAGTGTTTGAAAGAAAATAAAATTACTTCTAAATTTTCCTTATCTACTAGTAAACTTATAAAAAAAGTAAATGAAGTTATACTGCCATGACTTATTCTTGATGAAACCATACTAGATCTCTAAAACCATGTCTAAACTTTTATTAACATTCTATAATTTGCCAGAAATTGAAATCAAGCTCATTTGCCTATTGTTTTCAGGGTCTCCTTCATCTTTTGAAAACTGAGACATTTGCCTTTCTCTAAGCCTCTGCTACCTCTTATATGATCTGTTATCTTCCAAATATCATTGACAGTTTATAGAATAAAATTTGCAAGTTCTTTCAGTGTTCTTCAGTATAATCATCCAGTGACATAAACTAATCAAAGGACATAGGCTCCCTATAAGGCATTTTTATTCATTCCTTTATGACTCAAAGATAATTCTTGGCAGAGAAAACAAAAACAAAATAAGAGTTAAGCCAGTATAGTCTCTCTTCATAATCAGTTTCCATCATTCAATCTATGACAATCAATAACTCTCTCCCTTCCTTGATCCTCCTATTTACCGTAACTTATTTTTTTTTAAAGAGGATAGGAAATAAAATCTTTTTGTCCCTTGGCTTTTTTTGTCAGTTTCATTTTGCTCTGAGATTATTGTTCATAACGCTAATTTTTGTAGGAGCTCTCCATGTTTTTGTATCCATCTATTATTTTTCCTTGCATACATGCATACATGCATGCAACACACATATGGATATATATCTATATATGTGTGCGACTGTCTTTTATCAGTGAGCTCCCTATGTAGCCACACTGGTCTCTTTACCATTCCCAATTTTCCTCTTTATTAGACCTGCTTCTTTTTTGTTGTCAGAATTGCATATTTGAAAGCTTCTCATCCTTCCTAGGGTATTTCACAAGTAATATTTTAGTACACGGGATTCTACTGATCCTTTCTCTGAACACTTTGAAATAAATATATTTTTAGTATGGGGCAATAGTTCTTTTTTTTTTACTTTATTATCTTTTTTTTCCAAATGCTTTATTGACTTCTGGTTAACATCATTCATTTCTGCCAGATTTTGAGTTACAAATTTACTCCCCATTTTCCCCCTACCCAACACCCCAAAATAGCAGTCCCATAGGATATCCCCTCCTCCAATCTGCTCTCTCTCATATTTCCCCCATATCTACTTCCACTTTTCCAGTAGGGCATGGTGGATCTCTATGCCACAGTACCTGTATATATTATTTCTCAATTATGTGGAAAATAGTATTAATAATATATATATACATATACATGTATATATATATACATATACATGTATATATATACATATACATGTATATATATGTGTGTATATGTGTGTGTGTTTGTGTGTGTATATATATATATATATATATATATATATATATTATATATACATACACACATATATGTATATATAAACATTTGGTTTTAAAACTTTAAATTCCAGATTCATTCCCTTCCCCTCTTGTCACCCACCCTTACTGGGAAGATAAGCAATTCAATATAGGTTGTACATGTGTAGCTAATGCAAAACATTACCATAGTAGATATATTGTAAAAGACTGATTATATTTCCCTCCCTCCTATCCCACCTCCCACTTGTTCTATTCTCTACTTTGGTCCTGTCCCTTTTCAAAAGTGTGTGCTTCCTACTTCCCTCCCACCCAGCCTGCCCTCCCTTCCATCATCCCCCCCTCTCATCCCCTTCCCCCCTACTCTCCTGTAGGGTGAGATACCCTATTTAGTGTGTATGTCATTCCCTCCCTAAGACAAATTCAAAGAGAATAAGGTTGACCCATTCCCTTTTGGCTTCCTGTTCTTTCCCTCCATTGTAACCATTTTCCCTTGCCTCTCTTATATGAGATAGTTTACCCCCATTTTATCTCTCCCCATCTCCTCTCATTATATTCCTCTCTCACCTCTTAATTTCACCTTTTAAGTATCATCCCTTCCTATTAAATTGGTCCTGTGCCCTCTATCTATGTATACCTGTCAACATATATACACATATTCACATATGTATTTATATGCCCATATACCCTCCAATATAGACTATATATATATATATATATGTATATATATATATACATACATATGTACACACACACACATATATATATATATATATATATATATATATATACTCACATATTCTATTCCCTTCAACTATTTTCATACTGAGAAAAGTTTCATCAGTTATAATTGTTGTTTTTCTATGTAGGAATGTAAATAGTTCAACTTTGATAAATTCCTTATGATTTATTTTCCCTGTTTACCTTCTCATGCTTCTCTTGCTTCTTGTATCTGAATGTCAAATTTTCTATTCAACTCTGGTTTTTTCTTCAAGAATACTTGAAAGTCCTCTATTCCATTAAATGACCATACTTTACCCTGAAACATGACATTCAGTTTTGCTGGGTAGGTGACCCTTGGCTTCAATCCCAGATCCTTTGACCTCCAGAATATCATATTCCAGGCCCTTTGATCCCTCAGTGTAGAAGCTGCTAGATCCTGTGTTATCCTGATTGTGTTCCCACAATATTCAAATTGTTTCTTCCTGGCTGCTTGTAGTATTTTCTCCTTGATCTGAGAATTTCAGAACCTGGCTATAATATTCCTAGGAGTTTTCCTTTTTGGGAGCTTTTTCAGGAGGTGATCAGTAGATTCTTTCAACCTCTATTTTGCCCTCTGTTTCTAAAACATCAGAGCAGTTTTCCTTGAGAATTTCTTGAAGAATGATTTCTAGGTTCTTTCTTTGATCATGGCTTTCAGGTAGTCCAATAATTTTTAAATTATCTCTCCTGGATCTATTTTCCAGGTCAGTGGTTTTTCCCATGAGATATTTCACATTACCTTCTATTCTTTCATTTGTTTGGATCTGCACTAGCTTCCATTTGCTCCAATCTAATTCTGAAGGAATGATTCTCCTCTGTGAGCTTTTGAGATTCTTTTTCCATCTGGCAAATTCAGCTTTTAAAGGCATTCTTCTCCTCATTGCCTTTTTGAGCATCTTTTGCCATTTGAGTTAGTCTGTTTTTAAGGTGTTATTTTCCTCAGTCAGGCTGTTGACTCTCCTTTCATAATTTTTTTGCATTGTTCTCATTTCCACTTCTCTATCTGCTTCTTAAGTTCTTCTATGGCCTGTAACTAGCTCATATTTTCTTTTGAAGCTTTTGGTGCAGAAGTTCTGACTTCACCGTCTTCCTCGTGTTCCATGCTTTGATCTTTTTTGTTCCCAAAATAGGAGTCTAATGTTGGGTTCTTCTGTTGGTTTTGTTTCCTTTTCCTGGACATGTTGCCATTCAATTACTTGACTTTGGGGCTCTTTGCCACAGTAGGACTCTGCCACCAGACAGGGGAGCTTCCATCCCAAATGCTGGGGTTTTCTCAGCTGCCTGAGGTATTAGTTGGGTTCCCTCTCTGAAGCCTCCCATGCTCTGGCAAGCTGGTCACACACCCCAAGACCTCCACCCTAGACCGAAATCCAGATCCAAGAAGATTAAAGCAAGAGCGATTACCCCCCAGACTGGTCGCCCAGTGCCCCTACAGTCTGCAGGCCAGGAGCTGAAGCTGCAGTGGCTCCTCAGCACCTTCTCACCCTGGGGGAAAGAGGCCAGTGTACTCACCACTGCTGGGTCCCAAAGTCCATATTGCATTGACCTCTCAGTTTGTCCTTAGCATTCTGAAAATGTCCACAGGTGCTGGTGTTCTGGTCAGGCCCACCCTGGGGCTAAAACCTCTGGCTCACACCAGGGCGATAGTTCTTAACTATCTTAGTTTTTTGTTAGTTAAAACTAACTTAGTTTTTTGTGTCATGGATTCCTTCAACAGTCAGATGAAGCATTTTGATCCATCCTCAGAATAATGTTTTTAAATGCATAAAATAAATACATAGGATTACAAATAAAAAGGTTAGTGAAAATAAATATGTGATTTTTCCCATTGAAGTTCACAGATCCCCTGAAATCTATCACAGGTCTCTTAGAAGTCTGTGGTCCCTAGGTTAAGAACCTCCAAGTAAGGGTAAATATCAAATTCTGACTAGTTTTTCCAATCCTTTATCACAGATTCTAGGATGGAGTAAACTTTATAGGGTTTCAATCATTTCAACTCAGCAACCAGGTTCTTCTTTTTGAAAAAACAATTTCCCTTGTAGATTCTTTCACCTTTTAAAGAACAAAATTCTCATTAAGGAAAGTTTAAAAATATGTAGTAATTGTTCTCCTTTGAGCAAAAAAAAGGGAGGGAAGAAGGAAGGACAAATAAAAGGGAGGGAGGGAGAATGGGAGAAAGAAGAAAATAAGTATTTGTTAAGCCCCACTATGTGTGAGGCAGCATGGTGGGTGCCTTACAAATATTATCTTATTTGATCCTCACAACAACCCTAGGAAGTGGATGCTATTTCTATTCCCCTTTTACAGATGAGAAAACTGAGGTAGGCAGAGGTTAAGTGATATGCCCAGGGCCACACAGCTAGTAAGCATATGAGGGTAGATTTGAACTTGGGTCTTTCTGACTCCTGGCACAACTCTGTAACCACCACGGCACCTAGCTGCTCCAATCAGAAGCTCAGATAATTGAACTCTCCATTCATTGCTGTATCATACCTCCATGACAGGCTTGCAGTTTCCTGAACTCTTCATCTAGTTCTATATCACATCATGTAGGTCAAGAGTATCCTCAAATAGCCTCTTTGAGCTTTATACAGATGCTTTCCATTACACTTTCCCTTCTCCGATTTCTGTATTTCCATGCATGAATATATCTTTTGTATTTATAATACTCCTCCACCCCCACATGCACATGCTGTTCCTTGTTCCATAGTCAATTGAGTGCTGGATTTGGAGTTAGAAAGATGTGTGTTCAATTTCAACCTCTGACACTTACTAGCTATGTGACCCTGCACATCATTTCACTCATCTCTGAGAGGGGATGACAGGATTGGTTCCTTCCAGCTTTAAATCTCTGGTGTTATCATCACTTTCAATACTCTGTGCCTTTCAAGGGCTCTATTTCAGTTATGCATGACTTCCAGCAAATACATTTTCTACTAGACTTTGTTAGATTCACTACATCTCTGGTCAAGAGTTCATCATATATCTATTTTCAGCCATGGTTCAGAAATCCAAATCCTATTCTCAAGTACCATCTCCTTAAACTGTTATTCACTTTATAAGTCTTTTTCCTTCTATAGCCCTTACCTTTGCACAATGTTGATCGATTGGTTGATTTCTGAAAATATCATCTGTACCCCCTATCATCTTCAATTTTGCCCACAAAATCATAACCTCATAATCTTATAATTTCATCATTTTAGATACATAGGGTTTGAGGTGCCAAGAGCACATACATGTCAAAATGTCCAGCAATTCATTGGAGATTTAAAAAACTGGAGCTGATGAGAAAGGTAAGAGTTAGAGATATCCTTTTGGGAATCATCTGCATAAAAATGATAGTTGTAGCTCTGGGAAGTAGGTGAACTCACAAAAGAATAGTTGGATATAAATAACATTTTGAATCGACTATATGTTGATAATAGAGAGTTGACTGTAGAGGATGGGGGAAAAATAGTATGAAGGGGCTTGGTTCCCATTTCTCTGACCTCTGTTGCTTAAAGAGGTCATGTGTGTGATGAGGTGTTAAAGGCATTCTGAGAGACAGTTCAGAGATATACTTTATACATTACTTATGAGATTCCACTGAAATGTAAATTGGGGTGAGTTTATTGGTTCCCTTGGTCTTAAATGGAATCATAAAGTATTTATTGGGTCCAGTGAAGCCTTTTCAGCACTTGAATTCCACTAGAAATATGTGGCATGCTAAGGTTACATTAATAAAAAATAAATAAATGCATGTCCAGGAAACTCCTGCTTCTGCACTATAAAACTGCCCATTCTGTACATATTAATGTTTAATGTATTTGTAAAAAGCAGTCCTGCTTTGCAAAGCACTGAAACAAAAATGTCCTGCAGCCCATCAGTACTTAACATCCCAGCATGGTCCCTAAGTGATTTCTTAGAGGATGGGCTATGCATGTTGGAAAGAAAAGTAGAATCTAGGAGTGCCATATTTACAAATAGAAAAAAAATCTTGTCCTAGATGGTAGTTAAAATTAAGTATTAACCTACCTTACATTTGATTAGTTGACTGTAGTTTGGGAGAAATAGTTAGATGCAATGATGTCTTCAGAATAAATTACATAATGACCTGGAAACCTATTTTAAGGAAAGAATTGAAAAGATAACAGAATCTAATGAATTAACTGTGGATTCTTGTAAGAAATTTGGTAAAAATAAAATTCAATAAGGATTTCTTAAGCATTTACTAAGTGCAAAGCACTGTGCTAGGCACTGGGGACAGAAAAATGAAAACTGGCATAAGCTCTACCCTTAAGAACTTAGTAGAGGGGAAATGATTCATACCCAAAGGCCTTCCACAGAAAATACAGAAGATGTCAGAACACCTGAGCACTCCAGAAAGCAGAGTGTGCCGCCATCCAGAAACAGGTCTGAACCAGACTTGCTTAAATATTATTGTGACACTCTGCCACTATATTTCATAGAGGCACAAATCAAAAACTGCCAAGTGCCCAAGTATAACAGAACATCTAGTGTACTAGGGACAATGGAGGGATGATTACACAATGTTCTCCAAAAATGTGTGTAGGGAAAATTCAGCTGAGAACATTGGGCAAGGCTTTGTGGAAGAGGTGAAATCCATACTGTGCCTTCAAGCAAGACCAGTGCACTCAGCAGAGATAAGGTAGGAGTATGTTCCTGGCAGGGGCCTCAGCTTTTCCTGTGAAATGAGAAGATCTGACCAGGTGATATTCAAGGAGTCTTCCAGATCTGAGTCCTATGATACCGTATATGCAAGCTTGTGGATATGTACAGAGGCAGGAGAAAAAGATTCAGGCACAGCCCAAATTTAGCTGTAGAGTACATAAAGGAAAATACTGGAAAATGAGCCTGGAAAAGTAGATGAGAGCCACACTGTGGAGAGCCCCAAATGCCAGCCTATTGTACCTATATTTTATCCCAGAGGAAACAGGGAGTCCCTGACTATCTCAGAGGAAGAGAATGATATGGTCAAATGTGGTTTTTCATCTCATTGAAAAACAATCGACTTAATCTGTTATAAAGATTCTTAACCTAAGGTCCATGAAATAACTGTATTTCAATAGAAATAGTTTTATTTGTAATCCTATGCATTTTACTTTATACATTTAAGAACATTTTTCTGAGAAGGGGTTCATAGGTTTGTTCAAGGGATCCATGCCACAAAATTTGCCAGAATGCCCAAAGATCCACCATAAAAAGAAACTTAACTCTTACTCTATAAGCATTTTAGGAGAGGGTTCAATAGAATCAGAGTCTTAGAAGTAGAAGGGCCATAAAGCTTAATATATCCATTTTATAGTTGAAGAAGTTGATTCCATAAGGCAGAAGGGACTTTCCTAAGACCACACACCCAAGTAACTTAGCCTGCCCTGGAGTCCAGATTTCCAGACTCACAATCCAATGGTATTGCCACCAAATCATGCTGCTTCCTTACTCAAACTGGATCATTCACTATCCTACATAGGATCCTACATCTTCTTCTTTTTTCTTGCTTCTTTTAGTACAGGAACTTACCTGTTTTCCCTAGGATTATATTCAATCACAGGTATGGCTCATGGCTGGGATAAAGAAATGTCCTGCTCTTCACTGACCACCTTAGTATAACTCCAGCCTCTGCCCTACAATCCCATGGTCATCTTTCATTTCAACACAGCATTCGGGCCTAAAGGATGAAACACAAAAGGACCCACAATAGGGGTTTACTTTATACAGAGCAGAATTGTGAAAGGAGCACCAGATTTTAAAACAGAAGGCCTGGGTTTGAATCCCAAACCCTGATATTGACTTACTGTAACACATGGAATAAGTCACTTCCCCAATATGGGCCTTGTTAACCTCCCCTGTAAAGTGAGAAAATCAGACTAGCTCAGTGGTTCCCAACCTTCCAGTGCATGAGGACCCTTTCTAATGCCAAAAAATCTCCCAAACTTTCCAGAAATAGGAGGTGTACTATTCAAATTCATTGATTATTATAATACATAGTGACAAAAACTAGCAGCAATTCACTAATGTTTTAAGCCATTTTATCAATCAAATCATCCCTATACATTTTTAAATAATAATATGTCCAAATCATTTGTTCCATCAGAAGGAGAAAATATACAAGAAAGTATGGTATTTTTATTTATAATATTGAATCAAGCTGTATATTTTGTTGGAGCTAAAGATTTAAATCGACAATATTTGATATGCCTATGGATTCATGAGGCAATTACAGCAACTCTCCCTCCCACTGCTTTCCCCTGGAATCTGCAACTTATAGGCTGGTAAATACTAAACTACATGATCCCTAAAGTCTCTTTCAGCTCTAAATCTTATGCTATGATAAACATTAAAGATAGGAATACTTTATAGAAATTCAATCCTAGAAAATCTAAGTAGCCCCACAGCCCTGGATAGCAACGGAACTGGAGCTTGAATCTTTGAAAAGGGAAAAGAAAAAGAATAAAAAGATCCAATTTCTATCTGAAGCTCAGTAGGCACCATGCAGCGGCAAAAGATAGAAAAGATGACCGGAGAGGCCTTTCTTATTTCAGGGATTCAGAGAAGCAGCAGTCATTGGCCCAGACTGCAGGACTCACTGCTGATGTTCTTTTAGAGTCCTGGACAAAGCTATTTGAGAGAACAGGCTCTTGGAGATGTTCATATAAGAAATAACTGGGAGCTGTTCTTGCTATTGGAAGACAGTATGGTGTAGTGGGAGGGGGAGGGAGTGGGAGGCTGGTACCGGGAGCTGGGGACTCTATGGGGATAAAAGGATAAAAGAGACAGATGTACCTCTTTGCAAATTTCTTCCCATTCCTGTCTTGGGGGCTGGGGAAGGGACAAAGCTTCTGCAGTTCTGATTGGAGAGCAGTGGCATATATTTATCGGGACTGAAGTATGCTAAATAGGGGCTTTGAGAAGTTGGGTGGAACAATGGACAGAGGGCTGAACCTGGAGTCCGGAAGACACGAGTTCAAATCCTACATCAGATACTTTATTGGCTTTGTGACCCTAGGCAAATCTCTTAACCTCCCTCAGTGTAATTCCTCAGCTGCAAAATGAGGATACTCATAACACCTACCTTCCAGAGTTGTTATAAGGATATAATGTTATAAAGATAAAATGAGATAAATTTTAAATGTTTTGCAAACTTTAAAATGCTATATAAGTACTTGCTATTAGTGATTATTCAGAAAATATCTACTATAAGGGCAGCTAGGTGGTTCAGTGAACAGAGCATCAGCCCTGAAGTCAGGAGGATCTGAGTTCAAATCTGGCCTCAGACATTTAATATTCACTAGCTGTGAGACCTTGTGCAAGTCAACCCCAATTGCCCTGCCCTCCCCCTCCAAAAAAAGCAAAAAAAAAAAAAAAAAGAAAGAAAGAAAATATCTACTATAATAAAACACATGATTTATCAGGGCAAATACACTTACCCATTATCATTCAGTAGTATATTACTATGTGGCCATTAGATTGGCAGAGAACAGAGTATATGGCCCATCCAAATAGAATACCGGTTACCTGTTTAAGGGAAAGGAGGAAAAGGAAAAGTCTTAAGGGTGGGTTGCTACCACAGAAGAAGACCTGGGCTGGGCATCTTAGTAGGTGGCATGAATAACCACAAGGCACCATTCAGCAATGGATCCCCAGGGCAGGCAGTGATACTAGAAACAGGGAAAACACCCAAAGGAGATTTGAACTCAGGCCTCTTGACTCAAAATTCTTGATATGTTTTCCATTTTAACTGTACAATGCTGCCTGCCACGTTGCCAAGAGCATTTATTGGGCCTCCATTGTTCAAGATTAAAAAAGAAATGACACAGTCTTTGCCTTTGGGTAGACTCCAGAATTGTCTGAGGATCCATGGTTGGGACCCCAAAGGGCACCCAGGAATTAACCTGTGATCTAGCATCAGGTAAAAGGGAACATACCACCAGACCCAAACAAGTGCTGCCTTCTGTGCTATGATCTACTTCTGACCTCATTCCTTTAGAGTGTGAGACCTACATTCTTCCCCAATGACTCAGGCCTCACCCTTGATCTTGGCCTGGCAGCACTCTTCTGACCTCTTGTATTCCTCTCTGGCCTTGATTCTTTTTTTCTTTAATTGCCTCAGATCCTGAGTCCTAATTGCTCCTTCATCCCTAAACTTTTCCTAATTGTCCCCCTGTTTACCTTTTAGTTTTTGTGTGCTGGGACTTGAGTTGGGTCCCAACTCTGATTAATCCCACTTTAGTTCTCAACAGGAAGCACCCAAACCCTCCCCCCATCATCAGCTTCAGCACCAAAAGTGTCCCTGCCAGGCTTCAGTGACTGTACTTATCTCCTATGGATGTGGCAAGAAGCCTCCAAGTCATTAGGCACAAGGTTGGGATAGAAGAGAAGAGGGAAGGGATACTTAATGTTCCATTCTAAAAACTCACACTTCACTATCAGACTAATGAAGCCAGACCTGCCATTCACTCAGGCTACCTTGCTCCATCTCTCTCTCCCTGCTAAATGGGTGAAGGATGCATCGCTTTTCCTGCCTTGATAAACACAGCACAAATATATAGTTAGGGGGAGAAAAAACCAGTGGCACCAAAAGATTGTCCAAAAAAGGTAAGAAAACCCACATGGACATCACAGCAGTGACCTTCTAGGGTCGGTCTCAATGTACTCCCTCCATAAGCATACCTTATTCAAGAGGCAAACATTTCCTCTGTATTAATCTCTACATGAAAACTGTATTCTACAAAAATGGGACAGAATATAAAGTGTCAAATAGGACACAGATCCAGGGACTGAGCATGGCATTGTTATTCTAATCCTCTATCTGAAATTCATTTCAGAACAAAAACAACTCCTCATCTAAAGGAAAAGACTGCTACTTTCATTCCATGTCCAGTTTCAAGAAAAACAGGCAAATAAAAGCCCCCACAGAAAATAGAATCACAGTTTCACCTAAATGCATATTTAATTCCTTATATATTTTTTATATTTTGTTTGGTACAGGACTGTTTACCTCATTAATGGTGAAGTGGAAGAGTTGTCACTGTTTCAGGGTTGGGTTTTTTGGTTTTGTTTTTTTTTCCTTAATCAGTCTTGAAGTGCCCCCTAGTGACTTTTTGTATATTATATATTTCTAAAAACAAAAAATTCAAAAGCTGGGAAACATGTAATATGACTTTCACAGAACTGAAGAGAATATTGGAGTAGAATTGGGGGCTCATATTGGAAAAAAATGTTCCTTTGTCTCCAAAAATTTCAGTAGGATCCAATTAAAACCAAATTTGAGGTCTTTTATAGACTGTGTTCTCGCGGTCAATGTCTCATAGACACATACATTAAAAAAGATTTTGCCTCTAGCACACACGATGAGGAAAAGCATGAAAGCAGAATGCCTAATTGGCAGGCCCGTAAGTGCTTGTTTATAGCCACCAATGCCATAGAAAAGAAAAACCTTCCAGAATGAAACCCAAGACTGGCTTTTCATATTATCCCCAATTTTTCAGTGTTTGCTTGTGAAGGAGACTGAACCAGACAGGAGCCCCATTAGTACCTTCACTGGGTCCCAGAATCAGCATCTCAGAGAGGACAGATCAAGATCAATTCAGCTCAACAAACATTCGCTGAGTACAAACTGTGTGCAAGTGAGGCTCAGGCTATAGCCTCTGCCCGACAGGAGGTTGAAGAGCCTTTCCCAAACCCTCTTAATTCCAGGGCCTCCCCTCTGTTAATTATTTCCTCTTTATCCTGTATTTAGTTTATCTGTTCATGTTGGGTTTGTCTTCCTGTCTCAAGGGCAGGGGCTGTCTTTTGCCATTCCCAGGTACCACAGTAATTGTTTAATAAATACTTATTCACTAACTAGACACAGCATACACATATTGTCATGAGTATTTCCTCCTCAACATATGAACTGCTGACATTAAGGAAATCTAAAATACAGAAACTAGATGTTATTCCATGCTGTTCTTAGATTCGATGCTGAGTGGCAAAAGGAAGCTAGTCTGAGAGCTAAAATGTGGTTTGAGACAAACATAGAGCACCATGCTCTGTACAAAGCAGGTACCTA
The DNA here is from genome assembly GCA_011680675.1 of Gymnobelideus leadbeateri. NCBI lineage: Eukaryota > Metazoa > Chordata > Mammalia > Diprotodontia > Petauridae > Gymnobelideus > Gymnobelideus leadbeateri. The sequence continues at coordinate 397,228 of WOXC01008568.1, forward strand.
ATAAATGTGCATTGCTGTTGAATGACATGCAAGCAAATGTTCCTGACTTGACTCCATGGAGCAAAGAACACACTAACCTAGCAGGACTGTACTTTTCTTACTGGGAAGGGAGGAATAGTTGTACCAAGTAACCTTCTACACAGTGTCCCTAAAGTCTGGACACATAGGACATCTCATTAACTATGTATATTTTCAAGAAATGAAATGAATAAAATTTTCAACAACATTTTATTTAATTAGCATAAATGAGATTTAATAGGAAGACAAGGAAGACATAGAAGACACATAGGAAATCTCATTAATTAATCTCATTAATATGGAAAATAGTCCCCAATGGTTGAGAAAGCTTTTTTTCCATAGGACATTGTCATGGATAAAATTTATACTAATTAAATAAAACGTTTTTGAAAATTTCATTCATTTCATTTCTTGAAAATATGCATAATTAATGAGATTTCCTGTGTGTCCGGACTTTAGGGATACCCTGTATAGTTTCTGGGGCTCACCTAAGAGACTGAGGCACTGAGTCAAGAAGAAGCCTCTACCTTGTTCTGCCTCCAGCACTCCCTTCCTGGAGGGGATCCCTCTGAATAAGAGACATTCAGTATCTTCATCTGTTAAGACAGCAAAGTCCTAGCAGCCTAGTAACACTATCTCCCAAACCTGCCTACATCCCAAGGGCCTTTAGAGGATGAATGAGAAAAGGTTGGTGGAAAATGCTCCCAGCTCTTTTAAGTAAAAGTGATGGTTCCTATGTAGTTGTTCTATTTTTTTTCTTTCATTCAAGCTACTAAGAAAAGGGAAATTGAATACACAATCTGACTGTAGGGCTAGCTTCAACTGACAGAAGAAAAAAGATGCACTGGGAAAGACAGCTGTCTGTCTTCTCCCCATCAACATCACTTCTCTGTATTTCTCTGTCCAAACACTCGGCAGAGAATTCAATATGTCTTTTTTTCTCCCTAATCTGTCCTCTCTAAATTCTTAGGAAGCAGAGTAAAGAGGAGGGACATTACAGAGGACCAGAAGGTTTAAGTACCTTGTCTTAGGTGACACAACAAAACGATGACAAAGATGAGATTAAGAATCTGGGGGGTCCAGAGCCTCTGCAGTCTGCAGCTACCCAACCACTCCAGCCTTGTCTCCCCCACTGCACTCTCTGATCCAGTCTTAGCTCCTGGATACCTTAGCTCACTCTGCACATCCTCCCCCGCCCGCCTCCCCCCCCCCCCCCATTGCATTCCACAATGCCCTCTGCCTTCATTCCTACTTATTAAAATATGGCTAAGACACACCATTTAAGGCCCAGTTCAAAATCCCACCATCTCCACAAGCCCTTTCCTGACCCACCCAGCTGAAAGCAATCTCCTTTACATTGTCATCTCCTTCAGGGTAGGAAGACACTGGTTTTTTGTTGTGGATGTTGTTACAGGCTTCATTCAGGTTTTTTAGAGTTTAGGAAGGTTGTGGGGAGAGGGATTGTCTTTTTTAAATCTCCAGGGCTTAGCATAGTGACTAGCACATAACAGGTACCTAATAAAGGCCAGCTGATAGACTGACTTATGGTTTATATGACCTATCTGGTATTTACCTAATAGTGCTTTGAATTCTAATTTTCTATTTCTCTCAGGTTTACAACTAAAGGTAAGCTTAACTCTCCTGAGGAAGAAAGGGAGGGGAGGAGGGAGGGAGACTGGGCAAATTCTATGTCTTACAATTAAATTCTTCCCAGTGCCTAGCACAGGGGTGGGGAACCTGCAGCCTCAAGGTCACATTTGCCTTCTAGGTCCTTGGTGCATGCAGCCTTTTGACTGAGTCCAAGTTTTACAGAACAAATTCTTTTAATAAGGGGATTTGTTCTGTGAAGTTTGGATTCAGTCAAAGGGCCACAGGGACCTAGAGGGTCACATGTGACCTCAAGGACACAGGTTCCTCACTCCTGGCTGAGCACTGTTAAACAAAATCAGGGTTCAATAAATACTTGTTAAATGAATGAATGAGTGAATACAGATGCATCCCAGGCTAGAACAATAGGCAATGTCTGAAAATGCACAACTTTATTACAGTTACAGTATATTCATACTGTCCCAAACAGTTATAGTAAGTCACATTTTTACAGTACTTTAAAGTAAATAATAATAATTAATAAATAATATAAAATATATTAAAATATAAAATAAATAAATAATGATAATAAGTTAACATTTATATAGCATTTACTATTATCTAATTATTTGATCCTCGCAGTAACCCTGAAAGCTGACCTGGTCCTCTATCTGCAGGACCACCTGGTTGCCTCAATATAAAGGGACCTCCTCACAACTCTTTGAGTTAGGTAATATTATTAGCTTCAATTTACAGTTGAGGAAACTGGTGTATGAAGGAATTAATGAGTGACCTGCCTGGAGTTACACAGCTAATAAGTATCTCTGCAGGAATCAAACCTGCAATTTCCAAATTCTGAGTCCTGAACTGTGTCCGTGACACCACATCTCTACCTCTCCCACAAACACAGAATGTGCTGGTAAACACATAGCTCTTTGGTGTTCTCAGGGACACAGTTGACATGTAAACCAAAAAATTCATAATAAATATGACAATTATTGTTTCATCTATGTAAGGACTCCTCTTGTGGAAATTCCTTCCACAAATGCTAATTGGCAACTCACCTATAATTTATGGCCTTGAGTGCCTTGTCCATGATCACAAAGTATGGATGAGAAAGACTTGAACCTACAACTTCCTGACATCAAAGTTGGCCCTCTAGCCATTACAGCATGTTGAATGTCACATTGATAAGCAATTAATAAAAATTATAAGTATTGAAAATTTCTAGGCAATGCTTGTACCTTATATCAATGTGATACTCAAATGTATCTGTTTTCCTATTAATATATTACTTCTACCATGGTGGCTCATCCTTTATAACTTGCCCATAACTTCCTCTAAGTTTCCCAGCAGGATCCACTCAGTTGGCTAGGGGTATTTTTCACTTTCTGTTGACATTACAAAAATACTGGCAGAGTATGTGGGCTGTCCGTAGGTTATGGACAGGTTATTGGTCTGAATCCAACACCAACTCCTCATCTTTTTCATTCATCCATGCCATCAATGACATCTTTTGTTCTGTTTCTCCATTATAACTCCTTCTTCATAATGTACTATAAATATCTTTTGAAAGAATCTGCCTGATTCCTTAGAATGCCCTGAATCAGGGTGTACTGGTAAATGTTTAACAATCAGCAGCCAGGTTCTTATACCTAGGGGCAGTTAGGTGGTACAGTGGGTAGATGGCCAGGTCTGGAATAATGAAAACCTGAGTCCAAATCTGGCCTTAGAAAATTACTAGCTGGGAAGTCACTTAACTTTTGTTTGCCTCAGTTTTCTTATCTGTAAAATAGGGAAAGCAATAAGGCCTACCTCCAGGATTGTTGGGAGATTCAGATAATTATAAAGCACTTAGAACACGGCCTGGCACAAGGTAAGCACTATAGGAATGTTAGCTATTTTTATTAGAAAGAATGCACCTACAACATACTTGTAAATTTAATTTGCATTGTTAACACTGTGTCCTTTGCATTTTAAAGTCTAGACAGTCAACAAAACAATAAATCAAGCCCTGATTTGTATTGTTTGACAATTTCTGAGGTGTAAATGCTCACACTAAAAATTTAACAATTGACTCCCCTGAACCAGTTCAAGCTGGGTCCAATACATTCCTGCTCTGAATGTATGTATATATTATTTTCATGCATATTTTATCTAGATGGGAAGATAGGCATATATATTATTTTCATGCATATTTTATCTAGATGGGAAGATAGGCATATATATTATTTTCATGCATATTTTATCTAGATGGGAAGATAGGCATATAATTCAATCACTTTTTTTGGTAAATATGAGGTCAGAAATTTTTTTATGAATTTTGTATCTTCCTTGGTTTCAGAGACCTTGAGAACTCATTCTTCAACACTCTCAGAATCAGAAGTGCATGATCTAGTTTCACTACCTTTCCTACCTTTTTGGTCTCTTCTGTGCCATTTCTACCTCCTGGAATCCATTCAGTAAACATTTATCAAGCATCTACTACATGCAAGACACTGTGCTAAGTGATGGGAATATAAAAAGAGGCAAAAGGCAATCCCTCCCCTCAAGGAGCTTACAATTTAATGGAGGAGAGAACATGAAATATACACAGAGTCTAAACATCATTGTGCCATGTGTAGACTGTTTATTTAAAAAAAAATTTGCAGATCTTATCCATCTTTTATCTGTTGCTATCCTCTTTCCAGTTTCATACTTTCTAAGTGACTGCTTAGAAAGCTCAAGCTTTTTTTATATTGCTTTTCCCTTCAAAGCTGCTCACTATTTTATAATTGTGTTAAGATTTTTCCATTATCCTTATCTATAAGATCTTACAAATAAGTGTTTATAATAAACCAGAGTCTGTCTTGCTTAGTAAGTCTCTTTTGGTCTTCTTTTCATGGTAATTGATTTATATTGGTTGAACTTTTGTTTGGAATTATCGTAATCAGTGTTGACATGCTTTCCTCTGTCTCTATCCTATTTTTCAGCATCAATAACCTGTTTAAAAAGCTCAAGATGAAGTCATTTTAATTACATCATATATTTTTCTCATTTTAATTTTCCTCTAACTTTGCTTTCACCTTTATTTTTATTCTAACAAGCCATTGGTCTAACTCTACACAAGCAACTGATACAGGAATGATTTCTACAACAATAATTAATTATTCTCTGTCCATTAAACTATAATCTGCTGGACCTTTGTGATGTTATCCAGTGCTCACCATATCCAGATCTTTTAGTACTTTTCTCAAAAAATGCATTCATGACATATAAGCTTCAGCAAAGTTATCACAAATCTTTGACTTTTCTCATTCATTATTCCAGATCTTCATTTTCCAAATTCTTTTTGTTATTGCCCATTCCCATTCTTGCATTATGACTGAGTATCAAAATACATACTGATTTAATTCAGAGGGTCTTATCAAGTTCTTCATAGAATTTCTCTACTTCTTTGTCCTCTACAATTATTTTCATCATGATCATTTTGCAAATTCTAATCATGAACACTGAAATATGGAATATTCCATAAAATCAAGCTTCCTATTGCCTTTGAACTCATCATAAAAACCAATTTTGCTATTCTATGGCAAAACTAGTTCAAATTATGCCAATGATTCAAGCTCAGGGTTAGAATGCCACAATGTATATGTAAACCATCAAATGCAATGAAAAAAATAACTTTACCCATAGTAAGATATAAAGGACATATTTCCTAATTAAATGGAATAGAATATCATTCCTCTCTATCTCTGCATTCACTGGAGCAATTAGCAATATTCAGTAAGGAAGATCACTTTAGGGTGTAACAATAATGAATATTTATAGCACCTACAGTGACTATAAATATGCTGGTGTAGTTGTGAATCACAAAATGTAACAGGCTCTCCACATGGAGGACAGTGTCAAAGCATTTATTCAAATACCAGAAAGCTGAGTCCAAAAACCTGAAGGACAAAGCCATTATAGTAACCATGAAGTTGGTACACATAATTAATGCAGTGAACACCCACATTTCCAAGTCTTCAAAACAAAACAGGCTCCCTCAGGCAAAGATCCTCCTCTCCTCACTCGCTCAGTCAAGCAAGGATCCTCCTTTCCTCATTCACAGTAGCTGCTCAGCCTCCATGCTGCTTGCTCCCAACAGTTCTGGCTCCTAGCAGTTCTTGTTCCCAGAGGCTCTCAGCAGAAGTTCTGGCTGGGTCTCAGAAGAAGCTATGCTACTATAAGTTCTGTTCTCCAAATCTCTTCCCTCTCTAGCCTGGGCCTCTCCTTATATTTATGGTAGTAGCTCCTCCCTGCCCTATCCCTTCTCCTTACTTCAGCAAGTTCATCCCGCTATGGGATACACAAGTTCTGGGTCTTAATACTTGACACAATTATGAATTTGAAACTAAGTGCTAAGTACCTATTTGCTTGCTAATACAAGGGGCATGGAAGATCTTCAAATCCCATTACCATTACATAGGGCAATGGCAATTTCTCTAAAATCTCTGGAGCACCAATAGAGTTGGGCCTTTTATGTCTGGGGGTAAGAAACCTAAACCAATAAATCAAGTCTTAATCCCCTAAGCCAACCAAATCCCAAGGACAGCCACCCAGTTTCATTAAAAACTATATAAAATAGGTTCCAGTAGTTCAACATCTGCCAGCTCCTTCATTTGGCTCTCCATGCAGAAACCAGGAGCCATCCTTGCATTTAGTTCTAATGATCTTCTATCTTCTGGTTTCATTTTTAATGAGGAAATCAAGATTTATACAGTTCATTTTCTCTGATGGTTTAATCTACTTGTTGATATTAAACAAGGATTTCCCATTGGGATTCTAGTTAAAAATTATATATAGTTTTAAAACTGTAACATTTTAAAAACTATAACATAGCCCTCTACACTGTGTATCCACCACTTTGCATCTATAACCATCAAAGTCAATGGCAGGTAGAAAGGACCAAAAGATTCTGTATATATTTCTATTTCATGAGCTGCCATGGTGAAAGGCTTCATCATTTAGTGATCAGCCTAATGATGCTGAGCTTCTCTGTGCTTAACTAGGCTGGTCTACAGAAAGCTGACTCCATCTGTTGCCTCATTCAAAGCCCATCCAACATGGCAGAACCACAGCCAGAGCTTGTAGTCCAATGGCATATGATTGAATGAAAAAGTTTAAAGCATTTCTTAAGCACCTGTTCTGTGCAGTGTTGTGCTAAGTACTGTGGATGCAAATATAAAATTAAAATAGTCCTTTCTCTCAAGGAACTTATATTTGAACGAGGGGAAACAACATACATAGGAAGTTTCAACTGAAAGTCATAAAGGTTTTATGGTCCTTAGGATACACAAATGACAAAGAAGATGATAGCAAATCTTTCTGTTGTTTCCACTAATAAAACCAGATTAGATTCTAATTCTGACCATTTGACAGTGCCAAGGACTTTGATGTCAAAAACTTTCTTTTCCAAGTCTTCATTAACTGTGGCTGCTAAGGTTGCAAGGGACACGACACTGGTAGAAGGAATTGTCATATCTCATCTCTACAAGTGTTGATTTCCTGGATAGTTGCTTTGGGGAGTAGGCTGGAAGCAGAACTGACTGTCAGAAGGGTAATGCTATTCTTAAGGTCCTGGGCTACCTCCATTTGGGAGGTTCAACTTGGCTGGCACATTTTGACTTCTATGTCTCCCTCTGGATGCCTGATTGCTTATAGGGTGGCTGTCTTACCTGTTCTATGGGCAGCAGTTGGTTGTAATGGCTGACCTCTTCTCTACAGATAAGCATAGGAGATAGAACCCTGAACCTGGAATCAGGGACACCTGAGTTCATATCTGACTTCAGGTACTTCATAGCTGTGCGATCCTGGGCAAGTCACTTAACCTCTCTCTGACTTAGTTCCTTCAACTAAAAAATGAGGATAATAAATAGCAGCACAGTGCCCGGCACACAGTAAGTGCTTTTCCTTCCTGATATCAAATATGTATTGAGGAAAGAAGGCAAGGAAAAAAATCAGAAAAGGCTCTAAGAATATTTGAGTTAGGAGAGAGAAATAACAACCAGGGTCATCTAGAAACTGTTCATGGGGGAAGTGGCATCTGAGTCTTGAAAGAAAAATTCTGAAAAGTTGGGACATTGATTAAAGGAGTGCATTCCTGCATGGGACATAATTTGGCCAAATGCATCGAAATGAGAATTAAAATGTTAGCTTCAGAAAACAGCCGGGAGGTTAGTTTGGCCAGAACATACAGTACATGAAAGAAAGTACTATGAGATATGTCCAGAAAAGTAAGGTGGGAACCTGAAACGCTAGGTTAAGGGGTCTGTATGATGTCCTTTAAGTCAAAATAGGTAGCCACTAAAGGTTTTAAGATGAATATGGGTATGGGCAGACTTGTGTCTTGGGGAAATTAATTTGGCAGATATGTGGATGGATTGAAAAAGACAGAAAATGAAAATAAATAGGGAAACAAATTAGGAAACTATAGTCTAGGTGAGAGATGACTGGGGCCTGAACTAGTGTGCTGGTCTCATGTATAATAAGGGTATTAGATGAGATCATCTCTAAGAAACGGGTCAGCCTTAGAAATGAGTCTAACATTCCTAGGATACTAGCTTGGCAGTCACTCAGAGGCAGTGACAGCTTGAAGGTCAAAGATCCTGCAATATCTCATGCCAAGGTGACTCCAGGAACTAGCTGGTCTCAAACCTAGCCTCCTCTTCACAGCTGGGATCTACCCTGACACACACACTGGAAGCCAAACCAATCAACCTGAAGCAGGCTGAGCCAAATTCCACAGGCTTTGCCCTTGGACTATGCATGCTATGTCCCTCTCATGCAGGACCAAGAACCACTGGCCCCTAACCAGCGGCATCTTTTTAACTCAAGGCCTTTAAGCTGAGAGCCTGGCATTGGTCTTAGGGCTATACTTGGTATTCAAATGATATGAACACCCTGCCGAATAACTTGGCTGCCTGTGTCAGTGACACACATACCTTTGCTTAGGCGGCGTTCTGTTGAAATTCTCCTCAACAGCTGCTCCCAATCAGTGCTAAGAACTGGTTTAAATGTCAATCGTGCAACTGGAGTTATTCCTGCAAAGGAGAATAAAACCCACCTGAGCAAACATACCCATGGGCCCCCTCTGGGCTCTGGATAATGTTCTCCCCATCTCAGCACAAACACGAACTGAGATTTGAAATGATCCCTGCAGTTCATATCCTATAGACTAATTCTCTCTAGCTAGACATACTGCTGATTACACCTTGATCTTAACGAACAGTAACTTCCACCCCAAAAGCTGGTATTCAAGTGTAAATGAATAAGCCTGGAAAGAAGACTTGGTAAGCTGCTTTATTTGTTTGTTTTGCTTCCTTTATGGTAAAAGGGTTTGGGTTGTTTGTTGTATTTTTTGTGTGTGTGGGGGGGGGGTGATTTCTTGGGAGGGGTGGTAATCTACCAGCTGCTCCCAGGGATGGGAATTACTCACACACAAAGGTGAATGCTTTCTATGCGTGGCTTCACACCAGTAACATTTCCCCGTGCCTTGCTCTGGATAAATGTGTACAGATGATCACAGCAGGAAATTCGACATGCCCCATTGGGTTCAAAGCCATTAGATAAAGACAGGGCTGACAGAGTGCGGTGCCTACACCTAGGCATTTTCCCACCCCGACTGCCTTCATTTTTCTATCTGTCCCTCTCACCCATCCAAAAATAAATAAATAAATGACATTTCTAAGAACAGTCAGCTTTAAGAGATATGGGTGGTACTTTTCCTTCCATTACTGTGAGGCATTTTCATATAAAATATCATTTATTTTCTATTTTTAAGGCTGCATTACACTTACATTACTAAAAATAGGAATGTGCCCCATTATCTCATTATACTGAAGGGGTCATGGACCATAGAGATGGGGATGCATGAGGCAAAGTGGTCACAGTTCAAAAGAGTGAGTTGAACAATAAGTATCAATAACACAGTTGCATCATGAAATCCAAAAGAAGTTACTGCCACTCTTCCAATGGACACTTTTCCACAAACTCTTAAACCATGACCCTTATCAGTTAGATTTTTTTTTTTATTCTCTGAAGTCAAAAATAAAAGAAACTTTGTGTCATGGATTTCTTTAGCACTTTAGTGAAACCTATAGACACCTTTCTCAGAATAATGTTTTTAAATACATAAAGTAAAATTCATAGGATTAAGAACTGAAAAGTTTAAAATTTCCCCCTCACCCAATAAAGAAAACAAAACAAAACATTTTCCTGCTGTATCTTCAGCTAGTTAGCCAGGAGTTGAATCTTGTTCAATGCTCTCTGATTTTATGAAATTCCAATTCCTTTCTTCCTATGTCCTAACTCAATCCAGTGTCCAGTGCCTCAATCCCAAAGATGTTCTGGTCTCAGATCTTCCTTCTAGACTGAAGTCTTCTTTGCCTTTTCTTCCAGATTTTTGTCCTTATAATATCTAGTCCCAGTTTCACCATTAAACATTCACCTTAGCTTAAACACTGGTCCCAATTTCCTTACCTATAAAATGAGAGATTTGAACTCTATCTTTGGTCTTTTCCAGATTTAACATTCTATGAACCTATGAGACATTAAAGTAAGGTGACATTATCTTCTTTGGTTACCATGTAAGATGTTTTAAGTTTGAAAAGGAACTGAGGGCCACCTCATAGACCTTGGGTCGATCTTCTAATGCTATTTGCGTGGAAACAGGGACAAAGAATTGCAATGGTAAGAAAATATGGAAAAGATGTATTTGGACTTAGTGGGGAAAGTTGCCATCTGAATCAGTGATGCAATCACAAATCCACTGAAATACTGAAAAAAGGCACACTTTGGGGATTACTTAGAACTTGTAGTTAATGATAAGCCCTAGGGTTGTTGTTGAACCAGCTCTCCCTTATCAAGTTCTTGTGCATTTTCCAAAAAACATAAATGCAAGATGAGGTCAGAGAAAAGTGGGAAGACTTGGATGAACTGACACAGTGAAGTGACTGTAAATGGAAGAACAGTATGCCCAATAGCAAAAACTTTAAAAGACTTAAAGAACTCTGATCAATGCAACCATGACAGCAGAGTACTAATAGTAAAGAATGCTGCCCACCTCCTAACAGTGAGGTGATGGACTCAAGAAGCAGGATGAGCCCTACATTTTAGGACATAGATGATATAGGATTTGTTTTACTTGACTATACATATTTGTTGGGTTATTGGGGGGAAGGGAGGAAGTCCTTTTTTAACAGAAGGTGAAAGAAAATAAATGTTTGTTGATTGAAAAAATTATCTTTAATGTATTGTATAATCCTAAATAGTATTGGGGGGATTGTTTTTTTGTTTTTTTGCTTTTTGGAGGGGGAAGGCAGGGCAGTTGGGGTTAATTGATTTGCCCAAGTCTAGTAAGTGTTAAGTGTCTGAGGCCAGATTTGAACTTAGGTCCTCCTGACTCCAGGGCTGGTGCTCTATTCACTGCACTACCTAGCCACCCCTAGTATTGTTATTTTTGTTGTTATTGTAGTACCCTTCTAAAATTTATGTACCATTGTATTAATTTAATGAATTTCCTATCTAACGGCTCACTGTGATCAAGGTAATAGGCATTCTTCATCAATTTGACTCTTTCTATATGGATTATTAGACAAATCTCTTTTGTTACCTCCTGACAGAGGTGTTCTGCGGTTTGGATTTTTTTTTCTATTTTTTGTGTATTCCTACACCTTGTATAAGGCAATGTTAAAGGCTATTCTAGTACTTTAAAATGGAGAGATTTAGTGCTGAAGGGGCATAAAATGAATTTTTGTGTAAAGTAAGAGTTAAATCAACTCTTAAAGGATTGCCACTCTTATAGATGAACATTTCAATGCCTAAAAGAAGTGGGACAAGATGTTTGATTTAGCTAAAATATGTATATGAAGAAACATAACCCCAGATTGGACTTAAGCAATTTTAAGTGAGAAATGAACTGTGGTATAAATGTAAAGGACAGCTGGGTGGCACAGTGGATAGAGTACCAGGTCTCAAGTCAGGAAGACTCATCTTACTGAATTTAAATATGGCCTCAGACATTTACTAGCTGTGTGACCCTGGACAAGTCACTTAATCCTATTTTCCTCCATTTCCTCATTTATCAAATGAGCTGGAGAAGCAAATGGCAGACTACTCCAGTCTCTTTGCCAAGAAAACCCCAAAAGAGATCACAAAGAGTCAGGCACAACTGAAATGACCAAACAACAACAAATAAATATGAATACTTAAATAACTGTAAAAAATATAGATCATGTTTACTTGTATATGAAATGTTTAATGATTGAAAGCAAAAGAGAAAAAAGGACTTTTATATTTTAAAAAACTAGAAAATATTAATATAAAGAAATACAGTTCAAAGACATCAAAAGAGATGTTAGGCTGTGCTGAAAACTTAAGAATTGAAGAGCATTATGGTCTCTAAGCTCATTTGAATATAACTATTTTATAACTAAATGGGATTAAATTTCTAAAACTGAGAAATCATATAATTATTTGCAGATAGATATAATTTTTAAGTCTGTTAGTTACTTAAGATAAATTTGGTGGATTGCTACCTATTTAGGGAAGAGCAATTGCAAGATAGAGATTAGAAGTCTGGAGTAAGGTTAGGGCAGGATAAATAAAAATCATCCACATGGTAATGATAATTGAATGATAAAGATAATATAAAGATAAAAAAAGGACCAAAGACATCCCATTGGGGAATATCTACAGTTAGTGGGTATGTTTAAGCACATGCACATAATTCATATACATATACAACTGCAGTGAAAATTATAGTACCAAAAAAAATTTGGTTGGATTCTTTTCTGGTATAGAAAGTCCACTTATCAATGTGGAAAAGCAACTCCTTTAATTTAAAGTCTTGGAGTTATACCTGGTTCTCAGAAAAGTTTTACAACTTACCTACATCCCATAGCTAATATATATTAGAGGCAGGACCTAAGTCTTCCTAACTCTAAGACCTGCCCTCAAACCCTTACAATCTCTACATAAAATTATTGAATTAAAAATACAACTACTGGAAAAGCTGGTTTTCTATTTTTTCCTATTCAAATACAGATATTTTATTGATTTTTCTTTTCACTCTTCTCTTTATCATTATTTTTATTGTCATCATTTTCTTCCCAATCTTCCCACAATATACAATTATTGCTATCATGTATTACTAAGAATGAAGTTGTATTCCTCAATCAGTTTTCACAGAAGTCAAATATAGAAGCAACTGACCCATATTTGAACCAATATGGTATTGTTCTTTTTTGTTTTTGCATGGCAGAAGGTAGGGCAGTTGGGGTTAAGTGACTTGCCCAAGGTCACATGGCTAGTTGTTTGTGTTAAGTGTCTGAGGCAGAATTTGAATTCGGGTCCTCCTGACTCCAGGGCCAGTGCTCTATTCACTGCGACACCTAGCCGCCCCCAATATGGTATTATTCTTTTATGCTTTTTTTTTTTTTTTGGAGGGCAATTGGGGTTAAGTAACTTGCCCAAGGTCACACGGCTAGGTTTTTTTTTTGTTTGTTTGTTTGTGTGTGCGTTAAGTGTCTGAGGCCAGATCCGAACTCAGGTCCTTCTGACTCCAGGGCCGACACTGTACTCACTGCGCCACCTAGCCGCCCCCAATATGGTATTATGCTTAATAAGTATAACCCTTTCACAATATGACTACCTTTCATATACTTGAAGACACCTATCATCATCCCCATAAGTCTTCTCTTCTTTAAGTTAAATGCCCCCAGGTCTTGCCATTATTTCATATAATACAAGATTTCTAAACCCATCACTATCCAGGGTGGGGCTAATCTGGAAACAATACAGTTTCTTACCCACTTATAAGTTCAATGTTCCCATCGCTCTTTTCCCACTTTCCCACCTTAACTCATGCTATGTGACTCAGGTTTGAGACCTCACCAGTCACTAATTCCTTTACTCAAAGCCCCCAGTCCCTCAGATCATTTACACCTCAAGGCACAGGGAAAGAGACAATGTGATTTCTTTGACTTAGGTAGCTCTGGGTAAGGAACTTCCTCTACCATGCAAGTCAGCATCTTGGCAATTTATAGTCTTAGAGAGCTTCTTAGAACACCAAGAGGTTGAGTAATATCCCTAAGATTTATAAATATAATTATAAAGTGTGACAACTTGGAAAAAATAAATTTCACAAGTACAAGATATGGAAGGAATGTGCTTTATACAGTGATTGTTCTGAAAAAGATCTAGGGGTTTTAGTGGACTACAGGCTCCATGAGTCAGCAGTGTGTTTGTATCAGTCAAGAAAGCTAACACAAACTTGGGCTGCATTAAAGGACATATTGCTTCCAGAAAGATGAAATGATATTCCCACTCTGCTCAGTTCTATGCACACCTTATCTGGAGTACTGTGTTCACCTCTGGGTGTGCTGTTTAAGAATAGCAGTGATGGATAAGCTAAAGTGTGTCCAAGAGTACCTTGGCTAGTGAAAGACCTTGAATTCATAGTATAGAAGGATCAGTGGAAGGAGCTGGGCATGTTCTGCCTGGACTAGAGAGATCCAGGAGGAACTTGACAGCTGTCTTCAAGTGTCTGAAGGACTCTCAAATGGAAGAGGGATTAGATTGATTCTGTTTGTCCCCAGAGGGCAAAGTGGAAGTGATGGTGTAAATTGTAAAGAAGCAAATTTTGGTTTGCTATCAGGGAAAAAAAAAACCAACCTAACAATTAGAGATATGTAAAACCATAATGGCCTGATGGGCTGCCTACAGAGGATTGGAGGTCCAAGGTGACCACCCATCTATAATGTTATAATGGGGGAACCCTTCCAAGTATGGCTCAGATTGGCTGAAGTCCCTCACCTCCTAGTTTAAAAGCCTATCATTCTGACCTGTGGACAAATACTAAACAGATTCAAGTACTGACCGAGAAATGAGAAAACATGAGACCTCTGATTAAATAATTCAAAATTCTTGTCACTTTGGACTTCTCACCTGTTTGTAGTATCTGTTCTCTTCTGCTGGGACCCCAAGACCCTTTCATTCCTCTAACCAGATGCCTTCTAGTCTCTGTGTTTGTTACCTCTATACTTTGCCTCATAGGAAAGAAATATTCTCCATTTGGAGACATTTACTGTACTTAGAGCACTAGACCTGGAGACAGACCTGGCTTAAATGATTTTCCATCTCTAGGGCCATGAACAGATTATTGAAAAATCTCTAAACCTTTGCTTTCTTGTATGTGGAATGGGAATAATATTTTTACTAAGTACCACATAAGATTGTCAGGAAAGAAATTTGGAACTCCAAGTAAAGCCATTCCTAGATGGAGTGCTGGGTAAATCATACAGTAACTTCCTTTCCCCTCTTTGTATGAGGCAGAATCAGGTTACAATGAACATTTGTCAGGTGCCTTATGCATAATAGATAAAATAAATATTTGTTGAATGAATAAATCAATCAAGGACAGCCTTCTCCTTACAAAAGTTCAACATGTAAGCATGTGGGTAGGTTCACACATTAAGAGGGAGGGACATTTCCACCCCCTTGTCTTGGTAATGAGTTGGGGGCAGAAGAAAACAAATAGGGGGAAGTAGTTATGAGCTGATTCTATGCACACAAGCTCTTAGCACAAGCTAGCAAACCATCTTTCTCCTGTCTTCCTCCCAGAAGCTGCCTTGCCTCTCTGGTCATGATGGCTATCACCCCAATGTACCGTACCCCAGAAAAAGCTCTGGTACCAAGACCCTTTGTGATTTTCAACTAACCCCTGCCCTGAATCTCACAGGTCATGCTAAGCTATGAAACAAGGAAGTAAGCTTAAAAAAAAGAAAAGAATTAAGATGCAATTTGGGAGATTTTTTAAAAATATTAAAACCCTGGGCACCACAGTAGGAATCCCCCCTATATCCTGCCCACCAAGCCATGGGAGTTGCTCTTTTTTCAGTGCCTTCAGCTCATGTATATCTCCTCAGCCACTTAGCGACTGACATTTTTTAAAGTTCTTTCTTTGAAAAGGAGAGGGAGATGGAGATGGGGGAGTAGGGGGTGTGGAGAAAAGAGACACGTGTTTTAGGGCAATGAGAGAGCCAGCATTAGGTTCAGATTTCGTTTTGCTCAAGAATTAATCTCCACATTCAACTCCAAGCTGCTATCGCTGAGTCAGCTCCATTCCTTTAAGTGACCTGATTCTGTAATTCCATTATTAATATTATGAAAATGGCTTTCCTCTACACTATTTTGTGCTATCAATGGAAAAGCACAGCACCCCAAATGCATTAGCTGAGGCTGGGCTCGGGCAGGATTATTTGCATCAATACAAACCGAATTAATCACTGCCCCCATTTGAATAATCAGTCACATGGCAGCCTGGAACCCGGGAGGATGGCCCGGCTTCATCTGCCTGGTGAGACAGGGAATTTCATTTGGGTCCCTCATTCTCCCGAGCACTGCAGATTTTTCTTGTTCACTATCGCAACGACATCTTGTCATTTACTTTGCCATTTTTCCCCCATTCCCTGGCAGAGCTGTAATGTCTGCTTCGCGCTCACTAATCATCGAGTCTAGGGTTTTTACATGGCATGTGCGAAAGCCGATAAGCCCAGCAAGGGGGAGAAAGTTCATCAGAAGAAATAACAAGGCTGATGGTGATAAGAAATGGCAAAATAGTTAGGGGGCCCTCCTATTTTTTCACAATGTTAAATTGCCTTTGATATCTTCTTCTCTACTGTAATATTTTAACCAAACTCTAACTTTTAACTGCAAAATGGTGAGGTAGGGAACAAATAGAACCAATATTAAATTAATATTTTTAATGCTGTTAATAGAGCCAATAAGACTGTTCTTAATGGGTTTGGGGTTTGTTTGTTTTTCCAACTTAATGCACCTAATTTCTCATTCTTTGTCGGAGAGCTCCACAGACTATGCCACCATGTGGATTTCTGGTCATTTCTTAGGGTACAATAATATTCCCTTATCATACCATAGTTATATTTTCTGTCACCATAACTACATTCTTAACTTCTTTTCACTTTTCAGTACCAATTATACCAAACTGACCTACTTTATTGCCCAAACTCAGCATTTCATCTCTTGCCTCTCTGCCTTTGCAGAAATGAAATGTTAAGATTAAGGAATAATAAATTTATTCAGGGTTGGCAATATACTCCCTACTCACCTGTATCCCTTAGAATCTTCAACATCCTTTAACATTCAACTCAACACTCTCCTTTCCCAGTCTCTCAGTTGTGATCAAGCTGTCGATACTGAAATTATTTTATACTCTTCTTCATATATGTTGTCTTTCTCTAATAGAATGTAAGGTCCTTGAAGGTAAGTCCTTTTTTTGTTTTGTCTTTGTAACTTGAGCCTCCAAGTCTAATACAAAGCAAGTGCTAATTAAATATGCCTGGGTGTAGCTGCAAGCACCCCAACATCCCCAGAGTGGCTTCCAACACAGGTTCTTAGATCTGCTTTTGTAAAGGAAAGCAACTCAAAATTGTTTAACAAGCTTACTTTAATCAAACAAACATATATTACCTAGTTCAGGGGAAAAAGGTCAGCACCCCAAACTTCAGAGTATACAGACAGATCAAACAGACAGGCTTCCAAACTGTCCAACCATTATCAATATCAAAATCACAGTTACCAGAGAGGGAAGCATAAACATCTGGGTTTTCAAAGCCGGGGGGCTCTCAACAACGGCTTCCCAGAGTCTCATCTGATCAAATCACACAACACTTCTCAAAGTGAGCCCCCAATGCAAAGCCTCCCATCAGGGTTTATATAGCCTTCTCCTGGCTCAGAGAATTAACCATCCTCTTGACCCACTGCCCAATCACACAGCATCAAGGTGTGGTCATTCCTGAAAACCAAGCCTCCTACCACAGGTTCCATGTGACCATATTCAGCCTATTAGGAGGCAGAATATACTTTCAAATTAAAGAAGGTTCTCAGAGTCACTTAAGCCAATCAAAGGGCCTAGGGGCAGGGAAGATCTTCAAATCTGCCTTTCCATTACACTGGGGGATGACCAAATTATACTGGAAGATAGCTGATAAGTCTAGTATATACAGAACTTGCAAATATATGAAAAGTCAGTAAAATGTAAGCATTTTTGGTGTCTGCTTTGTGTGGGTCACCATAAATGCTTAGGGAATCAAATTGGATTGGATTGAGTTGGTTTGGATCGAATGGAATGGAAATAGGCTCTGATTAAAAACCAATGAAGTTGCTTCTCTAATTTTAATTTGATTAAGAATTAATTCTGACTGCAGGTAATAAGTAACCATGTTTACTTGGTAATTCAATGCAAATCAACTGACAAGAATGTGTTAAGTGTCTGGGTTGTGCCATGGGCTGGGGAAACAAAGGCAAAAATACAAAAGTGTCTGTCTTCTTGGAGTTTACATTGTGTTGCTGACAAATTAAGTCCAATGAGAAATTTCAATATGCCTGTCTCAAAAGTTCTGCTGGACAGAGATCCTAAGTCAGTTAGTATATATATAGAGATTCATAATGTAGAGTTTATGAACTGGTAGGAATTTTTAAAAATATATAGATATTTGTATTACAATATAACTGGTTTCCTTTTTTAATTCTATGCACTTAATTTTATTCATTTAAAAAGGTAATTTTGAAAAGGGGCCCACAGACTTCCCCAGGCTACCAAAGGAGTCCATCTCACACACACACACACACACACACACACACACACACACACACACACACACAGACACACACAGGAACCTTTAACTCAACAGGAAAAAAATGCTCATTACAGGGAATGTAAAAAAGGGTTGATTTTGATTTCTTAAGCAGTATGATTCTGGATTCAAGCTTTCTAACCAAGGAAGGAAAATTTCTTAGGTAACCCTAACATCGGTAGTTGCCTTAAAGGAAATGTCAAATTTAAGAGTTCAGAGATCTGACCTTATGAAGAGAGAAGGCAAGTTCCTGAGCAAGGTGCCTCTTGTATTTTAAAAAGGATCATCCATGTAGTTCCCACATCTAGGGGGCAGTAAAGCACAAAAGCAGCCAGAAGACTGGTACTTTACATCCCAATTATTACCGTGAGTCATTCATACAGTACAGGTCCACTGGGAATGGAACTGTCTATACAGCAGCCTCAAAGTGTGTTCGCCTTCCAGAAGGAGTCCAAATCACAAGGTATCTCTTCAAATCTGGGAGTAACTCTATGGGACCCTGGGGGAGAGTCACCTTCATCAAAATGTCGAGGTGATATCCAACGAACAACTCTAGATTTCCTTCTTCTGCGAAGGTTATGCAAACTGTAGGGTAAGAGAAGCACTGAATTAGAAGGACCTTGTGACCCTGGTAGAAAAGTAAAACTCATTAGAGATGAAGAATTCTTTTGATTACTTATTGGCTTCCTCAAGGACTGAATGTGAATTCTGTGCTTGCTTATGAGTTGCTGTGAGTCCTTTGCAAACTTTGAATTTTCTGTGAGGTGAAATAAAGGCTGTCCTGTATGTGATATTAATTTATTACTTAGCATACTTGCATAGGAGATTGGGACTCTATTATTTGCATTTGTGGAGATGTAGGCATGACTTATATTCAGAGACCTTACAAGAGGAAAAGGCACTCTTTTGGTCTTTGTATCCCTGGCAATTAA
Organism: Gymnobelideus leadbeateri; assembly: GCA_011680675.1. NCBI lineage: Eukaryota > Metazoa > Chordata > Mammalia > Diprotodontia > Petauridae > Gymnobelideus > Gymnobelideus leadbeateri. Next base: position 416,444 of record WOXC01008568.1, read on the forward strand.
AACACTTCCCAACAATAAGTTTGGGGGGAACAAGGTGGTACAGGGGATAGAGCACCAGACCTGGAGTCAGGAAGACATGAGTTCAAATCTGGCCTCGGACACTTACTAGTGTCTGTGTAACACTATTGTACTAGCTGTATGACCCCGAGCAATCACTTTGTCCTTTTTACCTCTGTCTTCTCATCTATAAAATGAACTTGAGAAGGAAATGGCAAACCACTCCAGTATTTTTGCCAAGAAAACTCCAAAAGGGGTCACGAAGAATTGGACACGACTGAAACAACTAAACAACAATTACAAAAAGTAGGTGCTTATTTATTAAATACTTATTGAATTGAATTATGTAGGAAGTTCTACAAAATTCTGGGTCAGCTGATGCAATCAGTACAATGCAATTTGCAAAGAGGAAAACATGGAGGGCTTCATTACCTATAAGAAATCTCTCTTCAATTTTGTCTCTGTGATGGCCAACCTCTATGAAAATGGCAAGGTATATCAGAGAACATGCATATATCTTCCCTTTTTGTTTCTTGCTTGTTATTAACAAATAGTTATTGAATAAATCCATGCCTCTATGTTGTTATATCTTTCAAGGAACATTATACAATTTTAACAATAATGGGAGATACCTTGTCTTAAGAGAGCTTTTGAGGTAGTGTTTTGCTACACCAGATTAAATACATTTTTTGTCACACACACACACACACACACACACACACACACACAAAAACCACACCTTTTGTTCTCCACACCTTTCTGTCAGTTGTGACACTGTAAAGATGTTATCTTCTATAAAATATTTTTTTTCAGAATACTGCCTGTTCCCTTCTCAGATTGTTATTATACTAATTTTGAATAGATGGGAAACTAGGCCTATGGGGTTGGTAATTACTGATATTTTCTTGGTCACTTTTTTGTGATAATATCTGTGATTTTTTTAACAATCATTTTACATCTTTGCCTCTTTCAAAAGTCTTGTGAATCGATGCTTCAACATGCTCAAAATTACTTTGCCTCCAGCATAGAACTCTTCTGTGTAGATAACGCCCAGAGATGCTCAAGAAATATTTATGAATGTTATGTATGAAGTGCTCCTTTATAACCTCCAGTATCTGCCTTTGTCAGAGATTCAAACTGGAAAGGGCACTAACACCATCCTCATCCATATTATTATCAATTAATTTGGGAGCCTTTCTAAAGGACTAGGGAGAAGCACTAAGGTGATGCCCTTGTTAGGAAAAAGCTCCATCTCTGCACCATCTGTCTTGAGGCAGAACATAAGAGCGAAGGCTGAGTGGTTTTTCCACTCCAAAGGAAAGTTCTATTCATTTGTTCACTCCTGACTACTTCTAATCTTCTCTTTCCTAATACTCTGCCAATGTTCTCCAGGTTTAGCCCCAATCCAAAAGTGATTTGTTTTAGAATGCAGGGCTTAGGTCAGAATGTTTTTTTAAAGCCTTTCAGTTCCCAGAAAGCACAGTACTCTGATCACCACAATATCCAGCTAGCTCAAAAGCAGATACTGATGAAAGTTTCCAACCAGAAAAGACAAGAATAGTACTGGAAGGAGGGCCTGTTCCTCAGTTTAAAACAAGGGGAGGAAAAAAAACCAACAAGGCAGTTTTGATTTTTAAAGTGCAAAGACACAAATGACAGATCTGAGCATCCAAGCATATTTCTCCAGAAACACATATCACTGTCTGCCACACTGCTCATCATTCTAGTCTAGAGGAATGGAGGAAGAGACCTATAACACCGATAGGCTCCTCGGCATTGTCTGCACAGTTGAGGCAATCTTTGGGTCTGTAACTGCAAATGCAACGGCAAGGTCCTGGGCAAGATCTGTCCCAAACCATGAATTGAATGGGACCAGAGTCAAAAGATCAAAGCTCTCTCTGTTATTCTGGGGTGGTGGGGGGGGAAAAATGGGGAAAAAATTGTAACTCAAAATCTGGTGGAAATGAATGATGTAAACCAAAAGTTAATAAAAGATCAAAGCTCTGGAGCTCAAAAGAATTCTTTGAGCCATCTAGTGAACTCCCTCAGATGAGGAAACTAATGCTGGAGAAGTGAAGGGACTTCTTCATTGCCCAGTGTCAGGCTGACATATCTGTTCTGGAGTTTACCTAAGGTCACAGTTGTAAGGAGCAGTGGGGATAGGGAGGGAAGAAAAGCAAGGCAAGGCAAGTCCATTGACTTCTGAAGGAAACAAGGCTCATAGATTTAGAGCTGGAAGAGACTGGAGAGAGCATCTGGTCATTTATTTTACAGATGAAGAAACTGAAGCCAGAAAAGTTAAGTAACTGGTGTCAAGGACTTAAACTGTCTTGAATTTGTGATCCTCTACACAACCAGGAAGAAGCAAATGTGATGAATTTTTTGCTACTTAGGAGGTTTAGGTAGAGTTTTACTGTTGTGTGGCTGTGAAGAATAATATTTCCCTGAATAGACCTGAGGGTTTTACAAGAAAGAAGACAAAATCCATACCTAAGAGAAGCTTCATCAGTTTAAAATGTTTCCATTTTTGTCACATTTTCTTACCCCAAACTGTAAGCTATAACTTTTTGTCTCTGGAACTTCTGGTAAGAGACCCTTATAGAGCTCCATCCTTACGAACACTGAGCTGCCCCAGGAAAAAGGTGTCCTGCTTGTAATTGGTAAATGGAGTATATTCACTAGATGGAGGTCATAGGGAGTTTATTGAGTAGGGGATGACATGGACAGATGAGTGCTAAAGAAAGCTCACTCTGACAGCTGAGTGGAAGATGGGCTAGAGACTTTTAAAAGAAAGACCAAACAGTAGGCTATTGCAATTATTGTTGTTGGTCCTTTGTTTTCAAAGAGGACCAATGATAGCACTGGTGATGTCTTGACTTGTGCATGAATTGGATTTAATTGAGGCAGAGTTGCACAAAGTCATTGGCTAGCTATTAGAACAAAGTGTTATTATCCACCCATTCTATTGGGGGGGAGTCTTCACATCCTTAAAGCAGAAATCCCCCTAACTCACTGAGGGATTTGAGGCCTGTGGGTTACCCCCAAGCTCATTTAGCCCATCTGCCAAAACAGTTTTACTGGAGTGTAGCTGCTGAGCATGCTACAACTTCTTGGAGCCACAGGTGAGAGTTGGGTGGCAGGCAGGCTCAGCAAGCCCTCATACCAGAGGTGCTAGTCCTCCCGTTAGACCACAGTCTAGACATGAAATGATGAGTACCTATACCTGGGTGATGGCAATGTCTGAGGAGAGGAAGGGACACATGTAAGATATTATGAAGGTAAAACTGACAGGACTTGAAAACAAGATTGGATGATGGGGGAAGGGGGAGGAGGGAAAGTGAGACAGTAAGGAGTCTAAGATGAACTTGAGGTTGTAAGCTTGGGTGACTAGAAAGACAGTAGTCCCCTCATCAGCAAAAGGGAAGTTATGAAAAGGGAAACGTTTTTTTGAGGGGGGGGGTTAAGAAAATTCAATTTGGGACATGAGTTTAAAATGACTATAGGGCATCCAGGTCAAGACATGCAATAGGCAGTTGAGAATATGAAACTGGAGGTCAACAGATAAGTTAGAGCTGGATAAGTAGATTTTAGAATCATCATCATATAACCACGGAACTGATGGCATCACCAAGTAAAACAGTATAGAAGAAGAAGAGTAGTGTCCAGGAAAGAATCCTGGAGGGACGTCTATGGGTAGCAGCTATGTCTGGGTGAAGATCCAGACAAGGAAATGGAGAAGAAGCTACCAGATAGTTAGAAGGACATTAGGTACAAATGTGGGTCTTAGCATCTGTGGATAGAGGTCAGTGGTAGCCAAGTGGCAGAAAATGTGTCCTGAGCATATGCAGTCACAAAAGAAAGGACCATTGTAGTTCATTGTTTAATGTAATATAAAAATGATGGTCCCCTTCACATCGCTGCCAGTACAACACCCAGAAATCATTGTATAATTTTTCCCCAGGGAGGCTTAGAGAACCAAGAGGTAGTAACATTGTTGGGAAGGGGTTTACTTTCCAGCAACAAGGTGAAAATGAAAGTATCTAACAAGCACCTACAAAAAAGAAAGGGGTCACTCCTTGAGGGGCCTCTCATGGGACAAAGATTTTTTATTCCCCATCTCATCCTGATTAGTGGTCCAGGCAACACTGGTGTGGGATGGTATAGGGAAATTCTCCCTTCCCTGTGATAAGGATCAGTAACCATGAAGGAAGCATCATCATCTTTGTATTAGTGTGATGTTTCCAGCACTTATGCTTACCTTTAGAGCCCCACTATGAAGTGTAAAGACTTGGTATTGCCCATCACATGGACCCAATCATTTTAATCTCAATGATCTCAGATTCAGTCACTCCAGAGAGCTTTATTTGTTTGGTTTTGGTTTTTTGCTATATTTCTCTTATCATTTTTCTATTCCTCCTTTAGGCAGCCTATATCAGACTTCTTGAAAATCAGAGGTTAAGGTTATCCAGTAATAAATAGCCTAAGTCATTTAAGTGGTGTAAGGACCTTTCCACTAAAGAGTAGAATATGGCAGGAGCCATTCTGAAAGTTAGATTAGTCTTTCTTTAAAATATAATGACATCATCTTCGAGACTAAGTTGGTTCAGTGGACTAAAAGTTCCATCCGTTGACATCATTTCCTCATCACCTTATCCACCCATTCTATAGGGGCACAAAACATTCACAAGGAGCCCCAGGTGCTTCTTCTGACACTTAGTAAGCAACAATGGACAAATTAGGCAAGGGAGCTTCATTCAGCTGAATCAACTTGAAGTGTTCTCAGTGCATAGCCTTCTTAACAATCCTGCTATGAGAGAGAGAGAGAGAGAGAGAGAGAGAGAGAGAGAGAGAGAGAGAGAGAGAGAGTGTGTGTGTGTGTGTGTGTGTGTGTGTGTGTGTGTGTGTGTGTGTGTGTGTGTGTGTGTGTGTGTGTGTGTGTGTGTGTGTGTGTGTGTGTGTGTAAGTATATGTCAGTTTTATTAACTGCTGAATGACCTACAAGTATCACATTTTGTTCTAGGATCAAACCTAGGCTACAAAGGGACTGGCCAACTCAGAACATGGAGCTTCAAAACACAGATTCCCAAGTGCCATGGACTGAAAATGATTATAAAAATCACAGAATGTTAGAGTTTGAATAGACCTAGGAAATTGTCTAACTCAGTGGCATCAAAATCACATGTTAATAAATAATCATTTAGCTAACTAGTTGTCTGCCCTTCTTTTACCCAAATAGAGAAAATTCACAAGGGCAATAATTTGCTAAATGGTGGGGATACAAAGAAAGGCAGAGTTAGGGGACATATAATACACACTTTATAATTGCTTCTTTACTGACTGATTGGTGGTTGCACCTAGAAAATAGGAAAAGCTTTCTAATAGGTGATTCCTTCCCACAATTCACACAAGACAAACCCATTCATGACCATGGTCCTCTTCATAAAACAAGATCAGGTAACTGTGGAATAGCCCCCACTAAGAATAGCTGTCCTTCCAAAGGGTACTAATTCAGAGGCACTGCACATCTGGCTAACACAATTCAAACTCTGGCTATCAGAGGAATCAATGAGACCTGTTGTGTAGAGAAGTCTTTCCAAGTTCACTGATCAGTTTCACAAAAAGAATCCTCATCTTACAAAAACACTTTCACACACACACACACACACACACACTCTCTAAATAATTAAACAAATAAGAACCTCTCTCAAAAGACAAAATATAATAATATAATCCTGGATCTATACTCCCACGTTTTACTGAGATGAGTGTGTTAATGACAAGGATTGAAGAGAAGCAAAATTTTAAAGCCCCTCTAAATTAAATATCAGACTTCTGATCGCTGCGTATTATCTGGTACTGACATAGGGTCTGTTTAAACTAATGAAGCCTGCACATTCCTCCATAGTTCAAGCCTCACGGTCATGGGCCACTCTATTAGAACCTAGCATTGCCTGCCATTTCACTTATTTCTAGGAAATAAGTTCTCAGAAATTGTCACTTCAGTTTGATTAGATGGTGAAGTGAAAAGGTGCTAGGCTTGAAATAGACTGGGGACCGTAAAAGTGGTTTTGCTGAACATTTGAATCATTAGCAAGGTGTAAATGGGAATGATTGAATGCTATACGAAGAGCAATTAAATTGAGTTCTTGTTGGAATGGTCACCTATGGTCATACCTTTCTTACTTTCTTCCCTCCTTCTCTTTAGCACTGACTCTGTCCCCTCAGGATACAGATGTAGGCTGTCTGAGATTATGACAGCCCACTAATTAATTCAATGGAAAATGGCAGTGATGCCTTACGTTTTTCAGAACTCCTACCTTTTACCAGGATTTCACCATTATAAATGCAGTATTTAGAAGGGAAGAAAGTTTACATGGACATTGTTCTTTGAAACATAGTTCCCCCAGTGTTTGCCACAATGCTACAAGCCAGATACTTCTAGCATTATTATCTACACCTATAAAATGGAGCTAATCATACTTGTACTTCCTACCTCAAGCAGCATATTTGGAGGAAAGGACTTTCCAAATACTAAAGACTTGTATAAATGGAAGCTAGCATATTTATCCAGCACCAAGAACAAACTTTGTATATCTCCCCCAAGAAAACAAAGAAAAAACAGCCCTATACACACAAGAGATACACAATAAATATTTATTGTTGACAGGCAACACTTGGGTAAAAGGAAGCCAGCTAGCTCCACTTCTACCTAAGGAACAACCCCCCTCTCTATTTTCCTAGATAAGAGATAATGGAGGCAGGGGGAGATCCAGAGAAAGGGGACATTAACTTCCAAGGCAGCCCGTTCCACTTGAAGATAGTTCTTATTAGTCTTTTCCCCACAGGGAACAGACTGGAAGGTGTCAGAAGGAAAAACTGATATATCAAGAAAACAGAGCCTATTATGTTAGAGAAACAAGTTTTTGGCAAGCTTATTTAAACTTGGATGTGAAATTTTGCCTTTATATTCGTGGTATAATATAAAGAAGACAGAATCAAGAGTCAGAGAACCCAGGCTCAAATCCCACCTCTGAGGTTTACTATCTATATGACCTTAGGCAAGAGGTATATTCTTGTTGGGTCTCAGTTTCCTCATCTGAAAAATAACATTTGAACTAAATGACCACAGAAGTGGCTTCTAACTCTAGACCTATGAACCTATGATCCATATCACAGAGGCATAAATCAATATCAGTTAAGTAGAATGTTTGCTAGGGTGGTTTTAACCATAACCAAGAGGGCATTAGCTAATTGACTGTTTGGACAGATGGTAGAAATAATAGAAAGCACTAGACCAGGAGTCAAGAAATTTGTTGATTCCTCCAAAAGAAAGCAAGCAGTTTGAGGGTAAGAGATATTTAATTTTTGTCTCTCTATTCCTAGCACCTAACACAGTGCCTGGCACTGGGTAGATACCTATTATTAATTCACTCATTCATTAATGCAGGAATTATTCATTAAGAAAATGCTCAAGGGGTAGCTAGGTGGCACAGTGAATAGAGCACTGGCCCTGGCGTCAGGAGGACCTGAGTTCAAATCTAGCCTCAGACACTTAACACAAAAACTAGCCATGTGACCTTGGGCAAGTCACTTAGCCCCAAATGCCCCTCCAAAAAAGCAAAAAAAAGAAAGAAAGAAAATGCTCAAGAGAGGTGGAGCCAAGATGGTAGGGGAAAGCAGGGACTTACCTGGGCTCTCAAAAATTCCTTTCCAAACAACTTTGAATAATGCCTCAAAATAAATTGTGGAGCAACAGAACCCACAAAGGACAGGATAAAACAACTTTCCAACCTAGAACAACTTTGCCCATGAACAGAAAAGGCTGTTGCACCAATGTGAGAGTAAAGCACAATGCAACACAAGTTGTACCAATTGCAAGCCTCAGCAAACTAACAAGCTTTGGAGGATTGAATCAGCAGTTCCAGTGGCAATTTCTGGAGCTCTCAGCTTACAGTTGGTAAGGGGTCAGACAACTGGGCAGAAGTACATTACAGGGGTCCCTTTGTTGGCACTAAGTGGAGGACTCTGGTATATTGCCCAACTCAGATCTAAGTCACAGTCCTGTGTTGCAGTACTAGGGCAAAGAAAAGCAATAGCACACCAGAGTTTGTATCTATACTTCAATGGGGCAAGGACTGGAGTCACAGTTCCAGGACAGAAAAGAGTGATTATGGTCACTCACAGAAAAGAGCACAGGTCAAAAGAGGAGTAAACACACCTTTCCTTGGATCATACCACTTTGGAAAAACTGAGAACTTATGGAGCCTCAGAACTAGCTCTGAAAACAGCAGCACAAAACATCCAAAGCTTGGGTCAGTGCCCCCTCCACCCCGGAGTAGAGTCCAACTTTAGCACACATTAAAAGTCAAGAAATAAGTTGCAAAAATGAGCAAATAATAAAAAATAATCTGACCACAGAAAGTTGCTATGGTGATAAGGAACATCAAAATGCAAATTCAGAAGACAACAACAAAATCAAAACCCTACATACAAAGCCTCAAAGAAAAAATGTGAATTCATCTTGGGAACAAAAAGAATTCCTGGAAGAGTTCAAAAAAAGATTTTTAAAATCAAATAAAGAGAGGCAGGGGGGAAATTGGAAAAAGAAATGAGGTATAAGAAAATCATGAAAAAATCAACAACTTGGTAAAGGAAGCACAAGAAAATACTGAAGAAAATAATACCTCAAAAAACTGAATAAGCAAAATGGTAAAAGAGGCAGAAAAACACACTGAAGAGAACTCCTTAAAAAGCAGATGACAAATGGAAAAGGAAATACAATAAAATAGAGGATTTTCAAACATTCCTGATAAAAGACCAGAGCTGAATAGAAAAAACTCACTTTCAAATACAAGACTCAAAAGAAGCATAAAAAGGTAAACAGGAAATAGGAATCATAAGGGATTTAATAAGGTTAAACTGTTTATTTTCTTACATGGGAAGATGATCCTTGTTACTCCCAACAACTTTCTCATTATTTGGGCAGTTAGATGGAGTATACAAATACAGACGGCATGGGTGTGAGTTGAATATAATAGGATGATATCTAAAAACATATAATCAAGGGGTGAGAAAGAGGAATATACTGGGGAAAAGGGGGAAATGAAAGTTTGAATGGGATGAATTACCTCATATGAAAGATGTGTAAAAGAGTTTTTACAGTGGAGATGAATATGGGGGAGAAAGAGGGATGGAGTGCTTAAACCAGGGATGTGGCCCTCTAGGTCCTCAAGTGTGGCTCTTTGACTGAATCCAAACTTCATAGAACAAATACTCTTAATAAAAGGATTAATAAAAAAGCCTTAAACCTTACTCTAACTAGGATTGGCTCAAAGAGAGAATAACATACACACTCAGTTAAATATAAAAAGCTGTCTTACCCTATAGGAAAGTAGGGAGGAGAAGGGGATAAGAGAAGGGTGAGGGTAATAGAAAGGAGGGTGAATTGGGGGAGGTGGTAATCAGAAGCAAAGCACTTTTGAGGATGAACAGAGTAAAAGGAAAGAATGGGATAAATGGGGAGGGTGAAATAGGATGGAGGGAAATATACAATAATCATAACTGCGAAAAAATTACATTAAGTTTTTCTAATAAAGGCCTAATTTCTCAAATATATAGAGAATTGAATCAAATATATACAAATAAGAACCATTCCCCAATTGGTAAATGTCCAAAGTATATGAATAGGCAGCTTTCAGATGAAGAAAACAAAGCTATCTATAGTTATATGAAAAGATGCTCTAAATCATTATTAATTCAAGAAATGCAAATTAAAACAACCCTAAGGTATCACCCCACACCTATCAGGTTGGTTAATATGACAGAAAAGGAAAATGACAAATGTTGGACAGGATGTGGGAAAATTGAGACACTAATGCACTCTTATGAACTGATCTAACAGTTCTGGGGAGTAATTTGGAACTATGCTGAAAGGGCTATAAAACCATGTCTACCTTTTGACCCAGCAATACCACTACTAGGTCTGTATTCCAAAGAGATCAAAAAACAAAAAGACCTATCTGTACAAAAATATTTACAACAGCTCTTTCTGTGGTAGAAGAATTAGAAATTGAGGGGATGGCCATAAATTGGAGAATGGCTGAACAAGTTATGGTATATGATTGTGATGGAATAGAACTGTGCTATGAAAAAATGACAAGAAGGATGGTTTCAGAAAAACCTGGAAAGACTTACAATTTTAGCCACTGAATGAAACCAGGACATGGATATGTATACAGGAAAGGGGCAGCACAAGGAGTTGCCTGACTGGTGTGATTAGAGAGGTAGTAGTCTGGGCATATCCTTTATTTCCAATTCTTAGCCAACACAAAAAAGCTGTTATAAATATTTTTGTACAAATATGTCCTTGCCCCTTTTTTATCTCAGAGTACAACTTGAAGCATATTTTATCCTTTCCTTCTTTCTTGACATGGTTAATGTAGTGATTTGTTTCACATGACTATACATAATGGGTTTTGGTTTACTTGCTTTCTCAATGCATGAGAATGAGAGGAGAGAGAGAGAATTACAACTGAAAATAAAACAAAATTGAATTTAAAAAAATAAAAGATATATCTGGAGATACTAAGAAGACAAATTACTTACAGCTATTATGTGCCAGAAGCAAGATTTGAACCCATACCTTCTTGAATGCAAGGCCAACCCTCTATCTACTCTGCCACAACTATCTCTTGTGAAGAGGTCCAGGGTTATGCTGGTAAATATTTAACAATATGTCCTTTGTAGGGAAAGAAAATAAATACGCAACACATTTTAAAGTTTAATCTGCATCATTAACTTTGTCTCCCTCACTTTAAGTATCAACAAAAACAAAATCTTAAACAAAAACAAGATTATCAACAAAACAATAAATCAAACCCCGATTTTTAGTATTCCTGAGTTACAAATGCTTACATTGATAATTTAGCAATTGCTCTTGGAAGTTGTGAAGAGCTGGCTTGGCATATTCCTAGTAGTCTTTTCCATTACTAGTTAGCCCCCATTTAATATTCTAGCCCACATTGACACAATTGACACAAGAGTCTGTCTCAGAAAGTAGACATCAGATACCTAAAGAAGTAAGACGCAGAATGGGCAAATTCTTATATATAATTGGGCAAGGGAGTCTGGAATATGGGATATACTTCCCATTGAGGAGAAACCTGGATCAAATAATCACAACAGCAAGGAGAGGTTGGAGTCCAAAGTTCTGCATGAGAGTGTGCTGGAACTAGACAGTTTGTGGCACAGTGCCTTACAGACAATAAATATTCATCAAATCCTAGTTAAAGAAATAAAGGAACAAAAGCCAAAATTGTAGCAAGTATCTACTTCACTTTTTTTCCAGGGTCAGCACTGGCTGCACTGTCTTTTATATTCCTAGAGAACTAAGATCACAGAATTGTAGGCTCAAGAGTATAATAAGACCTTCGAGGTCATTTAGTCCATCTCCTCCATTTTACAGATGAGGAAGCTGATGCCCAGTTTGGTGACTTGCCCATTATCCTACAGACAGTAAATGTGGGGTAGAGCTAGCATCCAAATCAAATTAGTTCTTCTAACTCCAAATCCATTGCTCTTTCTACTGAACCACATGGGCTCCAACATAATCATATGAGCAGATCCCTCACCTCATCTGGCTCAATGACTATGTACTTAGCTTATTTAGCCCACTGCTGAGAGAGCTTCTATTTAACCTCAGGCTCCATTTTCCACCTTCCTATTGTTAAAAAGCAGAAAACTCAGATGTGAAAGGAAAGCCAGCATGGTGTGACATTTAGCATGTTGGTGAGGTTCCAATTGGAAGTCCTGTTTCTCTTGGCAAGGACAGGTAACCACTGCTTATTCCTCCAAGGTAACAAATCAGGTCATTCATAAGAGTCAGGTTAGATTTGTATGGATAGAATTTTAGAGTCTAAGCCCTCTTTTTACAGCCAAGATAACTAACACCAAGAGGGGAAAGTGACTTGCCTTTAGCCAGAGACTAAATTAGCAACTATGCCAGGACTTGACCCTAGATCTCCTGAATTCCCATACACTGCTTTTTCCACTACAATATTCTTCCCTTTCTAATCAAGAACTATTTAGTGAATATATGAATTGTCCTCAGTATCTTGGGGGACAGATAAGACCCCATTGTGGATGCTCTTCAGCAGCAGAATTGCCCTATAAGTAGGTGGCAATTCAATCCAATGGAAAGACCATAGGACTGGATGTCAAGAGGCCTGAGTTCTAGCCCTAGCTCTAATCTGGTCACTTAGCATAGGCTCCCAACCCTCCCTCACACTGGCAATCTGGATCACCAGAAGATAGCTACTACATTCCTTTAGGGCTCCAGGGTTTAACCTCAAGAGTTGGAGAGTTTGTTTCTAATGTTATATAAGCCACAAGCAGGGTCTCCCTCTCTGTCATTGTTGTTTAGTCGTATTCCACACTTCATGACCCCATTTGAGTTTTCTTGGCAAAGATACTGGAGTGGTTCATCATTTCCTTTTCTACCTCATTTTATGGATGAGGAAACTGAAGCAAAAAAGGTTAAATTACTTGCCTAGGGTCACACAGTTAGTAAGTGTCTGAGGTCAGATTTCAACTCAGATTTTCTTGTGACACAGGAATTTTTACAGTGTAGGTAATCAGTACAAAAGTACATTGTTGATTCATATGCTACTAATTCAGAATTGGTAATGATTCATATAGAGGCTGGGTGAGGGATACCTGTGGATTACTCATAAGAAAATGGGCGAGTAAAAGCTAATCAATAGCATTAAAAGATGATACCAGAGTTCCCAAAGTGAGCAATACCACCCCCAGGGAACACTGGAACAATCCATGGAGGGGCAGGAATATGTGCATGTAACGACTTGTTTACGACATGATACTATATGGAAGGAGAGAAGGGGAGGAGAGAGGAAGGAAGGAAGAAAGGAAGGAGAAAAGGAAGGAAGGAAGGGTATTTATCAAGCACTTATCAAGTGCCAAAAGCTCTAGGAATATAGAAAGTCAAGACAATCTCTTTTTTTAAGGAGCTCATAGAGGGAAACAACATAAATTGGACATTTCAGCATCAAGTCAGAAGAAAAGGCCCAGTGGTCTTTAGGGCATAATAGAAAAGCAGATGGTAATACATCTTCTTTAGTGTCATTCGTCCTTCCATTCATGTTATTCCCAGAGGAATATCATGAAGCTTAGTGAAAACATATAGATTATACTTCAATGGATCATGATCTCACTGTTATCAATACCTCCTCATATTGGATACATATTGAATAGTATGTATATTGAAATCCATCCATCTTCTCATAATATATGATGCTTGTCATTGTAATCCCATAAGTCTTCCACACAAGATTTACCCAACATTCTGTAAACGTTCTTGGTCTTTTCATTAACATTGTTTTTATGAAACACAGCAGAACTCCAGTAACCCATCTGTTATCCTCTCTGTATTTCTGTCTCTCTCTCCGTCTCTCTCTCTCTCTCTCTCTCTCTCTCTCTCTCTCTCTCTCTCTCTCTCTCTGTCTCCTCACTGATATCTGTCTGTGATTGTGCCTTTTCCTTCTTGATGTCTTTTATACTACTTCTTGAATCTAAGTCACCACTGTCCACATGGTACAGCCTATTTACATATGCATTTCTCTCTATTTCACATTGTCAGCTGAAATTCTATTTCTTTGGTGTTCTATGATGTGAAAAAAGATAGGATTTTATGCCAAAGAACAGCTTAGAAACATTGGAAGTTATGCAATTTCCCAAATGCAGAATTGAGAAATTCTGCTAACTTCATCCTATTCAGTTGAGCACAGATTATAGTCCAGCTCTAGTACATGTCCTAGATATATGTACTGATGGACTAATTCAACTCTCCAGCATAGGCTAGACAATTTGTTTATTCATTTGGTGTTTCCTCTGTAAATTGTTAGGACTCTTCCTAGAACTATTGGAGATCTCACTAAAAAAATTCTGCAGTGTTCGAACCATACGTTTTCAAATCTGGCTATCAGGAAGATCAGAGTTAAATATAAGTGCAAGAGTAATCACCCACATGGTATGCCAAGAGTTGCCTTGTCTTGCAAAATATCTCTCCCATATGACTTCCACAGTCCCTGAAATTCCATCACTAATACTTCTTCCCTTTGGATTAAGTACTACCATTTTCAGATAATCACAGAATAATAGAATTTAGAGTAGAAAGGGACTTTTGAGATAATCTAATACAGTTATTTCATTTTAGAGATGGGGAAACTAGGTGTCCAAAAGGTCACTTGTCAAAAGTCATATAGGTAGTAAGCAGCAAAGCTGGGATTTCAAACTCAGGTCCTCTGACTCAAATCCTGGGTTCCAATTTCTATTTGACATTGAAATCTTCCTAGGGTTACCATATTAAGTTACTATCACCTTAAGGTGAGTTACCACCTAGTATATCACTGTCCATATAATCGGTAACAAATAAATTATTGAATTGACTTGTTATATTTCATCAAATTACTGTTCTCCAGAACAGTAGAAAGATAATCAGAAGAACAGGTTGATTAAACAAAAGAAAAGGTATAAAAACTAGGCTCCCAACAGTGATTACTTCAAACCATTTCCTTTTTTCTGGATCCATCAATCAATCAATCAACCAACAATTCTTTATCAGATGCTTGCTATGTGCCAGCCACTACCTTAGGCATCGGAGACATAAACACAAAAGTAAGACAGACCCTGCCTTCAAGAAGCTTTCATTTTACTCAAGCCTTTGGATGTCACCCTCCATGACACTCTCTCTCAACATATAATCCAGTCTCCTACTTAACTGAGATAACTAAGACATAAACCATCTGTCATGTACTTCCATAGTTTCCCCCCTTCAAACATCAAACACACTCATCTTTTTTTCTACAAACATTTTAGTTTTTTTATGATTTGAGTTCTATCTACCTTTCCAACTATATTTCACATGACTCCCCTCTCACACCCTCCATGTCCCAGCCAGATTGGACTATTAGCTGTTCCCTACACCTCCCATTCCTGTGCATTTACACAAGCTGTCCTCCATTTCAGAATCTACTTCTTCTTTAACTCAGCCTCTTAGCTGAGCTCTTCTGTGAAGCCTTCCATGATCTTCCTAGTTGCTAATTCGTTCTTGTTCAACTTTCATCGGACTTGCTTTTTTGTATATATGCTGTATCTGCCTTATAGAATGTTAGCCCCTTGAGAACAAGGACTGTTTCTTTTTTGTGTTTATGTCCCCAGCTCCCAGCACAGGGCCCAAAACACAGCAAATTAAATGTTTATTGAAGTGAATTGAAAAAAAAAGAGATTGGCTAAAAAACAAATTTCACCTATTTTTAAATTTTATCCAGGGCTGGTCTTGGACACAATGAACAGAATATAGGTTATCTTTTTAAAGTGACTATAACTTAATAACAAAATAATGAAGTGAAAAAGTCAATGGGGCGGCTAGGTGGTGCAGTGAGTAGAGCACCGGCCCTGGAGTCAGAAGGATCTGAGTTCGGATCTGGCCTCAGACACTTAACGCACACACAAACAAAAACCTAGCCGTGTGACCTTGGGCAAGTTACTTAACCCCAATTGCCCTCCAAAAAGCAAAAAAAAAAAAAGAAAAGAAAAGAAAAAGTCAATGGAAATAGCAACTAATAAAAAAAGTTTAAAAAGACAGACAGTACTGAGACAACTGTAGAGATATCTCAGCAGGGAAACATTCCACTCATTTATGTCTCTTCTTCCCCCACTCATTAGTGAAGATAACTTTTCCTTCAGAAATCAAATATTTGTAAACAGATGACCAAACAATGTCTACTGTTTATAGATGTACATTTTTTTTTCTCTGAAGCAAAAGCCTCAGTTTCTGGTCCCTAACTCACTCCACCACCACTACCCTCATTAGTCCCGGCCATTCCCATATCTGTAAAAGCTTCACCCAACACCATTTTGAAATTTCACTGTTAATCTGGGAAAATACCTATTTTCAGTATTGAGAGGATTAAAAGCTATTAATGGGGAGAATAACATTTCTTATGGGGAATAGAGAGGGAGAGAAAAAGCACCCATTTCCTAAACCTTTTTGTTTCAAATCAAAAAGAGGCCCCAGAATGTTTTCCAACAATCTCCCCGAAGTCATTATGGCTTCCAAGCCAGCTGGATTACTTGATAATAATAATTCTTTGCACTTACAGAATGCCTTTCCTCTGAGGAGCTCCAAGTAATTTACAAACACTTATTAATTAATCCTCAACACCCATGTGAGATAGGGATGTGCTATGATGCTCCTTTTGACAGATGTTTCAAGTGGGCAAATGGAGACCAAGTGACATTAAATGAGTCCAAGGTCACAACATGGTCAAGCTTGCTGGACAAATTCCCAGATCCACCGACTTGCCTCTCAGATGAATTTTTCTCTCACTTTGCATCTTTGCAGTTCCTTAAATTGCCATGTGTCAGACCCTTTAGAAGGTTCCAAGTTTTCTAGATCCAAGAAAGGCAACATGAACCTGGTTTTTAATTGTGTTTGCGCTAATATTTTTGTTTGGAGGTTTGGCTTGGTTTTTTTTTTCTTTTAAGGTATCGTATAGTATCCAAGAAGAGTCTGTTCTAAGAATGTTAATTTTGTACTTAGTCCACACAAACTTTACTTATTTTCTGGAAAAGGCTGAAATCTAGTCTAAGCAGAAATAAAAATGCCATAACAGCTCGAAGAGTGTGAAAAGGGGAACAGAGAAAGAAGAAAAAAAGCATGTGCTGCCTTCACCAGGTCCTTGTGTTTTTACAGCAACATCCAATTAGGAAGTAAATGCAAATTTACTTTTCCAAACAGAATGCACTTAAACCAACACTCAACTCTACTCCCTTAAACGTAGTCCAGTTCCATTAACAACTAAACATTTACACTTGTCAGGAACAGCTTTTCTTGGCTGTAGGTAAAATTCTGAACCTAAATTCAGGAACTGTTTCAATGCACTTTCTAACAAATTCTTATTCAGTTGTAGGCTAGCATTTTTTATTTTTTCCCCACTAAAAACAGTCACATAATAGGTTTGCTCCTAAAATACAAGGAAAAGATTGAAAAAACAGAGAATTTATATATGGTACACCAAAAAAAAAAAAATCAGATATATTCCTAATGATGTTAGTACAGACCACATCAATCCATCTAAACTGCTTAAAACCAAGAAGACTCAGGTGGCGCTATAAAATTGACTACAATCATAAACCACAAGTACACAGAACTGAAGATAAATCTTACTACCCACCTCCTGACGAAGAAGTGATAGACTTAAAATCCAGAATGAGAAATGCATTTTTGAACATGGCCAATATGGGAATTTATCTTGTCAGGCTACAAGTATTTATTGTCAAGGTCTTATATTTTTGGTTTTCTTTTTAATTGTTCAGTGAGGAGGGGAGATACAGGTGAGGGGAAAGAGCTAACAAATTAATTTAAATTTTAAAAATTAAAAAAAATCAAATTGACTACTACTGTCTCCCTTCAGTAAACTTATGCTGAAGATATGGAAGGCAGAAATCATCTCCATTGCTGGTTACTGATGCTTATAGAAAATCACTCTAAACAAACCCATAATTCAAGTTCTATTTCACTAGGCAGCCTATGCCACTTTTGGATAGTTTTAATTTTTAGGAAGTTTTTCCTAATATTGACAGCTGAAGCAACCCAACTCTAACATGAGCTGCCTTACAAGATAGTAGATTTGACCTCGCTAGATGTCTTCAAGCAAAAGTTAGACTATTTATTTGCTATATTATAGAGAGTGTTCTAATTAAGGTGCAGTTTGGACTACATGATACAAAGATTATTTTTTTCTGGTCTTTAATTTTGGTATCTGTTACAGTATCAGAGGCCAAGATCTTTTGACACAGCAATTGAATTAGTGTAGGGATTCTTATCCTGGGATCCATAGACAGAGTTCAAGAGAGTCCATGAACTTCAATGAGAAAAATACATACATACATACATATATACACATACATATACACACACATATATACATATACATATATTTTTTCACTAACCTCTCACTGAAGTTTAGTTTTAATTTAATTATAAACATCATTATTCTAAGAAAGGGTCCATAGGCTTCACCAAACTGCCAAATGGACCATAACACACACAAAGAGTTAAGAATCCTGAACTTAGTGGAAGCATAACAGTCTGGATAACATATCAGATGCACAGTTATGGGGGGCCAAGTCTAACGGATTCTTGAGCTTGTGTCTGAGTCCAGAGACTTGTGACTTGCTCCAAGTTCAAAGACTCGTTGAGCTATGTCTGAGTCCAGACTTATTGACTTTTAGGATCCAGGAGGGTGTGAAGTCCCATCTGGACAGGTGTGCCATATCTTCTCTCCAAAAAGAATATTTGGCAATCAGAGTCAAGAAATATTGTTGTGTCTCCTACAAGCAGTCTGGGCCTGCAGGAAGCAGCCTTGGCAGTCCAGGATGTTACTGATATCTATATTTAGCTGAGTGCATCCGTGAGAAACTGGTGATTCAAAGTTCACTGTGAAACTTTACATGCATATGCAAGAAAGATATCTAATCCATTATACTACTCCATTAAACCAGCATTGTTGCCTAACTTAGCTCGCCTAGCCTGAACCTTTTTTCACCATCCGTCAAACAGCATCAGTTGCTGGCACACAGTCAAGTCTGTAGGTAATTCTTACATCAGTGGTGTATTCTATGAACCTTAGACTTTTTATGTTGACTGCTCCCACAGTCTCAGAGAAACATGAACAGTAGCATGCCTTTTGCAGATGCCACAGACACAAACATGTGGTTGGGGATCTATATGAGTAGATCAAACTTCCCAAGTATCACAGAAATACACTCAGGACTCCTGAAGACCAACGTGGCAACATTAACACATCAGGTGGAATAATAATTACTCCTCTCCTTTGGCTTGTACTTAAAACACCCCCATTCCCTTGCTGCTGCTATAGATTCACTGTAGACAACTTTAAAAGTCACCAGCAACCTCCTATTTCTCAGTCTTCTGCAAGTAATATACATACTGCCAGTGTGTGGTTTGGTTTCCTTCTCTCTGAAATGAGGAAGTTAGATTAAATCCCTTTAAAGTCCTATGAGCTTGGAGCTGCTAGGTGAAGCAGTGAAGAGAGTACTGGCCCTGGAGTCAGGAGGACCTGAGTTCAAATCTGGCCTCAGACACTTAACACTTACTAGCTGTGTGACCTTGGGCAAGTCACTTAACCCTAACTGCCCTGCCTTCCCCCCTCCAAAAAGAAAAAAAGAGAGAGAGAGAGAGAGAGAATATGCCCCTACAGGGGGTCTTCAGGCCTATAACTCAATTCAGACACCTAAGCAATAATAGACAATTTGCTTAGTGCTAGTGGTCCCATACAAGGCTAGGTCAAAGGAGGAAAGTTTGGGATCAGTATGAGAATGTTTGGGGAGCAATTAGACCAATGGGCCCTTGCAAAGCCCTCAAGACCAGTCAACTGAGCAGTAGATACTTATTGGATGTCTGTCACATGCCCCTGCCTTGAAGGACTTTACAATCTTCCTGAGGATCTGAGACACAAGAAAAAATGACTAACAAAAGAGAATATTGTTGAATGTCAAAAGAAGGAAACAAACCCATGTGTGAGAGGTTCAGAAGTGACCTCACTTCAGACTAGGAAGGAGGTGAAGGCCAAGCCTACTCAGCCAACCCTACTCTTCCCTTTCTAATACCTTCAAGGCTAAAGACTCTGTTCATGAGACTTTAGGAGAGCGCACTAAAGACCAGCCCTAGGCAAAAATGTAAGACAAGAGGTCTGTCTTTTATGAAAGACAATCTAATAATTACTTTGGTTTAAGAGATAATGACAAAAGATAATGAACTCTGGGTACCATGTACTTAGTACAGAATTCCCATTCAAAAATTCAAATGGCTTACTAAAAATTAAAAGAAAAAAAAATATCTGATCTGATGAGGGATAATTGGGTCCTCAGTTAGGAACCCTTTTAATTGGTAACTAATAATTTAAGAGAAAGGAAAGAATAGTCTGAATTCACTGTAAAGTAACAAAGATAGAAATTACAGGTACTGCCATTTGGGGAAAGGCAAGGCGAATAATGATTAATTTACATA
This sequence comes from Gymnobelideus leadbeateri, assembly GCA_011680675.1. Taxonomy (NCBI): domain Eukaryota; kingdom Metazoa; phylum Chordata; class Mammalia; order Diprotodontia; family Petauridae; genus Gymnobelideus; species Gymnobelideus leadbeateri. The sequence goes on from WOXC01008568.1 coordinate 436,551, forward strand.
TGCATGTTCAGCCAGGAATAAGAAACCAATTAGTCACTTGTTTGTTGTCAACTCCTATAATTCAAAATATTTACAAAGTAATTTTACATAGCCCTGTTTTATTGGGTAAGCTTCAAAAGAATAGGTCTGCAAGAAACTCAGACTTTCTTTAAAGAGACTAAGGGGAAAGCTATGAGAAGATATCAAAACAAGACTCTTCAACAGGAAGCTTAAATAGAGTAGGAAAGAATCCAAAGACAGGCCTATTCTTCTAGTGAAAGATTTTGTACACTCTGGATAAATCACAGGGTGATTTATGAAATTGGTTGTCATTAATTTTAATAAAATGTTCTTTGTTAACAATATATGGTTTGGTTGACATCTGACTAAATGAACTAGACTGTCTATGATGACTTACTTACTCCTGCACCATCCTGATATATCCCTATTATTATTGGGAAAGAAGAGTGAAGGAGATTCAAACATACCTTGAAAAAAACAAAAAGAAGGGGTGGCTAGGTGGCACAGTGAATACAACACGGGCCCTGGAGTCAGGAGGACCTGAGTTCAAATGCAGCCTCAGACACTTAACACACACACACACACAAACTAGCCGTGTGACCTTGGGCAAGTCACTTAACCCCAATTACCCTACCTTCCCCCTCCAAAAAAAGCAAAAGAAAGAAAAGAAAAGAAAAGAAAGAAAAGAAAAGAAAAGAAAAGAAAAGAAAAGAAAAGAAAAGAAAAGAAAAGAAAAGAAAAGAAAAGAAAAGAAAAGAAGAGAAAAGAAAAAACAGAAGTTTAGCTTAGAACATTGCAGACTGGTTTTCTTTTAAGTATTTGTCCAGCATTAAAGACAAGGAAGATGGACAGGAAAGTAGAAATATAGAGTTTTTTTGCTAGTGAAATTAGAAGACTAGGCCAGCTTGTAAAACAACAAACTGGTCAGACGAGAGGACCAAACTACAGGTCAATACAGCTATGGTCAAAGACTGAGAAAATGTATTATCACTGAAAATTCTTTAATACTATTACCAGGGCTAGGTTCTTGGGCATAGAACCACTCATATACTATGATAGGAATTCAAAAAATATGAGACCATCATTCTTGAAAGCTACCAAAGGGGCCAAGAAAATATAAATACCCAGTCAAAATAGCAAAAAAAAAGATACAGAAGCACTCTCAGCAATAATCCTCTGTCCATTGGACTGTAATGATACTTTTCAAATGTCTGCTGAGTTTTTCCTTCCAGACCACACTCCCACCTTTGCTTTTTATCTGTATCTCCCTATTTGGCATAGAAGGTAAAGTGGTATAGTAAAAAGGAGCACTGACAGCATCAGGATACCCTCTGTCATTTGCTAAACTATGTGTCAGTCTCTCTGACTTCTGTTTTCTCATTTGTAAAATGAAGCTATATTTAATATATTTATTTATTATAAATATAAATATTATAAAAATAAAGTATATTTAATACTTACCTTATAGGGTTTTTTGTAAAGAAAATGTGAGTAATCATTAATTCAATTCAACCTGCTTTTTGGGTTTCTTAATCATTACATCTAAGAGTGTGATACTGTGATGCCAGACAGCTTGCTTCCCTTACATAAGTCTAGAGGGATATGAACCAGTCTCATTTCACTAGTTTTTACTTGGAAGCAGCCATGAGCTGTCCAACTAGAGCTGGTCCTGAAAGAGAAATACTGAGCATCCAAGGAAGGAGAGATCCTGGTAGCAGCAAATGCTAGTGAGGGGTATCCATTGCAAACTGCAGATGCAACATCAGACAGCAACTGCTCAGAGGCAGCCTGATTTATATTGCCACCAGATGACACAATTTATAACACTCCCAGAAAGGACTAACACCTAGTTTGTCATTGTCTACTATCAAGTCTATGACTAGTATTTCTGAAAGAAACTATCCCCTTCCTTCTTCACTTCCCTCTACCCCCATGGTAGATCCTAATCCTTTTCTCTTCATCACTCCAGCATAAGCCTTTATATCTTCCCTAGCACCCTATTCAGTGCATTGTACAGCAGAAAAATAACTGTTGAATGAATGAATGAGCAGTCATAACTTGAGAGAGAGTGGTAGAATAGAAATTATTGGTCTTTGGTTAGAATCTCTGAGAAAGCAATAAACCATTTCCTTTCAGAAAAGCTGGGTAGGACAAGAAACCCAAAAGTTCCTAGTGGGGCTTAAGCCTATTGTAGAAACTCTAAATAGGAAGGCCCAGAGAGGAATTTATTCTAATGAGGCTCCAGAAATAGTTATGGAACATGTGAAAATGTGTATACATAGCAGGTGAGCTGATCTAAAATGTCTTATCATTTGCAAGATGCTTGTTATTGGTTAATTGGATGTCATATCAGTAGTGAATGGCTGGCCTAGTGCTGATTAACAGCTCAGCCCGCCAGGGACAGGTGCCATAGAAATATTGGAGGATACCAGACACATCCAGCTGAAGATGCAAAAATGTCTTTCTACTGCTGTTCTGAAAATAGTGGAGGAACATAAGACATTACCAAATCTGGAGACTTTTGCTTAGTGACTCCCCTATCACTTCAGAATTAATTTTGTGTGGGGTTGGAGAAGAGCTTGGACATCTCCAAATGGATGTCCCCAATTGTGATTAGAACCTAACAAATAGAAATTTAGACCTCATGCCCAGTACAGGGGTGAGCCCGAGGAAAGTTTATACTAAGGTCCCAATAAGCATGACATGCAAATTCATTATACATCTGGGGTAAATGATCAGTTCAAATATAACAGTCTTCATAGAGATTTCTACCCAAGTTTATCAGGTCTATATATTCATGTTTCTCAGATTTACATTTAAGAGTTAACGGGAACATGTACACATAGAACTTCATAAGATGTTTTTCTAAATCAACTCAGCTATGGTGTTTTTTTTTTCCTTTTAAAGCTTTAAACATTATGGAGAGAGAAAGAGAAGTGTTCATGTTTTCATCTGAATGGCTGTCATGCCCACTTGCATTTCAGTTCATCATAAAGAACAGTATGTTACTAAAATTCAAGCAGCTTGAGACAAGTTTATTTATCCAATGGACCTAATCCTTCAAAGGTCACCTTTTTCCAAGATGAAAGCAAATCTCTGTTTGCCTGCTCATTACAGGACTTTAAGGAGGACCCAAAGAAATCTCAAAGAATGTCTGCTAGTTTTTAAAATCTCCACATTTCATCTCAGGGATCACTAATAGCATACCCTTGATGCCAATATCGTGGGATATTGTAACCAGGCAACATGATTTACAGCAGTCTCAGAAAGAACTAAGATCTAGTCATCTACCATCTACTATTAGGTCCATTGATAGTATTTCTAAAAGAAAAATGCCCATTCTTCTTCAGTTCCCCCCCATGGTGGGCTCTAATTCTCTCCCTGTGACTGCCAGTGGAAAGTGATAGGCCAGTCATTAAGCATCCTTCTGCCACAGGTTCCTTCTTTACACAATGGTAATTCCAGAGCACAGATTACATGCTCTTAGGAAAAGAATTGTAGCTTCATCTACATTTTTTCCTGAGCCAAATATATTTTGGGCATTCAAAAAAGCTATTCCTCATAGCCCCCCTTAGCAATGTTGTGTAGATTAATTAAGAATGGTAACAGCTCTGGGAATAGGGAACATCTTAGGATTCTGAGACAAACAGAGCTTACAGCAATTCTTAATACAGCAAGAATCACAAAATCAGTAAGAGACTGAGACAAGCCAGAAGGTCCCTACACCAAGGGGAAGGTGACTCCTGCCCAGTTGTAAAGACAAGTAGCAACAAAAGTACAAAACAGTATTTCCACATTGACATGACATGCAAGCTGTATCTGTTTTATGGATGTTAGAGAAACAAATTAAATACATACCTATATATAACCGAAGTTGCAAAGCAAAATATATGTCACTTCATAGATAAAATTATAGTACTACTCAGATAAAAATGTTTTTCTGAAGGGGTGGCACAAACTCAGAAAAATTATGATGCCCAGAAGAATTAAGTCCTAGCTGACCTTTCTTACTGATAGCATCACATGATTAATCTGCAAAAACATAGGTCGTGTCACATTAAACAATGCAAGGCTCCATCTGTACTAAAGACCCTCAAGTTTTCCATCATGATAGATGGTTGCATTGTGGTAGAAATAGAATGCATGACAGCAAAATCCCCCAAGTCAAAAATATTTCTTTACCATATATCACTGATTACAACATAATAAGAAAAATATAATATATTTCACTCAAATCCCCTGCACAATTGGGAGACAGTTTTAAATGTTGTTCGTGACAAGGATGCCTTTATTATTTTAGTTACTAGAGGAATATAAATTCACCAGTTTCTTGGCCAATAAAAAGGATGATATTAGAAGTCTATAGAAATGCTAAATCTAACAGCAGAGGCTTCTGAAGATTTATGTGTAAATAAAGTTAAGGCTCAAAAAAAGGAAAGCTCTTCTTTTTTCTATTTCTTTCATTTAGAAATATTTATACAAGTCTTTGAACCAGACCTAACAGTAGAGGAGTTGTAGCCCCGTGTTCTCAACAACTTATCAAATATTAAACACCCCATTTTACAGAAAAATAATGCTACCCATGCCAAAAAGACAAAAGAATATTTAAACTAACTTTCCTTTGTTTTTCATTGAAAGAAACCTGAGTTTTTCTTTGACCTTCATAACCCATTAAAGACATCATTAAAAAGTCTTTGTCTTTGAATGATCTACTCTGCCCTGCTTTATCTTCAGTTTCATTTATATGATGGGGAGAAGGGATGTTGGGGAAAGGGTGCAGAAGCTCTAAGGTTCCTTCCATTTTAAAATCTATGATCCTATGATCAGTTTTACTGAAAGTAAACAATGCAATAGGCCCAGAAATGAGTCAGAGGAAAAATTTGGATTGGATTATGTTTAGGAAATTACACAGAATTGCCAACGATGTTGATGTGAACACTACCACCAAAACCCATATTTCAATTCCAGTACTCTATTGATGATACTGTATGATTGTGAATCAATCATGGGTTGTTGGGTTTCTTTTCAGTCATGTCCAACTCTTCATGACCCCATTTTGGGGGTTTTCTTGGCAAAGACACTGGAGTGGTTTGCCATTTCCTTCTCCAGCTCATTTTACAAATGAGGAACTGAGGCAAAGCAAGGTTGAATGATTTGCCCAGGGTCATGCAGTTAGTAAAGTGTCAGAAGCCATATTTGAATTCCTGAAGATGAACTTCCTGATTCCAGGCCCAGTGCCCTATAAAATACACCACCTAATTCTACTCTCCCAGAAAAATCAAAGTTGCAAGTGACACTAAGGACAAGGGACAGCTAACTGCTAGGTCTAAGTAGTCATGTTACCATTGATGACTTATTCATGAGAAATGGCATAAATATATCATCGAGAATATGCATTGCCAGAAAAGGAGGTAAGCCAGGCATACAATAAGTGTGGGGGATGACAAATGGATATCACAGAGTGCTCCACAAAATATAAAAGAATGCTGAGCAAGTCCTCTGCTCAATGAAGATTTACAGAAAGACATAGCCAAAAGTTATACCCATACACTGAGATTTTAGAACCATTTAAGAAACCAAACTAAGTGTTGAAAAAGAGTGTTGAACCACATATGCCTCTAAAGAGAAAAAAATCTCACTCTGGAATATATTTCAAATTCTAGAAGCAGAATCAAAAATGGTGACACGAGGAAAGGTGGTGCTTTTTTATTATGTGCTGTAGCTATAAACCCCCCAATTAGCCTTGGAGTATGCAAATAAAATTAAAAGAGCAAAAAAGGTTTTTAAGAGCACAACACGGCATGAAAGTAATTAATGTGAATCAAATTAAATTACATCTATTCACTAAGCCTAACAACATTCACAATAAGCAAAAACAATGAGTAATTTCATAAATTGAACTTCTGTGTACACTTCATTTCTAAACATGAATTTGTCATTTATTAAAGGCTATTGGCCTTATTTACAAAAAAATCTTTAATGAATCTTCATCACCTGGGATGAAAGTCATATACAGTACTTCTAAAATGGAAGTAGCCAGTTAGTCAGTCAATAAACATTTACTAAACACCAATTCTTTATTAGGCAAAATAAACACCAGGAATACAAAGAACAAAATAGTCTATACCCTTTAGGAGTTCACAGTCTACTAAGGAGACAACATGTAAACAACTACCTATCTTTCTACATACACACACACACAACTATTACATGTATACAACATGTAAACAAGTATATATACATATATATATGTAACTCTATATACAAGATATATACAGGATAAATTTTTAATAATCAACACAGGGAAGCCCCAAGAATCATAAAGGATTAGAAAAGACTTCTGTAGATATTAGAATTTTAGGTGAGACTTGAAGGAAGTCAAGGAATACTAGAGGCAGAGATGAGGAAGGTGAACATTCCAAACATGGGATACAAACCAGTGAAAATTCCCAGAATTAGGAGATGAAGTGTCTTGTGCAAAGAAGAGCAAAGAGTTTAGTGCCTCTAGCTTACAGAGTATGTGATGGGGTGTAAGGTGTATGAAGAAGGGAAGGGCGTAAACAGGATCAGGTTATGAAGGGCTTTAAATGACTAACAGAGGGTTTGTATTTTTGGTCTTGGTGATGACAGGATGACACTAGAGTTTATTGAATGGGTATGTTGTGGGATGGGGAAAGAGAATGACAGTGATATCTGCACTTTAGAAAGATTAATTTGATATCTGAATAGAGAATGGACTGGAGCACTAAGAAGCCAGTGGCAAGGAGACGCATTGGAAGGTCTCAATTTACTGTCCTAAGAGCCTATAATTGGGGCACAATTTCTTATTTAAATAGGCAATAGGCATTGATAATAAAACTCCAGACAGATGTAGAACCATAATTAATGAATTTTCTTTAACTCTTAAGAGAGTTCAAAAAAAGGCAATTGAACCATTCTTTTGAGCAAGTAAACCTCCTTGTATTCAATTGTTTTATCTCTAAAATAAGAAAATAGAACCAGATCATTTCTAAAATCTTTTCCTGGTCAAAAACAAATAAACAAAAAAAAAACCTATTAAAAACAACAAACAGGCTAAAGCTGAGATCAGTGAACTTTGTCAATAGAATCCTTCCCTTGGACCTTCTTCCATAGTTCCAACAGTCATCTCTTACAAATTTGATCTATTCTATTAAGATTATTCTGACAGGAGAGATGGGTTTACTGCAAGACTTCTTTAGGCAAACGAAAATTGTCTCAAGGAAGATTACAGTCCCAGATCCATTATAACAAGATCCTGCTAGTCAAAGTCTATGGTGATGGAAATACATGTTATATATGAAAGAAGTCATCTTCTAATCAACTATCTTGTCTTGAAAATGCATATTAAATCTAGAAAGGCAGTCAAACCTTAAAATATTTCAGATAAAGTAGATATTGGTTTACTCTTATTTAGCTCTTATTGGCTTTATCTCTTAAGGCTTGGGATACTTAAAACCTTTTAAAGTCTATGAGTAACTGCTGGTTGAACCTCTAAGGAAAATATAAATTAACTCACAAATTAACTGTCCCCCCTCCTTCTGATAGAACCTGACCCAGCATCCAACCATACATAGCTATTCTATGTAAATCTTGTTAATGTCTTCCTGAAATTTATTACATAGGGTCTACCCAGAATTCTCCAATCCTTCCTTTCTTTCTAGCAAAGATATTTGTAAAGTAAATAGGCTGATAAGTGGTTATTCTTTGCTTTTATATGATAAACTTATCTTTTTCAGTCATCCCTTTCTTTTATCACCCGCTTTATTATAGTTCTTCACAGTTTCTTATTTATATTAGATTGCTCATGCCCACCATGCCCCTTACCAATTATCTTTGGAGTAATATTAATTTTTAATTCTTCAAAGACTATAGTGTTCCATGATTCTTAGCCATAACACAATAGAACATTGGGATTAAAAATATGGGGTTTTGTTCTGGGAAAAGTTTACTGTCATTAAAAGATCTCTAAAATTTTCTAAAGGCAAACCAGGATGCTCTTTTTTTCTGGTTTGATTCTGGGCCCAATTCACTGCCTATTTATTCCATCTGTCTAAAGTATATATACTGATGGACAAGCTCTATACATCATTCATCTAACTGAATGTCACAATCTGGATAATAGGGTATTCTTCATATACTTGGTTTTTCCTATGAGGATGGTTAGATCAAATTTTGGGGGAAGGATGATTAAAAGTCTTTTCTAGAAGGCTTTTAAATGTTCTGGTAAAATGTTCTACAACCAGTATTAACTCATTCATAAACAGGATCATTTAGAGGACTTCACTATGCATAGGAAATCCATAAAGCCTTTACTGGGATTCTCAGCTGGATCACCTACTTGGCAATAGTGAACACTTTTGGAGAACATATATTTCCCTGTTTTAATCCCTGTCTGGCATTAATAATCAGAAGGTTGTAAAGTGATATATTATTTCCTTTGCTATATATCCCAAAAATTCTAAATAATTTTTATATATCTATGGTATTCACACATATATGGAATTTAAGGTGAAATTTTGCTCTACTAAAGTCCTTTTTAATAATCAATAAAATTAAACACAATGGGATTTTGTATTCTTTGTATCTTTCAGTCAACTCTGTGGTGATAAAAATGTGATCTCTGATGGAATATTTATTGTGAAAACCCACCTGTTTCCTAGTAACACCCTCCCTTAAGGACATTCTTAACATGTGAACACATCATTCTCCTGAATTTTTTTCTCCAAATGGGAAAGTAAGCTTTTAGATTTGTAGTTGTTGATGTTCTTTCAGCACCATTTTTCTATATGATTTTTTCCAAATCTTTTTAGTGCACCTTTCCCTTTTAGACACCTTATATACTGATCCCTGGATGATCTCATAACAGTAAGCTCTAGTACAGGTCTTTTTTATGTTCATCTGGTCTAACTCAGATGCTCTTCCTATCTTTGTACTATGAAGTGTCATATTCACTACCTGAAGAAGCACATGTGGGACTGTAACCTTAGAGTCCAAGTGTGGCACCTGATTATATATGATGAGGCAAGGGGAATGATGGAGAGTATAGAGTTGAGGATGACTTTGAGGTTGCAAGACTGTATAACCAGAAGGATCATGGTGCCTTTGTTAGAAACAGGAAAGTTTGGAAAAGACATTAGTCTATAAGGAAAAGTATGAGGAAAAGGCAGTCTTGGAACAACCAGAGAAGGAAAAGGAATTAGCAAAGGACACCAAAGAGATGTGATCAGAGATATAGGAAAATAAGTGGATTAGAGAAGTCTTCTTGCCTTCGTGGAAGTCATCATTTAAAAGAGCATATTGAATACATATATTAATTCTAATAAAAATGAAATGTAAGTAAATACAAGGTAAAATATAGCATGTGAAGTCCAAGAAAAGAATAATCTTTCGCCATTGGAGTGAAGAAAAGTAGCATTTGCATTAGAACTTTAAGGATGGGTAGAATCTCAAAGGGTAGAGATGCCCAAGGTGAGGAGAGAATTTCAGGCCTAGAGAATAAGGTAAGTAAAGGTTAATAGGCAGTATAGGATGGGATTTGCTCAAGGAATATAAGAAGTTCCTTGAAAGGATAGAATAGATAGCTCAGAAAGAAAATAAAAAGGGAAAAAGATTCCTTACCTACTCCAGAAGATTGGAGATGGAAGATTGTGATGAAGGAAAGGCTCACTGGACCTTTGTTTCTTTCTTCATCACAATCACATAGTTAAGGTTATATAATCAACTTTCAAAAAATGTAGGGTTGGACCCTCTTAGGAAACAAGGATTTCTTATGCTCCAAGAAATGATCATGTAGATCTAGAGATGCTGCCCGGGGATGAATGATTCCTAATGCTAAGAAAAAGAGATCAATAACACTACTTGGTGACTCCCTGCTGAGGGGCACTGAGGCAAGTATGAGTCAATCTGATGTGAATAATAGATATCCACTTTATTCCTAGAGAATGTATTCAGATGTAATGGAAGAGCTTCCTAAAATCTGAAATTGAACCTGACAAGGAGTGCCCGTTCCTGATTATTCATGTGGGGGAAAATAATACCATTAGAAGAAGCATCAAATATTTCTACAAATTTGAAGCCCATAGAGAGAAAAAACTAAGATCTTAGAGAAACAAGAATCATTTATCACTACAAGAAATAAAAGGTAAGAAAATAAAGACTTGGAAAGTACACAGTTGGTTAAGAAGTTGGTATAATAGGATGGGATTTGGATTTTTGCACTACAGTTTAATATAGGAATAATGGATTCTCATTCCAAGAATAGAATGCATCTGTTCTGGGACAGTAAAAATATACTTGCTTAGAGTCTTGTAAAACTATATAAGCTTAAAATGGAGAGGGCAGAAAAGAAAAAAAAAACCTTCCTACTCATCTACCAAGATAGATACCACTGAGAGGGTCGCACATATAGCAGAACAAGGATAGTATCGATATTGAGAACCTGACATTATAGTGATCATAATAGTTGATATTTACATAGTTTTGACTATGTGCCAGGCACTGTGCTAACCATTTTATAATTATCATCTTATTTGATCCTCACAACAACTCTGGGAGGTACATGGCATTACTATTCCCATTTTACAGATGAGGAGCCTAAGGTAAATAGGGGTTAAGTGACTTGTCCCTTAAGGGTCACAGCGTTAATAAGTGTCCAAGACCACATCTGAACTCAGTCTTCTTGACTCTATCCACTGCACCACCTAGCTGCCCCAACAGACAATATTAAAGAAGAGCCAGTAACAAAATCCATGGTATCAAAGGCCAAAGTCACAAATCCATAAATGAATAATAAACAAAGTGAACTCAATAGTCCAGTGCACAGAGGTAAATTTGACCTCATAGGCATAACCAAGACTTGCTAGGTATAAATGATGACTAGAATATGACTATGAAAGGGTAATGCCTTATTCTTAGTAAAAGTTCCCATAAAGGGATAGTTGAGTAACATTAGACAAGGTGTTCTGAAAGTCTCGGTGCAGTTTTATGCTACTAAATCGTAAAATTGCACCAAGACTTTTGAGACATCCTGTATATTAAGAGGACATACTTATGTGAGGAAACCTAGAAACAAGAGAGGGAAAACAGAATGGAAGACATTTGGCTAGGAATCAGTAGAGAGAGAAACAAAAGTAATATTTCCCTGGAAATATTCTGCATAGACCATCTGTACAGAAGAAAGAAATAGTTGAGAAGCCCACAAAACAGATCACAAGACTGGCATAGAGTAATGATATAGTATTGAACTATCCCTGGGATGTGTATGTGTGCCAAAAGTAGAAGAGTTAATAAATTCTTATTTTTTTTTATTTTTGGAGGGGGAAAGTAGGGCATTTGGAGTTAAGTGACTTGCCCATGATAACACAGCTAGTAAGTGTTAAGTATCTGAGGACAGATTTGAACTCAGGTCCTCCTGACTCTAGGGTCAGTACTCTACTCACTATGCCATTTACCTGTCCCAAGTTAATAAATTCTTTACCTGCCTTAAAAATAGTCTCATTCTTCAAATAGTAGAGGAAGTGACAGGAAACTGCATCTGTACCTGACTTTTACTTACCCAAGGGGCCAGTTTAGAAGAGGCAGCCTTGATCAGTAGGAGTCAGCATGGCTTCTTTAAGAAGAGGGCATAGGGGCCACTAGATGGCACAGTGAATAGAGCACCAACCCTGGAGCCAGGAGGACCTGAGTTCAAATCCAGCCTCACACACTTAACACTTACCAGCCATGTGACCTTCAGCAAGTCACTTAACCCCAACTGTCCTGCCTCCCCCCTCCAGAAAGAAAAAAAGAAGAAGAAGAGGGCATAGCAGGCTCAGCTCCCTTATTTTTTAGACATGGTTACTAGACTGGATGGTCATGAAAATATCTGGACGTTATCTTTGTATCTCCAATATCTTATACATAGTAGGCACTTATTAAATGCTAAACGTTTGCTAGATGAATGGATATATAATCTGGAAGGCATTCCTGAGAAGGACAACCAGAAAAATGAGAAGACTAGAAACCACCCGTGGGTGAATTCAAATCAATTACACAAACATATATTAAGTTCTTATTATGTGCAAGGAAGTGACTGGAGATTCAAAGACAAAAATAAAATGATTCTTATCTTCTGGAGGCTGGTGCCAGCTCCTCCTACTGGGAGGAACACAATATGTACACAGATAAACAAATGGCCTAAAAAAGGGAAGACTTGTCCCAGGATTGGGAGCAGTCTGAAGGGTTGTTATGTGTAAGAGGCATTAGACTTTTCTCCTCTGCCACAAACAACAAAATGAGGAGATTCAGAGAGGCCATTTAGCTTGACCCAGGGAAAAATGTCTTACCTTTTTCAGCTTCCCAAAATGGAATGGGCTGCCTTGCAGGGGTAGGAAGTTCCCTTTCACCAGGAAGTTGCAGGTTCAACAAGTGCTTGTTGGAGACTTTGGTGGTGCAATGAATGAAGGGTTGGTATTTTGTAAATCTTAAAGAGCCACGGAAATCTAGCCCTAATTAAAAGGATTTCCAACTTAGGCACAAATTCCGTGATTCTAAAATAGCAAATAGCTCGTTCTGAAGAACAAAGAACATATGATAGAGAAGTGAAGAAAAATAAGGCAAAACCTGTTAAGTTAAAGGAAGCTATTGAAGGCTTTGACAGAATTAGGGCTAGGCATAAGTTAGAACATTTAAGCCTGAAAGGGCCCCTAAAGATCCCACAATAGAAATCCTCTGGATACGCAGAACAGGAAACATGTATAGTTCTGTCTATTTCTCATGCTGTTTTTCTCTCCAGTGGCAGATATCATTTTTTCTTCTAATCTGTTGCCTTATTTGGGAAACAGTGGTATCTGTGAGAGACTTGAGATACTCTATGACAGAGTACAATGAATAGAGACTGTGTAGGGGCTCTTTTCCGTTTTTGTTGTTCTCTGGTCAAGCCAGACTCTTCATGCTCCCATTTGTGGTTTTCTTGGCAAAGACACTGGAGTGGTTGGCCATTTCGTTCTCCAGATCATTTTACAGATGAGGAACCTGAGGTAAATAGAGTTAAGTGATTTTCCCGGGCTCACACAGCTAGTGAAGTACCTGAGGAACTCAGGAAGATTAGCCTTCCTGACTCCAGGCTCAGCACTCTATGCACTGGGCCACCTAGCAATTAGTATCTGTATTCCTAGCAATTAGCAAAACACCTGGTATATAATAAGTGTTTAATTAATGTTTATTGACTGTAGAAGTCTGAAGTTCAACTATTAGAGGTGCAACCACATAAAAGGATTAAACTTGTTCTAATTGACCAAACCAATAATCATTTACCAAGTGTGTACTGTGTGCCAGAAGACAGCCACTACCCTCAAGGAGTTTACAATCTAAAGGAAGAACTCAGAACAATGATTAGATATTTCAGAGAGGCAAACTGAAGCTTGATATAAGGAACAATTCATAAGAGTTATAGAACCCAAAGTGGGATAGGCTGCCTTTGGAGGTCATTTCCCCTGAAGCAGAGGCCCATTGGGTGTGCTATAAAGGGAAGTCTCATTCAACTACAGACTGGAACAGTTGGTCTCTGAAACTAGAACCAAAGCATCATGACTGCCCACTGAAGATAGTTTTCATTGCTACACCATAGTCCAAACACACACAGAACTCTACTGCCATCTATCTGTTTATCACATATCCTGCCCAGTGGGAAAACATAACTTTGGTACTAGGAAACCACTAGATAGTATACAGGCAGCTAGGTGGCATAGGGAATAGAGCATAAGACTTAGAGTCAGGAAGACTTGAGTTCAAAGCCTGCTTCAAACACCAACTAGGTATATGACCCTGAGCAAGTTACTCAACCTCTCCATGCCTCAGTTTCCCTTATCTGTAAAATGGGACAATAATAGTACCCTCCCTTCCAGGATTGCTGTGAGGATAGATTCAGCAGACATCTGTAAAAGTGCTTTGCAAACTTTAAAGCACTATACAAATTCTAGTGGTTGTGATGTATAACATCCTAAAGAATGTAATGGCTTAACTGAAGCATATATATTCTTGCTAGGAAATTCCCTGCTGGTGCTGAGATGCTTTATTTTTTTTTCTAATTCTAGAAAATTAGTATGAGAAATAGTATAAACCATTGAACTGAACATTTTCTTTAGAAGGCAGATTCCCAGCCAAAGCCCTGGCTTTCTATCACCTTGGGCAAATTGACTTGACTTCCAAGTATCTCCAGAGAGGTTGATAACTAGACCATAAATTCACATGTAGTTCTTTGAGCTCACTCATTTGACTATGTCTGAAGGAGAAATTGTAAAGGGAGGTGGGGGTATGGGAAGAGTATATGAAATCAGGCCAGCCTGTCCAGAGAGCAAACAAAATAATGAAGAGGGAGTGATGTCATATGAAGCTTGGTTGGACGAATTTAGAGTACTTACAGTGAAGACGAATAATCTCATTAATTCCCATTTCTAAGTGCTTTAAAGTTGACAGTGTGCTGCCTCCTAGGCAGCAAATAAAAGAGGAAATATAAGCTTTATTATCCCCATTTTTACAGATGAGGAAACTGGAAATCAGAGAAAAGAAGAGTTTTGCCCAAGGTCATACAGATCATCTATGTCAGAAGAAAAGCCTGGGGGCAGGAGAAGTGGGGGGGAGGAAATTGGGAGGAAGAGGAAAGAGGGAAAGTTGGATAGTTAGAGGGGGCTGCAGATTTGCTCCACATCCTTGTTGCCATTGCTATTGGTACTGCAGGCTGCTCACGTCCGTCCACGGTGCATTGTTTCATTGCCTGTTTTGGTCACCTAAAATAATGATTCTTAAAATGAAGCTTTCCATGATTTATGGCTACATATTGTCACTTGGAGTTTATTCGGATGGATTCCTAAACCCCCTGAATGTGAACAATTCAGCATAGTAGAGTGGGGAAAGTGTTGAATTTAAGGCCAGAAGTCTTGGGTTCGAATCCTGGCTTTGCCAATTGCTACCTGTGTAACTTTAAATGAGTCACATCACCTCAGCTGTGTGTTTCCTCGTTTTCCTCCATTTCATCATCTGTCAAAACAGAGATGTTAAAAATAGATGATTTGGGGGCGGCTAGGTGGCACAGTGAAGGAGGACCTGAGTTCAAATCTGGCCTCAGACACTTAACACAAATGATCCTGTCATCCACAGGATAGAATTAGGATCAATGAGTGGAAGACATAGGGAGGCAAAGCTGGGCACAGTACAAAGAAAACTTTGTACAAGAGTTGTTCAAGATGAGAGGAAGTTACTTCTTACAAGTCTTAGAGCTGAGGCTGAGTGGTCATCTTCCAGGGATGACATCAAAGGGATTCCTGCATTGGCACTAGATTGAAGGAACAGACCTGTGTGGTCCTGGCAATTCTAAGATAATATTATTCAATTCTGATAATGGCGAAAAGAGAAGTTTAATTCTATTTGGATTAACCTCTAAGATGTAAGTGCCCTAATCTCTGCCTTTCTAAATTCAGATGACCCTAAGTCACTTATAAAATCTAAGAGTTAAAATGTGAAAATGGCATATTACTGGGATGAGCTTAAACATAAAATTTAATCCTTCATATTTTTTGTTCCAACCAAAGACAGTTTTACAAAAGAACTCAAAATGAAATATTTAATTAGCTGTTCTTCAATAGATTTGTTTTTAAACCATTCATCTAATTAACATAGGATCTTAGCTTTTTATTGAGCCCCTGTTTCCATAATGAGACTGATACATAGCTGCATTCACCTGTCTGTAAACTCCTCTTGTATTTACAAATTGTTTTTAGCCCTCTTGCTCAGTGTACTTGTGGGCAATATTCATTTTCTAAAAGACATCAAGAAACCCTTCCAAATGAGAAATATTTTACATTCTAAACTGCACAGAAAACAGAGGTGACTTTTTTTTTTCCAGAGTGCATTGCAAATGTGGCGTCTTAACGCAAGTGTTCACAAAAAAAAATGTAAATGAGCAACCCGAATCACCGAAACAATTATATCTTACAATACATTGTCTTCTCTAATCGACTCAGGCTGTTCCAAGGAGAAAAGAATTGTCTTTTTGTTCTTTTGGAGGAAAAAAAATTGTAGTTTATGGATTCTACCTGCTTACTGATAAATCTGACATTATTGAAAAAATAAGGTAACAGATTTAGAAACAAAAATTATTCACACTGAAAAATTACATAATTAAGAGTTTTAAAGTCTTCCAGAGGAAGGGCTCAAATATCATATTTAGTGCAATGTTGCCATCTAGTGGTTAATGCAGGAAGTGAACATAGAAACAACTTTATGGGACATCTTCATTTGAGAGCTTCAAAAAGCAAAAAAATAAAGGAATTTACCAGGCCATCTGATAATGAAAAGATACACAGTGTGAGGTTCAAGTTTTATAATTCCATTGTTTCCATTAAACATTCCCCTTCCCAATGATACCACCATAGGATGGTATGCCTAGATTAACTAGAAAATTACAGGGAGAAAATAAGAAAGGAAGAAAAGAATATTGGTAAGTGGGGAGGAAAAGAGGATTCCAGAAGTTTTGCCTCATCTTACACAGGAGAGATGATGAGACCAGAGAAGACTAGAGATTCATCCGTGTCTGGATTGAGTTAATATAGACATATGTATTGTGTGTGTGTGTGTGTGTGTGTGTGCACATGTACGTGTGTGTGTGTGTGTGTGTGTGCATATGCAGATATGTGCTGGAACCAACTCGAAAGAGCCAGTTAAATTTTCTATATGAACATTCACACCTCAGAAACTGGCAAATGCTACAAGCCAGGGCTTGATTTATTGTTTTGCTGACTGTCTAGCTCTAGACTTAAGAAACTGACAGAAAATGTTAATAATGCCATTCATCTTAAAAGTGTGTTGTGAATACTTTTTCTGGAGAGCCTATTGTTAAATATTTATCAGCACATCACTATATCTGTGTATGGATGTATATTTGTGTATACATATATATGTAGATTATGTATATGCTGACTCCAGTACATATAGAATACACATGTATTCTATCCCTAAGGGCCCCAACCAGCAGTATTAGAATATATAAAAAAAAGATAGATATTCCTATGTGTAAGCTCATTCATGCCTTTGACTTTTTAATTCTTTGTTAAGGTAGGGCTCTGCTTCCAGGGTGGAGCACGCACTGTCCCAAGCTTCGGGGATTTTGTGCAGCTATTTTCTGAGACACTTTAGAGATGGAACTGTAAGTTTTCAGTTCTTCCAAGATGGTATCTAAGGAGGGGTGTTTACCCTTCTCCTGGCCTGTGCTCTGGTTTGTGAGTGACCACAAGTGCTCTTTTCTGCCTAGAGAGGAGGGTTCCTCTCCACTATGGCCACAAACTCTGCTGAGCTAGTACTCCTCCCCACCCTACAACTGCCACCCAGGACTACAACCCAGATCCAATTACGGGCAAAGCAACAGAGTCCTGTGTCAGTGCTAGAAGAAAACAGACCTCTGTAATCTCCTTCTGACCAGTTGTTCAACCCCCTTACCGTCTGTGGGCTGAGAGCCCCAGAAGCAGCTGCTGCCACTGCTGATCCAGTCACTCCCAAGGCCTGTTTCTGGTTTGCTGGGGTCCAGGCTGTGCTGGGGAAGCCTGTGCTGGACTGGACTGCATTCTCACCTAGGTGCAACAGACCTTTCCCGCCAAACTTCCAGGTTTTCTTGGGCTGGAAATTTGTTTCACTTTATCTTTTTGTGGGTTCTGCAGTTCTAGAGTAACTTTTTAAAAGTATTTGGAGGGGTTTGGGGAAGAGCTCAGGCCAATTCCCTTCTTTTACTCTACTGTGTTGGCTCTGTCCTGCCCCTACCCCAACAAGGAAAGAACATTAATAATTGAGAGTATCATCTAGTTCAACCCATACCTATAGATGTGTAGAGAAAGCTTAAGAGTGAATCTAGAGTGATATATCTCTCCCTCAGCATTCTAAGGTACCCTCAGGGTGTATGGGGTGTTCAAGCAGGACTAGCACCTCTGACATGAGGGCTTGCCAAGCCTTTTTCAAGATTGCTCTTCAACCTTTGGTGTTTACCTTCACCCAGCTCTTAATTGTGACTCCAAGAAGCTGTAGCATGCACTACACCCTGGAAAAACTTTTTGACAAATGGACCAAACCAGGCTGAGGGTAACTGACATGCCTCAGATCTGTCAGTCATTCAGGGGGATGTCCACCTGAAGCATGTGAAGATTTTCCACAGTGGAATGCATGGATGAGAACAATTTGTTCCAATGACAACGAAGGCAGCTGAAGTAGGCACTGCAGAGAACTTAGAATTTGCTCAGATGTCAGAAATGCCAAGGTCATCCACTGCGTTCTTGGGCCACCACCAGTCATCTTGACTGTGATGACTTTGGAAGATAACTTTGTGCAACTCTGCATCACTTAAATCATAGGCAAGTCAAGACATCACCCAGTGATGCCCTTGGTCCTCCTTGTGAAGGGAGGATTGACAAAAACAATAAGAGGGTACCACCGACAGGAAATGAGGTGATTTTCTCTACTACCATCAGCTCAAGCACCACTCTGTTGTGTTTACACACACACACACACACACACACACACACACACACACACACACACGCACTATTAGCTACAGGTGAGCAGCACTCCAATATTATTTAACCAATTCATAGCAATTAACTCTTATAAAGGGATCTTTACTGTAAAGACAAAGCAAGAAGAACAGAAGTTACAAATATTTCTCCATAATACCTGAGGGCATACTCACCTCTATACCAGCTCAGTCAAATGTGGCATGGCCAAGTGGTGGATGAGTTGTATCTCTGCAACAGTGGGAATGGGCCAGGAAGATCACTTGGGACTTTGCTTCTCACCATCTAGTGTCTGATAAATCCTCGCAGGGATTCCGTTTGAGGATTGCTGTTAGTTCATCATTCTAACTTTTCTAAACCTGCAAAGTTGTAGATGTCTTTAATTCTTACTCACCTTAAAAAGAAAAAAAAAGATAGGACAGAGGAAAGGCAAAGGCAGAGAAGAGAGTTTTGATCTTATTAGGAAGGCTTCCAGGTTATCCAGAGCCCATTCACAGGCTACAAGTCAAGCTCATATGGGGAGAGCCTTTATACTGCCTTTCTCACCTGAATGGCAACTAGGCAGGAAAGTGTCCAAGCAAAGTAAGGACCTGAATTTTACTGCTAGTATCCTTTTAATGCACACCAGTTTTGTGGGAACATAAAATTGGAAAATAACTGGTTTCCATCAAATAGCAGAATGGTTAAACAAATTATCATATATAAGTGCAATAGAACTAAACTATAATAAAGGGGATGGTTTCAGAGAAATCTGAGAAGAAATATATGACCTGATGAAGAGTGGAGTGAGCAGAACCAAGAAAAGAATTTATACAATTAACAACAACATAGTAAAGATAAACAAAAGATTCAAGAATTCTGATCAACATGGTGATGTCTGCCAGCTCCAAAGGACTCATGATTGAACATGCTACCCACTTCCTGACAGAAAGACAATAGATTTAGAATGCAGCTTGAGATATATATTTTTATATTACTAATGATATGATTTATTTTGCTTAACTATGTATATTTGGAGGGGTTTTTTTATTCATTTTGAATTTAAATAGAAAAAGGCAAAAAAAATATTTCCATGTACACAACACAACATAAAAAAAGATTCAACATGAAACCATGGGTTTCCACTTTATACTGTTTACTTTTTTTGAAAAACTATATAATAAATAGTACCTATAATTTTCAAAGCTACCTTGCTTCTCTGTGTTTTCTTCTCCTTTCTTTCATTCTCGACTGTGCACTTCTCCCTTCCCACCCTGCCCTAGAGAAGGCTACCATTAGACAAAAAAATGTTTTATATATATTATATATTATTTATATATAACATATTACATATTGTGCATATATCATATGTAACAATTTTATATATTGTATATTAAATGTGATATATGTGTGTATGTATGTATGTGTATATGAAACCATACTATACATAAATCTATTTATCAGTTCTATCTCTGGATATGGATAGCATCTTCCTTCATAGGTCCTTTGTGGTTGATTTGAGCATTTATAATTCTCAAAAGGACTTAGTCATTAAAAGTTGTTCTAAGCACAATATTGCTATTAGTTTCTACAAAACTTTCTTGGTTCTACTCATGTCACTCTTCATTATTTCATGCAAATCTTTCCATGTTTTTTTCTAAAATCAACTAGCTCATCATTTCTTATAGCACAATATATTCCATCACAATCATATACTGCAACTTGTTTAGCCATTCCCCAGTTGACAGGCATCCCCTCAATTTCCAGTTCTTTGCCACCACAAAGAGAGCTGCTGTAAATATTTTAAAACATAAAAGTTCTTTTCCTTTCTTCCTTAATCACCTTGGGAAACAGACCTAATAGTGGCATCACTGGGTCAAGGGGCATAAGACATTTACCAACTCTTTGAGTATAATTCCTGATTGCTCTCCAAAATGGTTGGATCAGTTTACAGTTCCATTAACAGTGAATGTGTCCCAATTTTTCCACATCCCTTCTTATATTTCATTACTTTCCCTTTCTATCATTTTAACCAATCTGATAGGTATAAGATGATGCCTCAAAGTTGTTTTAATTTGCATTTCTTTAATTGTGAGTTAGAGCTTTGTTCATATGACCATATATAGTTTTGATTTCTTCATCAAAAAACTACTTATTCCTATCCTTTGACCATTTGAAGAATCATTGATTTTTTTTATCATTTTGATCATTTGAAGAATGACACATTTTTATAAATCTGACAGTTCTCTATAGATTTGAGAGATGAGATCTTTATCTGAGAAACTGTCTATAAAAATTTTCTCCCAGCTTTGTTTTCCTTCTAAATTTGTAGAAAACCTTTTTAATTTAATGTAATTGAAATTATCCATTTTACACCTCATAATTCTCTCTATCTCTTGTTTATTCATAAATTATTCTCCTATCCATAAGTCTAGTAGTTAATATGTTCCCTGTTCTTCTAATCTGCTTATGGTATCTCCCTTTATATTTAGGTCATGTATCCATTTTGACCTTATCTTAGTAAATAGTGTAAGATATTGCTCTGTGTCCAACTTCTGCCAGACTGCTTTCCAGCTTTCCCAACAATTTTTGTCAAATAACTTCTTATCCCAAAAGCTTAAATCTTTACATTTGTCAAGCACAGGTTTACTATAATCATTTGCTGCCGTATATTATATGTCTACTTTGTTCCATTGATCTACCTTTCTATTTATTAGCCAATAAGAGTTTTGATAATTACTGCACAACTAATATTTCTCCAATTATTTAAATTTGACTTTATTTGTATTTTTATACAAATTGCAAAAATACAAAATACAAAAATATTCTATTATTATGTTCATTTAGTTTTGGGGTTTGTTTTGGTAGGCATAATACCAGGTATTTTATGGTTATTTACAAATATTTTAAATGGGGTATCTCTTACTATCTCTTCCTGCAGGGTTTTCTTGGCGATATATAGAAATGCTGATGATTTATATGGGTTTATTTTACATTCTGTTACTTTGCTAAAATTATTGTTTCGACTAACCTATTAGTTGAATCTTTAGGATTTTCCAAGTACATCATTATATTGTCTGGGGGAAAAAAGAGATCATTTTATTACCTCATTGCATTCTGATTCCCTCAGTTCCTTTTTTCTTCTCTTATTGCTATTGCTAACATTTCTAATACAATATTGAGCAGTATTAGTGATAATGGGCATCCTTGTTTCAGTTTTGATCTTATTAGGAAGGCTTCCAGCTTATCCCCATTACAAATAATACTCGCTGATGGTTTTAGGTAGATGCATCTTATGATTTTAAAGGAAAATCTCTTTATACCTATGCTTTCAAGTGTTTTTAATAGGAATAAGTGTTGTATTTTACCAAAAGCTTTTTCTGCATCTATTAGTATAATCATGACTTTTGTTACTTTTGTTATTGATGTTATCAGTTGTGTTAATGATTTTCCTTTTGTTAAATGATTGCTGTATTCGTGGCATAAATCCCACTTGGTCACACAGTATAATCTTTGTAATATATTGTTGTGGTCTCCTAGCTAGTATTTTATTTAAGATTTTTGCATCTATATTCATTAGTGAATCTGATCCATAATTTTCTTTCTCTGTATTTGTTCTTCATGATTTAGGTATAAGTACCATATTTGTTTCATAAAAGGAGTTCAGTAGGACTTTATCTTTGCTTATTATTCCCAATAATTTATTTAATATTGGAATTATTTGATCTTTAAATGTTTTGTCAAATTCACTTGCAAATCCATGTCGTCCTGATGCTTTTTTCTTAGGTAGCTCATTTATGTCCAGTTCAATTTTCTTTTTCTAAAATAGGTTTATTTACTCTATTTTCTCTTCTGTTAATATAGACAGTTTACATTTTTTGTGTGAAAATTCTTACATTTCACTTAAATTGCTAAATGTATTGAGCAAAATGCCTCCTTATAATTGCTTTGACTTCCTCTTTATTACTAGTATATTCACCCTTTTCATTTTCAATGATAGTGATTTGGTTTTCTTCTTTCTTTTTTTTTTTTTACTATTTTTGGAGGGGGGGAAGGCAGGCAAATTGGGGTTAAGTGACTTGCCCAAGGTCACACAGCTAATAAATATTAAGTGTCTGAGGCTGGATTTGAATTCAAATCCTCCTGACTCCAGGGCCAGTGTTCTATTCACTGTGCCACCTACCCACCCCAAAATCTCAACTTCTTTCTTTTTTTTTAAATCATATTAACCAATTGTTTACTTGTTTTATTTGTTTTTTTTTCCATAAAACCAACCCCTAGCCTTATTAATTCAATGGTTTTCTTAAGTTCAATTTAACTAATCTCACCTTTAACTTTTAAAATTTCTAATTTGGTGCTTAATTGGTGATTTTTAATTTGTTCTTTTTCTAGTATTTTAATTGCATACCCAGGGTGGCTAGGTGGTGCAGTGAATAGAGCACCAGCCCTGGAGTCAGGAGGACCTGAGTTCAAATACAGCCTCAGACACTTAACACAAAAACTAGCTGTGTGACCTTGGGCAAGTCACTTGACCCCAATTGCCCTCCAAAAATAAAAAATCAACAAAAAAACTTAATTGCATACCCAAATCATCTGTCTGCTTTCTCTATTTTATTGAAATAAGCTTTTAGAGATATAAAATTTCCTCTGATTGTTGCTTTTGCTGCATTCCATAGGTTTTAATATGTTGTCATATTGTTGTTATTCTCTTTAGCAAAATTTTTTATCGTTTCTCTGATTTATTCATTAGCTTATTCTTTAATATTAGGTTGTTTAGTCTCCAGTTAGTTTTTAATTTGTATTCCAATGTATTTAATTGAATGTAATTTTTATTGCATTGTGATATGAAAAGGATGCCTTTAATATTATCTGCTTTTCTACTTTTAACTATAAAGTTTTTATGCCATAATATATGGTCAATTTTTGTATAGGTACCATATACCACAGAGAAAATAGTATATTCCTTTCTATTTCCATTCAGTTCTTTCCATATATCATTCATATATAGATTATCTAACATTCTATTCACTTCTATTAACTTCTCTTTTTTTTTTTGGTTAAATTTATCTAATTCTGAGAGGGAACGATTAAGGTTCCCTACTATATATTACTATTCCACTTGTAATTCATTGAACTTTTCTTTTAAAAATTTAGATGCTATAGCATTGGATACACAGAGGTTTGGTATTGATATTGCTTCATTTCCTATGGTACCTTTTATCATGATATTTTCTTTTTTATTTCTCTTAATTAAATCTATATTAGCTTTAATTTTATCTGATCATGAGTGCTACCTCTGATATTTATTTTTTTTACCTCAGCTAAAGCATAACAAATTGTACTGCAGCCCTTATTTTAACTCTGTGTATATCTCTCATTTTTAAATTTTTCTTGTAAATGACATATTGTTAGATTCTGATTTTTAATGCAATCTGCTATCCATTTCTGTTTTATGAGTGAATTCATCCCATTCACATTCAAACTTATAATTACTAGTCTTGTATTTTCCTCCATCCTATTTTTCCCCTCTATTATCCTTCTCATCCTTTTTGCCCTATCCTTCTCTCCAAGTCTGAATTACTTCTAACCACTACCTCCCTAATCTGCACCCTTTTTTAAGAATCCCTCCCTTATCACTTTACCCTCCTACTCTTTAATCTACCCACCACTCTAAGAATCCCTCCCTTATCCTATCCCCCTTATTTCTTGATATACACACCCTTCTAAAAGTCCTCCTTATTTTCTTATGAATTTATACCCTTCTAGATGTATATGTTATTCCCTCTTTAACCCAGTTCTGATGAGAATAAAGCTTCAGCACTGCCAACCCTCTAACCCCATCTTCTCCAACTGTAACAGTTCTATCCCAAAGTGAAATGACCTGCCTAGACAGAGAGTAGGTTTCCTCTTCTCCCATGCCCTGCAAGAAGCAGGTGGAGTACTACTTCTCAGGTATGTTATAGGATATAGTATGTTATAGTGAAGATTCCTTTCATGTATGAGCTGAACTAAATGTGTTAGGCACTCTGCTCGGCACTGAGGGGACAAAGATAAAAATTAAGTAACCATTGCTCTCAAAGAATTTTATTTCAGTGATGTGCTTGAACCAGCTTAAACCACTTCTCTTGACGACCAAATATTAAATTTTCACTGTGAGCATTTTCATTTTGGAAATCAGTCAACATCACAATACAGGGTTTTATTTATTGTCTTGATGATTGTCTAGCTTTTAAAAAGTGATGGAGAAAATGTTCATGTAGATTAAACTTAAAATAATATCTTGCATACTTCTTCCCCAGAAAGTGGACTGTTAAATATTTAGCAGCAAACCTGAGTGTTGGTGAGAGTACTTTCAGTTGAGAAATAAGGTCAGAAGTAAGACTGGAGAGAGTTAGAAAGGGGGTAAGAAAGAGGAAACAAAATGGAGACACACTGTAGCCAGCCTTCTCAGGGAGTTAGTCACAAAAGGCAAGAGAGAGATGAAATAATGGCTAGCGGGAATCAATGAAGTGAGAGGTTTTTGAGCATGTGGGAGACATGGCTTGTTTGTACAAAAGAAATTAAATAGAAGATATTATGGAGGGCATATATATCCAGAAAAGAAGGCAGAGCTGATGATATAACATGAACAAGAGACAACAGAAAGTCTAAGTGGCATCTTAGTTTCTTGTTATTTAGTCCTTTTCAGTCATGTCCTATTCTTTGTGACCCCATTTGGGTTACTCTTGGCAAAGTTACTAGAGTGGTTTGTCATTTCCTTCTCCAGTTCATTTTACAGATGAGGAACTGAGGCAAACAAGGGTAACGTGACTTACCCAGGGTCACAAAGCTTGTAAGTGTCTGAGGTCAGATTTGAACTCATGAAGCTGATTCCAAGCCCAGGGCTCTAATCCACTACACTACCTACCTGCCCAGTACTGTAATATCTCTGAGCTATTAAACAAAGACCTCCAACACATTGGATAGATTCTCAAAGAGGGATTTATGGCAAAAACAAAGAAAAGAAACACATTGAAGAAAGTGTGAAAGGGATATGAATGCCATTCACCAGCAGCACCTCCACCAGTTAAATCAAGAATGAACCAAAGGACCAAAATACAGCTCTTTAAGCATTATTAGTCACTTACATCGTGGTGTGAATAAGTTTAGGTCATTTAGTAAAAGCAAGTTTTGGTTAAAGGCAGGGTAAGGAAGGCATTCCCCTCACCAACCATGCTTATTTCAATTTGGCCAAGGGCCAATTTTGCACAAAATATTAATGGCAACTCCCACACCTAACAACAGCAACCCCCAAGACCCAATTTATGAAGTGCTTTCTTTCCTAATAACCTTTTAGGTAGGTAATACTAAAATCCCCTTCTGATAGAACAGGAAGCTTAAACCTAAAAAGGTTGTGACATAGAGATTATTTAGCCTTTATGCAAGCCCAGACATGACAAACAAAAGTCCCATGCTCTTTCTTCCAGGTCTCTGATATATTCTACCACCTGTTCACCACAATCTTCCATTTTTAAAGAAGAGTCTGCTGAAGAGATCTTCATGCTTGAAAGCATAGCTAAAAAAAAGCTAGCTATATGATTGTAATACTTTCCATCTCTTTCAAGTATGAAAAACTCTTCAGTTTGCATCTAGACTCACTGTACAAAATCTGTTAACATTTATTTTTGCTGCCTTTATTCACATTTCTTATACAAATATGAACTGTCTAATCGCTATTTAGTGTATCTCAGCATTTTATGTCCATATTTTGGTTTTGTTTTCAGATACCCTTATGGGATTTCTTTTTTATTTGTAACTCTCAACTTCTCCCTCCCTACAATATCCTTCCTCTTGAGACATAAAGTCTAGTAGAATCATTTTTTGGTCAATATTCCTTGTCACACAGTTAATATTAGAGCCAGTCTCTTGACTCCAAGTCTAGGTCTCTTTCCACTATACTGTATTACATGTGAAGAGAACCAGGTCAAAATAAAATGATGAAATACCAACAACTTCAACAGAGTGCTTCAAAATGGGGGGGGAAATGTAAGATCCTAAAAGAAAGCATCACCAAGAAATTAAAGTGATTCAGAAAATAAGATGTAATATAATGCTCTATGTATAGCCAGAGGAGTCTATGGTCCCATTTTCCAAGGTTTGGCTCTTATTAAGGTCTTTCATGCTGATATTCTCCCACAAGCTTGCTGATATAGCACATTCTAACTCCACTTCCCCATCCTGAGGGCTTCTGTGCTAGGCCCTTTAGAAAAATTCCCTTGCTATTAGTCCAAGCTGCTTAACTCCATTGCCACCTCTGGTTCTGGGCCTTCAACCTGAATTCACACCTATGCCCATCTAATCTCCTACCCACAGGAGGTGAAAGAGGTTGCATGTGACTCCATCACTGACTTAATTGCTGTACATCTGTTCATTCTATCTAACACTGTCAGCCTGCCCTCACTCAAACCCAATTCATGGCAATTCATGCCATCACCTTCCTGATGTCATGGTCCTCTTCGAGAACAAAGGACAAACTGTAGCAAGCAACAAAGACTATACGTGGCTGTACCGATTAACCATTTTGATCCTTCCTAGTGTTGTTTTGTTCCATCTACCTCAACTCTACTCCATATATGTATCTGTATATATGTATTGTATGTGTATACACACACACACACATATACATAGAGAGAGAGAGAGAGAGAGAGAGAGAGAGAGAGAGAGAGAGAGAGAGAGAGAGACAGTTATCTTTAACTTTAAAAAAAACAATCAGGGCTAGATTTGAAGTCAGTCCATATCTTGGCTTTGCTAATTTCTACCTATGTATCTTTCATCTCTGGTTTCATCTCTAAGACAAAGGATTTCACTTAACATAAGGCCCATGAATTTTTAAAATACTTTTAATTTAATTTAATAATAATTATATATTATAGTATAATTATTATATATTATGATATAATTTATATCATATTATGTTATATATAACATATTATAATTTAATATTCAAGTATTAATAAACATGTGTTATTTTAATATTTAATACTTTTAATGTTTAATATTTTATCAATATTTAATAAGTTTTAATATAATTGGTTTCCTTCTTAATCCTATTTGTTTTATTTTATGCATTTTGAACCATTATTCTAAGAAACAGTCCCAAGGCTTCAACAGACTAATAAAGGGGTCCATAATACACCCACAAAAAAGAGATCTAGAATCACTGAACTGGATGATCTCTGAAGTCATTTCTAGTTCTAAGTCCCAAGTATAGGTATACCTCATTTTATTGTGCTTTGTAGATATCGTTTGTTATTTTTTACAAATTGAAGGTTTGTGGCAACCCCATACCAAACAAGTCTTTGAGACACATGTTTCCAACAGGAGGTGCTCATATCCTGTCTGCATCACATTTTGGTCATTCTTGCAATATTTCAAACTTTTTTCATTATTATTATATCTGTAAGGGTGATCTGTGATCAGTGATCTTTGATGTTACCATTGTAAATGTTTTGGGGTGTCACAAACCAAGTCCATATAAGACAGTGAACTTAATTGATAAATGTCATGTGTGTTCTAACTATTTCACCAACCAGTCATTCCAGTCTCTCTCCCTCTCCTCAGGCCGCCCCATTCCCTGAGACACAATAACATTGAAATCAAGTGTTCAAGTGAAAAGAAGATTCAATCAAGGAGGCAAATTTCTGGTTGTTTTAAGAAATTACCATGGCCACTTCAACCTGCACCAACTACTACCCTGATCAGTCAGCAGCCATCAACACAGAAATAAGACCCTACACCAGCCAAAGGATTATGACTTGCTGAAGACTCAGATAATGCTTAGCATTTTTAGCAATAAATTATTTTTTTAACTAAAGTACATACATTAGTTTGTTTTGTTGTTGTTATTTTGCTATTGCAAACTTAACATAGAGTAAACATAACTTTTATATGCACTAGGAAACCAAAATTTCATGTGACTTGCTTTATTGTGATGTTTGCTTTATTAGAGTGGTCTGGAACTGAACCTGCAATATCCCTGAGGTATACCTGTATATTAGACATAAAAGCTGCCCACATTCCCATTCAATTTGATGTCTTTACCTTTCAAATGAAAAATACTGTGATCCAGCAAATTCAAAAGACGCCACTGGGTGGCGATATTGTAACAATTTTTGTAGATAAAAGCAGTTAACTTGCTGAAAATCCTGATTTTCCTGGGTGTGAGAGGTACGTTAAACTTCTGACTTAATATGTAGATACCAAACACATTGATATGCTTTTGGCAATTGAGTCTTATTTGGGTCATTTCATGTTTCATTATTTATTAAACAAACACACATTAGGAGACTGCTAAATGTGGGTATCTATGAACTCAAGGCAAAGTTTGAAAACTGCATAAACCTACATCTGAAAAATGAATTTCCTCTGAATTGTTCTAGTGGATAGCCATTCTGGTAAGAAACTTGGAACAAAGCTTTAAAGAAAGTTGCTAAATTGTCTATACCTTTGACCTAGAAAGTAATCTGACAGATATATAAACCCTCAAGAGTAATCTGACACATATAACCCAACAGATGTATAACACAAAGAAAAAAAAAGTCCCTTATGCCCCTCCAAAATTCAGTGAGGCACTTTTTGGGTAGAAAAACTTGGAAAATAGACAGTCATTATTGTGGAATACCTACATAATGAATGCAAATGAAATAATGACTGCCATAAGAAGTATGAAGAATTTAGAGAAACAAGAAAAGTCATATGGGAACTAATACAATGAAGTAAGTAGAACCAGGAAAATACAACTGTAACAATGGAAATGGAAATAAAAATAAAGTCAAGCCTGAAGACCCTAAGAAAGAGCAAAGAACATTAGTCACTTTTCCTTCGTGGTACAAGAGGTAGACTTGAGTGTCAAGTTTATCACATATATTGTCAGATGAAATCAATATGATGGATGATTTTGCTTTCTAAAGTCCTTTATCTCCCCCCTCCCATCTTTTAAAAAAATCGTTGTTACAAAAATTACTGTGTTGGAGGGTAGAAAGGGATATATTTGAAAATTACCATGAGTAAACAGAAGACCTTATAATCTACCTCCTTCCACTTGACCTCTACTGTGGCCATCCTTCAGGAAATGTAGCAAACTTTGGTTTGGGGAGGTTGTTTTTGTTTTGTTGGAACAATAGTCACTTAAAAAGTCATTAAAAGCAATATGGGAAAGGGGATAAAGTAGAGGGATTAGGACCAAAAAGCCCTAGATTTGAGTCCTGTTTCAAACACTGGGCACTTCCAATGTCTCTCAGTTTTCTCATCTCAAAATGCAGATAATCATAGGCATAGAACTTGCTTCACAGTAACCTGAGGGTTATTTCGAGGTTCAACTAAAACATATACATGTATATATGTACACACATACATATTTACATAAATGTACACACAGTAAATTTTAAAGTGGTAATGTTAGTTACTATTATTATTGCTACATCTTTTTTTTTTTTTTTTTTGCTTTTTGGAGGGCAGTTGGGGTTAAGTAACTTGCCCAAGGTCACACAGCTAGGTTTTTGTTTGTGTGTGCATTAAGTGTCTGAGGCCAGATCCGAACTCAGGTCCTTCTGACTCCAGGGCCAATGCTCTACTCACTTCGCCACCTAGCCGCCCCTATTGTTGCTACATATTTCTAGCAATCTTGAAATATTTTTGACACACGCAATACATCTCTTATTGGAGTAGTCCCTGAAAGGACATCTTTTGTTCTCCCCAAACTATACAGATACACATGCACATGTACACGATTGTGAAAAACAGTAAATGCAGTGGGATCTTGTGTTCTCTATGCATTTCAGTCATTTATGTAACTCTAATGATATAATCTGCTATGGAGTATATAGATGATGGTTTGTAAAAGTCTGTCTGTTCTTTCCTCATACTGTCCTCTATGATGCCCTCAATATGTGCGAATATTATTCTGAGGAACATTTTGTATCAATGGCAAAGTAGGCATGTGTATCTTTAGTCACTGATATTTTCTTCATCGCCTTTTTTTGGTAATTGTAAGGACTGAGTCCTCCCCTCCCCCAAAGTCTTTGTATCCACCTTCTTTCAGATAACCTGAGGATCATTATCCACCAAACAATGCTACACCTCTAGGATAGATGGCATGGACACAAATTGGAAACAAGAAGAGACCTGCAAAACCATTTAGTTCAACCCTCTCATCTCACAGATGAGGAATCAGAGGCTTCGGTATGTGACTTGCCTAAGATCACCAAGGTGGTTGGTATTGTCATCCAATCATGTCTGATGTTTTGTGACCCCGTTTAGGGTTTTCTTGGCAAAGTTACTGGAGTGGTTTGCCATTTCCTTCTCTAGTTCATTTTACAGATGAGGAAATGGAGGCAAACAGGGTTAAGGGACTTGCCCAGGATCACACAGTGTGTGAGGTCAGATTTGAACTCATGAAGATAACTCTTCTTGACTCCAGGCTTAGTACTCTGTGCACTATGGCACGACTTAGTTGCCTCAAAGGGCAAGATGTGAAGCCAGAGCTGTTCTACTGTAGAAGCCAGAGCTGTACCACTCCTCTTATAAACTTGGTCTAGTCCATGATTAAATGTAAAACAAATATACACATGCCTTTGAGAGTATAACTTTCAACACTGTCTTTATACAAACTAATTTTAAAAGTATTCCTTGGGGCAACCTAAGCAACTATCTACCTTGCCTGCCCCAAGTTCATTAAATTCCAATTAAGTAAACACATACCCAAGGAGTTAATATAATACTGATCATAGTAAAGGATGAAAATTATAGCATATTGGAAAGAACTCTGGGTTTAAAGTCATAAGACATGGATTCAAATTGCAATTTTGTTGTTATTTAGTTTTATTACTTGAAGCATATCATTTTGTTTTTCTGAGTTAAATAAAGGACTTGGCAAATGATTGGATATAGAAAAATGAGTTATACAAGGGAGAGAAAAGGGTGAAGACAGATAACTTCAAGATTACAAACTCAAGCGGCTAGGAAGTAATAGAGTTTAGAGGAGGGTCAGGACAAATCTGGACATAATGAATCCCCTGTAAGGATTGCTTAAGCAGTAAATCCTTGTGTGAACCAAATATTTCTTTGGCAAAACAGTCACATAAGCAGAGGATGGAGATTAGTAATTATCCCCTTGAGGAATAACACTGTTAATAATAAGCAATTAATTCAGATTTACAGATCCTAAGGATTGTAAAACATCTCAAAATTCATCTAGTCTATCTATACCTGAATATACTGGTATACTGGTAGTGTCAACCACAGACACAAGGCCAAAAAGCTGTATATGAGGATCTCTGTGGGTTATCTGTTGACTTAGAAAACCACATATTAATATTATCTATACTATTGTGTTCTCATTCATTTTGTTAAATATTTCCCAAATACATTTTCATCTGGTTCAGGCTGTTTAATGCCTCCACTCTACAACATCTCTAAAAAGTGGTCATCCAGTCTCACTGGAAAGACCTCCAGGGACTAGGAACTGATCACCTCGTGAGATTTCACATTTTGCTAGGGAAAGCTCTAACTGCTCCATGTTAGAACACCCCATACATAATCAGGAGGGCTTTTTCTTTGGGGTACTATGCTGTATTCCACCATCCAGTTCACCCTCTGCATCTGCAGTGTCTTTTTCCTCATCTCAACCATAATATGAAATATGAAATCATTTCATTTGGTCCTAATTATTGACTCTGACAAGCCTGATACCAGCACCCTCTTAATTCATTTTCAATTTTGGGGCAGAAGTCACTAAACAGTTATCTGTTTTTTTTACCCTAACCCCAACAAGGATATACAACAAGATATATGAAGCTCCTATGGATAGTGCCTTCCTTGTTCCAAATGTATGGTAATTCAAGTCATCTTCAGATACCTACAAAGGTAGAGGGACCATGATTCCATGTGGGTGGCAATTTTTATGACCTTAAGTGATCAGGAATCTGCATGGTGGCAGGGGTCAATCAAGTCCTGGAGAAAGCTTTGCTGTTTTTAGGGAAAATTCACCCTATTTCTGGGAAACAGGGGAACACCCTAGTCCTATCATAGAACCTTTATCCCAGTAGTTCGTGTTTTTTGGCTTATCAAACACTAGGCTATTGTGTTGGACAGTTCTAGGTCATGCTTACCTTTTTTGTTCCATTGATCAACTTTTTTAAAAAATAATTTTTAGCAATACTTACTGCAGCAGATGATGCCTTATATGTTGTTTTATCAGACCTGGCAAAACTATGCCTTATTTCTTTTTTTAAAAATTGTATTTCTCAACATTTTGACCAGTTGTTCCTCCAGATGAATTTTGTCTAGTTTGCTAAACTACTTGTAACTTGATTGATGTGATTTTAAATCTGTAAATTATTTTTGTTTGGACTCTAAGAGATAAAGGAAGGAGTTGATCCTATTATTTCATTGTTTACAGAGCCCTCAGATAAGGAACCTACTTCAACAAATGCAGATTAACATCTTCCCTACAACTTGTCTGAATTGCTTTATGCAATAGTGACAAACTCCAATAGAAACAGGGGTTGCTAAACCACATATTAACTTAGAACACACACACACATACACACACATTTCTTTTTTTCATTAATACATCAACTCATTAAAATCAGATAGAAACTACATTTTAATCTGGCTCAGGCTGGACCCAGGAAGTGTGGGTTATGTGCAGCCTGTAGGCCATTTGTTTGAAACCTCTAGCCTAGAATACAGAGAAGTTGACTTGCCCGGGTTCACACAGTCAAAATATTACAGTCAGAACATGACCATATGCCTTCCTTGCCTATATCTAATAAGATATGTTACATTGTCACAAATACTTTTTAAAAAATTGAAAGACACTGAACATAGAAAACAATGAATAACATTATAAAAAGTGTTACTGATGATATTTCAGCACATTGAGAACTATTCATTACCAGCATGGGTGTTATTCTCATCTCTCTATAGATAGTCACTGACTAGTTATATAATATTATAAGACAAAATTAGAAAAAAAAACCAATGGGGCAAAGTATGATATGCAATTAAAATAACTCTTACCTACCCTATTGAAATAAGTTATTAATAAAGGAAAATAGGATATGAAATGGAACAAAGAACTCAGACACCAATTGCAATAATTTCATATAGAAATTTTATCAGTATAAACCAATTGCTATTACATGGAGACCTAAAGAACTTAAAAAGCATCTTAGACAATAAATAGTAGATTTATTTGCCAAATGGAGACCAATAGTAGCCAAAAGCTATAGCAGTTCAGAATATAATCTTTGTACAATCTTAAAGAGAAAAATGATTTAATATTATCAGTAATATAGTGTCACAAAAAAGAACAGTGGAGCATAAAATCAATTTAAATAAAAGCTGGTAGAAGACATCCAACTAAGCAAAGCTATTCTGAAGATACTAAAAATATAAAAAGGAAGGAAGATAACAAATAGAAGAAAAATAGAAAAGATCTGTCAAGATTTTTTTAACCACATCATAAATACTTTTCAACATTTTTAAATGTTGAAAGTGAAAAATGAAAAATTTTCAGCATATCAACACTTTTCACATTCAAGTCTAATTCTAATTTTCACCCTTCCCTCTCTTTCCTCAAACCCAAATCACTGGTTTGTTTTACTTAGAGCTATTCCTTCTCTATCTTTACCCTCTGCCTTAGATCTTCTCTCCTTCCTTTCCCTTTCCCAATTCAATCTCCAGCTGATTTTATAGTATTCTTATACTAGATTTCTATTTTTTCTCCCAACTTTTCCTTGCTTAGCTCAGAAAATGCTATATCAAACAATGTATTTTAAATTACAACAAAATCATTTGGCATTGGTCAAAAAGACAGAAGTAGATCTGTGGAACAAACTATAGAGATACCAATAAGACCAGAGAAAAGCTAGAGAAGCAACACAAAGAATCAAAAACTGTAGACCAGTGTTTGACAAACACAAGAGTATAAATTACTAGGAGGAAAGACTCTTTTTTTTTTTGAAAAATGTAGCACATCATGGGCATTGACACAGAGATGCTAGACTCTTTCCCATGTTTTACTGGTTTTGGTGATGAGAAACATATTGTAAAAGAAACTTCTGAAAGGGGGAGGGAAGAAGCATTTTATAAAGTGCCTACTATGCACCATTACTATGCTAAGTGTATAATAAACTTTATCTCATTTGATCCTCACATCTACCTTAGGAGGAAGGTGCTATCTTACAGATGAGGAAACAGATGTGGAATCTGAGTAAGTTGCCCAGGGTCACACAGCCAGTAAGTGTCTGAAGGCTGGTTTTAATCCAAGGTCTTCCTAGCATTCCAGGACTAGTATTTATTGTATCATGTCGTGTCTCTGAAAGGAAGAAGAAGGCACTTATAAATCATTTTACCTCAAATGTTTGACACTATGGTTTTAAAAAACCTGTTCTTTCCCCATTAATGCAAACAAAAATCAGATGGTCATCAAATCCTTGCCTGAATTAATTACTGCAATAGGAAGAGATTGGGGAGAAAAATGCCTTTTGTATTTTAAGAAGTAGATGATCTTTCTTAGTAGGAGTCCATTTAGATTCCCATGAAAAATAAAGTGAACCAACTATTAATGAAAGATCCTAGATGCAAGCTATTTAGAAAGAATAAGCCTAATGAAGTCAGAGGGATGGGAAAGTGGCACCACAGCTTGAGAAGCAGAGCACCACCTTAAACTGAAATGCTTTTTCTAGCATTAAAACTGAGGCCTCACCAGACCTTGCCAGTGGAGTTAGATAGGGGTGCATTTTTATCAACTAGTGACCACACTACACACTCCTTGCATTTTTGTTACTCACACTATCAAGTCCTAGTAGTATAGGTAGGTATATTACAAGTGCTAACCCAGATGGAACCACAACTCTGACCAACATGTTGATGAGTCTCTGAACTTCTATAGACTGGTTCTCAGATGTCACTAAACTCATACTTTGGAGCCTTTCCAGCTGGCTATTAAATACTCCCAAAATCAATGTGATATAATATAAATGCATTATTATAAAACAATTATGAGCAACAACTATGAAAAATACAAAGAGAGTAGGAAATATATTTATCAAATAACATGAGAACAAACAAAGAATCCTGATAGGAACCCAGAATAACTAAAAAATTATGATATTTCATGCATTGAAATTAATTTAAATATCAATAGTTACTAAGCAAGTCTGATTAGCTATATTTGGTTTAATGTATTTTCACACAGTATTCAACTAAAATATTACATAGGAGCAAAATGAATGATGCATTTAAACGTGCAGTCAACCAGTAAGTGTTTATTAGGCACCAAATTTGTGCTAGACAGTATGGATACAAAGTCAAAAATTAAATAGTTCATACATGTGCATTATGTATACATACATACATGTGATACATATGCACATGTTATTATTTATATATAGATAGATATATTATATATCTATATATATAGACTTACTGCCAAAATCCATGATTTGGGGAAAGAAGGCACTAATAATTTCATATAGAAAGTAGCATTTGAGTAGAGCTTTAAAGGAGATGGGATTTTAAGAGATGGAAGTAAGGAAGGACTACATCCAAGGCATGAAAGAAAGTCAGTACAAAGGCAACAGAATTGGGAGATAAACTTTCAAAGGACAAAAAGGACTATAGTGTGCACAAAAGGGAATAATATGTAACAAAGTTAGAAAAGTAGGTTGGAGCCAGGCTGTGAGAGGTTTTAAATGCCCAAGTTTTTCTATGACCCTAGAGATAAAAAGGAATCATTGGTGTTTACTGAGTAGGAGGAGTTACATGGCCAAATATGGTATGGAAGATGGATCACAAAGGACAAGACTTGAGGCAGAAAGACCAATTAGGAGACTATTATAATAGTCCAGGATAGAGATGATTAAGATATGAAATAAAGTGTTGAATGATTAGAAAGTGTTATGTAAGCAGAAAAGAGATCTTAGAAATATTATAAGGATCAAATGGTAGAATCTGGCAATGATTGAGGTGGAATTAGAAAGAATAAGGAGTAGGGAATGACATGGAGGTTTTTAATCTGGGAGGCTAGGGGGATTAGTGGTGACTTTGGAAGTAGTAGGGTAATTTAGAAAGGGTGTATGTCTGGTGGGAAGACAATGAACTTTGTTTTGGACATAATACCTATGAAATATCCAGTCTGCAAAGAAAAGTAGCTGGTGATGCTGGACTGGAGCTCTGGAAACTAGAAGTGGGAGTGCAGAAAAGGGAAGGAAGGATAGAAAAAGTCACAGGAAGTATTCATGCATCATAGATTTATGGCTAGAAGTAACTTTTGAGGCCATAGATGTTCACCTCGTTCACTCTGTGGATGAGGCACTAAACCCGGAGAAGTTAAGTGACTCAGTTAAGTGACTCACAGGAAAGTAGGGAAGAAGGAAATCTGTGAGGATGAATGAGTAGTTCCAATGGCTGTCTAGTCAAGCTGACTGTTTTTATGCTAAGGATCCTACAAATAAGTCAGCACAATCTCTGAATGCTTACATTCCATATACTTTTACAAAGAAGATTCAAGATGAAGCCCTACAATGTAGATGGAGAGAGCTGCTCCTGAAGTTGTATAATAGCAATGCAATTTGAAGATCCCTTTGTATCGCTAGCTAAGAGGTACTTAGCACCTAGTTTCAAATTAAGGCTCTATTTAAGAAACAGAAGGTATGATCCCCTGTTGCTGACACAACAGGAAGGGGCTGAAGAGGGAGAAGCTACTACCATATTTAAGAAAGAAAACAAGCTGGACAGTCAGAATGTCTTGGGGTAAGCATCATAGAGGCAGGGCAGCTATTGCTGGACTTAAGACTGAACTGAGAATTGAGAAGAATTGAGGAGAGAAATGAGAATTGAGAACTGAGACAGAATTTCGTGAAGCAAGTCACGTGGAGGCTGGATAAAGTGGTTTTGATTTTGAGAACAGAGCTTATGGTGCTGAAGACTTCTGAGGGCTAGTCAGAGCTGCTGAGGATTTCTAAGGGCCAGTTGGAGCTGCTGAGGACTTCCAAGGGTTAGCCGAGCTGCTGGGAACTTCTGAGGGCCAGCCAGAGCTATAGAAGACTGAGAAAGCATGACTGTGGTGCTGGCACTTTATACAAATGTTGTTGTGATTTTGTTAATGTGCATGAATGTTCTTGTGGCTTTGTTAAGCCTTGTCTTCGCAGGTACCAAGACTGTGAAGGATTTGAGATGGAGGACACTGTGAGCTTCAATATGGAGCGGGAACTGCACAGAGAGCTGCACAAGGAGCTGGGAGCCATCTGCCTTTGAACTCAGGTGGCAGTTGGTTAGATTCAGTTGGGAGCTGGGACCATAGAACAGGAGCCATGGAAGCTGAAAACTTGCCCCGAGTCAAGATGAAAAGACCTCTCTGTGGGTACTGAGTAGTGACTGATGAAACTGTAATTTACTAGTGACCTGGGGGTGGATGGCTTCTGTACTTCCCACTACACTTTAAGAGGGTACTGAGTAGTGACTGTTGAAGTTGTAACTTGATTGCACCCCATAGGTGGAGGACTTTGACTTTTGTACTTTTTTTGTCCCTTAAGGAAGCCTTGCCTTGCCTCCTTAAGGATGATTGTGTTAAGGATTAAGGAGGCTTGCCTCCTAAAGACTGAATTAAAGACTTAATTAAATGATTGTCTAAATGAATGCAACTTGTTTAAAAGAAAAACCACTGAATGATTGAATTAGTAAGTGATTAGTTGACTAAATGATTGTGCTTTGTTTAAACTATGTGGCCATTTTAGTGATAAGTTGTTATTATGTCATTATGAATGCTGTATTTTGATTTTCTGTGATAAGTTGTAACATTCTGAATGTTGTACCTTGATTTTCTATGAATGTTTGCTCTGATTTGTTATTGAATAAATAGAGAGTTATCTATACTATGTAATCAGAATCTTGAAAACTGTTCACAGCAATAGTCCTCTGGAAAGCTGCTAGTGCATGGCTATACAAGTTGACACCTTAATTCACATGTCATTGCAACCCCTTCTCACCATCCCAGGCCTACAATTCCATGTTTCAAAGTATGCAAACTCTTCCTAATGACCTGTAATTTCTATCCTAACAGAACAGCTGCAAAGTGTGATAGGACTGGAAACAGGGGTTTTAATTCCATAAACACCAATACACACTTATGAAAAAATAATCAAATTTGATTTTATGGTAAAGAAGGACGTTTTGGTATGAATGAAAAGCGTATGTGTAAGCAAAAGTAGTATATCACCTAATTACTTAAGGCTTCAAGTTTACAATGTCAAATGTTATGCAGCAAACATAAATATACATTCAAATTTTTGTTTTATTTGTAGAAAAATATGTTATTAATAAAGCAAATGCTAGCAGGACATGTTAGGGATGGAAAGGAGTTCAAAAACCATTTAGCAAACCCCATCTTTTTTAAAACAAAGTTTTGATATCTTTTGTTTCAGAATCATCTACATTCTCCAATTTATCACTTATAATTGATGAAGAAAATGAAGCCCAGGAAGTCTAAATGACTTACCTAAGTTCATACAGGTACCCATAACCAAGACAGATACCAAGTTCCCTGTCTCTGCCCAGTATTTCCTTCACTATACCATACCTGCCTCAATTATACTATTAAAAAAAACAACAACAAAAAACTCTGCAAACAATTCCATACATGTCAAAATTGCAAGAAATAACAAAATGAAAAGAAAATCAGGATCTCAATTTCTAAAAGAAGTAAAAGTTGACCATGAAGTTCAAAACTTAACATTTTAAGTATATAAAGGAGAATAAAATATCCTTTGGGAGCTAAGATAACCATATATAAAAGCACCATATTTTCTGGTATTGTGAGATTTTTGATAAAGAAAATGCAAAACTGCTACTTAATTTCAAATACTTTCCACGAATAGAATAGTTTAAAAGGGTTACTGTAAGCAGTTATGTATAGATTCTTTTCAAATGTAATAATTGTATATGTTATATTACATATATACATTTATATATACACATCTATATACATATATACAAAGGCACATATAGGGGAAGAAAGAGGAGGAAATACACCCTAAACCTGTTCAGCTGCACAGAATTCACACAATCCAACAAAAAAAAAAATGACAGACTATCAAGTACCCCTGAACTCCATTTTGGCCTCAACTTTAGATAAGCAATCCATCCTCACCTACACATTTAAACTCCATGCCATCAATTTGCTACTGTCCATTGTTATTTGCTCTCCTCCAGGCCTGTTTTCAGTGCTCCAGATTAGAAGTGCCAAGCATATAGCCACAAGTAGCCCACCACACTCCTGAATACAGTCTGAACCAGATTAAAATAAAATTAAGAAATATTTAGGGGGGCTAGGTGGTGCAGTGAATAGAGCACCAGCCCTGGAGTCAGGAGGACCTGAATTCAAATTCGGCCTCAGATACTTAACACAAAAACTAGCCAACTGACCCTGGGCAAGTCATTTAACCCCAATTGCCCCTCAAAAAAGAAAAAAAGAAACATTTAACAAAGTAAATAAAAATACAATAAAATATGTTAGTATGGTTTTTCTAAGCCAATATGAGCCTACTAGATTCCTTATGTATAGTTCAGTGGTCCCCATCTCTATTTGAGTTTGATACCACTGCTCTAATGATTTTAGTATCAGGATCATGTTTTTTCATTTTTCACTACATTCTGCAA
This sequence comes from Gymnobelideus leadbeateri, assembly GCA_011680675.1. Classification (NCBI taxonomy): domain Eukaryota; kingdom Metazoa; phylum Chordata; class Mammalia; order Diprotodontia; family Petauridae; genus Gymnobelideus; species Gymnobelideus leadbeateri. The sequence goes on from WOXC01008568.1 coordinate 476,783, forward strand.
TGCCTATCATTTTCTTTTGAGATGTCAGTATCTATGTTGATGATTTATCTGACTTACCACTTTTTCATACTCTATAACTTCAAGTCCTTCACTTCCATTCCACATTAGCCACCATCAGTAAGACTATATTTTGGGCCCTGTCATCACTCCACATGGCTCCACTTCCAAGCTTTTAAATATGCTTTTCCTTTGCTTTTAACAGCATATTCATTTATTTAATATTAGTTTAATAAAAACTTATCAGATATCTACACAAAGACAAAAACATACCAGTACCTGTCCTCAAAGAACTTTTGTGCTAGTGGAGGGAAATAATATATGCATATACAAATCCATATAAAATATAGAAAAAGTAATTTGTGTTTGAGGAGGGAATTCAGAACTGAAGGAGGGAAAATGTGTAAATCAGGGAAAGCCTTGTGTGTTGGAAGTGGCACTTCAGCTAAGTCTTGAATGGAGCTAGGGAGCTTTCCAGAGGATATGAAGAAGCCACACATTCCAGGCTTAGAGAACAGCCTGTGCAAAGGCATAGAGAAAAAGAGATAGCCTGTCATTAACAGGGAGCAACAAGTAGGACAGTTTGGGAGTAATGCAAGATTAGTCTGGAAAAAGAGTGTGCAGCCAGAGTCTGAAATACTTCAAACACCACAGAGAGGAATGTGTGTTTTACTCTAGACAAGGAACTATTAGGACTATGGAGGGGAAGCTAGGTGATACAGTGGACAGACTGCCAAACCTGAAGTCAGGAAGACTCACCTTTCTGAATTAACCTGACCTCAGACATTTACTAGCTGTGTGACCCTGGGCAAGTCACCTACCCTCCATTTGGATATGTTTAATCATCTATAAATGGGGATAATTAATAGAAGCTACCTTTCAGAGTTGCTGCAAGGATCAAATAAGATAATATATGTAAAGTACTTAGCACAGGGCCTAGAACATAGTAGGAAATTTCAAGATAAATAGTACCGATGGACTAGTTCATTGGGTCATGTGTCTAACTGAAATACCATAGCCTAGCAGTGGCTAGGTGGCAAAGTTATAGAGTCAGGCCTATTGTAAATGCTATACAAATACTATCATTATATTATGGACATTGGCATTCTTCATTCATTTTTCTCATGTGAATTGTTGGGCCAAATTCTTCTGTGTAACTGAAAGCCACTGAGTAAACTCTGTAGTGTTCCAATGCATGAGACAATCAGTCCAATGTCATCAATTAATAGGAGTATCTGGCAAACTTCACTATCAGCAATGAATCTCTTTCATTTGAACTCTACATAGGATGTCCTCCATGAGAGTGTCATAGGCACTGATGAACATGGTTCTTCCTCTTTATGACTCCCTTGATTTTAATAAAGTGAAGGTTGATAAGTTACCTCTATTTTTCTTACTTTTCAAGGAATTTTTAATTACTATTATGCAAAACACTTGTTAGCCTTTAAAGGAGATATTTTTCTCCAACAAATTTGTTTTTTTTTTTTAAATAAAAGCAAATGACAATTGGATTCAGTTTTCCATTTTTGTTAGTCTATTATTTGGCCATGCAAAGAAGGGTCTGCTAAAGAATACCAGGTGAAAATCTGACCGCTCATTTCTCATATTTTCATACAGGATGACTTTGATATATATGTAGATTATTTTTAAATTTTTTCTTTGTTTTGACATTGTACTCTTTCCAAATATAACCCTCCAGAGATCTATTTGCTGTAACCAAATGAAAAAAGGAATTAAATAAAACTAACCAACTCACCAAGCCTGACATCATAAATTATGTTCCACATCTTCGTCCCACCACCTCTGCAAAGGAAGAAGATATATTTTCTTTTTTTCTTGTTCCAGGAAAACCTAATTTGTTATTTTCAAAATTACTAAATAATTTAAATAATTTGAATAACTGAATAACTTAAATACAAAATAATTATTTTAAAAAATATTGTAGTTAAGATCCCAGAATCACCTCTTATCCCATGATGAGTCAAAAGAATAAGTCTTTGTGGAATAATAAGGCATGCCTCTTTTTATTGTACTTTGTAGATACAGCATTTTTATAAATTGAAGGTTTGTGGCAACCCTCTGCTCATTAATGCCAATCTATCCTGTATATATCCTATTTGTGTATAGTTGTTTGCATGCTGTTGCTCCTTGAGAGCAGAAGCTTCTTGTTTGCTTTTCTTTGTATCTCAAGCACGTATGTGTCTGACACATAGTAAGCACCCAAAAAAGTTTACTGACTGACCATGAATCTATATATGAACAGAGGCTGTTGTTGTCCATCATTCACAAAGAGGACTATGAATTACATCAGGAAGGTGGAGTTACCACTTGGAAGAGAACTGCATTTAAGTGAGGAAGGGCTGTGCAAAGTCATCTGCCACACTCTCTCCTCTGGAGTCATCTGGGTCCAGTGACAAGATGTAGATCAGAGGGCCCCAGATGCAATGGGAGACCTTGGCCTTTATAAGCTAAGGTTTTTCAGTTTGTTTGAGGTGATGCCCATTCAATGATTAAGATGAGCAGAGAGGCAAAAGCAGACAGGCAGAGGCAAAGGAAAGGAAGAGAGGGAGAAAGAAGAGGGAAGAAGGGAGAATTCCATGGCAAAGAACAAACATGGGTAAAGAACCTTTTTACCCACTTTTATCTCTACTATGTGCATTTCTGATACATTTTGCCTTCTGCTTTCAATAAGAGACAGAGAAGCCTAAATTAAGGGATAGCAATAACACGACCACATTCCACTAATGGAAATTTTTTAAAAAGCAAAAAGTGTGATATTATTTAGTAAGTGCTTCCAAAGATTCAATGTATTTACAACTTCTAGAACTGTCATAATTCAAATGTACTAGCATGTTTGTATGCCTCAAGGACTTAAAATCCATCAAAACAAGTAAAAAAATGAAGCAGCAATTAGAAAGATTATATTCAGACTTGTTCAGAATAAACAAACAAGGTTTCTACACAGAAGTCAACTATCCTTCCCCCAAATACATCAGAGGCTTATGCTGAGGAAACCACTTCAAAAGTATAAGCATATTGGTTTTCACTGCCTTTAGTTGCTAGCTGCATTGTAATACAGTAATAAAACTCTGGAGAAAATAACATAAGCTGGCCTAGTAATGATTTTCACTTTAATGGACTTGAGATTTTAAATGTTATTCTCATCACAAACAAGGACAAAGGTATATGTCATATAAAGAAAAGGCTTAATATATATGAGAACTGAAAGTTTACATAAAGAAAAAAATGTGAAGCACTCTTTCCCTCAGTTCTGCCTGCCTTCCAGGATTGTTGTGAGGATTGAATTAGATAATAATCAGAGAATGCTTAGCACAGTGCCTGGTACACAGTAAGCACTACATAAATGTTAAGTATCATTATTAATATTGTTTTTGGTGTCCCTTGATGAAAATCAATCTTCAAAGGTCTACTCCAGTCCAGCTCTGTATTCCTAATATAGTCTTCTTAAAACTTAATGACTGTAAAAAAATATGGGCTATGGCAAAATTACAATCACTGGTCCAAGGGTTTGCAAACTCAAAATAAGCACTCTTATTCCATAACGTACAGACATCTATATACTACCAGGGAGCCTGGGAGAGTAAAAAGTATGCCCCAAGAATAAGTTAATTTTAACTAAATAAGGGATCCCCTGTCATTTCCTAGAACACTATTCTACACACAAAGAACCTAGAAGTGGAAAATGGAAAGAAATCTACCTTACCCTATAGGGAAGTAGGAGGGGAAAGGGGAAAGGGGGGAGTGATAGAAGGAAGGACACACTGAGGGAGGTGGTGGTGGGTGAGAGAGAAGTATAAACAGGGAGAAAATAGGATGGAGGGAAATACACACTTAGTAATCATAACTGTGAATGTGAATGAATGGGACGAACTCTCCCATAAAATAGAAGCATATAGAAGAATGGATTAAAAACCATAATCCTAACAATATGTTGCCTACAAAAAACACATTTGAAGCGCGTGCACACACACACACACACACACACACACACACACACACACAGAATAAAGATAAAAGGCTCGAGCAGAATATATTATGCTTCAGCTGAAGTAAAAAAAAAAAAAGCAAGGGCAGCAATCCTGATCTCAAAGAAAAAGCAAAAATAAATCTAATCAAAAGAGACAAGGAAAGAAACTACATCTTGCTTAAAGATACCACAGACAAAGAAGTAATATCAATACTAAATATGTATGCACTAAATAGCATAATATACAAATTCCTAGAGGAGAAGTGAGATACAGGAAGAAATAGACAACAAAACTATATTAGTGGGGAACCTCAACTTCCCCCTCTCAGAACTAGATAAGTCTAACCCAAAATAAAAAAAGAAGTTAAGCAAGCAAATATAATTTTAGAAAAGTTAAATATGATAGATGTCTGGAAAAAACTGAATGGGGATAGAAAGGAATATACCTTTTCCACAGTGGTGCATGGCACCTGCACAAAAACTGACCATATATTAAGGGCATAAAAACATCACATTTAAATGCAGAAAATCTGAAATATTAAATGCATCCTTTTCAGCTCATGATGCAGTAAAAATTCTATAGATGTAACAGATAGCCATGGAAAAATAGGCTAAAAGCCAATTGAAAACCAAATAATCTAATCCTAAAGAATGAATGGGTAAAACAACAAATCATAGAAACAATCAATAATTTCATCAAAGAGAATGATATTAATAAGACAACATACCAAAATTTATGGGATGCAACCAAGGCAGTAATTATGGGAAAATTTATATCTCTAAATGCTTACATGAATAAAACGGAGAAAGAGAAGATCAATGAAATAAGCATGCAATTTAAAAAGCTAGCAAAAGAACAAATTAAACCCCTCCAATTAAACACCAAATTATAAATTCTGAAAATCAAAGGAGAGATTAATAAAAGTGGAAGCAAAAAACTATTGAACTAATAAATAAAACTAAGATCTGGCTTTACTTTAAAAAACAATAAAGTAGATAAACATGTTAATTTTATTTAAAAAAAGGAAAACCAAATAATCAGCATTAAAAATTAAAAAGGCAAATTCACCAAAGAAGAAGAAATTAAAGTAATTATTAGGGGCTTTGTCCAACTATATGCCAATAAATCTGACAACCTAAGTGAAATGGATGAATATTTACAAAAATACAAATTTCCCAGATTAACAAAAAAGGGAATAAAATCCTTAACCCCATTTTAGAAAAACAAATTGAATGAGTTATCAATGAACTCCCTAAGAAAATATCTTTAGGACCAAATGATTTACAAGTGAATTCTACCAAAATTTAAAGAACAATTAATTCCTGGGGTGGCTAGGTGGTGCAGTGAATAGAGCATGGGTCCTGGAGTCAGGAGGACCTGAGTTCAAATCCTGCCTCAGACACTTAACACTTACTAGCCGTGTGACCTTGGGCAAGTCACTTAACCCCAACTGCCCTACCCTCCCCCCACCAAAAAGCAAAAAAAAAGAAAGAAAGAAAAGAAAGAACAATTAATTTCAATTCTATATAAACTATTTAGAAAATTAGGCAAAGAAGGAGATCTAGCAAATTCCTTTAATGACACAAATATGGTGCTGATGATAAAAACAGGAAGAGCCAAAAGAGAGAAAGAAAATTATAAACTGATTTCCCTAATGAGTGTTGATGCAAAATTTTTAAATAAAATACTAGTGAAAAGCAATTTATCACCAGGAAAATTACACTATGATCAGGTGATATTTATACTAAGGAATGCAGGGTTGGTTGGAATGCAGGCAAACTATTAGCATATTTGACAATATCAATAATAAAACCAACAGAAATTATAGGATTATCTCAACAGATGCCAAAAAAGCTACTAACAAAATACAAAACACATTCCTATTAAAAACACTAGAGAACATAGGAATAAATGGAGCTTTCCTTAAAATGTTAAGCAATATCTACCTAAAACCATCAGCAAACATTATCTGTAATGGGTGTAAACTAGAAGTCTCCCCAATAAGATCAGGGATGAAACAAAGATGTCCATTATCACCACTATTATTCAATACTGTACTAGTAATATTAGCTTTAGCAATAAGAAAAGAAAAAGAAATTGAAGGAACTAGAATAGGCAACAAGGAAATAAAACTATCACTCTCTGCAGATTATATGATGGTATACTTAGAGAATTCTACATACACTAAAAAAATTATTTGAAATAATTGACAACTTTAGCAAAGCCACAGGATATAAAATAAACCCACAAAAATCATCAGCATATCTATGTATTACCAACAAAGCCCAGCAACAAGAGATAGAAAGAAAAATTCCATTTAAAATAACTGTAGACAATATAAAATATTTGGGAATCTCCTTACCAAGACAAACTCAGGAACTACATATAGACATTTACAAAACATTTTCATATAAATAAATTCAAATCTAAACAATTGGAAAAATATAAATAGCTCCTAAGTAGGCCAAGCTAATATAGTAAAAATGACAATTCTATCTAAATTAATCTATTTATTCAGTGCCATATCAAACTACCAAAACATTTTATGGAGCTAGAAAAAATAACAAAATTCATCTGGAAGAACAAAAGGTCAAGAATATCAAGGGAATTAATGAAAAAAAAATGCAAAGGAAGGTGACCTGGCCATACCAGACCCCAAATCATAAAGCAGCAATCATCAAAACTATTTGGTACTGGCTAAGAGACAGAGTGGTGGATAAGTGGAATAGATTAAGTACACAAGACAGCAGTAAATGACTATAGTATTCTGTTTGATAAACTCACCAGAACTCACTATTTGACAAAAACTACTGGGAAAACTGGAAAACAGTATGCTTTTTGGCAAAAGCAAGCATAGACCAACATCTCATACCACATACCAAGATAAGGTCAAAATGGGTACATGATTTAGACATAAAGCGTGAAACCATAAGCAAAATAGGAAATCAAGGAATAGTTCACCTGTTAGACCTATGGAGAAGATAAGAATTTATGGACAAACAAGAGACAGACTATGAATATTATGAAATGCAAAATATATAATTGTGATTACATTAAAAAGATTTTGCACAAAACCAATGTAACCAAAATTAGAAGAGAAGCAGGAAGCTGGGAAACAATTTTTACTGCCACTGTTTCTGATAAAGGTCTTGTTTCTAAAATAAATATAGAACTGAGTCAAATCTGTAAGAATATAAGTCATTCCCCAACTGATAAATGGTCAAAGGATATGAAGAGGCAGTTTTCAGATGAAGAAATTAAACTAGTCACATAAAAGATGCTCTAAATCACTATTGACTGACTGGAGAAATGCAAATCAAAAGAACTCTGAGGTACCACCTCACATCTGTGAGATTAGCTAACATGACAGAAAAGGAAAATGAAAAATGTTGGAGATGTGGAAAAATCAGAACACTAAATGCATTGTTGATGGAGTTATGAACTGATCCAATTATTTTGGAGAAAAATTTGGAACTATGTCCAAAGGGCAATCAAACTGTGTTTAATACACAGTTTGAAATACCTTTTAATACAGAAATACACAGTTTAATACACAGTTTAAAATATGTTTAATACAGCAATACCACTACTAGGTCTGTGTCCCAAAGATATCATAAAAAAAGGAGAAAGGACTGACATGGGCAAAAATATTCATAACAGATCTTTTTATGGTGGCAAGGGAATGGGAACATGAATGTAATAGAATAATACTGTGCTATAAGAAATTATGAGTAGGCAGATTTCAGAAAAAACCTGGACTTACATGAACTGATGTTGAGTGAAGTAAGCAGAATCAGGAGAACATTGTACACAGTAACAACACTGTGCAATGATCAACTATTACTGACTTAGCTCTTTTCAGCAAAACAATGATCCAAGACAATTCCAAAAGATTCACAGTGGAAAATGCTATCCACATCCAGAGAAAGAACTATAGAGTCTGAATGCAGATAAAAACATACTACTTTCACCTTTTTTGTGTTTTTTTTTCTTTTGTTTTCTTTCTTCTTTTACAACATGTCTCATTTGGAAATATGTTTACATGACTGCACATGTATAATCTATATCCGATTGCTTGTCATCTTGGGAAGGGAGAAAAAAATTGAAATTCAAAATATTATAAAAAATGAATTTTGAAAACTATCTTTACATGTAATTAGAAAAACTAGAACACTAATTTTAAAAATCCAGTTTCGTACATACTGCTGAATTCTGGGGCACAGGGCTTTTATAAAGCTTAGCATATACTTCTCAAGCATGTAAAAAGACCCTTGACTGCCTCTACCCCTCCAAATGTTCATTTAAATTATAGGGCTATTATCACTTATACATTCTTGTGCAGTCAACCAAGAAAGAAAGGTTTTTCTGGCTTTGTAACCAAACTAATGATCATAGTATCATCAATGTAGAGTTGGAAGAAACCCAAAAGGTCACCTAGCCCTACTTTCTCATTTTAAAAATAAAGATAATGAAACTTAGGGAGACCTAAACTTTTCCGCTCTTCTGAAACCAAAGAACTGAGGAAATCTTGAGATTAATCTGGCCTCTGAACCATTTCACGTAAGTGGTTGTTATACAATATCAATCAAAACTAGATTAAGAGATTAATAATTTAACAACAATAATTAGCTTTGTGAGGATATTCTTCAAATGGCTATATTAACAATATGCCAATGTCCAGGGAGGCGGAGCCAAGATGGCAGAGTAGAAACAGCACGTCCAAGCCACTCTCCCCCCAGATCACCTCCAAACTATGTAAAAGGGGACTCTGAACAACTTCTGGAGCCCCAGCACCCACAGAAGCTAACCTCCTGCTGAGGACAGCCAAGCAGCCTTGCAGGAAGGATCAGTGCAGCACTCTGGGAGCCGGCAGTACAGCGCCAAGCACAGGTCCGCCTGAGTTGCGGTTTTAGCCCCAGGGTGGCAGGGCCAGCAGCCAGCTGGAGGGACCCCAGAACACCAGCAGCTGTGGCGATTCCAGAATTATCAACATAGACATGCCTAGGACAAAGTGAGAGGTTAGTGCCCTATGGACTTTGGGACCAGTATTTGGGGAATGCGTCGGCTTCCTCCCCAGGGGCCTAGAAGCCACTGAGGAGACATGCCATTCTGTAGTTTTCAGAGGCAGCTCCAGCTCCTGGCTTGAGAACTGTAGGGAGATCCAGAGATCAGTCTTGGGGGGTAATCGCTCTTGCTTTAACCTCCCTGGATCTGGATTGTGATCTGGGGTGGAGGTTGTGGGTGGGTTTACAGCTTGCCAGAAACAGAAGTTGCCCCCCACACATGTTCGGGATGAAAATTCCCCTATCTGGCCGCAAAGCCATAGTGTGGCAACAAGCCCAAAAGTCAAGTAATTAAATAGCAACATGCCAAGGCAAAGGAAACAAATTAAACAGAAAAATGCAACCCTAGACTCCTACTTTGGGGGCAAAGAGGGTTGAAGCATAGAACAGGAGGAGGGCCGTGAGGTCAGAAATCCTGCTCCAAAAACCCCAAAGGAAAACATGACCAGGTTACAGGCCATAGAGGACCTTAAGAAGGACTTTAAAATCAAATAAGAGATGGGAGAGAGCAGACTGGAGGAAGCGATATCTTGCAGGACTGTTATTCTGGGAGGGCGGGTAAGGGAAAAACGGGGCGGGGGGGAATGATTGTAACTCAAAATCTGGCGGAAATGAATGATGTAAAACAGAAGTTAATAAAGCATTTGTTTAAAAATCCAATAAGAGAAGTGGAGGAAAAATTGGGAAGAGAAATGAGAAGGATGCAGGAAAACTATGAAATGAAGGTCAACAGCTTGAGGAAAACAACACCTTAAAAAATAGACTAACTCAAATGGCAAAGGAGGCCCAAAAGGGCAATGAGAAGAATGCCTTAAAAAGTCGAATTTGACAGATGGAAAAAGAATCTCAAAAGTTCACTGAGGAGATTCATTCCTTCAGAGTTAGACAGGAGCAAATGGAAGCTAATGACTTTATGAGAAATCAAGATGCTGTTAAGCAGATCCAAACAAATGAAAGATTAGAAGGCAATGTGAAATATCTCATGGGAAAAACCACTGACCTGGAAAATAGATCCAGGAGAGACAATTTAAAAATTATTGGACTACCTGAAAGCCATGATCAAAGAAAGAACCTAGAAATCACCCTTCAAGAAATTCTCAAGGAAAATTGCCCTGATGTTTTAGATCCAGAGGGCAAAATAGAGGTTGAAAGAATCCACTGATCACCTCCTGAAAAACATCCCAAAAAGAAAACTCCCAGGAATATTATAGCCAGGTTCCAGAATCCCCAGATCAAGGAGAAAATACTACAAGCAGCCAGGAAGAAACAATTTCAATATTGTGGAAACACAATCAGAATAGCACAGGACCTGGCAGCTTCTACACTGAGGGATTCTAAGGGCATGGAATATGATATTCCAGAGGGCAAAAGAGCTGGGAATGAACCCAAGGGTCACCTAACCAGCAAAACTGAGTATTTTGTTTCAGGGGAAAATATGGTCATTCAGTGGAAGAGGACTTTCAAGCATTCTTGAGGAAAAAACCAGAGTTGAACAGAAAATTTGACATCCAGACACAAGAAGCAAGAAATGTCTGAGAAGGTAATCAGGGAAAAGAAATCAAAAGGAACTTATCAAAGTTAAACTATTTACATTCCTATATGGAAAAACAGTAACAGTGACTGATGAAATCTTTCTCACTATGAAAATAATGGAAGAAGGGTGTATGGTCATATGAATACATATGTGAATGTGTATATGTTTACAGTTATATATGGATAGAGGGCATAGGTTGAATTTGTTGGGAAGGGAGCATACTCAAGGTGTGAAATTATGAGGTGAGAGAGGAAAGTGGCAAGAGGAGATGGGGAGAGACAGGGTAGGGTAAACTATCTCATGCAGAAGAAGCAAGGGGAAGTGGCTGCAAGGGAGGGGAAGAATAGGAAGGCAAAAAGGCAAAACCACATTCTCATTGAATTTGGTTCAGGGGGAGAATGACATACATACTAAATGGGATATCTCAACCTTCAGCAGAATAGGGGGAAGGGGGATGAGAGGAGGGATGATGGATGGGAGGGCATCCTTGGGGGGAGGGGAGATTGGAAGTACCCACTATAGAAGAGGGACAGGATCAAGTAGGGAATGGACCAGGTGGGGGGTGGGATGAGTGGGAGGGAATTATAAGCAGCCTTGTACAATATATCTACTATGTAATGTTTTGCATAGCTAGACATGTACAACATATACTGAATTACTTATCTTCCCAGAGGGAATGGGTGACAAGGGAGGAAGGAAATGGATCTGATATTAGAGGTCTTAAAATTAAATGTTTCAAATATATATAAATACTATTATTAATACTCTTTTGCTTGTAATTGGGAGATAAGATGTGCAGGCATTGGGACACAGAGTTTCACCTTCCTCCAATGGAAAAGTGGAAGGGGGTATGGGAGAAGATATGGGAGAGAGTAGATTGGAGGAAGCGATATCTTGTGGGACTGCTATTCTGGGAGGATGGGTAGGGGAAAAACAGGGGGGAAAAATAATTGTAACTCAAAATCTGGCGGAAATGAATGATGTAAAACAGAAGTTAATAAAACTATGTCCAGGGAGATATTAAAAAAGTATGCCATGGGGCGGCTAGGTGGCGCAGTGAATAGAGCGCCGGCCCCGGAGTCAGAAGGACCTGAGTTCGGAGCCGGCCTCCGACACTTAATTCACACAAACAAAAACCTAGCCGTGTAACCTTGGGCAAGTTACTTAACCCCAATTGCCCTAAAGGGGTGGCTAGGTGGCGCAGTGAGTAAGAGCGCCGGCCTCGGAGTTGGGATGACCCGAGATCAGATCCGGCCTCAGAAAATGAGCACCCACGCATAAATAATGACTAGCCGTGTAACCTTGAGCAAGTTACTTAACCCCAATTGCTTTAAAAAAAAAAATATGCCAAATTTCAAATTTAGATACATAATACTTAATACAATGAAAGTCACAGATATATTAGTTATCAAAATACACAGTTATGTGCTGAACTAGCTAACACTAAAGTACTATACTCTTCTTCAGAAAATTCCACATCTTCCCAACCTAGACTAGACAGACATATTCCTTTTCTACACTAGGTTCTATCACTGATCATGACAACCATAATTAAAATGGGCATGCTAAACACTGGCAAAAATTTTACAGATAAATTCCAAATTTACTGGTTGAACACAAGCTATTAATTTATGGAAGAACAGAAATAATCTGTCCTTATCTTATCGGTACCGTTCTTCTTGTACCTAATGGAAAAAGAACTGAAATTGGAGTCAGAAGACCTGAATTCTAGCCTTTCCTAAGCTATATATTAGCTATGTGACTTTGCATTCAATTCCACTTCTATAAAATGGTTCTGCTACTTACACTGATTATTTCTTGGTCACTGTAAAAATTATAAGCTAATAAAAATAGTAATAAGTGCTATATAAATATAACCTATTAGAATATCTGACCAATTTAAAAACAATTTCTTCTCCTCTCTATTCCCATATCACTATATGCCTCTGAAAAGTAAGGTAGTAGCTTTAAAGGGTAGTAGCTTAAAAAAGTTAAATTACTTTCATTTGCATTTGAATAAAAAGAACAATTAAAATATAATGCTAAATCAAGTTTAAGTAAAATAAATCAGTAGATACCTTCCAGATGATTTTTTTTAGTCTCCTAAGCTTTTTGCAAAATATTGTTTTCAAACAAATTTTACATTTAATTTCAGTTTATGACAATCATCTACTTTAAAAGTTTTTCAACACATCAAGATTTAAGTAGTACACCTAAATCTTTGAATTCTTGTCAAACTTTTAAAAATCTACAATTTCATCAGGGTAGGTACATTTGCCCCCCACAGATGCAGGGTGACATTCTTCCATACCTTAGGAAGCAACACTGCACAATTTGCTTTGGTCAGTCTTTTAGAATGAGCTTTTCTGAACTCAGAGAGACTGGTCCTTGAGACAGAAGTCTGTAGGTAGACCATAGCCTTTTAAGATTGGTAGGAACCATCCGAGTTTGCACTATGTTAGAACAAGAACCTGTAAGAACTAAAGGTCATAAATCCAAAGAGGTCAAAGAATAAAAATTCATACACACACACACACACACACACACACCTTTTGTAGTGGCAAAAGGGATGCCCGTCAAGTAGGAAATGGCTAAAACCAATGATGGTAAATGAATGAATATGCCATAATAAATTATGAAAAGGACAGTTTCAGTGAAACCTGTGAAGACTTATATGAAATAATGCAGAGTTAACAAATCACTGGAAACTCTGTTCCTACATTTCTTTACCTTCAAGTCAGTGTATACTAGTCAACAGGTTTCTTTTTTTCTTTTTTCTTCAACCTTTTTTTACCTTCATTCTGGAACTTGTGCATCAAGCATCTTTACATGAGAACGCTAACATTATGCACAATAACAGCCCTGAAAAAAACAACTTTGAAAGACAAGAACTCTGATCAAGACAATGGCCAATCAGTATTCCAGAACAATGGGCTAATGATGAAGCCTAATATCTACTTTCTGATAGGGACTGATGGACTTGAGGTGCAGAATAAGACATCTTTTTTTGGATATAACCAACGCAGGAATTTTGTTTCACCTAACTATGCATATTTGTTAAAGAGTTTTTTTTTTCTTTTTTTCCCCAATACTGAAGGGTAAGGATTAGGAGGAAAGGAGGAAGAAGTACATATCCACTTTTTTAAAAATAAATTTAATTTTTTTAAAAGGGTCACTTCTCTCATGAATAAAGTAAATAAAAAGTAATATGCAAATGAATCTAATTACATATTCACCAAAACAAAGGGGGAAAGGGCTACATATCTTGGAAGTTTGTAATTTATTGTACAGTCATGGTAATGGAGGATTTAAAATTGCTATCCAAGCACTTTCCTGCTTCCCAAATGACTACTGAGTACCCTTCCAGGAAAAGCTGAGGGAGTAAGGAATGTTCTTGAGCCTCATTGCCCTCTTGTTCTGTGGCATATCACCTATACTTTTCCGTTCCCTTCTTTCTGTGCTCCTAGAAAAACATTAATACTTTCACTTATGGATTTTTTTTTTAACTTAATAGCACTATTAGATGAAAAAGTTTTTGTGTGCTGGTCTAGAAGCTCAACTACTACCTATCATACTGTCTCTCTGACAAAATGCTTCTCAAGTTAAGCAGCTAGCTCAGGAATGAACTTTTGTATTGAACTCTTTTTAGTTTGGACCTATTTAGTTTAAAAAAAAAAAAGCCTGACATACTTTCTTCATTTTTAAATTCTGAAATTCTTCCAAATCTGATTGAAGATTCAATATTTTATGAGATGTCAGTCTGCAAATCTAACCTCCAAAGTAACTTTGGAAGCCTCTGCATACACTATTTTGAAAGTTGATTAGCATTTTCCTCCTCACAGTTTTCCAAGAACTTCTGAGGAAATCAAAACTGTCTAAATAAATATGACAAAATTACTCATTTAAATTACAGTTGAATCTCAACTTGGTTCTGGTTATATAGCCAATACACTTTTCCATAGTGTATTATTGATATAAATACCCATGGTACTAGAGCTTCCATTGATGAGGCCTTAGGCAATTTAAATGAACATGCCAAAGGCATTTCTACTTTTTGCATATTTGATTAATTTATCCTTCTAATATAGTCTCTAAAACCTAGTTTTTCCTACCTATGAATGTAATCATGCTATTTATATTAGTAAATGAGTCACATATGGTAAACTCAAGCCCACCCCTATGCAAATCATATGAAATTCAAATTAATTACATTTAACCATGTTGAAAACAGATTTTAAGTACCTCTTAACTATAAAGTTCTAAATAAATGTTAACTTTTTATTGCTTCAAAGAAGTAAATCATTAAAAACTTGTAAAAAAAAACAAAACTCCCTACCTATAAAAAAAGACGAGGTTAGAGAATGAACTTAATTATCTACCATGTAGACAGTCTTCACTAGTAAGGCCAGAAAGTTCATGCTCATTTCCCAAAGTTGCTGGCTGAATGAGAAATAGGATGTTGCTGATACTCTTGAGCTCTGTCTGGTCATTCAGCCAAATGAATTTTGGGCACTTCAATGAAGGTCTTTGGGTCCTTTTTAATTCTTTCTAACTTTCCCCTCACTTTCATTATGCTTTATTTTCACAATATTTCTTCCATCCTGAACAAATCACTGGAAACCCTGCTCCTGCTTCTTTCCTTTACCCTTCAAGTCAGCGTATGCAAGTCAACAGTTTTTTTTTCTTTTTACATCAACCTTTTTTTACCTTCATTCTGGAACTTGTGGATCAAGCATCCTAAACGCTAAAGGGAATCACTTAGATTATTCTAAATTCCATTCTAAAGAAAAATCTTAATATGTCCTTAAACAAAATACTAAAAAGAATCAATAGTTAGAAACTTACATGAGATTTCAACTGCTAACATTCATAGAAGTGAAAACATTTCTTTGGAATAAAAATTCTTGTTTACCAAACAGCATTTTCATGTAATCTTAATAGAAAAGCTCAGCTAAACACTTCTTGTTTTTTGGAACATCCATGATGTGCAATAACTAACTCCAGTCAATAAGCATGTCTTTCATCCAAGCACACACAGCATTGAAGAAAAGATATCTGATTTTTTTTTTTAAGTATTGAGAGGTGAAGCCAAAAAAAAAAAAAAATCCAAACACTACACATTTTGTTACTGTAAGCTAAATTTGTGTAACCCAACTAACACTATCATTCTATGTAAAAATTACATCTGAAATGTTAATTTAATGAACTCCAAATTAATAAATGTACCATGAATGTATATTTGTTTGCCTTAATACTAGAACATTTGACATTATACATACATGATAAAGAAGGATAAGGAATTTTTTTTTAAAACACAACTTCAAAAATGCCACTATTATTTATATGGTAATGCAACAACAAGGAAGCTCATCACAGCTTTCAAGTAACCATAATTGTTTTAGTGGAGTGTCACCCCAAACATAAATCAACACAATCCCACATAATAATGTCTCCAATTTATTATCTTTTCCACAGTACAAAGTTTCACAAACCAAATATCCTTTGTAATTATTCAAAGTCTGTAAACAAGTGCTCATATCCCACGCCCCCCCCCAGTTTAAGTTTGTGAATGTTTTAAGTCCTTCAATCAAGTTCCAAGTTTGTCACTTGCAAAAAGAATCAAGAACCTCAACTCATTAAATTATGTATATCTTTTATCATACAGCCTGCAATGCAGTAAAATCACAGTGAAAGCCCTTGGGAAAGAACAACAGAAACAAAAACCATGATCTTTACAGCAGGACTTGAAACTTTAGAATAATAAATGTGTCTAAAGAAGCTTCCCATAATAAAAGTTTGGGTTTCCATTTCCAGAAATCAAGTCTGTTAGAAATCCTAGGTTCTATTTAAAAACCTACTTAGATTTAAAAGTGAAAACGGCCTTATCTCCTTAGTCATTTTGTAAGCCCTAGACAGTTTCACTTGCAGAGATTTTTTTTTTCCAGTCTGGAAAACAGTAGTGCAATGAGTTTTACTTCTTTTAAGTTACTTAGTCCAGTATTGTAAATAGCTCTGTGGAAAGATAAGAAGATGCTCTGGTAAACAAGAAATTTTTGCAAACCCATGTGGGCTTACTAGTCCATTAAAGCTCAGAAGTCCAAAGTGGCTTTCAAAAAAAATTTTTTATATACATAACTAAGAACAAAGCAGAAATAAATAGGCAGGAATAACTGTAAACTGTCTCAATGTTTTAATGATTTTTTCAGTGACAGCTGGTATGATGTACTGATGGTAGAGTCACTTTAATAAGCAAACAGTTGCCTTTAAGGGCATTCCACTATGGCATTCATTCTGGAAAGCCCAAATGGAATTACATTCCTAAAATTTTAAAATAACAACAAAAAAAATTCTTAAGTGAAAGATAAAGAAAGGTTTAATGATGCCACACTTATAGATTTCTAACAGCCAATTCATTTGGATTTCTTCTTAAAAAGGCTTTTAATTTTTGATGGCTTTTTGCTTTTCTCTCCATTCTGACAAAGGTCCTGTGGGATGCTGCTTATCCTGGGGACATTTGGGATTTCTTGAATGGGTTTGCTTTCATTGTTGGCTGATGAACATGAAGTGTGGCGAGGTTTAGGAACAGGCACACCACTAGAAAGTTGGTTCATGCTGCAAGATTTCTCAAGGATACCATTATATACTTTGCTTGCAGGACTGAATATCATACTCTTAGTTTCTGTCAGACCTATACAATCGGGAGAACCCCTGGAAATATTAGCAGTTACTGGTGAGTCTCCTCTGGATGAATCTTCTAATGAGAGTTCCTCCCTCGATATTTTTCGAGGAGATAATGTATGATACATCTCAAGGCTTGAAGGCGGAGACTGTTTTCTTCCAATGGATGAGTTTAAGGAGTCACATTCAGAAGCTGTATCTGGTACTTCCCTGAAAGAGAGAAAATCAAAACAAAAAAAAAAAGCTAAATATAAAATGCTGACAGGAAAAGATGGCATTCTAATTTAGTCAATATACAATTATATTTAATCTACTATAATTTGAAAGGGAGGATAATGAAAGTGAATTTAACAAATTTCAATAACCAAACAAAGAATAATCTTCATTATTAAATAAGATTTACATTATGTGCAATAACATAAAAATCTGATGTTTAGGAAGAGGGAGAAATAATGAAATGTTTTTATTTTTAATCTGGAAAATATTCTATAACAAATTATCACATTCTAGACAGTTTAAGTATTCTATTTCAAGATTTATTACAAATCATTCTCTTACTCAATGTATATTTCAAAGCAAAATTGAGTATTACCATTTGAAAAATAGCTTTCTTCATCTTCCCTGTCCCAGTTACTTTCTAAATCTTTTGCTCAACTGGACAGTTAAAAATTTACAATGGAAAACTCAGTTTCATTTATTTCAAGTAAAAAAAAATAGAAAATCAATTGAAATGCATAAAAATACCACTATGCTAAAGATTATATCATTTAAAGGGAAGATAATATGAAATAAAATTGTCCAGGCTACTCTATCTTATTTAAATCTTGAGAGAAAAAAAAAAAGAACATTCCTTTTAAAATTCCCTTATAACTTCCATGTTATTGGAGGAATTAAATATTTACACTGAAATGTTCTATATTAGAGTCAATTAAATTAAACAAAGAGAACAAATAAAAATGTACATTTCCAAAGGTATAAACATTAAACGAAATACTATAATTTTCTATTGGGAAAGATGTTATCCAAACCTCTGATTTTTCAGTGTCTGATTATACTCTTAGCTTCTGTCAGACAGGAACAGAACAACTTCTGAAAACATTTATTGTTAGTCATGAATTTGGATAAATCCTCAAATGAGAATTACTCCCTTGAGTTTTAAAAATTAGATTCAAGTCTTTTGTTTTTACAGCCCAATCATTTCTCACTTACCACCCTCCTACTGATCTCTGGATATTTTTGAAAAGACAATGTTTGGCCTACAACCCTTTAAGGAAACTCAGTTTGCTTCAAATCAAAATTTTAACCTACAATGGGCAAAAAAAAATTTTAATCTCCTTATCCACTAAAAAGTTCAAATGAAAAGATTGTAAGTTAACAGATATTTCCAATACCCATTCCTGCATGACATTTTTATTACTCCTTTCCCTCCCTGAGACACGTAGAGAGAAAAAAGGGCATAAAGATAAAGTATCATGGTAGAAAGGAGTAATGAAAGCAATCTGGGAGGTAGTCAAGAAGAGAAGGAGTTGGCAAAAGGTAGAAATGGAGTATAATCAGAAAGAGATGAATGCTAAGAAAATAAATTGTTCATAAAACGATCTGTTGTGCTATGGTTAATCTCACAAATCACACCTGTAACCATCCATCCATTTCTTGGGAACACAGCACTAAGAAAATTGTCTAGTATTGCTTAGGTGTCTGAATCGAGTTATAGGCCTGAAGACCCCATGTAGGATCATAGTCTCTTTTTTTTTTTTCTTTTTGGAGGGGGGAAGGAAGGGCAATTAAGGTTAAGTGACTTGCCCAAGATCACCCGGCTAGTAAGTGTTAAGTGTCTGAGGCTGGATTTGAACTCAGGTCTTCCTGACTCCAGGGCTGGTGCTCTATTCACCGAATAACCTAGCTGCCCCAGAAGCATACTCTCAAAGTTACCAATACTACACATCCTAAGACGCACAAAGGTAGGTGACAGCATGAGGAAACTGAAAAAATTAGTAATAACATATTTCTGATACTATAATTAGAATTGAAAAAGCTTCCTTTTTGAAAGAGGAGCATTTCAACTAAACCCATACCTAACTGTTATCCTGGGAAAGATGAGATTTGTTACTGCTGGAGTAACATTCTCCAGTAATCAGCAGAAACGGTACCCATTTGCTACATTCTACAGCTTAAAGTTACTAAATTAATACTTTAGTAGAGGCATATTCAGGAAAATCTGTGTTCAAATCCAGTCTCAGATATGTATTGACTTTGTGACCCTGGGCAAGTCACTTAATATTTCAACTTCCCAGACAACTCTGCAAGAACATGAATTGCAGAACTACAGATCTGTACTGATTAAGGGAGTTTCCTCATCAGGACTTCCCTACACTGAGGAAAGCACAGGTTGAGACCAAAAATAAATAAAACTAAAATAATACAGCATGGTATAATGAAATGAACACTGGACTGGAAGTGGGAAGAAGTGAATTATTTTGGACTCTTCAACTAATCATAATTTTTCAATAAGAAGCTAAACCTTAAGCATAACTGTGAAAAATGAACTTGTTCAATCGCTACTAAGGGCTAACTTTTTCATGACTAATAGAAGAGGGCTCTAGTTTATAATCATTTCTAATATATTTAGGATGATCTAGGGTTCTTCTCCACAACTGTTTCTTCCCTATTCTACATAATCGTATGACATAATGACATTGATCTTTAACATGAATTTTATATTAATACCTAGTAACTGTTACCAATAATTTTCTTGTGCACAAGAAGTAGTATGAAAACATTCATGACAAAGGTTACTGGAAAAAGAAGTAGACCATTAAATATAGCAAGAAAAATGAATAGGCTGAGGTCCTAAGGACCCCAATATAACGCAAGACCCAGAAGGAGATTTCCATCATACTGGCCAGCTCTCCTATGAATCAAAGAGACTAAAAAAGAGTATGTATTATGAAAATAAAATATATGTATAATGATTCTCTTTGAAATGGCAAGGAACTGGAAACTAAGAGAGTGCACATCAATTGGAAAATATGTAAACCAATTATGGCATATGAAGGTAATGGAGTACTATCATAAAATAAGAAATTACAAAAGGGACAATTTCAGATAAACTTGGGAAAGTCTGAATACAGCTCGAAGTGACCAGAACCAAGAGAACAATTTATACAATAAGAACATCATAAAGAAATACAACTTTGAAAGCCTTAGAACTGTGATCAATGAAATGACCAAATATGATTCTAAATTATTACTGACAAGGCATATCATCCTCCTGATAGAAAGGTTCTAGACTCGAGATGCAAAGTGAGATATATTTTTGGACATGACTAATGTGGAATTCTGTTTCACTTAACTAAATATGTTAACAAGAATGTTATTGTTTTTTAATGGGGTAAATGGGGTAAAAATTAATGGGAGTGGAAAATAATCTCTCTCTCTCACACACATACACACACACACACACACACACACACACACACACACAAGAATAGCAAAAGAGAACAGAAAGAATCAAAGACAAGCAGAAGAGCTTTGAAAGTTGGGGGCTAAATTTACCATGTATTAAAAATAAAAGCTAGCAATATAAAACAGATTTGAAATTTCATATACAATCCTCTGAGGTTGTACAATGTTTATTGAAATGCTGATTTTTATTTGATGATATTTGTTGAAGTTCAATTTAGAATTTTTTTTAAATGCACAGGTGTTTGGTAGTCTGTTCTGGTAGGGCAAGTACTAGAACATATGAAGTCTATCTTATGGTCTATTCGTGAATGGAGATACTGCTTTCATTTTATCATATGCGTGTGCTTTACTTGGGCCTGTGTGAATGCTGACTTTATAAGCTTATAAATTCCTAAGATAAATTCTTTCACTGTAATTTTCTTTGTACAACATGACAAATAAATAATTATATGACTGATTATTATGCCTTACTTGACCCAGGACTTCTCATTTCAAAGCCTTGCACATAAATTATCTCACTGGTAGAAACACAGTAAAATTTAAAGGCAAGGAACATTGCACACATGTAGACAAATATCCAATCCAGGGCCATCAGTAACTGCTTGGAGGCTCTACCAAATTTCTTCTAAGACTGGATGGTCAATAATTGAATGACACAGGTCATTATTCCCTGAGGCAGTGTAGTTTTCTGTCCCTCAACTGTCTCTGTAATCAGATAGTTATTTCATTATAACTACTAACTTACTTGATATTTTGTTATGTGGCTCAGCTGTTCTCTGTCATTTGGCTGCTTTGTGTGTGAAATTCTAACCCAGGTTAAAAATATTTCACAAGATAGTATCCAATAAAAACCTAATAAAACTAAACCCCATTAATATTGGAAGGTTTCTTATCCTTACATACCCAAATAAATTTGAGGATCAAGTAATTCAAGAAAGCTAAGAGTGTTAAATTGAGTTTTCTACATTCTTGGATTTTCTCTAGTACATATGGTTAATTTTACTACAGAAGTACACAGAAAATTAATCATATCAATTTTTGCCAATTCATGCAATCTGGATTCTCTAAAGGTCAGAATTAGAATAGGGAAAGAAAATATTTATTTTCCCCTAATGATTTTATTCTAGTAATCACTTTATAACTAGATTTTCTATCAACTTTGCAAATGCTTTAAAAAGTAGACAAAGTGATTACTTTGTAACTGTCAGTATGATTTCTTTGTTTCTTTTTTGATAGATTTTTATAAAATTTAGAACAAATTAGAAAAACAATGGTCATAAGAGACAGTCTAGACTAGTCTCCTAGCACAAAAGGGTCATGACAATGACGAATCGATCAATAACAATGCTAGTAATGGAATCATGGAAAATTAGAATTAGATATCATCTAGTGCCATCACTTCATCTTAAAGAAAAGTAAACAGAGACCTAAAGATGTTAATGACTGGGCTGGTAGGTGGCTCAGTGAACAGAGCACTGGCTCTGGAGTCAGGAGGACCTGAGTTCAAATCCAGCTTCAGACACTTAACACTTACTAGCCGTGTGACCTTGGGCAAGTTACTTAACCCCAACTGCCCCTCCAAAAAAAAAAAGATGTTAATGACTACTCAAAGTCATAGTTCCTCTTACTGTTATTATGGTACTCTTTTTTTTTTCTTTTTGGAGGGCTTTTTGGGGTTAAGTAACTTGCCCAAGATCACATGGCTAGGTTTTTGTTTGTGTGTGCGTTAAGTGTCTGAGGCCAGATCTGAACTCAGGTCCTTCTGACTCCAGGGCCGAGGCTCTACTCACTGCGCCACCTAGCTGCCCCTATAGTACTCTTTATAATTAGACAGTGCTTTACAATTTCCAACATGTTTTCTCATTCAATCCTCACAATGATCTGAGAATTTCCTTGCAAGTAAGGAGATTGAGACAATGAGGTTAAGTGACTAACACAAGGTCATAGTCTAAATAAGTATCCACTCTGGGATTAGAACCCAGTTCTTTGGACTTTCAAACCAGATCTCTTTCACACTATATCACACCAACACACATCAACATTTTTAAAAAGGGGGAGAGGGGAGTAATCTTTGCTCAAAGACAGGTTCTTCTATGATACCTCATCTGACATATCACATTTTCAAATACCTATGCCCAATCAATTTTTAAAATAATCATTTCATTACTCATACCACTGTTTGTCAGCAGTAAAGTAAATGGCCTCTTCCTCCTCTTCTGTGCGATAAAGAGCAGGGCAACTTGAAACTGAAAGAATATCAGGATCAGGGGAAGGCAAAGAATGTTGTATGTGCTGAGGATGCCGAGGATGAGGCGTATGTGAAGGAAGCTGAGTATGTGGAGACTGTGGAGATGATGGCACGATACTTCGACGAGAACGACACAGGCTGCTACTTCTTGCTAATGATACAGGAGGTTTCGGTATGGACCCTAAAAAAAAAAAAAGAAAAAGAAAAAAAAGAAAAATACTTAAAGAACACTCCCCTATGCAAAATTCAAATTGCAATTATGACCATATGCTCCTTTATTCATATTATTTACTTACATACACAAGAAAATTGTGAGGTACAATTGTCTGACCATCTTTACCACATTTGTCCTCTGCCTTTGGGCTGATTGTTCATAAGAAAATTAAGGTTTTTCGAGAAATAAGTACTTATTTTGATAGCAAGTGACTTTAAAGCCAAGAGAAATAAAATGAACATGGGCATATAACAATTGAACCATAACATCACCAACTGCCTAACCTCGATTTACTGAGTCACCTTAAAGATGACTAACATTGTTAAGTTTCACACAATTAGTATAATAAATTATTTAAAAGATACTTGCATCAACTGAAAAAGCATTAATGGTTCAAAGTATTAAATAGGTCTTCTTTAATAATACAGTCATATTTTCAGGTTGATTTTAGGCAATCAACTATCTTTACAGATACTACAATAAAATATAGATATTAAAATCAAATAACTTCAAGAAGTTATAAATTAGGGCATCATTTTGATCTATGTTTCTTACTGTATTTTTTTTTTTTGGTACTATGATTTAGGGAATCCCTTATGAGGAAATGCTACTGACCAATGGAGATGGGCCTCTGCTCAGTAACTAATTATAGTATTAGAAAGTTGACTACGGCACTAAGAGGTTAAACGACTTGCCCAGGGTCACACAGCGCTTGGGCTCAGAACTAAAAGTACTTTCTAGCGATCCCAAAGTTATCTGATGCAGGGTAAACTCTGCTGCATTCCTGCTCTACAAATTCCTGGGTTCTGGTTTGAGCAACAGTAGAATGCTGCAGCATTCAGTCCCTATTAGCCATTGTGGAAAGCTCTCTTGGATCAGTGACAGAAATGTAGGTTCCGCTTTGGTCTGGGTTTCCTGTCCTGGTTGTTCCTCTATTGAGGGGGCGGAGTAGATGCTAGAACTGAGACACTGCTATCTGTTCCTGTAATCTGAGTACATTAAAGCTTGTTTCTGAACTTCCTTCTAGGGTCTCCCTACACAGAAACCCTTGGGAACAGGTCCCCCTCTCAGTCTGTCCTACATCTGTGACTAAAAACTGGGTAATTGGCAGTAAAGCTGCCAGTTGCCACCTATTCCCAAGTGATTCCCTAGTCTGGGTCTACAGTCTCTCCCTTGGCACTGAAATTCTCCAGTGCAACATGCTCCTGGCCTGACCCTATCCCCGCTACCTATAGAACTCTCTTACCCTATGTTGACCTGGCCAGGACAAAAGGCACACTGTGATTTTTTTTCCTAGACTTCCCTATCAAGATTCAATCAGCACCCACACAAAAACACTGGCTGTGTAACCTTGGGCAAGTTACTTAACCCCAATTGCTTTAAACAAAAACAAACAAACAAACAAAAAAGATTCAATCAGGTACATTTTCTAAATCTGTCTAGGGGAGTTTTGTCCAGAGAAGTTCTCAGCTCTACTGCTTCTGCCTACTCAAACACCTTAACTCCAACTAAACATAATCTAAGTTATTACTGTCCCCTTTGTAAATAAAATGTAAGGACTAGAATGGGCTTCAATTGCCTTTGGTTAAAACATCATTAAAAGTTTTAAAAGGGGCGGCTAGGTGGCGCAGTGAGTAGAGTGTCGGCCCTGGAGTCAGAAGGACCTGAGTTCAGATCCGGCCTCAGACACGATGCACACACAACCAAAAAAAAAAAAAAACCTAGCCGTGTGACCTTGGGCAAGTTACTTAACCCCAATTGCCCTCCAAAAAGCAAAAAATCAAAAAAAATAAAGTTTTAAGAAGAATCGTATGTAAAAACAACTATAAGAAGGCAAGTCCTTAATTATAATTTTGTGATATCTCAATTCCATTTATTTTCTTTAAGGTCTCTATACCTTTTCATTCTCCATCTCTGATTTCCTGGTAGCAAGTAATTTTTCCTGGGAACATATACACTCTGGATATCAAAGGTTATACAGAACAACAACAGTTGAGATTTATGTTTTCAATATCCCTAGTATTTAGCATAGTGCCTAGTTTTTTAAAAGCGCTTAAAAATGCTTGCTGATTGTCTGCAAATACATTATACATTATTTAATTTGAGCCTCACTACAACCCTGTACAGTGGCTAAGAAAAGCAGCTGTCACACATAACATTTCCTACAGACAGTTCCAACAGTTTACTATCCTTCTTATCAAAGGTATATAATCACCAACAAGGTTATT
The DNA here is from genome assembly GCA_011680675.1 of Gymnobelideus leadbeateri. Taxonomy (NCBI): domain Eukaryota; kingdom Metazoa; phylum Chordata; class Mammalia; order Diprotodontia; family Petauridae; genus Gymnobelideus; species Gymnobelideus leadbeateri. Next base: position 502,199 of record WOXC01008568.1, read on the forward strand.
AGTCAACAAGCATTTATTAAGTACCTATTATGTGCCAGGAACAAGATTTTCATCATACTTCTTAGATGCCTATTTATTTTAAGCAAAAGGAGAGTAAATTTTTTTCAAAATATTTTATTTTTCCCAAATTACATGTAAAAACAATTTTTAATATTCATTTTTTAAAATTTTAGATTCTAAATTCTCTCCCTCTCTCCTCTCCCTTCCCTTCTCTCCACCCCACTCCTTAAGAAGGTAAACAATCTAATATAGATTATGCATGTGCAGTCATTCAACACGTATTTCCATATTAGTAGGTGAAAGAACCTCCCCTCCCCCAAAAAGAAAAATAAAGAAAGTTTTAAAAAGTATACCTTGATTTGCATTCAGACTCCATCATTTCTTTCAGGAGGGTAAATGCTAAAGTTAGTAGCATTGTATACCATCAAAGAAAGAATGAACTCTCTCTCATATAAGGATGAATATATACGTGTGTGTCTATAAACATATAGAAACACACATATACACATATAATATATACAGACATACACATACAATACATATGTGTATGCATGCATGTATGTATTTAGGGACGAGATGTTTAACAGAAATAAAATTTTGGAAATAAATTTTGTTATTAAATAATACAATATATTGTTTTAAAATACCACACTTGTTTTTATTTCCATCTCCTACCTATATTTTCTCACTATAAATATTCTGATTTGATAACTAAAATTTTTCAAATTATGTATAATAATATCTGAAACTACCTCTCAGGTGTCATTAAGATTAAAAAAAGTAGTAGATGTATAAAACACTTTGTAAACCTGAATGTGGCATAAAAATGTAATGTCTTCATTACTATTAACTAGAAGTCTGTTTTAAGGATAAAACATAAGTAGCAAGAAAAGCACTGTGCTTAGACCTAGATGATCTAGGACCAAGTTCTAGTTCTGTCATGTGACTTTGGGCAAATCACTACTTAAGTCTCCATTTCCTCACATATGATATGGACATGAAATGCTGCCTACATCAATAGACAAGACAGTCTCAGTGTCAGGAACACTTGGGTTCAAATCTATCTCCGGAACATATGGGGGCTTTGTGACACTAGGCAAATCATTTAAATCTCTCAGTGCACCCAGGCAACTCTCTAAATGTATATATTGCAGAGCAGTTGCTAATCTGTACTGATAAAGGGACTTGCATCATGAGGAAACCCTACACAAATGAAATCATGGGTCCAGAAAGAAAGGGAAAGGGGAGAGGAGCAGAGAGAGAAGAAGGAAGAGGGGAGTGAAGAAAGGGGAGAGGATAAGGAAGTCTAATGTTTTAACAATGGAATATCCAAGAGAAAAATTTAGCCTGAAACCAACTGAGCTGCTTGTTGTTCTCTGACCTCTTCAACTAACATCTATATGACTCCACCAAATTATCTGATGAACAGCTTTGCTGCTCTTAGTAGCAATAATAAATGCATAACAATAGAATTATGTTTAAAAGATAATAGATTAGCTAATTTTCAAAATAAACACTTCATTCCATTGACACGTTAAAATATTAGAAGTCATATCAATAAAAGAAAAATAAGATTCAGTTAACTTTATAAATTATCATGTTTTTATTCCAAACTTTGATAAAGAAACAAAACTTGGGATTAAAAAAAAATCCAAACTGGGTATTATACATGCTCAAATGTCATAAATACAAAATTCCCATTTAGTATTAAAGTCAAACAACTGTAGCTAGTTTATTTAATGCAAAGTAATGAGTAGCTAATTTTAAAGAGGCTTATTGGCTACTGGGGTGATATATTTTTTTGGCTACAGAAAATCTGAAATATGGTCTACCCAGTAAGAGAAATTTTGATTTTAAATGTGGAGGGAGGTAGTACCAATAATAAAATTATGTCATCTTGAAGTATGGTAAACCTAATGTACATAAAAAACTCCACAACCCAAAGTATTGTAACAGTTGTCCCAAAAGTCTTAATGCAGTCTAAGCACTAACAGCAGGTAGTATTTATACAGCGTGTCCCAAAGTTTTAGTGCAGACTTAATATTAATAGCTTTAAACTGTCTGTCCTGTTGTCCTGTCTACCTTACAACACTTGCTATGCCCTCAATTTTCATAATTATGTAACTTTCTCTAAAGTTTAACATACCTATTGTCCAACTGTCCATATTTTTCAGACAGTACTTTCAGCAACTATTAATTATTGGCTTTTGTACATGTTTGCTACCTCAATGGTGAAACATCTCTAAAGCAATGGCTGTCTAGCCCCTCTTTATAACCACAATATCTTGTGCATACAATAGGTGTTTAATAAATATGTGCTAATTGATTCATTAAGGAAATTAATCCTCAATGTTTATTTATCAATAATGTCATGGTTTCATAAGTTATACTTTTGAATTCTGAGTGATAATAATAATGCAAAAAAAGTCTCAGAGGGGGCGGCTAGGTGGCGCAGTGAGTAGAGCATCGGCCCCGGAGTCAGAAGGACCTGAGTTCGGATCCGACCTCAGACACTTAACACACACACAAACAAAAACCTAGCCGTGTGACCTTGGGCAAGTTACTTAACCCCAATAGCCCTCCAAAAACAAAAAAAAAAAACAAAAAAAAAAAGAAAAAAGTCTCAGAGGAAGAAAACAAACAGATTGTCAGGCAACCATAATGAAAGCTACAGTAGAAATTGGATTTTTTCTAAGTTTATCATCAATTTAAACTATTTTAATTATAGTCATTTATTATATCATACATTTTAACCATATAACCTACCTGAAAATTGTGAAACTATTGGAGGTGTGTCTTCATCTAAGTCATCAACACCACCAGCAATTGGGTAGGGTGGGATAGAGACTCTAGGCATCACTACCCAGCTGTGATCGGAATAGAGAGAAGACGTCAGGCTTGGTAGTCCTGAATTATGCGCTATCTGAAAACCACAGATCTTCTCAATCTGCTGCCAGCGGAAAAGTCGTTCTCGTAAACAAGTTGTCAACTCAGAGAGAGCTTTCCTGGAAAAAGTTAAGACAGTAGTTATTCATCACCTCAGTGAATCTGATTTTAAGTAACAAATGTGACTATAAAGAGTCCATAGTAGAATAATTAACACCATATATTTACTGACACTGATAAAAGGGGAAAAAAATTAACCACTCTTAGAAGGGCATAATATAATAGTTTGTACAACTTATTTTTTTGGAGGGCAATCGGAGTTAAGTGACTTGCCCAAGGTCACACAGGTAGTTTGTGTGTTAAGTTTCTGAGGCCAGATTTGAACTCAGGTCCTCCTGACTCCAGGACCAGTACTCTATTCACTGTGCCACCTAGCCGCCCCCAATAGTTTGTACAACTTACCCAATCAAAATAATATGCCAAATTCTGATGTAAATGTCTTTGTCAATTAATCATTTTTTTAAAAATCATGTTAAAAAAGATTACTGATTTTAATTTTCTTACTTTGCTTCAAGAATTTTATGGTCCACTTCATCCAGAGATGAGCTGTGTGCAACATGCAAAGTCCCAAAGACTGTGTTTCTCTTTTTTTTTATCTTCTCTGCCTAAGAACATCAGAAAATAAAGAATGAATCTAAACATCGACCTTAAAACATATTTACACACAATGCCTACATATTAATGAAGTTTATTTTGCTTAAAATAAATTTAATAATCATGGAAATTGCTACAAAATTAATAACACAGAAAACAATTTTATGGTTTCTAAAAAATAGAACAACAGAGTGGCATGCTTTCTCAAAAGGCATTATTAATCAATAAAACTCAAATCTCTGTTCCAAAGAATTTTTCCCTAATCTCTATTGCTGAAACAAACAAACAACAACAAAACCTCAATCTTTCCACTGAGGCTACAAAAAAGCATCAATTGAACCCTACTACAATGGGAGTTAGTTACTAAGTAAGCACTTGGATTTACTAAAAACCAAGCTAACATTTCATCTTATTTCAAACAATTAAATAAGGTGTCAGATAAGAACTTTCAGTTACTACTAACCTGAATCAGATATGAAGCAGCGACCTAGAGGAGAAAAGCTCCGTATAAAACATTTATAACAATGATGAAAATATTTAACGGCCATTAATTTCCTCTTGATAAAATATATATTCTTTCAAACTTAGAGTAAATTTTATAATCTAGTACTACAGAATGACTAAATCTAGAAGCCAAAAAATGTTAACTCAGGACCCTTCAATACCTTGGAAAGTCAGAATAATGCCATCCTGAATAGTCTTATTAAGAAACAAATCAACATGTTCTTAACACATGAGACAAAATAAAATACCTCATCTTTAGCAATTGCTAATTGCATTTCAGCATTTTGTCGTTTAATATTGTAGTACTGTACTTCCACTTCATGTGTTAACTGAAGCCATTTTTGTAATGCATCAGGAACAGACCAACTACTTCTTAGTTCAAATTCCTTCTCAGCCTTTTTCAGAGCCATTCGAACCTTAATAATGAAAAATACATAAATGATTAAGATGTTACTGTGTAATATTTTTCAAAAAACCCACCTTTATTCTTTTAACGGCTGGTTTAATATACTGCTCTAGACAATTTCTTTTTTAAATCATCACCTGGTAGTCACACACACTTCTAATACTTATAAAGAACTACTGTCTTATACCAAATGGTATGTTTGTGTTAGGCTAGAAAGGAAAAAGCCTAAGGTAAGACCTTAAGTCTATGTCATACCTCTCTAAAATTTCCCATGTACCAAAAACTTAATTCTTGCTAAATTAATCAGTGAAGGTAGATATGGACACTGGACGATGACAGGCAATGGTGGTAAGAATCTGAAGAGTGGAATTACTGTGTAACATGGATACCAGGTAAAGAGTGATAAATCCTGAAGGGAGTACTATGGAATCACAGCATTATGGATAAAGTCAATTGCTCATCTTCCACTGAAGGAAGACATGAAAAGACAGAATTTATGTGAAAGGGGAAAAAAGCTCTGAAGAATTTAGTAGCTTAGCAAATTCAAAGTGTCAAAAATATGAGTAAGCAGCCAAAAACTTATTTCAGACTATGTTAACAGAAGTATTCCCAGGTAGATAACAACTCAACTGCATCATTGACTGCCCTACCTAAGACAACATCTGGAATATTGTATTGAGTTTTATGGTGTTTCATTTTAGAAATGACACCGCCAAACTGGTGTCAGTATAAAAGAGAACAACCACACAAGTGAAAGAACTTAAAATCATGTTAGACAAGGATAACCTGAAAGAACTAGAGTTGTTTAGGCTAAGTCAGAGACAAGAAGAGAATCCTTGGAAGAAAAGTAACCACTGTCTTCAAATATTTACAGAAGGGGCAGCGAGGTGGTGCAGTGAATAGAGCACCGGCCCTGGAGTGAGGAGGACCTGAGTTCAAATCTGGCCTCAGACACTTAATACTTACCAGCCGTGTGACCTTGGGCAAGTCACTTAGCCCCAATTGCCCAGCCTTTCCCCCTCCAAAAAGCAAAAAACAAAAACCCAAAGAAAAACAAGAAAACGCAAATATTTATAGAGAAGCATATTTCAGTTCAGAAAAGAATTTCCTAACAATGGGCCACAACCATTACTCAGTCATGTTCTTCTTTTGAGGTTCATGTAATCCATACCTACCACCCAATCAAAATCTGGGTAAACGGTTGTATAAAGACCTGCCAGACACTCCCATTCCTTTCTCAATGAATGCAACAGTCTCAACTCCTGTCCTTGTACCAGGTGATTTCAATATAGTTACTGGTAATCCCTCTAACACCAAACCTCCCAGGTGCTCAATTTACTCATTTTCCATGACCTACTATTTCACCCCACTTCAGTCACACACAAGGATGGGCACACCTTTTTTCTTACCATCACCCCAAAGTGCATAATTTCCATGTTCATGAACTCTGAAATCCCCCTATCTGATCATAATTTATTAACATTTCATCTTTTTCCTTGCTCTTTGTCCATACCATGACCTCCAATCCTTCCTCCCTCAGGTCTCAGCCCCAACATCATTCCTTCACTAGTCACAATCTTCTTCCTTACCCATCTTGATGCCTTTAGTGAACCAGTTCAACTATACATGGCCCTTATTTCTTGAATTCCCTGCCCCCTTATATTGCTGATGGTGCCCTGACAAGGTCCAGCCTTGGATTACCACCACTACCCACATTCTCATGCATGTGTTACTGAACAAAGGTGGACAAGGTCACCTACCCATCCTGAGTTCACTACAAATTTATGTTACATAACTTCACCTGAGCCCTAATTGATCAGGGTGGGGAACCTGCAGCCTAGAGACCCCACATGGCCCTTTAGGTCCTCAAATCCCAAAGAATTTATTTTGTGAAGCTTGGATTCAGTCAAAGGGCTGCACTTGGGGACCTAGAAGGTCACATGGGGTCTTGACCTCTGCTAGAAAATCCTTTTAAGCCTCTCTAATCCATATTCCCACTCAACACCATGGCCTTCCAAATCATTTCAACCTTCCTCAAACTTCCCATGGCTTTTCCTTCTCCAATCCTTTCAGCCAAGAACCTTGCCTCACATTTCACTTAAAAAAAAAAAAAAAGGCCATTCACCAAGAACTCCGTCTTCTTCCTTCCTCTGTATCTCATATCACCCAGATTCCTTATGTACTGTCTCTCCCTTCAACCCATCTCACGTGAGGAGGTGTAACTTTACTTTGTCAAAGGCAACCCTTTTACATGCACAAGTTATCCCATCCCATCCCCAAAAGAAGATGCCCAAGCCCTATCATTCATATTCTTGCTCATCTTCAATCTCTCTGTGACTACTGGCTGCTACTCTACTAAAAACATGTCCACGTTTCATCCATTCTCAAAAAACCCTCACTTGATTCATCTATCCCAGCTAACTACTGGCCTATATTTTTCCTGCCTTTTGTAGCTAAACTCCTTGAGAAGGTATTCTATAAAAGATGACTCCATTTACTCTTCTCTCTCTTTTTAATTTTCTACAGTCTAGCTTCTATCCTCATCATTCAATCAAAAATGATCTCTCCAAAGTTATATCTTACTTGCCAAATCCAATGGCCTTTTCTCAATTCTCATCCATCTTCACCTCTCTACAGCCTTTGACACTGCCAATTACAAAAACTGGTACAGAAAACAGATGTGTGGCTTTGTGACACTTCACTAAGCCTAAGGGAAAGGGCCTAGACTCCATCTTCAGCCAATTCTGACTCCTCAGAATGAATTGGGGCAAAGATTGAGGCCTGTGGGATGTGAATAGCCTTGCATGGGAGAAAGCTGTGATGTCTCTGAGGCTGTCTCTAGGGAAGCTGCAATTAACAAAGACAGAGTCAGAAGGTGAGCAATAGGGGGATTTAAAGAATAAAGATGGAAATTACCAAAGATCCTGAGAGAGAGAAAAAATAGTCAGGGAAGATATTAATAACAAGAGGAAATATGGGCTCTTGATCAGACAAGAGCCCAGATAGTTATGAGTAAATTTTGCAAGAGAAAGGAAAATTAATCATTACCTGATGAGCCAGAAGACCCTGAGGATTGCTAAGAGGGTTATGCAGGGGCAAGAATGCACCAGTACAGGCCCAGTGAGTGCAGATGCAGTGGGGCAGAAAGCCCCTGGTTGTGGGCACTTACAGGAGGCTGGAGGTTTGGCTTTGGTTTCAAGCTGGTAGGGAGAACTGAAGATCTGGGGCAAGAGGCACCACTTCCCCTACCCCAGGGCTAGAGGTGACTAAAATAACTAAGCTATCACCATAGAAAAAAACTGCACAGGCAAAGAAAAAACAATCTAACCACAGAAACCTCCTACTATGGGAATAGAGATAATTAGGGTTCATCTTCAGACAGGGAGAATGAAGTAAAGAAACCTTCAAAGAATGACATAAAATGGTCACCTGGCCAAAAAGAATTTGCATAAGACCTTAAAAATCAAATGACAGAGGGGCGGCTAGGTGGCGCAGTGAATAGAGCGCTGGCCCTGGAATCAGAAGGACCTGAGTTCGGAGCCGGCCTCAGACACTTAATCCGCACAAACAAAAAACCTAGCCGTGTAACCTTGGGCAAGTTACTTAACCCCAATTGCCCTAAAGGGGCGGCTAGGTGGCGCAGTGAGTAAGAGCGCCGGCCTCGGAGTTTGGATGACCGAGATCAGATCCGGCCTCAGAAAATGAGCACCCACGCATAAATCAAATGACTAGCCGTGTAACCTTGAGCAAGTTACTTAACCCCAATTGCTTTAAAAAAAAAAAATCAAATGACAGAGTTGGAGGAAAACCTAAAAAAAGAAAATAAGAATAATCTAAGAAAAACAATAACGGCATGAAAGAAAAATCAACCAACTAGAAAAGGAGATCCAAAATCTTAAGGAAAAAAATTATACCTTGAAAATTAGAATTGGGCAAAGTGAAGCCAATGAAATGATAAGAGATCAAGAAATGTTTAATCAAAATATCAATAATAAAAAAAGAGAAGAGAAAGTAAAACATCTTATAAGAAAAACAACAGGTTGGGAGAAGAGGTCAAGAAGAGAAAATATAAAAATAATTGGACTAACTAAAAGTTATAATAAAAATGAATCTTGATACAATAATACAAGAAATAATTAAAGAAATTCTTCTGAAGCATTAGAACAAAGGGGGAAAGTAGAAATAGAAAAAATTCATAGATAATCACTTAAAAGAGATCCTATGAGGAAAATTCATAGGAGTATCATAGTCAAATTCTGAAATCCCCAGCTCAAGGAAAAATTATTAAAAGCATCAAGATTAAAACAATTTAAATATGATGGTGCCAAAATTAGAATTACAGAAGACCTAGCACAGAAAAATTAAAGGACTGCAGGTCTGGGAACATAACATATCAAAGAGCAAAAGAACTGGGGCTCCAGCCAAAAATATTATACCTGCAAAGTTAACTATTATCTTGGACCAAAAAAAAAAAAATGGAAATTTGATAAACTCTCAGATTTTCAACACTTTGTTAAAAAAAAATCCTGAACTTAATAGACATTTCAACATGCAAGAACCAATATAAATATAAGGTACATAACAAAGACTGATTTTAAGAGATCCATAAGGACATACTGTTTACTTTTTATATATGTAAAATGGACATCTAAGATTCTTAATAATTGGGCAGTTTATAAGAAAGACTGGGGAAAACCTGGGCATGATATGAATTTAAAAGGTAAAACCATTTAGGAACAGCTAAAAAGAGTAATTATTTCATACAAATAAAGTTGAAAGAAAGAACTGATACACAGGAATGGGGGAGGAGGGCTCATAGTTCTGGTAACCTACTTTCATTGGGAATGTGTAAGAAGGAACAATACATATATATAGAAGTCTTCTAAATTCAGAAGAAATAAAAGGGCAGGGGCATAGGGAGGGGGGAGAGGACAAGGCAAGGATACTTAGAGGGAAGGATGAGAGAATAGGTAAATAGGGGTACTGAAGGGTGTTTAGATTTATGGGAATGGGAGGATAGGGGAGGGATCCTTGGAGTGGGGTAGATAAGTCATAGGAGGGCAAGGTAGTGGATAAAAATAAAGTAGAGGAAGCAGGAGGGATAGGAAACAAGAGATATGCATAGACATAAAAACAAAGATCAGAAGAATAGGTTTGGGAATGTATATGTATATGTGTATGTATATAACTATAGCTATAAAGAAACATATCTAAACTTTGTTGTGACCTTCAAGGGGGAAGAAAGGGGGAGGTGGTTGGGAGAAGGGAAAAAAGAACAAAGTAAAAAAAAAAAAAACGCACAGCAAAGAATAAAAAAAAAAGAAACTCACAAGGAAGCAAAGAAAAGATGGACAATTCTCAACACAATGAGTATTATTTATCATATAGACTTTCTTGAAATGAAAATGTAATGTTACATATTTTGAATCCCCTCTTAGGTTCTGCTACACACATGATGTGCTTTTATTTCTTTCTAACTTTGTATTTAAGTTCCAATATTTAAGTTTATGATATGTTTTTGTTTCTTTTTTCTATTCTCTATCTATGTCCTGATGTTTGAGTCTAAAATAAAATTCTGGGAAAAAATTATGGAAAAGGGAGTATGAAATGGTGGACAGGGGGAAGAAGAGGAGAAGAGAAGGGAATATGTGATATACCCTACTCAGGTCAAAGGTCAATTAAGAGATAATAAATTCCTGTAATCTCTCAAAAAGAAAAGAATCTACAGGAAAACAAGCATAGAGGGGAAGGGAAATATTGAGAGGAACAAATGAGGAAATTCTTATTATAGTGGGGTGAGGAGGGTGTCCCATTGAACAATGTTCCCAAGAGGAACAGAGATATTCTATAAAAGGAGATGGGGACCCTATACTCAATATAATCTTTAGGGATTTGGTTCTTAGAAATGCCAAATTCATCCTGCCTTGCCAGGAGAATGAGAGTTTTGAGGGGCAAATGACACTCAGAAAAGGGGGAGAGCATATTTTATGGCAAATGGGGCAAAAAACAACCATTGGCAGAACAAAAGTCAATAATGAATTGCATGATGAAGGACACAGAAAAATTCCTAACATTGGGGAATAACCTCTCTATCACCTTCAGGAATTGGTATCTCTAAGAATAAATCAAAACAGGAAAAGGGTAGCCAGGGAACAAAATCTATAAAGAAACAACACAGAAACTATTTAGAAAAAGGAACTCAAGATAGTCACTTTAGAAAGTTTAACTCCATGAAGGACACAGGGGCTAAAGGACTAAACAAATATAAAGACCATCAATCAAAGAATAGAAGTCTAGAATGAATAGAAAAGAAAGATAAATAATAAAGAGAATGAGGGAAAGAAATTCTTTTTAAGAAAAAGACACAAGAAATAAAATTAAAAAAAACTAATAAAAAACACAATACAAGCTGAAGGTGAGGAAAAGAAGAGGGATTTCACTTCATTACTTATCTGAGAGGAAAAATAGGGAAGAGCTAAATAACTAAATAAAAGTTATAAAGAAAAGGAATTAAAGTTAGTTAGTAACTCCAAAACTAGGAAAAAGAGAAACAATAGATGAAGGAAAGAAACACCATCGTGCCAGAGCTTGTGGTGGCTATAGAAAGGGCACCCTCCTCAGACCTCTGACAACATCTGCAAAAACCCCAGCGGTTTTGGACAAAGCTCTCTCCACTCTGGAAGCACAGTTCTACCATGACAAAGAGCTCAAAAGTCAAGTAACTGGCTGGCAAGATGATCAAGCAGACGAAGTGCAATCAGACCACAGAATCCTTTTTGGGGGACAAAAAGGATCAAAAGAGGGAACCAGAAGAAGAACTTTGATTATGTTACTGACTAGCTATTGCTCCAAATAACAATTTGCCTTAATATTTATGTTGAGCGATATCTGTCATTGGCAAATATGTGGTGTCAGTATTTTTTCTATAAATACAGAATGTATAAGCATAGCAAAATGCAACAAGACACAAATACTTAATACGTACATATATTAGAAAAGGGAAATTAAATACCTGTTCCAATTCCTGCTCTGCATATTGGCGTCTACTCAATTCACATTCAGCTCCCTCCCGCAGTTCCCTCAGTCGACACGCCTCCTCCTTTGCATAATTAATTTCATCCATCATTTTGCGCTCTAAATTTTGCTTTTCCACAGCAACATTTCTATTTTCTTCTTGTGCCTTTTCAAGCCTTACAGCAGAATAAATAAGAAAGAAAAAATTCATTAAAAAGTAGAAAATTTTATATTCTGCTAAAGAATTGTAGGCTAAATGTTTCAAAGGGACATTATAGCATTTTTAACAAAATGTTAACTTGAGTTTATAAAAGCAGCAGGAAACCTGCTTATGGTTAATCTGATTTCTTGAGCTAAAGGAATACAAGAATGAAAATATTCTCTTAAACAAAAAGAGCATATAAGAAATTAACAATGTGAATTCACCTTAACATAATTGATTCACCTTAATGTAATTAAAATTAAACTCCACATTTTCTCCAAAATTTTATTTTTCCAATATTCCTAAATTTGTTTTTTAATTTACTGGATGGTTTTTTAGAGGTTTGAAATTTACCAAAATTTATTTGACATTTTAAAGGTTTGTAAATTACCTTTAAAATATTTTAATAGATGATATCCTAGAATATGAAATTAAACTTTCATATAACCTAAGGTTCCATATGAATTATTTTAAAAGCACAAGAATCCACTTCTGGGGGCAAAGTCAAGATGGGAGAGTAGAGAAATCACTCAGATGAGCTTACCCAACACTGCCCTCAAAAAAAACTTCAAAATAATGCCTCAAATCAAATTCTGCAGTGGCAGAGTCAATAAAAGGCCAAAGTCAGAAATTCTTCCAGAGGAAGACAACTTGGGAGATTGGAAAGAGATCTGTGACACCATGGTTGAGGCTGACTCAAAGTCCAAGTAAACCAAGCACCAATAATAGGACTACATGGTGACAACAGAAGCAAGCATAGTTTCAGAAACTCTCAAACCAGAGATGGTACGGGCACTGGCCAAGTGATCAGAAAGAGATTACAGAGGAGCCCTGTCCTAGCACTGGAACACTGTTTGGCAACTCCGTTGTCTATACCCACTTCTGGGTCATAGTTCAAGGACAGAGAGGAGCACTTTTGGTCAAAAAAGTGAGCGTGGGCATCCAAAGGGGCACTACAGTTTTTGGTAAGAAGGGATCAATATAGATCTCTTTGGTAAGAAGAGGAACAATATCATTTCCAGTCCCAAAGGAGCAGGGGCCCTGAGGAGCAGTATCAATGGCAATCCCATGGCATCAGGAGCCCTTCCTTGATAAGTACCAGAGTACAGATCAGGAGATCGATGACTACACCTCTTCCCAGATTACACCACCTTGGAAATACCAAAAACTTGCAAACTCCTAAAACCAGCTTTGAAAACAGCAGTTCAGGAGGAAAAGTTAAATCTAAGATAACGCCTCTCCCACCATTGGGAACAGAGCCCAACTTTAATATAAAATTCAAAATCAAGAAACGGAGTTGGGGGAAGAGTAGCGACTAGGTGGCACAGTGAATAGAGCACCAGCCTTGGAGTCAGGAAGACCTGACTTCAAATACAGCCTCAGACACTTAATACAAAGACTAGGCGTGTGACCTTGGGCAAGTCACTTAACCCCAATTGCTCTCCAAAAATCAAAAAAAAACAAAAACAAAATCCAGGGTGGGGAAATAAACAGAGAACAACAAAAAATAATAATAACTTGACTATTAATAGCTACTATAGTGTAATGGTAATGGGAATTTGAAGATCTTTGCTACTTTGAAAATAAACTATGTCCCCTAATAGGCTGAATGTAATCATATGGAACCTTTGGTGGGAGGAGTTTGCTGAAGAGTGGGGCAGAGTCCACAGGAAAAGGAGTCAGAGATAGTTAGACTGGGAGGAGGAGAGAATGTGTACCAGGAGTCAGTCAGGCTTGTGAGTAAATACTGGTTTGTGGGAAGGCTAAAGGATGCTGTGGCTCTCTGTGTTATCGTGGCTTATTAACTTCTTTGCTACTATGATGGAATCAAATTACTGGTTTGGGGATTTTGGTTTTCTGGTGTCTGAATAAATGTTTTGCTTCTGTCTTCTCTATGGAGTCTGTTATAGTTTGCATTTGGGCATCATGCAAGTATATTCATAGTGATCGTGGTCACTGTGAATACTGCACTAGAGCTACATATGGTAACAGGGAAGATCAAGACACAAACTCAGAAGAAGACAATGAAGTTGAAACAGCTACAAATAAAACCTGAAAGGAAAAAAATGTAATATGGACACAAGCAAAGTAAGAATTCCTAGAAGTGCTAAATAAAAAAATTATTTTCAAAATCAAAGAAGAGTAGAGGAAAAATTAGTGTAATGATAATGGAAATTTGAAGATCTTCCCAGCCCCTTAATAGGCTTAGGTGAATTTGAGGACCTTTCCTAATTTGAAAATATATTCTGCCTCCTAATAGGCTGAATGTGGTCACATGGAGCCTGTGGTAGGAGATTTGTCTTTAAGGAAGGCACAATTTTTGTTACTTTGCAGTCAAGTGGGTAATGAGGGTTCTGATGTTTTCTGACCCCGGAGAAGGCTATATATACCTTCGTGATGAGGTTTTGCTTTGGGGCTCACTTTGGGAAGAGTTGTGTGATTTGGCCAGATGAGACTCTGGCCAGTTGTTGAGCCCCCCAGCTTTGAAAACCCAGATGTTGGTTCTTCTCTCTCTGGTAACTAAATAGGTATGAATGTAATGGTCAGACAGCTATAAGTCCTGTCTGTTGGTCTGCTGAATTCTGTTATTTTCCTCTGTCAGTATTTTTGTCTGCTTGTAACTTCTTTTTATATTCTCTGAAGTTCAGGGGGCTGATTTTTTTACCTGAACTAGGTAAATGATATATGTTTGATTAAAGTAAGATTGTTAACCCTTTTTGAGTTACTTTCCTTTAGAAAAGCAGATCAAAGAACCTGTGCTAGCAGTCATCCTGGGTATGCTAGGGTTCTTGCTGCTACAACTAGGTAAAGACATGAGAAAGAAGGAAACATTATGAAAATACAATCAATAGCTTGACAAAAAAATACTGGAGAAAATAACACCTTTAAAAAGCAGAATTGGTCAAATGGAAAAAGGGGTACAAAAATTCAATAATTAAAGTAATTCCTTAAAAGCAGAATTAGCCAAATGGAAAAACAGATTTAAAAAAAGCTCACTGAAGAAAAATAATTCCTTAAAAGTGAGAATTGGGCAACTGGAAGCTAAAGACTCCATAAACATCAAGAATGAAAAAAAAAAAAGAAGAAAATATAAGATATCTTACAGAAAAACCACTGCAATGAATAATATAATAGACTAAAGGAATGAATTTATTTTACAAAGCTAGAAAAAATGATAAAATTTATCAGAAAGAACAAAAGATTAAGAATATTAAAGGAATTAATGAAAAAATTGTGAAGGAAGACAGCCTAGCAGTTCCAGATTTCAAACTATACTGCAAAGTGGTACTCTTCAAAACAATTTGGCAATGTCTAAGTAATAGAATAAAATGTAGCTGTCAGATCTATACATAAAGGAATAGTTTATAACCCAAAAAAGAGATAGAGAGAACTGTGGGAAATAAAACTGGAAAATTTTGACTACATGAAATTAAAAAGCTTCTGCTCCAAATAAAACTAATGCAGTCAAAATTAGAAGGAACACAGGGAACTAGGAAAAAAATTTATAGCAGTTTCTGATGAAGACCTCATTTCTCAAATATATAGGGAACTGATTCAGTTTATAAAAATAAGTCATTCCTCAGTTGGTAAATGTCCAAAGATGTGAACAGGTATTTTTCAGAAGAAAAAATCAAAGCAATTAATAGTTACAT
Organism: Gymnobelideus leadbeateri; assembly: GCA_011680675.1. NCBI lineage: Eukaryota > Metazoa > Chordata > Mammalia > Diprotodontia > Petauridae > Gymnobelideus > Gymnobelideus leadbeateri. The sequence goes on from WOXC01008568.1 coordinate 517,518, forward strand.
GAAAAAATGTTCTAATTCATACTGATTAGAGATATACAAATTATAACTCTGAAATACTACCTCATATCTATCAAACTGGTTAACATGACAGAAAAAGAAATTGAAAAATGCTGAAAGAGATATGGAAAAATTGAGACACTAATGCACTGTTAGTGTTATGAATTAGTCCAACTATTCTGGGGAATAATTTTGAACTGTGTCCAAAGGGCTATAAAACTGTGCATACCCTTTGGCCTAGCAACACCCAGCAACAATATCTACCCCTAGGCAGATATCCCAAAGACACATACCTAGTTCTACAAAAATATTTATAGCTGGTGTGTGTGTGTGTGTGTGTGTGTGTGTGTCTGTGTGTGTGTGTGTGTGTTGGCAAAAGTTGGAAATTGAGGGAAGCCCATCATTTGGGGAATGGCTAAACAAGTTGTACTATATGATTGTGTTGGAATACCATTCTGTTACAAGAAATGACGAGCAGGATAGTTTCAGAAAAACTTGGGAAGACTTATATGAATTGATGCAAAGTAAAGTGACCAGAACCAGGAGAACACTGTCTACAGTAACAGCAATACAATATGATGATCAACTGTGCAAGATTTAGCTCATCTGATCAAGAAAATGATCCAAGACAATTCCAAAGGACCCACAATGAAAATGCTATCTACCTCCATAGAAAGCACTGATAAACTCTGAATACATACTGAAGCATTATTGTTTTTTAATTTCTTCATTTTTCTTTTTTCTATTTTAGCCTGTGTTTTATTTTGTAACATGGCTAATGGAAATAGTTTTATATGATTCAACATATATAACTAATATAAAATTGTTTGCTTCTTGAGGAAGGCGAAGGGGTGAAAGGAAGGGAGAGAATTTGGGACTCAATTTTTCTTAATTATTTTTTAAAATTTTACATTTAATGGGGAAAATTTTAATGAATTAATAAAAGTGTATTTGTAAAAGAACGGAAATCATAAATTCATGCTAATTTTATAGAAACCATTTATTTTCCTATGTATTTAGTTATTAATACCACATTCTTAAACAGCTTACAAGACTATGTATCTTTTTCTCTCCCATACCTCTCTTGTAAGTCCATTAGACTTTGTTCTGCAGTCTGTAGGCTCTCTAGGTCTTTCATCATTTTGGCAACATGTTCTTTGGATGTCTTATTCTGAGTATAAGCAAACCAGCAGCCTCCAACTCCAATTACTATAGAAACTATGAGCACGAAGTCCTTCATCCAGTTGTGAGGTGGGCCTAGTAAATAATAAAATATATACATGTGACATAGCTGTTAGAATGGCAGTTCATAGAAGAAATTACTTTGGAAAAGCAAGAAGTACCTAGATTCTAAAAGTTCAAATTTTAATCCCTTTTAAAAATTGTTTGGTCACAAAAAAAATGTTTGAACTATTATTTGCATGCACATTTTATATCATTAAATCAAGGAAAGGGTAGAGAAAGCAAATGGGATATTACCAGAGAAAGTTTCAACTCTTCTAACATTAACTATTCCTCTAGAGCATTTGTTATTGTTGTTCAGTCATTTTCAGTCATGTCCAACTCTTCATGACCCAAAAGATATTGGAATGGCCTGCCAATTCCTTTTATAGCCCATTTCACAGATGAGGAAACTGAGGCAAAGTGTTACGTGACTTGCCCAGGGTCACATAATAATTTCTGAGGCCAAATCTGAACTCAGAAAGATAAGTCTTCCTGATTTCAGGCCCAGCAATCTGTGCCAACTAGCTGCCCCTTCTGGTGCATAATCAATGCAAAAGAAAAATCAAGAGTAGTAGAGAAGCACAAGGAACCAAAGAAAATAAGAAGGACAAACTATTAGGGAGAAGCTGGTATCAAAGGTCAAAAGGTCTAGTGTATACCACATTTAAGAGAATCCAGTCTACAGATCACTAACCAAACTTGTCACATCGCAAAAAACCAAAAATATTTATTTACTACCTCAGCTCCTAAACCAGGTTATTTGATTATTTTAAAGTACGGTAGAAGAAGGGCAGCAGCTGAAGGAATAATAAAATTCACATTCCTCTTGGTTCCTCTTATGGCAAAAAAGAGATTTGTAGCACAAAAATCTCTCTGCAATGCTAAGGGCAGAAGAATCATACCTTCTAGGCCTCTCAGTTATTAACTTAAATCTATCTAAATGATCAATTATGTTCAGATTTCAAAGGAAAAAAAATAGTTGAAATAGTTCCCTGCCAGATGAAAGTTTTAATCCCTGTTAGAGTAAGGACACTGCAGATTCCCTGAACACTATTTATAATGTAATACTAAACAGAAGCCTAAAGAGTTTTTTTTAGCACCAAAAGTGACTTCTCTAGAAACCTAGTTATCGGGAACAGAGAACACAGTAAGAAAGAACCTCTAAAATATTCCTTACTACAGAGAATATTAGTCTATAAAGAAGTTTTTGATGGGAAGAGAAAATTCAATAAGCTTTAAAAAAAATGTTGCATCAGAGGTTAGGAAGTAGAGCTCACAGTGTGATTTCTACTTGCAGCCTTCCTTCTCAGCGTCTCATATACTTTGATGAGTACTATGGAATCTCTGGAATAGCTAATTTCAAAAAATTTCTCTGACTCATAAAAAAACATATTCTACAAAGGAACAAAATTAAAATTCTAATATTCCTATACCCTTTAGCACTGGTTCTTAACCTTATTTTGCATTACATATCCTTTTTGCATTCTGGTTAATCCAAAGGACATATTTCTCAGAATAATGTTTTTAAATAAATAAAATAAAACTAATTATATTGAAATACAGTTGTCACAATATAAGAAACAAGACCCCCCCCCCACCAATTTCAAGCTTCTCTTAGCCTCCAACTCTGATGTGAATGAAAGTATATAACTGAAGTGTATAATCATTTACAATTTTAAAAAATCATTACATAAAGTAGAAATGATTTAAGTAAATCAAACCCTTAAAATTTCATATATTTGTTCATTTTAGAACATTTCTTTCTAATTCTAATTTGAGTGTTTAGAACTATTCAATAATTCTAAAATTAAAATCTATTTTTAAAAGTTAATGAATCAATACATTTTAACTGGTTTCCATACATTACTTTTGAAATAAATTAGCTTCATAATAATGTATATTATACATATATAATATATAATAATATAAAAATATTTTGTCCACAAAATTACCTTTTTAGAAATCCTGTTCCTTCAAAGTTCAGTATACAGAGAAATTTTCTATATCATTTTTTAATCTTCTCATTTAATTGCCATAGAGTATGCCCCAAAGAATGGAGCTCAAACTTTTGGCAGGAAAAATGTGTAAGAAAGGGTTCTTCTCTATGGTATATTGGGTAAAGTACAACAATTCAGGACTCTCAGGCCTCCAGGGATCTACAATTTTCACCACTGGCTCACCTCTAGCACATATCAATAGTACTATATTGTCTTTCTATATCATAACAGGGAAAATTGCTTTAGTAACTTGTTTTACCTAGCTAGGTTTTATATTCATACCAAAACTCATTCCACCCACCACCCCAACAAGTCATTTTTAGCAATCACTGCAAACACCAAAAGGGCAACAAACGTGTGTGAAAACTATATTCGGGTAATATTTAACACATTGTGTTCTAATTTTCAAATTTTGCCAGAACATATTTTCATGTATTCTGTTTATTTATGAGACATCCAAATCACAATTTAATAATCACTACCCCCCAAAAAAATTCTTCCTTAAAATATATAAACTTTAAGGAATTTCCAGCAGCTTTTTCTGGAGTTCAAAAATAAAAATGCAATAAATAAGATAGCTTTATTTTAGAAAAGGCTACTTACATAAATATTGAGAAATGGTTGAGAAAGACGAAACCCCTTTCAAAAATTTTCTATGCTGATCCTTAATCAGTCTGAAGAACTACTAGGTGATGATAAAAAAAAAGCCTCTAACAGAGAAGAATATAATGCCCTCATATTATTCCAAGTATATCCAAGTGATAGAAAGGCTAACAATTTATTTTTACATTAAATCAGATCAATCAATTACAGATTGGTAACCAAAGAATTTGACTGTAAAGGCAATCGAGTGTCTTAATGACCAGCATCATCAAGTAGCAACCAATTATTTCACTCATTAAGTTGGCTTAAACTTTTTTTCCCAATTCTTTTTTTTGGGTTTTTGTGTGTGTTAAGTGTCTGAGGACGGATCCGAACTAAGGTCCTTCTGACTCCAGGGCTAGCGCTTTACTCACTGCACCACCTAGCCGCCCCTTTTCCCAGTTCTTGATTGATCATTTCCTCAATGCTCAAGTTTAAAAACATTCAAGAATGCAGGTTAATTATAAAAATGTTAAGTAAGAGTTCTATCAATCATTTCTGTAAATGACCACTTCTATAAATTTCAGGCTCCACTTCTGACATGACAAAATTGTAGAACATTTTAACTAAAAGTCTCTAAAGGATCAACTAATTTTTCTTAGTTAATGACCAATTCTTCCTACATATTTCCTACTATTTCTTGCTATTCCTTCACTCAGATAAATGATAGCCCTTTAGAATATCCTTCCCCCTCTTGGGTTAAAATGAATACTAACGTGTCAGAGGTCCAAATAAAACCACATCCAATGCCTTCAGTTGAAGTTTTTGTCTATGACTCCGATCAATTATTTTCAATTGAGAAATCACAAATGCAGGTTCAGGTCCTGCTATCCTGTTCATAAAGAAAAAAAGTATTGAAATGAGAACTCATTCATACAGATAAACATACATATATGTATGACATTTAATTTTATAACCTATTTGCAAAACTGAAGCAAAAATTATACTAAGTCATTAGACTGTGACCAACAATTTACCTAAGGCTTCAATTTTTTTCATCTATATCACTAAAACAGTAATTTAATTAGCATAAAAATATCTTCTAGTATTATTATTCACTTGCTTTGTAATTATCAAAGTATCTAACAATCATTGAGAGCCAGATATTATTACTCGTATTTCAGATAAAGGGGAAAACGTATAGTTCTTAAGTTAGGATCCACAAATCCAAGGACTCTGGAAAAAGTTTAAGGGTTGGATAAGAGGTAAAAAAAAAATACATTTTTTGTTTTCACAACCTTCCAATTGATATTTACCATTTCTTCCAACTGTTTAAAACATTATTCTAAGAAGGCTTCTATAGGCTAAAAACAGAAATGCCAAAGGACTCAGTAATACAAAATAAAGTAAAATAAAACCCTGGGTAATGGGAAAACTGATTAATGACTTGGAAGTCAGAAAATATAGTTCTAAGTACTGGCTTTCCTACTCACAAGCTATATGAATTTGAGTCACCTAAGTTCGGAGTCTCAATTTCCTTATGTGTAAAAAATGGATAGATACTATTTGTTCTACATCACAGGTCATTACAAAAAGCAAAGGGGCATTTATATTTCTTTTTTTTTTTGCTTTTTGGCGGGCAATTGGGGTTAAGTAACTTGCCCAGGGTCACACGGCTAGGTTTTTGTTTGTGTGTGCATTAAGTGTCTGAGGCCGGATCCGAACTCAGGTCCTTCTGACTCCAGGGCCGACGCTCTACTCACTGCGCCACCTAGCTGCCCCGGAGCATTTATATTAAAAACATTTTAATATATAGTGTATAATATTAATACTATTGTCATTATTACCATATGATGAGGATATTGATTTGAAACCAAGAGTTTACTCTAAATTAGGCCATTATATATGCTGCTTCTCATGAACTAAACGTGGGGATGGAGGGAGATTCTCTTTTGTCTTTGAATTACATGGGATATATGCCTAATAAAAGTATTGTTAGGATTACCTTTTTTGTTCATATTATATGGAAATTTTAATATTTATTTTGGATTTTTATTCTACTTTCCTGAAGCTAATAATTGTCTCAGTGAGCATATTTTTTCATTCTCTACAGTACCCTAAATAAAGTATTATCTTCTTCACCAATATTTATACCTTTATTTCTCTCCTATCTTGCCTAGCAATTCCAGAGAGTATGAAATAACAATAGGAAGAGAGGTCATACTTGTTTCTGATCATCAGTGAACATTTGTTTAGCATTTCCTATGTGACAAGAACCATATTTGGCATCGGGGATAATACAAAGAGCAACACTCGTTCCTCGAGCAACTTTCCTTCTACCAAGGAAGATAACATTTACTAGCTATGTGACCCTAACTCTAATTGTCTTGCAAAAAAAGAAAGGAAGGTAACATATACACAGAAAGGTATGCACAAAATCTATACTAAACAGATAGAAATTAACCAGGGTGGGATTGGGAAGAGAATATGAGCAGTAGGGGAGATGAAGATAGACCTAAAAGAAAAAGTGGTACTTGAACTCAGACCTAGTGGAAACCAAGTAATTCAAGAGAAGGAGCTGAAAAGGAATTGCATCCCGAGCACTGAAGATATGCAAAGACAAAGCGATGGGAGATGGGAATGTTATGCATGAAGAACAGAAAAAAAGAATCATAGAGTACATGAAGAAAATATGCAATAAGGCTGAAAAGATAAGAAAGAGCTTTAAATGTCAGAGGGAAGACAATCTGTGATGCTACGGTTAAAGCTGCCAGAGTTTAGTGGATACAGAGGTACCATGATCAGACCTGCACTATAAAAAAAAACATCCTTTGGTAGTTATGTGTAGGATGAACTGGAATAGAAGAAGACTAGAGGCAAGGAAAACAACTAGAAGGCTATTACAACAGACATCCTTATATGTATAAATCCCAACTGGTTATAAGTGAATAACTTTTGGATATATTACTGTACTCACTTTGCTAATGTTTCATTTAATTTTTTTTTTGCAAACTACTGATTAGTAAAAGTTGGTATGAAGTTCTCTTCCTCTCTCCCAGAGTAGGTATCAGATGAGAAAGGAATGACTAGGGATAAGTCTAGGTCACAGTTGCAGTGGTGGAGAGGAGAGAGATGTGAGAGACATAAAAGACAATGTAGTAGTGGCAGAAAAATCAAGATCTGACAAACAGCAACACAGAAGGGGAGTGGAATGAAACCAAGAAGTGTGGTCAATATGGAAGTTGCAAAGCTGGGAAATTATAAAGATGGTGGTGTCTAAAGAAACAGTGAGGGGCGGCTAGGTGGCGCAGTGAGTAAGAGCGCCGGCCTCGGAGTTTGGATGACCCGAGATCAGATCCGGCCTCAGAAAATGAGCACCCACACATAAATCAAATGACTAGCCGTGTAACCTTGAGCAAGTTACTTAACCCCAATTGCTTTAAAAAAAAAAAAAAGAAATAGTGAAGTCTGGAGGAGGGGCAGGGCTTAAGGGAAAAGATAAGGGGGCTTTATTTTGGCCATATTCTTTTTGAGATATCTTTACAGGACATCCAGATTGAACTGTCCAAGAGGCAGTTGGTGATGTGAAGCTCTATCTCAGAAAATACTGAGACTGGATATAAGAACAGGGAAATTATCTGCATGGAGGTAAGTAATCCTATGGAAGTTGACATTGGTCATCAAATTAATTTAGAGAGAAAAGATATGACTTCAGAGTTTTGGTAAACATTCACAGTTGGTGATTTGATATGAAAGATGTTCCAGGAAAAGAGACCAAGAAAACTTCCAGTGTTCCTCCACTGCAAATAATACTACCTCTTGTTATTAAAGATATTGTTGCAATCATATTAAAGAAGGGTTCATCCATATCCAAGGTTTTTAGGATTAACAAAAATGAGAGCTACACTGTCAAAGGTTTTATCTTTGTCTATGGATGTAACTGTGCTATTATTTTCCTAATACTGAATCATTCCTATATTCCAAGTATAAATCCTACATGGTTGTAAGTGAATAATTTTTGGATATTACTGTAGTCACTTTGCTAATATTTCACTTAAAACTTTTCGCAAAGTATTTATTAGGCAAAGTAATATATAGTTTCTTTTCTTCTGCCCCAATTTGGTATCAGAACCATTTTTCCATCACAAAAGGAGACTGGCAAAGGATGTGGGCTCAAATTCTAGTTCTACAGCTTGCTATTTTTACTAACCTTGGATAAATGCCTTCACCTCTCTAAGCTTCAGTTTCCTCAACTGCAAACTCAGATGACTAGACTAGATAAACCCAAAAGGTTCTTCCTTCACTAATTCTATTATTCAACAATCTTAAAGCAGTTTGTTTCTTTATGGTCAAGAATAATTTCAGTAGCATAAGCATCCATTGCTTTTCTATCAGAATTCATCTGTAAATCATTTTGGAAAAAGTTTTGGGTGCAGTTTATTTATGTTACACTAGATTTTCCTTACTAAGATTGGGTTGCTTAATATGTCATTTCTTGCTTTGGTAATAAGGGAGATGTAGATAGTCTAACGTTTCACTTAAGAAATAAGTTGTTAGCATGTCTGCCTTGATTTTGGCACAATTTTATAAAGTCTGTTACGCTGTTCCCATAGGTAAGATGGAAAGATGTGAGCTAGAAGAGAGTTCAATTAGGTAAATTCACAATTAACTAAAGGGCTAGATCTAAAAAGTAATTCATTAATGATCTTGGAAGTTCTCTAGTGGAATACTTCAAGGAACTATGCTTGGTCTTTTGCAGTATGACATTTTTCTCAGTAACTCAGACAAAGGTATAAATGGCATGCTTATCAAATCTGCAAATGCTGAAAAGCTTGATAGGCCAGATTAATGTGGATAAGATAGGATATCCTAACAAGCATAACAAAATCCTAGCAAGGCTAAAACACTGAGCTGAAACCAACAATATAAAATTTAATAAACATAAATGTAAAGATTTACACTAGGATTTTAATCTTCTTCACAAGTATATAATGTGGAAGGTCTAGCTAAAGAGTAGCTTCTTTCTCTCAAAGATCTGGCAATTTTAGAAGACTCCAGCTGAATGAGCATCAATGGTGTCATATAGCAGTCAAGAAAGGGTAACACAAGGCCGCATTAAAAGTATAGTCTATGAATAGGGGCAGAAAAGTCCCAGTGTACTCTACCTTGGTCAAACAGATGATACCTAGAGGATTCTGTTCAGTTTGGAGAATGCCTGAGAGGTAATTTCAAACTTTAAATCTTTGAACCAAAAGAAAATATTCTAATTTTATACTTCTCTTGGAACTGGGTAGGACACAGGAGCCCACATGCCAAAAAGTCTCATTTCCTTCAAATAATCCGTATATGGCTGATTGTAAGGCAAAAGAAAGATCCTCACTGCCCTGCTCTAGAAACTCTCCAGTTTATGAATGTTCCTTCTAAAATACTTTGTACACCCCACTACAGTTACTACACTGGCCTCGTATTATGCAGCAGAAAGGAATTCAGAATTCAATAGTGATAATAATATACACGCCCCTCCTCACAGTAGCTGTGGCCACCTCACATAAGGTTAAAAAAAAGTGAATGCATCTCCTGTCAAACTCTGAGGGCCGGAAGTGTGTTCCTCTCTTACCAATATGTTTCGTACACACAGAGATGTTCTTAATATGGATGCCTGCAAACTGGGAACCACCCATTATTTCATCAATGAAATATCTACATTTATCTCAAATATTTATTAGTAAAAATGTATGTATCTCTTTAAAATATGTCTCTGGAGAATTTATGTTTTCATTTGAATCCACAGTAATTACAGTTTCCACACTGACAAAGGTATTTCCAATATATCTTTTTTTTACAAATAAAAAAAGATAAAAAAAATAACGAAGGAATCACCTGGGAAGGGTTGTTCCTTTGACGTTGTTATCCCTAAAATTCTTCTCATACTGAGGAAGTTCAACAAATTCTATCAGCCACTGAAGGGTGTCTTCAAGTGTCCAATTGTGAACTAGAAGAAACAAAATAAAGGGTTCCTTTCAAACACATTTTCTTTATAGAAAGGAAAAAAAATAAAATTACTATAAAGGAAAATAAAGTCATTAGCCTGGGAAGTTCATTCAATTAAATGTACAATGAATGCGTAAAGCATATTTAGTACCCTGTGAAGAGGTATACAACAAGCAGAAAACCTAATTCCTGCATCAGGAGGCTTACAATCTTTAACATGAAAAGAAAGGAAAGCAGGAAAGGAGGAGGGGGGAGGGGAGGGAAAAGGAGAAAAAAGAGAAGAGAAAAAAGAAAAAAATGGGAAGGGGAAGGGGAAGGGGAAGGGGAAGGGGAAGGGGAAGGGGAAGGGGAGGGGGAAGGGGAGGGAAGGGGAAGGGGGAAGGGGAGGGGGAAGGGGAGAAGGGGAAGGGAAGGGAAAGGGGAAAGGGGAAGGGAAAGGAGGAAAGGAAAGGAAAGGAAAGGAGGAGGAGGAAGGAAAGGAAAGGAAAGGAAAGGAAAGGAAAGGAAAGGAAAGGAAACCTTTATAATGGTTAAATGAATGCACAGTTCTAAGAACAGCCATTTGTGCATACTCTGGGGGGAGTAGAATAATCTAATACCTCCCCAGTTACCAAAGAATTTCAGGAGATGAGTCATCAGATGGTTTCTGAGTGACAGAATGAGAGAGAGGGGAAAAGAAGCTGTTCCATGCACAAAGGAGACATCAATAATGGCTTAGATTTGAATCTAGGAAAAAAAAAAACATATGAGAGAATTAACTTATCTACAACATACAAAGAAAATGATACTATCTGTCTGGAGAAAAGTTAAACAATGCAGTTTGTAATGGAATTAAAGATTCTGAAGTCCATTGTAAGACTTTTATATATTATTTTAGTGAAAGATATTGTAGAGGGTTTTGAGAAAGGGAGAAATGAAATGGAAGCAGTTTTAAAAGACTGCTTTAGATGCAGCATCAAGAATGAGATTTTTTAAATCTGCAGGTAAGGAAGTTCTGAAAACACTGTTGTGATCAATAATATTTGATTGAAATATCAATTGAATTCCATGGAATTGACTCAAGAAAGCAACATTACATACAAATAATTGGATAAACATGGCAGAGGATATTAAAGAAAGTTTAAATAACTCCTCCTGTATCATGTGATTGAATGCAAGGTCTGCTAGAAAAATTAGTAAATATAGAATGTCAAAGATGGAAAGAAATTCAGAAATCATCTAGGATCAATACCTTCATTTTAAAAATGAGAAAACTAAAGGCAAAGGAGCTGAAATGATCTGCCTAAGGTAGACAGCTAATTTCAGTATGGTACATGCATAATTTTTAGACGCTTATTTTTAGAACATGAGAAATGCAGTTAAGCAAGAGAAAGAGTGTTGAGAATCAACTCTGTCTAGATAAGCTTTCAGATTAGTAAAACTGTAACATCTGCTAGCAAAATGCAATTCTGGTCATTTACTTTCCACAAGGACTCTAAAGAAATGGTATAAAGAAATTTCAAGTAAAAATGGATCTATATTGTTATAAATATACCTGTGATCCTCATTAAAGTCACTTAACCTCTTAATACTCTACATAACTCTTTAGTACTACAAATTACAGAGAAGGTAGTAGCCTACAATGCCAGAAGTTCCTCATCTGGTAGCTCCCTATAGCAATTAAATCACAAGTCCAGTCCTCATCCCCATCTCTTTTGTCACCTGAGGAGCAATGTGCGATAATACAACCTACCAGTCAAGGAATTTGGAAAAAACCTGGTCTTGAATATTTTCTCTCAAACTTAATCACAATTTGGCTAATTAGCAAGAGATCTCATTGATACAGGGTAGTCCCAAATAAAGAAAGTCCCTCTGCCAATACAGTTTGGCATTGTGTGTGTTACCTGGCAATTTACTTTTCTTAAGTATCCTTTAGAAACACAGTATAAAGAAATTACAAGTAAAAAAAAAATAGGTTTATATAGTTATACTGTATATTAGAAGAAATTCTATCTTATTTTTCAAATTCAACATGATAATCTTTTCTTAATTTTTAGGTAAATCCAAAGTTGTGTGTGTTCCAATTTTTTATTAAGATGTTTTCTTAGGATCTAAATACAATTTTCCCTCACACAGTAAAACCATAGTTCAGGGTTATATGCCTGCAACTGCTAGCAATTCTGTCAAATAACTAATGATATCAGCAAGAGATAGAGGTAGTAGGTTCCTCTCACTCAATTTACATACTAGGTTAATCATTTTACTCCTATGCTTCTTCCTGCTCAAAAAGATCTTGTAGTAAGACTTGCTCTCTGTCTTAGCTTCCAAGAAAATTCCATTACAACAGGCATGTGCACACGTATACACACACAGACCCACGGACACAAGAAAACAGGATTAGACTCTCTGTGGAATTTTTAAGGCTAGTTATCTGATGAAGAACATAAATCCCTAATCTCCAACTAACTTGATCATCAAAATTATCTTAATTCCCAGAGTCTGCATACAGAAGATAGATAAAATACATCTGTTTTCAAAAATACTACAAAATTATCTAACAATCAGACTATTAGTTTCTAATGGTATATTTTCCTTGGTAAAGTTTGTTTTTATTAAAGACTAAAATGGTGCTCTTTATCACTTTGCTATTCTAGTTATCTTGTACTTCAATGAAATACAAAATAAAAACATTTCTTTTACTTCATACAGCCCTTACCAACTCACTCACCGGTTTGTTTTTTTTTTGGAGGGGGAAGGCAAGGCAATTGGGGTTAAGTAACTTGCCCAAGATCACACAGCTAGTTAAGCATGTCCAGTGTCTGAGGGCGAATTTGAACTCAGGTCTTCCTGATGCCAAGGCTGGTGCTCTATTTGCTGTGCCACCTAGTGGCCCCTCACTCAATGGTTTTCACTGATGATGGTCAATGATATAATTGAGCAATGTGCCTGGCCTGTTTGATGACAGTCCCCCAGACAAGCTTGTTTCTAGGTATTCACTGTATGGCATGCTGAAAAAAGTCAGTCCCCTTGGATTCTGTCCTGGTCAAGTCCCAGAGGAAGTTAACTAGATTCTGGCAGCCAAAAATAACCTAGAAGGTATCTAGAATAAGCTGATTATGATAGTTCTTTAAAGCAGGGCTTCTTAAACTTTTTTCACTCGCAACTGCTACATATATATGTATATAAGTATACGTATGTGTGTGTGTGTGTGTGTGTGTGTGTATCCCTCTATATCAATTAATGCAAGTACTCCTTTCAGAAATGCAGAGTGTAACCCAAAGGATTCTGTGACACTCTTGTCCATGTCCACCCATCAATCTACCACCATGGATCAACTCAATGTGCTAGGACCTTTCCCCTGGAATTCTTGATGCATATATACTAATAAAGCCCAGAGGCATCTTCTGCTACTGCTACAGTAACTTGTTCATCTCTTATTTTTTTGATGATACATCTCCAATATTATCCTTTATGCCATTTCTTATGGGTAATTCTTCAATGGTAACATTTAAGTTGGTTCACAGCAACAATGGCCAACCCAAAACATTAATTCTTTAGAGACTAAGGTAAGAGAAGAAATAATATTCTGCAACGTACTTCTCATTTTAGAGATGAAGAAATCTACAAGTTTAAATGATTAGATCATGGATACAGAGCTATTAAGAGTAAGAGATATTATTTGAAGGAAGGTCTCTAAACTCCAAGCTTGGTACTTTTTCCTTCACATGTTTCCTACACAATGATGTGAACCTCAATCTAAATATTATAACAAAGCTATAATATCTTGCCCTATGAAGTTGATAGTAGATAACATAAAAGATGAGTCTAAGAAATAGGTTCAAATAAGAATGGCACAGGCTGTCAAAATCTTAAGGAGTTTACTTGCTCAGTGATGTTTTGACATTAACAACAGAACCACAGAAAATAAATGCTCAGCTGCCCTATCCTTTGATATTTTTATTTATATTATTTCATAACTACTCAGATGTGTAAGTGTAGTTTCTCCCCACAGAACATAAGTTCCTTGTCAGAAACAACTATTTTCTTTCTGAATCTCTGGCACCCAGTACAGTGCCTGGCAAAGAATAGATGCTGGATAAAAGTGTGTAGATTGATTGCACTTCTAACAAAGAGATGATGGCACTAAGCTGGAACCTTAAGCAAGTCACTTAACTGGGCCCAGGCTAAGTTTCCTCATCTGTAAAATGGGGATAATAAGACCACCTACCTCACAGGTTTGGTGTAAGGAATAAATGAAATAATATATGTACAGAGCTTTGCAAACTTTAAATCATTAAATAAATGTTAAATCACTACATAAATTATTATTAATTTTTAAAAATAATTCTGGAAAACATGGCTGCCAAAGTTTTAACAGATTCTACTATTTCTTTCTATGATGTATTTGGCTGGAGCTACAAACCTTTTTTTTTTTTTTAAAGCAATTGGGGTTAAGTAACTTGCTCAAGGTTACACGGCTAGTCATTATTTATGTGTGGGTGCTCATTTTCTGAGGCCGGATTCGATCTCAGGTCATCCCAACTCCGAGGCCGGCACTCTTAACTCACTGTGCCATCTAGCCGCCCCCAAACCTTTTACAAGGACAATATCACTTGAAGAAAATGGAGAAGACCTGTCCAAACATATATTTGTCAAAAGGGCACTAATATACAGGTCTTGCTGGATACTTCTTCATCCAAAATTCATAGTTTTTAATTTTTCAAGATTGAGAAATTTTCAAGAAGAACTTTCTACATAAGCCATTTGAAGACAAAAACATGTCCAGAAGCAAAAGGAACACAAATGATTATCAGGACCAGAAGTGAGCAGTACAAAGTAACAAATAGACTTTGAAAGATAAGGATGCTGCAAAACAATAAAATAACTAGAAGGACAAATCAATGCAATATTTATCTTTTTAAAGTTTGAATGTATATGTCATAACAGCAACAATTAAGTTTTCAAAGTGACATGGAAAACTATTTCAAGATAGGAAGCACTCTTATTTCCCAAACCTATATAAATGATTATCCAAGAAATAAACTTAGATTTTTAGTGAAGGGATATTAACAGAGAAATGCTTTGGAGAAGCTTTCTATTTGCTCTGCAATTCTATATGGCTGCTTTATATAGTGTTTTAAAAACTCACAGGTTACTAATAGTAATGAATTTCATATTCTGTGAAGTACAATTTGTAGCCTGGGCTTATTATGTTTAGGGTTAAGGAATGATGTTTTCCCATTAGAACTCCATGATACAAAAGATTAAAAAAAACAAATAAACTACAGAGCGCCCTGCCCATTCCTGCATGAAATATAGGAGAATGGAAGAAGCAATGGATATGAAGTTGGAGGCCCTCGTTATTTGTTACTTAACTTTGTGGGACCTTGGGCAAGTCTGGGGTTCACTTTCCTCATCAATGAAGGGGTTGGGCTAGGTGAACTTAAAGATCCCTTATAGTTCTAAATCCATGATCTTAACCTTTAACTATGAGAAGTTAAGTGACTTGCCCAATAACACACTGGTAATAAGTAACAAAGATGGGATACAAAAACAGGTCCTCTGACCACAAACCTAAAGTTCTTTCCCATGCTATGTTATTGAGATTTGTGTCCTATCTTTCCTTATTAAACTTGTAAAGTCCCTGAGGATAGGGAGAGTGTTCTTATAATTATTGAATTGAGCATATATGTATGTATGCATATTAAAGATACTTTTCAAAAGTATTTAAAAGATATGCCAAGATATTTTAATTGCTAAAACCTTTTTGACAAAAAGAATTAAAAAACAAAAACAAAATCTTAAAAGACTACCATACCACAATCCCCTTTTGACAGAATATGCTTCCAAAGAGAAAAAGGTTTTTCAAAAACCCATTATTAACAGAAAAAAAAAAATATATATATATATATTCTTTAATTTGGACAGTACTAGGGAGTATTT
Source organism: Gymnobelideus leadbeateri (assembly GCA_011680675.1). Lineage (NCBI taxonomy): Eukaryota > Metazoa > Chordata > Mammalia > Diprotodontia > Petauridae > Gymnobelideus > Gymnobelideus leadbeateri. The sequence goes on from WOXC01008568.1 coordinate 533,231, forward strand.
TAGTTGCATTGTTATAGTGACTGTGCAAAATATTTATCTATCCCTAATTTCAGTTTGTAACATTTCATAAAGTTTTACCACACCTATATCCCAAAGAGATCAATACAGCAACTGTTCATGATTCCAAAAGAAAGATAAAGAAATATATTATCTACCTCTTGACAAAAGGTGATAGATTCAGGGTGCAGAATGACATACATATTTTTATATAGAGTCAATGATGTTCATTTGCTTTTCTTGGCTGATGCAGATTTATCAAAAGGAACTTTTTTTGTTTCTTTTTCCAAAGAGGTAGAGGGGTGAGAAGGAAAGAAAATAGATTTCTGTTAATTTTTTTAAAAAAGACTTTAAAAACAGAGAGGTTGAGAGGAATGCTCCAGATGTGGAATGTTGCATGCACTTCAGATGAGATCACTCTGCTGTTATGTTTTGTTTGTCATTCTTTGTTACAAGAGAGCTCTAGTGGAGTTGGGGGGGAGGCATTATTTAGAAATGATTGTAATGTAAAAAGAAAACTTGTCAATAATCATTTTTTAAAAAGAGATCAAAGAAAAAAAATGACTTAGATATACAGAAACATTTATTGCAGCTCTTTTCTTAGTAGCCTAAACTGGAAACTTAAGGGGGTGTCTGCCTACTGGGGGAAAACTAAACAAATTATAATATATGATTACAACAGAATATTATTGTGCATAAGATATGACAAACTAGACAGTTTGGGGATAAAACCAGGAAGATCTCTATGAACTAGTACAAAGTGAAATAAACAAAACTAAGAGAATGATTTACACAATGACAAAAACATTTTTTTAAAAAGCAACTGAAAGATTTTACAACTGACCAATGCAATGACAAACTGCAAGTCCTGAAGAAGGAAGATCAAACATACTACCTACCTTCTGCCACTGAGGTGATGAACTTAAAATGCAGAATAAGACATATATTGTTGGACAGTCAATGTGAGATGTGTTTTGCTGGACTATGCATATTTATAGAGATTTTCTTCTCCCTCTTTTCAAAAAAATTGTTCAGTATGGGGTAAGGGGAAATCGTGGAAAGGAGATAATAGATACAAAAATAAAAAATGTTCAAGTCTTCCCATGATTCTCTGAAATCAGTCTTCATTTGTTATGGCATAGCAGTATTTCATTACATTCATATACCATAATTTAAGCATTCCCAGATTAATAAACATATTGTAATTAGGCTAATTGGGGTCTTTTCTTGTTATAAAGAAATATCTAAGTAAAAGGGCAATAAAAAATTTAGTAACTTTTCTTTCAATGACGATTCCTTCCTATTTTTTCCATTATATCTCTTGATAACTTTCATGATCATAAAGGCTAATTTTCTACAATTCTATGAAGTATCCTTTGGGCAATTTAATGGGCAAAGCAATAACCTATATGGCAATTTGAAATCATAATTTATACTACAGTGGTACAGGTACAGCCCAGACAAGAACTTGTATTCTCTCCACAATTATTTAGGACTTATTTTAATTCTGTAATATTTCTTTTATGCTTGCATTTATTTAAATCCTACAGTGTATGGTGGGTTAATTTCAAAATTTTTAATGAATATTGCTCTTCTATCTTTAACTCCTAGGTTTAGAGTATAAAATATATAAATACTAATTATGTTTCTGGATTTAATTTGTACTGTGTGTATTTACTGAAGTGTTCTGTCATCTCAAGTTTTTGTCAGTTCTTAAGAGCTCTTGGTATAAACCATGATGTCATCTCAAACAGATTATTTTAGTCACTCTTTACCTATATTTGTTCTCTCAATTTTAAAAAATTATCTATAGTTGCTTTTACTAGTAATATGACAAATAAAATGAAGACAGCAGGCAACTAACTGTTTTGCCTCTGATCCTATGGAAAAGCTTCTGTTTCTTTGTTACAAATATTTAAGCTTGTAGCTTTATTTTTAAGTTTTATTTATGTCTTCTGTTTTTTACCACTGTCATTTCCCATTATCTCACCATTGCTACTCAACTCTCTACTGTAAAAACAAAGACAATGAAACAAAATGAACCAATATATAAAAGGAAGAACTCACCATCAGATTCTCAAGACAAGATTAGTCATTACAATTACATGAGTTCTGTTGCCTTTCAATATTATTTTTTGGTTATATTACTGAAGTTATTATATTCTGGTATAAGGCACTAATCTAAATCTTTTTTTAAACCAAGTTGCTTTCCAATTTTCCAGCAATTATTGTCAAATATGGAGTCTCCCTTCAATCAATAAACTAGAATTATTAAGTTTCTACTATATATCAGGCACAATTGTTAGATGCTTTAAGACAAAAAATATCAGGAGCTTACAGTCAGAAAGGGAAGACATATGCAAACATAAGTATGTGTTTCTACACACACAATACATACAAAGTAGGGGGAAGGGGGGAGACAAACAGCCTAGCAATTGGGAGGATCAGTAAACACCTCATGGAGAAGGAAGTACTTATCCTGAGTCTTGAAGGAAACCAAAGATTTCAAGAGGAGACAATAAGAAAGGAGAGCATTCCATGCATGAGAAACAGCTAGTACAATAACACCAAACAGGTCAGAAGATCTGCATTGTAGAGAAAGGAGTAATGTGTAATAAGGATGCAAAATTAAGAAAGGTCTAGTTATAAAAAGCTTTAAAAGTCAAAATGGAAGATTTTCCATTGATCCTAAATACTGCTGTTTTATTGACTTGGGGGTATAGATTGGTGTGGCAAATATAATATGGTATAACATGGTATAAACTGTAATTTAAGAAAATTATTTTGGTAACTACATGTAGGATAGATTAAGAGTGGGGAAAGACTTGAGACAGAAATAATTTAGATCTTCAACAGTCAAGGTACAAGTTGTCCATTTTTTTTTTTGGAAAGGGGAATGCAAGGCAATTGGGGTTAAGTGAGTTGCCCAAGGTCACAGCTAGTTAAGTGTCAAGTGTCCAAGGCCAGATTTGAACTCAGTTCCTCCTGACTCTATTCACTGTGCCACCTAGCTGCCCCGTCTTTAATTCTTGAAGAGGACCATGACATTAGGAAGGTGATGGTAAGACTTTCAAGTGAGTTGGATTTAAGTGAGGGAGGGTTGTGTGAAGTCACTAGCTTCAATTTCTCCTCCAGAGTCATCTGGGTCCAGTGGCAAGATATAAATCAGGATTATTAGAAAAGGATCCAGATGCAGTGGGAGACCTTTTTAATCTTTCCCAGGTCTCCTTTCCTTTCCTTTCCTTTTCTCCCTCCTCTCCTGTCCACATAGGGTGTCATACCCTTGCTGTGGGTACTCTGCTCAAAGCAATGCAAGGCACAAGGTAATGAGAGCCTGAATTAGGATAACTCTGAGTAAAGAGAAGGGGATGGATTCAAGACAAATTGTGGAAACAGAAATGACAAATTTTGGTAACTTTGTGAGTTTAGAGTGAGGAGCTGAGGATGACACCAAGGTTGTAAAGCTGGATTATGGGAAACGTGACAGTGCCCTCAATAGCAAGAAGGAAGATTAGAAAAGGGGTGGATCTTGAGGAAAAGGTAATGAATTCTGTTTTGGACATACAGGAAATATAGTTCAAAATCCAACTGATAACTCTCCCCTCCTTCATGACCACAGCTGAGAAGATAGAGAACTAGATATCTGATAATCATTCACACAGAGATAATAAACGAACCCATGAGGGCTGCTACAGTTACCAGGTAAAAGTAGAGGGAGAAAAAAAGAGGACCCAGGATAGAGCCTAGAAGTAAACCCACAGTTAGCTGGCATGACATTGATAATGATCCAGGCAAAGGAAATCTGTTGTGTGGTCATACAGTTTGGAGGAAAGCCCAGAGTGAGGGAGGTTAGAAAATAACCCAGAGTGGAGAATACATTCAGGACTGCTGGGCAGCAGTCAACAGTATAAAATGCTGCAGAGAAGTCAAAGAAGTTAAGGCTGAGAAAAGGCCATTAAATTTGACAATTAAAACACTGTACTTTGTCATTCCTAAGGCTTGTCAAACAGTGGATTACTTATGATCAAAGGATCATGAGTCTTTCTCATAGGAGTTTGTTAAATGACTAACCTAGTCAGCAAAACCTTAAGTCACATCCCACTTCATGCACTTACTATTGTATAACCCTTAACCTGTTTGTCCCAGTTTTCTGATCTCTAAAATGGGGAGAATAATTGCATTGACACTTCAGAGAATCGTTGTGAGGATAAAATGAGGTATCTGTACAGTGCTTTGAAAACGTTAAAGCACTGTATAAATACTAGCTGTCAGCCCATCATACTATTCTAACTTTCTATTTGTAAGTGAGTTTTGATCGATGGTTTCTTTATAATATAGTTTTGAGATTATACAGAAATGTTATGCTTTCATTCATACCTTACTTCATTATTTCCCTTTGGAAAAAAATATTTTCTTCCTCCAAATAAAAGTTTTATTAAAATTATTTTCTATAGTTTTATAAATAACCCATGAGGAGTTTGACTAAATTTATAGATTAATTTAAGTAGTCATCATTTTTATTATATGACTCAATCATGAATATAACACATATCTCCAATTACTTAAATCTTTCTAATTTCTGTAAAGTAGAGGGGTTCTTAATCTGGGATCCATGAAAAACTTTTTAAATATTTTGAAAAGAGTGTTTAATATAATTGATTTCTTTCATAATCCTGTGCATTTTATTTTATGCTTTTAAAAACATCATTCTGAAAAAGGGCCCATAGGCTTCACCAGACTGCCAAAGTGGTCCACAAAACAATACTAAACATATAAGGTCTGAGTTTCTTGGTAATTTAACTCCCACAACTTTTATACACTTTATAATTGCTTTCCATGGAATTCTCTGATGTTTCTTCTAGACTTATGTTAGTATTATAGAGAAATGTAAAAAAGGTTTTGTGGTTTTATTCTGCTACTTTACTACAGCTACTGAAGACTGTTTGGTTTCTTCTCTAATTTCTTCTCTTGACTCCCTGAGGTTTCAAAGTAAAGCATCATTTGCACAGTTATCTTTTCCATATCACAGGGGGAAGGGAGGGGAGGGCTGAGCCAGTTAGGAGCACAGCACTCCCCAATATGCAAAATCTATATAAAAAAATGTGGCCCTCCCTTCTTACTGAAAGTCTGATTTTTTATGGGGTGTTTACAGTACTATACACACATTTTATGAATTTCTGAGTTTCTAAAATTTTTTCTGTGTCATCTGCAGCTTCTGCAAAACTCCCCCAAAACTTCCATTTAATTTCTTATGACAAACCATGATGGAGAAAGTCGAAATGTGGAAGGGATAACTGTATTTAAGGATAATTTGTCTTCTCTTTGTCAGTCTTTGGTGCCTTTATACTATTAATGTGTTTCTCTTATCTTACTATCAAAGGCAGCAGCAGTACAACATGTAGATGTTCCCTCCAAGTTCCCCTCCCAGTTCCTCAATCTTTTCAATTTGCAGGACTGAACTCCTCCAATTCCACTTCAGAGAAGTGATAACCATAAAGATAACCATACTTGATCTCCATTTCCAAAACTAGTAACTCTACAATCACATTATCCTTTTATCACCCCAGCTTTTCCATTCCTTATTCCTAAACCTATTCCTCATTCCCAACCTAACATCCAATCTCTCCATCTCTCAATACTTTTCTATGCCAATATCCCATTTCCAGCTACTCTCCTCCTTTCCCAATTTCTACCATTTAATTAATAAATTCTATTCTATACTATCCTCCCTCTCCCTCCCCCCCCCTCTGGCATATCATGACTAAACTCTTTGTCAAATGCCAACCTACCATCCACCAAATCCAGAAGTCATACAACTATGCTGCCTAAACCCAATACAAATTTATGTCACCTAATCTCAATGGCACTTTCATTGCAATAAGTCATCCTTTTACTCCTCCCTAATTTATTCTCTAGCCTACTCACAAAAGCAACTCTTAAAATCTCTTCTCTTTTCTAAAGTTATTTTCCGAAAACATATATCTGACCATGTAGTTCCAATACCCAATTTTAACTACTTCTAGAATAAAATATAAACTATTCTGTTTAGATTTTAAAGCTTTTTACCAACTGTCCCTTTCTAACCTTTCCAGATTTCTATTATACTACATACTACATAGATTATACTACACTCCATTCCACACACTCTATAGTCTAGTCATGTGGTATTCTTGTCAATCTGCACATAAGACATTCCAGCTCTCATGTGTGTGCCTTTGTATATCTGCTCTGCCTGATTTACTTACTTTACAAGTTCAAATGCCAATTTCTGGAGGTCCCCCAAGTTGTTATCATCTTCTTTACAAATGTTACCTTAGGTCTGCTTTGTATGTATGTCATAGATACTTAAAATTATTCACATTGCCTTCCAAGTTAGAATATAATCATCTCATTTTGCTTTTTGTTTTTCTATCCCCAGTACCTAGCACGGTGCTTGGCATACTTAATAAATGTCATGATTGTTACCTCTCCATAGTCAAACTGTTGCCTAGTCCTATTGATTTTATTCCCCTTTTCTCCTGACACACAGCCATCACCCTGGTGTAGACGCTCAATACTTCACACCTGGACTACTGCAATAGTCTGACAGTTGGTCTCCCTGCCTCAATTCTCTCCTCAATCCAGTCCATCCTCCATTTAGCTGTCAAATTAAATTTCCTAAAGCAAAAGTTAGACCATGCCATTTCCCACCTCCCAATTTAATAAATCTCTATCACTTTTAGAATCAACTATGAAATCATTTGTTTGACAGTCTTTCACACCCTGACCCCTCCAGCCTAGATAGTCTTCTTAAACCTTACCTCTCCCACCCACATCCTCTTCAATCCAATGAAGACCACACTATAAAGACAAGCAACTATTAAAGACTTAAGAAGTCTCAGAGACAACAATGAACAATTATTATAGAGAACACATGTTAAGGTTTGGTAATGAAAATGCTTCTTTAATGAAATAGTGGGAAGAGAAGGAGAATGGAAAGGAAAAGGAAAAAAGAAAGACTTAGTGTGGAGACACATATTCAATATGATCCCTGATAGTCCCAACATTTCGTAACAGATTTTTTTAACCTTCAAAAAACAGTATGCATTATGTATGTTCCATCAAATAGGCTCATTGTGGTCTGCTGAGCTCTAAAAAGGTTTAGCTTAGATCAGAGATTGTGAGGTAAAAGAGACCTTGGAGGTTGTCTCATATACCACCCCTCCCAAAAAGCACTATTTTAAGAAATTATAAGTGAATGCTGTTCATATCTATTAGAACCAGGGAACACAGCGAAGACAGAAAGAATTCACAATTGCCCCAAAAGGAAGGGAAAGTCTCAGGAATATAGAGCCAAAATCCAGAGCTCCCACCTGAAAGAAAAAATATGACAAGTATCCAAAAAAGAAGCAATTCAAGTACTGAGGAACCAAAGTCAGGTACATTCTACTTAAAATAGAGATATCTTTGAATAAAATATCCCAAAAAGCAAAAGAAGATTTACAAAGTATAATCTATCCTACAAAGCTGAGTATAATCTTTCAAGGGGAAGGTGGGGGAAAAATCATTACTTGAATAAGAGAGATGGCAAACATTTCTAATGAAAAGATCAGTTTAATAGGAAGAGTGGTCCAGAAAAACCCAGAAAGGTAAATGTATTTAAGCAACTGAAAGGAGTTTTATGATGATGAAGTACTGACATTCTAATAGGGAAAGAAGTTAAGTATCTCTTTCGTACTGAGAAAGCTAAAGAAGAAAAACAGAAAACGTGAGTAAATTAGTTCTCTTCTGAATGCTTGAAGAATTGTAAAAGAATACACTTAAGTAGAAAGGAAGAAGGGGAGGTAGAACTTGTTATTTCTCATAACTGAAATGAAAGTATACAAAAGATGGATTATAGGGTGGAATAATGTGCATTATATGAATTTCATTCTTATCTAAAATGGAAAACAGGAAGGTTGTATATACACATGTACAAAAAGAGTTTATTATAAAACTACATCGAACTCCACAGGGAAACAAGTAGTATTGCAGGGATGATGGATATTAAATGGGAAAATAATATGGGGGAGGGAAAAACTACAAGCAAGCAACCTTCTTAAATCTGATGAGGGAAATAAGAGTTACTCGCCTCCAGATAGAAAGGTGATGGATGGGGCGGCTAGGTGGCGCAGTGAGTAGAGCGCCAGCCCTGGAGTCAGAAGGACCTGAATTAGGATATGGCCTCAGACACAACACACACAAACAAAAACCTAGCCATGTGACCTTGGGCAAGTTACTTAACCCCAATTGCCCTCCAAAAAGAAAAAAAAAAAGGTGATGGACATAAATACAGAGAGGTACAATTACAGACATGGCCACTATGTAGACTCCTTTTGCTTGACTCTAAGTGTAAGTTAAAAAGGTCTCTTTCTTTCTTTCTCTCAGCTGAGGGGAGGAGAAGAGAATTAGTAACTGATACCAAAAATAAGAGTCATAGAAACCTTTTAAAAAATGCATATTAGTGGGGTGGCTACGTGGCTCAGTGAATAGAGCACCAGCCCTGGATTCAGGAGGATCTGAGTTCAAATCTGGCCTCAGACACTTAACACAAAAACTAGCCATGTGTCCTTGGGCAAGTCACTTAACCCCAATTGCTGTCCAAAAAACAAAAGCCAAAAAAAATGCATATTAGAGAACAGAGGGCAATTCAGAGAAGCAGGAGACGACACTTCTGAAGTAGCATGTCTAATTTATTGTATACGCGATTACTTAAAGGCCAAGTAATAAAAAAATGGAGCCTGACAATTTCAAATATAATTCTCTTCTTGTATTCTTTTGTTCATGTGTTCATGAAAGTGGTCTTTTTGGCATTTAAATTCAGAATTTTATAAATTAAAATTAAAAATATCTTGAAATATTTACATTAAGGACTGTAGAATAGTTCTGAAATTTACCATATCAATCTAATGCCTTATCACAGAATAGAGGTGAGGCTGGGTTCTAAAAGGTTATGTCAGTGAAATATAAATTCTGTCAAGTACCACCAGAATGAAAAAGAGTTAATTATAAACCCGGCAATGGTCCTCTATGTCATACTGCTCCTTTAAATGTTTTTTTTTTTACTTTCAGAGACTTTCCCTTTGCCAAAGTTATCTTCTCTTACCTATCCCCTTTATGTATATTCCACTGTATCTTATCTAGAAGTCAGTCCTTTCAACTATTCACATCTGCCCCCACCTTCAATCTCTCCCTAAACATTGCCTCCTTCCCCTTGCCCAGATCAAATGCATCCTTGAAAAAAAAATCTTCATTTAATTATAACATGTATTCAAGGCAGCGTCCTTTATTTCTCATTTTCATGTCAATCTCCCATGAAGATTCACCTCTAGTTACCTCCATTTCCTCACTACCTCCTCATTTCTCAGTCTTTTTTTTATTAGTATTTTATTTTTCCCCAGTTACATGTCAAGAAAAATTTTAGCATTCATTATTACAAGATTTTGAATTCCAAAATTTTCCCCTCCTTCCTCTCCCTTTTTCTGAAAATGGTAGGCTATTTGATATAGATTATACATGTGTTAGCATATAAAAATATTTCCCTATTAGTCACAGTTGTGAAAGAAAAAAAAATAGATCAAAAGGGAAAAAAAGACACAAGAAAGAGTAAGGTGAAAAAATATGCTTTGATTTGCATTCAGAGTCCATGAGATCTTTATCTGGATGTGGATAGCAGTTCCCTTCATGAGTCCTTTGTACTTGTCTTGGATCACTGTGTCACTGAGAAGAGCTGAGTCATTCATTCATAATCGATCATCACACAATGTTGCTATACAATGTTTCCCTGATTCTGCTCATTTTATTTTGCATCAGTTTGTAGAAGTCTTTCTATGTTTTTCTGAAATCTGCCTGTTTATCATTTCTTACTGCACAATAGTATTTCATCACACATATACCACAGTTTATTCAGCCATTCTCCAAATGACAGGCATCCCCTCATCTTCTGATATTTTGCCATCATGAAAAGGACTACTATAAACATTTTTGTACATGTAGGTACTTCCCCCTTTTTTATGATCTCTTTGGGACACAAATCTAGCAGTGATATTACTGGATCAAATGTGTGTGCAAATTTTATAGCCTTTTGGCCACAGTTCCACTGCTCTCCAAAATGGCTGGATCAGTTCACAACTCTACCAACAGTGCATTAATGTTCCAATTTTCCAACATCCTCTCCAACTTTTTCCTTTTTTGTCCTATTAGCAATCTGAGAGGTGTGAGTTGGTACTTCAGAGTTGTTTTAATTTGTATTTCTCTAATCAAAACTGACTTAGAGCATTTCTTCATATGCTTGTAGACACCTTAGATTTCTTCATCTGAAAACTGCCTGTTCATATCCTTTGACCACTTAAAAATGTGAGAAAGGCTTGTATTCTTGTAAATTTGACTTAGTTCTCTATATGTTTGAGAAATAAGGCCTTTTTCAGAGACACCTGCTGTACAGACTGTTTCCCAGCTTTCTGTTTTCCTTTTAATCTTGGTTGCATTGGTTTTGTTTATACAAAAGCTTTTAACATAATATAATCAAAATTATCTATTTTACATTTTGTGATGCGGTCTATCTCTTGTTTGGTCATGAATTCTTCCCTTCCCTACAGATCTGACAGGTGGACAATTCCTTGCTCTTCAAACTTGCTTATCGGGGGCGGAACCACCATGGCAGAGTAGAAACAGCTCATCCAAGCCACTCTGCCCCCAGATTACCCCCAAACTATGTAAAAGGGGACTCTGAACAACTTCTGGAGCCCCAGCACCCACAGAACAACACAGAGAAGCTAACCTCCTGCTGAGGACAGCCCAGCAGCCCTGCAGGAAGGACCAGCGCAGCAGTCTGGGAGCCGGCAGCACCCAGTGCGCAGAGCGTGGGGAGCCGAGCCGAGCAGAGCCCAGGTCCCTGTGAGCCGAGGTTTTAGCCCCAGGGCGGCAGGGCCAGCAGCCCGCTGGAGAGACCCCAGAACACCAGCAGCTGTGGCGACTCCAGAATTATCAACATAGACATGCCTAGGACAAAGTAAGAGGTTAGTGTCCTATGAACTTTGGTACCAGTATTTGGGGAATGCGTCAGCTTCCTCCCCTAGGGGCTAGAAGCCACTGAGGAGACACGCCATTTTGCAGTTTTCAGAGGCAGCTCCAGCTCCTGGCCTGTGAACTGTAGGGAGATCCAGAGATCAGTCTTGGGGGGTAATCACACTTGCTTTAACCTCCCTGGATCTGGATTGTGATCTAGGGTGGAAGTCATGGGTGGGTTCACAGCTTGCCAGAAATGGAAGTTGCCCCCCACACATTTGGGACAAAAATTCCTCTATCTGGCCTTAAAGCCATAGTGTGGCAACAAGCCCAAAAGTCAAGTAATTAAGTGGCAACATGCCAAGGCAAAGGAAACAGAAAAATGCAACCCCAGACTCCTATTTTGGGGACATAGAGCGGGAAAAGGACTGTGAGGTCAGAAGTCCTGCTCCAAAAGCCCCAGGGGAAAACATGAGTGGGTTGCAGGCCTTAAGAAGGACTTTAAAAATCAAATAAGAGAAGTGGAGGAAAAATTGGAAAGAGAAATGAGAAGGATGCAGGAAAAGTATGAAATGAGGGTCAACAGCCTGACTGAGGAAAACAACACCTTAAAAAATAGACTAACTCAAATGGCAAAGGAGGCCCAAAAGGGCAATGAGGAGAAGAATGCCTTAAAAAGTCGAATTTGCCAGATGGAAAAAGAATCTCAAAAGTTCACTGAGGAGATTCATTCCTTCAGAGTTAGACTGGAGCAAATGGAAGCTAATGACTTTATGAGAAATCAAGATGCTGTTAAGCAGATCCAAACAAATGAAAGATTAGAAGGCAATGTGAAATATCTCATGGGAAAAACCACTGACCTGGAAAATAGATCCAGGAGAGACAATTTAAAAATTATTGGACTACCCGAAAGCCATGATCAAAGAAAGAACCTAGAAATCACCCTTCAAGAAATTCTCAAGGAAAACTGCCCTGATGTTTTAGATCCAGAGGGCAAAATAGAGGTTGAAAGAATCCACAGATCACCTCCTGAAAAACATCCCAAAAAGAAAACTCCCAGGAACATTATAGCCAGGTTCCAGAATCCCCAGATCAAGGAGAAAATACTACAAGCAGCCAGGAAGAAACAATTTCAATATTGTGGAAACACAATCAGAATAGCCCAGGACCCGGCAGCTTCTACACTGAGGGATTGAAGGGCATGGAAGATGATATTCCAGAGGGCAAAAGAACTGGGAATGAACCCAAGGGTCACCTACCCAGCAAAACTGAGTATTTTGTTTCAGGGGAAAATATGGTCATTCAGTGGAATAGAGGACTTTCAAGCATTCTTGAGGAAAAAACCACAATTGAATAGAAAATTTGACATCCAGAAACAAGAAGCAAGAGATGCCTGAGAAGGTAATCAGGGAAAAGAAATCAAAAGGAACTTATCAAAGTTGAACTATTTACATTCCTATATGGAAAAGCAATAACTGTGACTGATGATATATTTCTCACTATGAAAATAATGGAAGAAGGGGGTGTGGTCATATGAATACATATGTGAATGTGGGTGTATATGGTTACAGTTATATATGGATAGAGGGCATAGGTTGAATTTGTTGGGAAGGGAGAATACTCAAGGGATGAAATTATGAGGTGAGAGAGGAAAGTGGCAAGAGGAGATGGGGAGAGACAGGGTAGGGTAAACTATCTCATGTAGAAGAAGCAAGGCGAAGTGGTTGCAAGGGAGGGGGACAATCAGAAGGCAAAAAAGGCAAAACCACATTCTCATTGAATTTGGTTCAGGGAGAAAATGACATACATACTAAATGGGATATCTCAACCTGCAGCAGAATAGGAAGAAGGGGGATGAGAGGAGGGATGATGGATGGGAGGGCATCCTTGGGGGGAGAGGAGGTTGGAAGTACCCACTATAGAAGAGGGACAGGATCATGTAGGGAATGGACAAGGTGGGGGGTGGGATGAGTGGGAGGGAATTATAAGCAGCCTTGTACAATATATCTACTATGATAATGTTTTGCATAGCTAGACACGTACAACATATACTGAATTGCTTATCTCCCCAGAGGGAATGGGTGACAAGGGAGGAAGGAAATGGATCTGAAATTCGAGGTCTTAACATTAAATGTTTCAAATATATATAAATACTATTATTAATACTCTTTTGCTTGTAATTGGGAGATAAGATGTGCAGGCATTGAGACACAGAGTTTCACCTTCCTCTAATGGAAAAGTGGAAAGGGGTATGGGAGAAGGTATGGGAGAGAGCAGACTGGAGGAAGCGATATCTTGTGGGACTGCTATTCTGGGAGGTTGGGTAGAGGAATAACGGGGGGAAAATGATTGTAACTCAAAATCTGGCAGAAATGAATGATGTAAAACAGAAGTTAATAAAGCATTTGTTTAAAAAAAAACTTGCTTATCACGTCACCATCTAAATCATGCCAAAGTCTGTCAAATCTAACTTTTCTTTTCTTTTCTTTTCTTTTCTTTTTTTTTTAGAAATTGGGGTTAAGTAAGTTGCTCAAGGTTACATGGCTAGTCATTATTTGTGTGTGAGTGCTCATTTTCTGAGGCCGGATTCAATCTCAGGTCATCACAACTCCAAGGCTGGCGCTCTTACTCACTGAGCCACCTAGCCGCCCCAAATCTAACTTTTCTAATACTCTATTTACCTCCTTAGTTTCTTTCTTGTTTATTTTTTGATTGGGATTTATTGAGTTCTGGGAGGGGACAGGTCCCCCACTAGTATGGTTTTGCTGTCTTATTTCTTCCTAATTCATTTAACTTCCCTTTTAAATTTTGGTTGCTATGTCATTTGGCACAGATATGTTTAGTATTGATATTGCTTCATTCTCTGTCTATGGTACCTTTTAGTGAGATGTAGTTTCCTTCTTTATCTCTTTAAATTAAGTTTATTTTTGTCTGAGATCAAGATTGCTACCCCTGCTTTTTTTTACTTCAACTGAAACATAACAAATCCTGTTCCGGTCCCTTACCTTTACCATGTGTGTGTCTCTCTGCTTCAAGTGTGTCTCTTGAAAACAACATATTGTAGAATTCTAGTTTTTTGATCCACTCCACTATCCGCTTTTGTTTAATGGGGGAATTCATTCCATTCACAGTTATGTTTACCATGTGTTTCCCTCCATCCTATTCTTCCTCCTGTTTGTCCTCTCCCTCCTTTCACCCTTTCCCTCCTCACCAGTGTTTTGTTTCTGTCTACCACCTCCCCTGATCTGCCCTCAATTCTGTCAGTCCCCACACCCCTCCCTTTACTTACTTGATCTCCTTCCCTCCTACTAAATTCTCTATCAGATAAGATAGATTTCTATATTCAACTGATTGTGTATATGATTCCCTCTTTGAGCCAATACTGATGAGAATAAGGTTAAAGCAATGCTAATCACCCACTCTCCCATCTTCTCTTCCATTGTAATAGGTCTTTTGTGCCTCTTCATGTGAAATAATTTACCCCATTCAACTTCTCTCTTCCTCCTGCACCCAGCGTACTCCTCTTTCTTATCCCTTAATTATTTTATGCCATTCCCTCAAATTTACCCTGTATCCATAACCTATATGTATATTCCTTCTAACTATATTATCAGTGATGCAATTTTTAAGAATTATAAGTATTATCTCTCCATGGAGGGATGTAAATAGTTTAGTTCTACTGAATCCTATGTTTTCTTTTCCCTTTTTACCTGCTTGTGCTTCTCTTTGGGTCCTGATATTGAAGGTCAAATTTTTTGTTTAGTTCTGATTTGCTCCTTAAAATCCTATTTTATTGAATGACCATATTTTCCCCATGATGAATTAAGTTTGATTTCATGGGTAAGTGATTCCTGGTTGTAGTCCTAGCTCCTTTGCCTTCTAGACTATCATGTTCCATGACCCTCTTTTAATGTTGCAGCTGTCAAGTCCTGTGTGATCCAGATTGTGACTCCCTGATAACTTGAATTTTTCCTCACTGGCCACTTGTAGTATTTTTTCCCCTGAGCTGATGGTTCTAAAATTTGACTATAATATTCCTTGGAATTTTTATTTTGGAATCTGTTTCCTGAGGTGATAGGTGGATTCTTTCAATGCCTATTTTGCCCTCTGGGCAGTTTCCCCTGATAATTTCTTGAGAGATGCTTTCCAGGTCCTCCTTTTGATTACGGCTTTCAGGTGCTCCAATGTTTCTGATACTGTCTCTCCTGCTCTGTTTTCCAGGTCAGTTGTTTATCCCATGAGGTATTTTACATTTTCTTCCATTTTTCATTCTTCTGAATTTGTTTGATTCTTGACATCTCATAGCGTCATTAGCTTTCACTTGCATGATTCTAACTTTAAGGTGTTGTTTTCTTCAATTAGTTTTTGTACTTTCTTTTCCATTTGGACAACTGTACTCTTAAAAGAGTTGTTTTTTTCAGTGGATTTTTGTATCTCCTTTTCCATTTGGCCAAGTCTACTTTTTAAGCAGTTTTCCAAGCTACTGACTCTTTTTTTCATAATTCTCACTCTCATTTCTTTTCCCATTTTTCTTCTATCTCTCTTATATGATTTTTAAGCTTCCTTTTGAGCTCTTTCAAGAGTGGGGAAGGGTGAAGCGATGTCCTAGTGTTAGTGTTTTCCTACTCTATACCACACTGGAGCTCAGGATCTCCTACTGGCCTGCTAAGATGGGACCTGCTGCTGGTTTCCTGGGATACTTCATGTCCTGGAATGTGTTTCTCTTTTACCTCAGATAGAGCTTTCTTGCTGATCTTCCATGTTCCTGGGGCTAAAAGACTGTTTCACCCCATCTTTTTGCTGGTTCTGCTATTCCAGATTTGTTTGGGGGCACTATTATTTATGTTTGGAGGTAAATATGAGAGTCATAGCAATTTACTGCTTAGGCCATTATCTTGGCTACCAGAATTCATCTCCCTGACCCCCACCAACTCACCCTAGTCTCTTGAAATGCAGCTTCTAACCCCACTATTCTACTGAAACTGTTCTATCAAAGGTTATCAATCATCTCAACTACTAAATCTAGTCGTTTTTACTTCATGTTTACCCTCCTTGACATTGTGTTCAGTTTCTGACACTACTGACTTCTCTTCTTCCTGGGTACTCTCATCTCTTGCCTTCTGTGAGACCATCTTCTCTCCTTTATGTCTGACAACTCCTTCTCAAAGTCCTTCTCTGGGTCATTATTCACCCCCTGCTTCCTAAGCATGGGTATCACCCAAAGACTTTGTTCAGAACCTTTTTCTACTAACCTTCCCTTGAGGATTTTGTCTACTCCCTATGGATTCAATGATCATTTCTACATAGATTAAATGCTAAATAAAAGCTAGCTAAATTTAACTTCAAAGTAAAAATAGCTAGCCTTTATATAACACTTTAATATTTCTACATTCATCACCTCATTTCAAATTCACAACAATACCAAAAGGTAGGTATTTAAGGCATTATTATGTCAATTTTGAAAATAAGTAAACCAAAACTCTATGCCACAAGTAGCCTGGCAATAGAACAGAAGCTTCCTGAAAGGAGGAACAATTTAATTTTTTTTTTTTTTAAATCTCCATAGTGCTTGACAAGAGAGTAGATTTATTGATCAAGTGACTGAATGCCCAGGACCACAAAGGTTCTAGGTGAACAAAGCAGAGTTTGAATTAGATCTCCTGACTTAAAATACAGAGCTCATTTAACCATCCCATAATATTTTCTTAAGAACTACTACCTAAAATGTTAGCATATAACCATTACTGGATTCCTTTAAAACGATACTGTCCAAAGGAATATATTTACAGCTTCATTAAGTGAATTCATACAATCTGACATATTTCCTAGGATAATCTCAGTCACAGAAATACTGTTGTTTTTTTCCAAATCTAACAAGCACAAAATTATATCTAGAACTACTTTTTTTTTAAAAAATAGAATAAGAAATGTTTTTAAGAACTTTGTGATTTGGTAAGCATACAGGTCTCATGCGCCCTAAAAAGTTTACCATAGGTTATTTTTTAACTTAATTATACCTATTAGCTCTATAATTTTAAATTCATTCTTTTTTATTTCTATCTTTTGCAAGAACTCCAAGTAAACTCAAATGACAGAATTTCCCAAAAATCAGCACTACAAACACCTTCCTCCTACCACAATTTAACTCATGGGCATAATTTGGAAAGCCAACCAACCAATGTAACAGCACAGCAGGTCTCAGACAATACTGACATCTTGCCATCTGTGCTGTTGCCCACCTCTCACTACTGTTCAGATTCCCAGACGCCCTCCATCAACCAGTTGAGTTAATCTACTCAGTTTTGGACACCATTAAGATAGAATCACTGCAGAGTTTAGCACTTCTGTCTTCTATAACCAGTTGGTTAACCCATGACACATTTTGATCCCAACCAACCATCCTATCAAGATGTTCAGCAGGAAGCTCAGGTATCTTGGCATCTGTTCTTCTGGTAGCCCCATATGCCCCCCTCTTCTTTTCTACCTCTTCTTCAGAAGAAAAAAAAAATCAACATGACCAGAAAGGACATGAAAATATAATGACCTGTACTAAATCTACTTCTCAAAAGGCAACAGCAAATAACTTAACCTCTCGGTATTCTAGGCAACTCTCTAAAACAATCAAGTGCAGAAAAGGTGCCAACCTGCATTGATATAGGGAGTTTCCTCAAGAGAGAAATTACCCATACCAGTGAAATTAACAGTTTCAGTACTTATCCCTTACTCTTATGGTTTCATTTCAAATTCTTGGGATTCTGAATCACAGACAACCTAAGTCAAAGGTCCCTTTCTTGGCTATCACTTCATACATCCCTCAGTGTCAGTTAATCCCTCCCTACTCCTACTCCCTATCAACTTCCACTTTCTACTTCTATTGCAACCTATGAAATTCTCATTCTATTTTAAATAAATTGTCCATAATAATAGGCTCTTTGCTCTCACAATCCTCCCATCTCCTAGAAACCAACAACAAAATGGCTCTCCCAATTTGGAATTATGCCCAAAGGGCTATAAAAATGTGCATACCCTTTGGCCCAGAATACCACTTCTAGGGCTATATTCCCAAGAGATCACAAAAGTGGGAGGAAGATGCCTATGTACAAAAATATTTATAGCAGTTCTTTTTGTGGTGGCAAAGAATTGGAAATCAAGAGGGTGCCCTTCAATTGGGGAATGGCTGAACAAGTTACTATTGTGCTATAAGAAATGAGCAACACATGGACTTCATAATAACCTAGAGAGACTTACATAAACTGATGCTGAGTGAGGGGGGCAGAACCAGGAGAACACTGTACACAATTACAGAAACACTGTATCTGTAATAACTAACTTTGATAGACCGGGCTCCTCTCAGCAATGCAAGGTTATAAGACAACTCCAAAAGACTCTTGATGGTAAAGGCTATCCACATCCAGTGAAAGAATTATAGAGTCTGAATTCAGATTGAAGCAAATACCTTGCTCTCTTCTCTATTTTGTTTTGCTTTGTTTCGTTTCTTCTTTCTTGTCGTTCATTGCATTAGTTATAAGCCTTCTTTACAACGTGACTAATGTTTAATGGGAAGGTATAGGTAGAATCTATATTGGATTGCATGCTGCCTTAGGGGGAAGGGCAGAGGAGAAGGAGAGGGAGAAAATTTGGAACTGTAAAACATGTGGAAGTGAATGTTGTAAACTAAAAGTAAATAAATTTGAAAGGGGAAAAAAAACATGGCTCTCCCCTAAAGACAGAGCATCCCTGGTCATTCTATCCAGTAATAGAGGTATCTTCTTTCATATTCTGAACAAAATGGCCCAAGAGGGGAATATGCATGCATCTTGATACTCACTGTCACTTGAAAGTCCCCTTTGTACGGCTTTAACTCAAGATAATTCTCCTTTTGAGGTTTATTCTATCTATATACAAAACCCTATCGAGGAGCTGGTAAATATTACATATTTATCCCCAGTCTTTCTTAAGTACCAGTCCCAAATCACCAACTACCAAACAGAGCTCATTATCTTTTTCTCTCATGGTTCTACTTTCTATTGTCTTTACATCTATTAAGTGGGCTATGATCCTAACAATCACCCCAGTGTATAACTTGGTAATTAAAGGCAGACAGGTAGCATAGTGAATACAATGATGGTTCTGGAGTCAGGAAGACCTAAGTTCAAATCCAGCTTTAGACACTTACTAGCTCTGTGTGATTCTGAGCAAGTCAATTAGCTTCTGTTTGCCTCACCATCCTTGACTGTAAAATGGGTATAATAATAGCATCTACTTCCCAGGATTATTGTGAAGATGTTGTAAATGAGATAATACTTGTAAAGCACTAAATATAGTGTCTGGCACATAGTAGGCACTATATAAATGCTAATTATTATTAGTCATCATTTTTTTCCTTTCTCATTCCCCATGTACAAGTTAACAAATTCTATCAGTTCTACCTCCACAAAAATTTTTTTTAATCTCTTTCCCCTTCTCTCTACTGAGCGTTATCACCAACCACCCTCATTTAGACTTTTATCATCCCTAACCTGGACCACTGTAATAACCTCCTAACTGGTATAACAGGTCTTCCTTCGTCAAATCTTTCCCCTCACCAATTCATCCTTCACACAGTGGCCCAATGGGATATTTTTAAAGCACAGGTCTGATTATGTCACTGTCATTCCCTCTTTAAGAAAGCTTTAGTGGCTTCACATTGTCTGCAATGTAAAATATAAACTCTTTTTGTTTGATAGTGGGTCCATCTTATCTCTCCAGGAAAAAACAATACTCTCTCACACACTCCAAACTTTGCTCCCACCAAACTGGCCTATTTATTAGTTCCCATATACAATGCTCACTACCAGTCCTAGGAACCCTTATGTCCCTTTAAGGCTCAATTCAAGTGACATCTTTCTCTTCAGGAGGTCTTTCCTGATGTCCTAAATTGATAATGTGCTCCTCCTATCTCTGTGTATTCATTTTGCATATAGTATGCATCTATAGTATATAAGTGCCTTAGAGCAAGATCACCCAGTCCAAATTTGGAGAGCCCTGATTTTTAGCAAGTTTGCTCTAGCCAAGGAGCTTAAACTGGTTTCTTTGCAACTTCTACCTCATTGTTACTAGTTCTGCCCTCTGAGACCAATCAGAATAAGTCTAATTCTTCTAATGAAGGACTGTTACAGTCCTTCAAAGAAATTTTAAAACTACCACATCCTCCCCTAATTTTGTAACTCACCTAGAGTTTAGCATTGTGCCTAGATTATTCTAGGTCTTTAATGAATGTTTTTTGATCAACTGATTGATATCAGTGGCAACACTGATACTGTTTACCAGCCTAAGTGAAAGGAACACTATTGGGCTTCTGCTTTTTGGGTATTAATTTAATCAATCTTCCTTATTTCAGGGTATCAAATATCTCCTAAAACTGCTCAGCTGGCCTAAGGCTTCAGAACCTTGATAAAATAGTCTATCCCTGTTTTTTACACTAATCTATTCATCTAACTTTTGAAAAAGGACCCAAAAATCTTACTTTTCAGATCTCTTCCCTCAGTGTCAGCAACAGATTTGTCTTTTCTGTTAACTAAGTCATCAAAATTCTGTGTCTATGTATGTGTGTGTGCGCACATCTGTAGTACAGTATAAATTTTGAGCATTTTCCCTTACCAATGCATCAATGTTGCTGAGTAATCAAAGGAAATAATTCCAGACTATATAGTGGTCACAGAACCAAAGGATTCTTTTTTTGTCCTTGTGCTTTCTAGTCTCCAAAATGCCTATGCTTGGACCTTTTAAGAAACACTGCTTCAAGTCTTCTAAGAAAGTAATAATTAAGAGAAAACAACCATGTTCCTAGAGAAGATAGCAAAAACAGCAGTAGCTTATGTTTAAAATGAGATATTCATCTTATTCTCATAGAACCTAAGAGCTAGAATCAATGATCTTATCTATGAAATAAAGATGCACTTAGAAAGATATTTAAGATCTCTTTCAACTTAAATTCTGATTTTGTCTTTTTCTAAAGTCACATTAGACTATTTGGAGGTGTATGGGACACATTAAAAGCCTAATTTTTAAAACAAAACTATAAAGTAATATTAAGAGATATGGCACCCTTTATACCAAGCAACTTAAGATATATTGTACAGAAGTTATACAATAGGAGGTCACTAATTTTCAAAACCTGGAAAATTATATGTGTATCCAAAACAAAATACCTCTGTGCAGACTCCATTATGGGCTACATGGAAAATATTCATTTTAGCATTCTTAGAAACTACCCATTCAGGTTAGGATAGGGGTTGGGAGGAGTGGGAGGAAAGGCAACTAATGTAGATGTAAGCCTAAAACACATTTTTACTAACAGCCCCAATTTTTTTCCTTTTTGAATTATGTATACAATGTATGTTTTATTATAGTTATAACAAAATTCATGCAACTTAGCATGCTCGTTAAAAATACATGTTATTGATGAGGAAAATATGAAACTCAACAGATGAAACTCAACAAAAAAAGTCTGTCTTTAAAAAGTGACTCACACTGCATTCTGAGAGATGTTTAACTTTTGTTAAGGTCTCAGGCTGTTATACTGAAGTATGCAACTACTAGACAAAAATCTCAATATTATAGGGAGACTCTAGCCTTACTGCTGTTAGATCGCTGACAGCTAAGTTTCAGGACTAGACAAAACATGGAAAATAATGAGGTTCTAGTTCTATAAGCTTATAATACTAACTGTTCAAAATCAAGCCAAATATAATTGTGTTTAAATTGCAAAGACATGAAATTTCTTGACTTCTCCCTTTATACTTCCTCCAAGAAAAATAAATAAAACTCTTTCAAAGGGAATGTCATTAAAAGTTTTTCAATGAGACGCAAATTTTTAGAAATGGCAAAAGTAGGAATTTGTTTTGCTTATCCACATATATTTTACAAAGGTTTGGGTTTTTTTTTTCCCAAAACACATATGTTAATGTTTTTAAAAAGAAAGCCTTTTTATCTTAAAAATCTTGAAAACTGGCGGAGCCAAGATGGCAGAGTAGAAACAGCACTTCCAGGGTGCTCTGCCCCACACCACTTCTACATTATGTAAAAGGGGACTCTGAACAACTTCTGGAACCCCAGCACCCACAGAACAACACAGAGAAGCTAACCTCCCGCTGAGGACAGCCCAGCAGCCCTGCAGGGAGGGCCAGTGCAGTGCTCTGGGAGCTGACAGCCCAGCACGCAGAGAGCCGATCACAGGTCTGCGTAAGCCCTGGTTTTAGCCCCAGGGCAGCCAGGCCAGCAGCCAGCTGGAGGGACCCCAGAACACCAGCAGCTGTGGCGATTCCAGAATTATCAACACAGACATGCCTAGGACAAAGTAAGAGGTTAGTGTCCTATGGACTTTGGGACCAGTATTTGGGGAACGCTTCGGCTTCCTCCCCTGGGGGCTAGAAGCCACTGAGGAGATACGGCACACTTGCCATTTTGCAGCTCCAGTGCCAGCATCAGGTCCTGGCCTACGAACAGTACGGAAATCCAGAGATCAGTCTTGGAGGTTAATTGCTCTTGCTTTAACCTGCTTGGATTTGGATTGTGATCTGGGGGGAGGTCTGGGGTAGGTATCCAACTTGCCAGAACCGGAAGTTGTGAAGACCCCAATGTTCGGAATGGAAGCTCCCCTGTCTGGTGGCAGAGTCCTACTGTGGCAACAAGCCCAAAAGTCAAGTAATTAAGTGGCAACATGCCTACGCAAAGGAAACAAAATAAATAGAAAATGCAACACTGGAATCCTATTTTGGGGGAAAAGAGGGTTGAAGCAGGGAACAGGAGGAGGACTGGGAGGTCAGAACTCCTGCTCTAAAAGCCCCAAAGGAAAATATGAGCGGGTTACAGGCCATAGAGGACCTTAAGAAGCAGATAAGAGAAGTGGAGGAAAAATTGGGATGAGAAATGAGAAGGATGCAGGAAAAGTATGAAATGAGAGTCAACAACCTGACTGAGGAAAATAACACCCTAAAAAAAACACTAACTCAAATGGCAAAGGAGGCCCAAAAGGGCAATGAGGAGAAGAATGCCTTAAAAAGCCAACTTTGCCAGATGGAAAAAGAATCTCAAAAGTTCACTGAGGAGATTCATTCCTTCAGAGTTAGACTGGAGCAAATGGAAGCTAATGACTTTATGAGAAATCAAGATGTTGTTAAGCAGATCCAAACAAACGAAAGATTAGAAGGCAATGTGAAATATCTCATGGGAAAAACCACTGACCTGGAAAAAAGATCCAGGAGAGACAATTTAAAAATTATTGGACTACCTGAAAGCCATGATCAAAGAAAGAACCTAGAAATCACCCTTCAAGAAATTCTCAAGGAAAACTGCCCTGATGTTTTAGACCCAGAGGGCAAAAGAGAGGTTGAAAGAATCCACAGATCACCTCCTGAAAAAGATCCCAAAAAGAAAACTCCCAGGAATATTATAACCAGGTTCCAGAATTCCCAGATCAAGGAGAAAATACTAAAAGCAGCCAGGAAGAAACAATTTCAATATTGTGGAAACACAATCAGAATAGCCCAGGACCTGGCAGCTTCTACACTGAGGGATCAAAGGGCATGGAATATGATATTCCAGAGGGCAAAAGAACTGGGAATGAACCCAAGGGTCACCTACCCAGCAAAACTGAGTATTTTGTTTCAGGGAAAATATGGTCATTCAGTGGAATAGAGGACTTTCAAGCATTCTTGAGGAAAAAACCAGAATTGAATAGAAAATTTGACACCTAGACACAAGAAGGAAGAGATGCTGAGAAGGTAATCAGGGAAAAGAAATCAAAAGGAACTTATCAAAGTTGAACTATTTACATTCCTACATGGAAAAACAATAACTGTGTCTGATGAAACCTTTCTCAGTATGAAAATAATGGAAGAAGGGTATATGGGCATATGAATACATATATGAACATGTGTATATATGTTTACAGTTATACATGGATAGAGGGCACAGGTTGAATTTGTCGGGAAGGGAGGATACTCTAGGGGTGAAAATATGAGGTGAGGAAGGAAAGTGGCAAGAGGAGATGGGGAGAGACAGGGTAGGGTAAACTATCTCATGTAGAAGAAGCAAGGGGAGGGGAAGAACAGGAAGGCAAAAAGGCAAAACCATATTCTCATTGAATCTGGCTCAGGGACAGAATGACATACATACTAAATGGGATATCTCACCCTGCTGGAGAGTAGGGGGAAAGGGGACGAGAGGGAGGATGATGGAGGGGAGGGCATTCTAGGGGGAGGGAAGGTTGGAAGTACCCACTATCAAAGAGGGACAGGATGAAAGTAGGGAATGGACTATGGGGGTGGGATGGGTGGGAGGGAATTATAAGCAGCCTTTTACAATATATCTACTATGCTAATGTTTTGCATAGCTATACATGTACAACACATACTGAATTGCTTATCTTTCCATAGGGAATGGGTGACAAGGGAGGAAGGGACTGGATCTGAAATTTGAGGTTTTAAAATTAAATGTTTCAAATATATATAAATACTATTATTTTACATGTATTACTATTATTTGCATGTATTACTATTATTTTACATGTAATTGGGAGATAAGATGTTAAGGCATTGGGGCACAGAGACTCACCTCGCCCTAATGGTAAAGTCGAAGGGGGTATGGGAGAAGATATGGGAGAGAGAGCAGATTGGATGAGGGGATATCTTGTGGGACTACTATTCTGGGGTGGTGGGTAAGGGAAAAAATTGTAACAAAATCTGGCAGAAACGAATGATGTAAACCAAAAATTAATAAAGCATTTGTTAAAAAAAAAAAAAGAAAAAAGGTAACAAATAAATAAATATTTATTTTTTTAAAATCTTGAAAATTTATCTCAAGATGAACTTGGCAAAAGTTAGAAACAAACCTAAGTGTCAGTGGCATTCAACAAGTAATTCTCAAGCACAAGTTTCCAGAGCATCTCAAATTCAATGGTTTAGTATTTTTTCTAATTCACTATATCAAAATCTTGCCTATACATATCCTTACAATATTTAAATGAAATCATACTGTGATATGAGTGAACAGAGCTCATGAGTAAAAATGTGCTATCCATAAATAAAAGTATATTATTGTCCTGTACATTTGAGTTGTTTTCTCAATACTGGTGACAGGTTTCTAATCAAACACTCACATTCTTGCTCAATCCTATAAAGACACACATATAGGGTGGCTAGGTGGCGCAATGAATAGAGCACTGGCCCTGGAGTCAGAAGGAACTGAGTTCAAATCTGACCTCAGATACTTCACACACACACACACACACACACACACACACACACACACACACACACACACACGCCATGTGACCTTGGGCAAGTTACTTAACCCCAACTGCCCTCCAAAAAAGCAAAAATTTAAATTAAAAAAATTTAAAGATACACATATAACAAATAACTACCCCCTCCTTGAAATTTTCTTTTCCCTTAGTTTCAGTGACACCATCTTCCTGGTTTCCTCATCTGTCTTTGATCACTCCTTAGCTGTTTCCTTAACTTTATTTCTTAAGTTAATTCTAATTATGGCTCATCTCCTAAGACTATCCTGAATGGACTGCTCTTCTCTATATATGCTCACTTCCCCTTAGTAAAACTCATTACTCTTAGGCCTTTAACTTATGGGAATTAATTTGAAATATTTATCTTTACTTCCAACCTTTAAGCTGTGATGCACATTTGTATTTCCAACTGCTGTGTTATCTTTATACGGACTTATATTATCACCTCAAACTTGTCACATGCAAAATAAAATTCATTAACTCCAAAAATATCCTACCTTCCCCAACAGTCCTTCACTATTAGTAATAACGTTGTTCTTCCAACTTCTTAAGCTAGAAACCTTGGGAATTGGTCCTTCAATTCCTATACCTTATCTCTCATTCCATTTAGTTGATTCTTCTCTAAAAATATCTCTTGGATTCACATATTCTCCTCTATTTCTATTACTACCACCTTAGAGTAGGATAGTATCATCCAACATCTGAATTACTACAAAAGTCTTTTAGCTATCAGTCTCTCTCCAATTCCTTTATCTAGCCACCTAAAACACCACTGCCAGGCTATTTTTCCTTTATTACTACTTTGATTTTAACATTCAGCTCAAAATTCTATAAGAGTACCTTACAGTTAAGTTCATATTCCACTACCTGCCTTTCTAGATTCTCCATAAGTCAGTCAGATGCCACCCTACCTATTCAATCTTATTTCCCATTAATCTTAAACCCATACCTTCTGTTCTAGCCAAGTGAGTGACCTCATTATCTCCTGAATGCTTCATATTCACATCTGCCTGTGCACCTTTACTCAGGTATTTGTCAGACCTGCCATGCCTTGTCTATGGCCCCATCTATCTAAATCTTTCTCATCTTTCAAGGCTCAGACCAAGGTCCATCTATTCTATGAAGCTTCTACAACAACTCTAGTCTACTATGGATTACTCCCTTCTCTGAATTCCTACTGCACCATGATCAGGAATCAGTAATTTATCATTTAATTATTTTCTAAATGTTTCATATGTACAAATATTCTCTCAACTATACTAAATTCTGGGTAAGAGACTATACTACAAACATAGTATGTACTCAATAAATACCTGATGATTGAAGACCCAAGTAAATTTCCTTCTACCAGATGATTTGTCCCTTTGTTACTTCAGTTTCTGTTCTATACTCCTTTTATTTAAAAAAGAAGAACAAAAAAGATAAGTAATCGTGAATGAACTGTGAAATCTTAAGGACCTACAAAGGATTCACATTCTTCAATACCCTTCAAGACTAAAAATGAAGCTACAGGACAAAAATTAGGTAAAGAAAGAAAAGGTCAAGCATTACAATAAGTATCACTAAAAAACACTGGTTAAGATCTTCATATGCAAAGTAACTAGTTGATATAATACATAGAAAAGAGGCTGAATATCCATAGAAAGAAAGAAAAGAGCTTTCTAGACAAGATCCTTGACTATATCAAAGATATGGAATATCCCAGACATCAAAACAAAATTTGGAGTCTTAAAACTAAACTGACCAGCTAGGTGGCACGATGGAAAGAGTGACAGCCTTGGCATGAGGAAGACTGATCGTCCTGAATTTAAATCTGGCCTTAAACATTCAGTAGTTATGTGACACTGTATGTACACTTAAACCTGTTTGCCTCCATTTCCTCATCTGTAAAAATGGCAAAACACTCCAGTATTTTTGCCAAGAAAACCCCAAATGGGATCACGAAAGGTTGAACACAACTGAAAAAAATACTGAACAAACCTAAGCTATGTTTGAAATAAATGAACTGCAGAATTAAAGGTAAAGCCTGGTTTGATAGCCTAGAAAATTCAAATTTTCACCTAATTTGTATAACTATATACCTTCCAATACTGTAGTCTCTATATCAGCAAACAACAAGATAGCATAATGAAGAGGGCTTAAAGAAGACAAAAGAATTATTAGAAAAATAATCAAAACAACTGACACACTTGGAGGGAAAGGTAACTATTAAGAGACAATAATTTCTGCTTCTGTATTAAAAAGGAGATAAAATAAAATATTAGTCCTGTTTGAAGTAGAATTTGATGTTAATGAATATTTTACAGAATTTGCTTGCATGCATTTTAATGCCCAGGATGGTAAGCAAAAGTCAATCCTTCCCACCCCCTTCAAAGATTAAAAAAGGTCAATGCAACACTTCCATAGGCAATTTGCTCCCAGTAATTGGGATAACAAAAAACAATCTGCTGTTCAAAACAAGCCCACTGATTCTAAATAGTGAATCACAAACAGTGACAAGTAGCCAGTCCTCATTTTTACCTTCTGGAGAAGGTTCTGATACTGTACTTCCAAACTTGAGGTATCCCTTGAGTCTGTGAACACAGCAGAGGAAAAATGTAGAGCAATTCAGGTGTGTAGAAAACTATAAAAAGGCAATTCTGCACAAATTCACACTCAGTTTTTGAAAAGTATATCTCTAGTAAATTACAATGAAAGCATGACACAGTTAGTTACATTCCTAAAAATGTTCTACCTTGATAAAGAACCTGACAGTGAAAATACATATTCTCAGAGACTTTATGAAGAAAAAGGTACAGAGAGATATATAGTGGCAATGTAGTTAAATGACATACACTATTATGACACAAATTATAAGTTTTTATTGTACCATGAGAGCTGACCAACAAGATATTAAAAGATACCTAAAAGGAAGTCAAGTTCATCTGAAACTCAACTATCTTCCCCAAATACAAGGAGTACAATTTTATTCTCCTTAAAAAATGAGACATCATGGGTTCTTGGTTTCTCTCATTTCTAAGATTCTCATCTCCCTCCATTTCATAATTCTCAATGGGAAAAGTGAAGAAGGAAAGAAGGAAACTAACATAACCAAACAGGTCACTAATAACTATACCTTATAGAAGGGAAACAGGAGCTGAAATACTCAACACATGATCATTACTGAGAAACCAATAACATTTCATGGCCTCCAAATTTACTTATTTGGCTACTTTTATATACCACAAAGTGAGTAATTTGATTAAAATTTGAGGGTCAGCAATGGCCTGTAATTGAAAGGACATAAATTAATTCTTATTTATAGGGAAGGGTATATTCCTAATTTCTTTTTTGGAGGGGGAAAGGCAAGGCAATTGGGGCTAACTGATTTGCCCAAAGTCACACAACTATTAAGTATGTCAAGTTTCTGAGGCCATATTTGAACTCTGGTCCTCCTGACTCCAGGGCCAGTGCTCTATTCACTGCAGCACCTAGCTGCCCCTGTATTCCTAATTTCTAAGTGGTTTAAATTAACCTTTATATTACTTGACTAATAGAGACTCACTCTGAGTATTCTATAATGTTTGTTTACAGAACTCTTTATTGATCAATGTGAATTCATAATCTTTTATATATAAGAGAAATGAAGGGCTTTTCTTATCAGAGGTACCAGTAAGAACACTTCTAATATTCTATATGTATATTCCACCCAAAAAGCAGATATTACTCTGGGGACATAACACTATATACAATGAAAGAAGAATACTTTATTGAAGGGTAATAAAAATGTTTATCTTTCAAATAATAAAAGCATATGAAAGCCAAAATGTAAACACAACAGCAGATATATATGACAATTTTTCTTAATATGCCACATGTTATCTTCTCCGTGTCTATAAATATAGTTTAGAACCCCACCAAAAAAAAAAAAAAGACATAGTAAAAATTCCAGTGCATCCAAGACAAAGAGGTTCTTTACAACAAGGTTGTCTGAAAGTTCCAAATGATGGCCCAAAGTAAGAAATCCTGTTGATCTGGTAATGATAAATTCTCACAATAACATGATAGATTACTTTCATTTGTTTCATATCCATTAACAGACAGAAAAATGCCATATTACATGCTATTTTAAACCACTGACAAGAAGGGAAGAACTGACTTGAGTAATTTGGACTCTACCGTAAGGAAAAAGCATGGTGCAATGAAAAAGCTGGCTAGATTTAGAAACACAGAATCCAGACTCAAAGACTAGCTATTATACCTACTATACAACCTTAGGAAAGTCACTTAAGTTTTCTAGGCCTCAATTTTCTCAGCTAAAAAATAGGAGGCTTGGCCTAGATAAGCTTCAAGATTTTTTCCAGCTATAACTCCACAAGTCCTGTCATCCTTTTGACATCAAGCTGCAACAGCCTCACATTTCCTCATCCCTTACAACCACATGCCAAATAAGCCAACTTGACTAAAGAAGAAAGCCATGAAAACTCCCAAACAAAAAAAGAAGTACCAGATGTCTTTTTCACATTCTTTGTGGTGATTAAACCAAGTTGGTCTTAAAAGACCTTATCTGTAATATTATGCTTGCCTCTCTAGAGCATTTTTCTCCTCAAGGTATTGGAAATAGCAAAACTTACTGAAGTTGCAAACTATAGTTTTTAAACAAGAGAAATAGTGATGAAAACAATGTATTCAGAAATTCTAAAGTCACTATCATTATTAACCTATTTCTCAATAAGGTTGTATTTTCACTTTACTTACCAAATTAGAGACATAAAATTTGAGGATAGGGACTAGACTTGTGATTTCACTGTTAGTGGAAACTCTCATATAAAGAAAACTGCCTTTACAATACAGGATGGTGACCTTTCTGCAACTTACATCTTTAGAGGATTACCTAGACCTAGAGCACTGAGAGGTTATATGATTTGCCCAGGGTAAGAAGATAGTATGTCTTAGAGGCAGGATTTGAACTTTAATCTTCCTGGCTATTAGGTCAACCTTTTATCTACTCTGTTCTGAACTCTTTCATGGAAATGTGCGTGTGTGTGTGTGCGCGTGCATGTATGCACGTGAGTGCACACACACACACAAGCCAAATAAGTAAGTTTGAAGGCTATAAAATGTTATTGGTCTCTCAGTAATGATCTCTCTCTCTCTCTCTCTCTCTCTCTCTCTCTCTCTCTCACACACACACACACACACACACACACACACACACACACACACACACACACCAATTTCAAAGGGCCTACTAAACGACTTTTTTTTTTTTTTTTAAATAAGCAATTGGGGTTAAGTAACTTGCTCAAGGTTACACGGCTAGTCATTTGATTTATGCGTGGGTGCTCATTTTCTGAGGCCGGATCTGATCTCGGGTCATCCAAACTCCGAGGCCGGCGCTCTTACTCACTGCGCCACCTAGCCGTCCCTTTAGGGCAATTGGGGTTAAGTAACTTGCCCAAGGTTACACGGCTAGGTTTTTGTTTGTGCGGATTAAGTGTCGGAGGCCGGCTCCGAACTCAGGTCCTTCTGATTCCAGGGCCGGCGCTCTATTCACTGCGCCACCTAGCCGCCCCAACTAAACGACTTTTAACATTGCTTCATTCAATAAACATTTATTAAGGTCCTCCTATGAGTCATACACTGTTTTTGGTGATGGGGGTAGAGAAACAAAAACATGACTATCCCTGTCTTCGAGGAGCATAAATTATATTGAAGGGAAAAAAAAACACATAAAGAGTGGGTGGGTACATAGGGAGGTAGATGATGTATGGATGAATAGATGCATGGATAGATGGATTCAATGGATGAACAAATGAATACAAGTGAATACAAAGTCTGAGAGTGTGGTTGAAATCAACCTATCCCATTTAGTCCCAAAATATTTATCCAGCAGGAATACATTTCTAGTCCTTAGTCCTGATATATTTAAGATGTGAAAATACATCCCAGCCAATCAATCTATCAAATACTTTAAATAAAGTGTGGAAAGTGCTTGAAAGCTACTGGATAAACTGCAGTGATATTACACAACTTGTGTTGTGTTGTGTTCTTTGTCCTTTGTTTTTGAAGAGGACCAATGACATCACAGGGTGTCTGACTTACATGTGAAGTGGATTTAGGCAGAGCTGCACAAAGTCATCAGCCTCACTCGCTCTTCCAGTCATCAAAGTACAGTGGTAAGACAAAAGTCAGGACTACTGATGGTCCAGGACGCAGTGGATGACCTCAGAGTCCTTGATGTCTGACCAAGCTCTAAGCACTCCAAAGCACTTGTTTTAGCCACCTTATGAGTAAGGGATTTGGTAAAGTCCAGTGGGGAGTCATATAAAACCAAAGAACTAGTTCAAAACCCCAAAGGTTCAATTAAGCAAGAAGACCTCAGACTTTCCCTTCCCCTTGACCAAAGACCATTCCAATTCCACAAGTTTAGCTGGCTTTGCATGTTCCCATCTGCCTCTTTGTAGTATCCCTAGAACAGCTGACAGCAGCGATAGCATTAAGAGTCAAGGACAGATTGTACATAGATTAATAGCTCTACAAAGAGCTCAGGAGATGACTACACCATACATAAGAAAAAACATCTTAAGGACTTCCGCAAAAGGATTTCCTTTGCCATACATGGTTTCTAACCTTAAGACTACTCTCCCCTGGAAATTGTATGAACTGGAGAGTATGTCACAGACTTTGGGGGGAAGAAAGGAAGACATTTTATACCAACTGTTCTTACAATACCACCTCAGCAAAATACCGTTTTCTAAAAAGCTACTTAAATTTGGCTAAGTAATATTCTCTTATCATGAAA
Organism: Gymnobelideus leadbeateri; assembly: GCA_011680675.1. NCBI lineage: Eukaryota > Metazoa > Chordata > Mammalia > Diprotodontia > Petauridae > Gymnobelideus > Gymnobelideus leadbeateri. Next base: position 565,321 of record WOXC01008568.1, read on the forward strand.
GGAAAGCCATTAGTAGTGGCTTCTGAAATTTATACAATTAGGAAGACACCCACATACACACATTCAAGAATATCCTACAAGCTTTGGGGGCTGAAGGGAACCTGTGGCATTCTAGGTCACCTTTTTCTAGATGCACCTTTTGACTGAGTTCAAGTTTTACAGAACAAATCCTTTCATTAAGGGGATTTGTTCTGTGAAGTTTGAATTCAGTCAACAGGCCACACGTCAGCACCTAGAGGGCCACAAGTGGCCTCAAGGTCATAGTTTCCCCACTCCTGGGAGAACCTAGAAACCATGATCTGGGGACTCCACTACTCACTAGGAGTAAGGGTTGAAACAGTAGACCCAGAGTATGCCCTACAAAAGTAATTTGAGAGAAGGCACAAACAATTAGCAGGGATAGCAAAGGCTAACTGTTCTAACTATACTGCCTCAGTAAAATACCCGTTTCTAAAAGTTTAGTGAGTTGGAGGAAGTCGGATTTAAAGGAAACTAAAAATTCTAGGAGAAAGGAACACATTCTAGTCAGTGGGGCAACCTGTGCAAAATCACAGCCATGGAGAGTCATGTACCCACAACAGCAAACAGGACAGTTTGGACTATAGAATGTGGGGTGCCATCTAGCTGCCCCAGAAGTAATATATAGTAAATCTAGTGAGGCAGATTGATATCAGCTTGTGATGGGATTTAGTCATAGAGATAAGAGACATCATCTGCCTGGAATGTGCTAGAGACAGAGCAGCAGATAATTTCTTGGCTTGTTTTACATCTTAATCTTCTACTACATAAAAGAAAAGTGCTTTATCATGCTACTTTCAGAGTAAGAAGAAAAACTAAGTACTGGGGAGAATTGGTGTTTGGAAGACAATCATGTACTATTAAGAAAAACAACGTAAAAGCAGAGATACTCAATCCCTACTTAATTGGTATGCTTTCATCTTCACCAATAAGGAAAATGATCTTCAGACCAGAAAGTTTAAAAAATTGTGAAGAAGAAATTATGCCAGAGATAGGTGAAGAGCCAGTAAACAAGTACCTAGATCCTCTAAATGAGTCCAAGTCTCCTGGCCCAGAAGAATAACAAACAGTTCAGGAAAGTAACATTAATATCTGATAAGTAGATAGTGTTTTTTAAAGGTTTGCAAAGTATTTATATACATGATCTTATTTGAAACTCACAATTACCCTACGAGGCTGATGGTGCAACCTAACCCCAACAGATAAAAAAACTAGAGCTTAGAAAGATTAAATTACTTGACCAAGAGTAACGAAAGGACATTTAGATCTAAGCACTAAAGTTGAGTGATAATTTAAAAACTGTGAAGAATAGAAAAAAAAACAGAAGATTTGAAATGGGTAGATGTTTTAATTTTCAAAAGAGAAAACCTGAGATTTTTGAAACCAGATTTGCACTAAACCTTCTATCCACTATACCAGACTTTACAGATGAAATTTTATAAAGACAGATGTAAAGCATTCAACTAGATATTTTTTAAAATAACTAACATAATAATAGGATGAAAGAGGCTTAGGCTAACAATTTCTATAGAAAAAACCTTAAGAGTTTTAATTGATAAAGTCAAAATGACTACCCACAAAGCCATGATCCTCCCTTTAATGAAATTTGTTAACTAGAATGAATTTGACATTGGCCACAGTATATATACTCTATTGATTAGACCAACCTTGACTGCTGTTTTTGGTTATAGGCACCAAAGAAAAATGGACAGGTGGGGATATATACTAAAGTAGGCCTAAAAGAAGGGGACTTAACATGTCTTACAACTGTAACATGAAGAAAAACATAAAGAACTGGGTATGTTTAGACTAGTAAAGACTAAGAACTAGCTAGGATATGCTAACTATCTTCAAATATTTGAGACAATTTCATGGAAAAGAAACATTCTACCTATTTCTAGAGGAACTCCAAAACAAAGCAGCATTATCTTGTATCAATACTGAAGAATTTCTAGGGAATCAGTGAACTGAGAATAAAAAGGGCCACCCCACAAAACAGAGATATCTTTCAGTCAAGATCTTCAAGTCATAGCTGGAAAACAAATTTCTTGGGGAACCTAGAGAATCAATCTGTGCATAATGTAGAAGACTAAACCTAGATGGCCTCTAATGTCTCTTCTAAATATGAAATCTGAAATATGGCTTACTACTATAAAAATTAAAAACATGGTAGGATAATATCATTCCTGCCCAAAACTTCAAGAGATTTTGTTTTCAAGTGGTCACCTACATTGTGGTTTTAGCATGCATCCCACCGGGTGTTAATATTGCCAGAAAAAAATTAATTTTTTAAGCCAAGGTCAAGTCAAGAAGCATCTATTGCTTCCTATATGCCAGGCACTGTTCTAAGCACTTAGGGTATTTAAAAAGGCCAATAGATAGACAGACTCTTCTTTAGAGCATTCACAATCTAACAAGGGAGACAACATGCAAATAACCATGCAGAATCAATTAGTGATACTCTCAGATGGAAGGCATTAAGATTTAAGAAGACTGGGAAAGGTTTCTTGAAGAAGATAGGACTTTAGCTAAGATCTGAAAGAAGCCAGGAAAGCTAGGAGACAGAAATGATAAGGAAGAGTGTCAAAGGCACACAGAAGAGCTAGTGAAAACATTCTTGGTCAGGAAATAAAGAGTGCTCTGTGTAATGAGCAGCAAGAAGGTCAGTGTCACTAAAGCACAGAGCATGTAGGGAGGGATAAGTTGTAAGAAGATTGCAAAGGCAGGAGGGAGCCAGGTTGCGAAGGTCTCTGAATGACAAAGGATTTTATATTTGATTTTAAAGACGATAAGAAGCCACTGAAGTTTACTGACTTGGAGGACGGACAACATGGTCAGACCTGAGTTTTTGGAAGATCACTTGACTGGAAAAACTTGAGGCAGGGAGATCAACCTGAAGGCTATTGTAAAAGTCCAGCTCTGAGATAATGACAGCCTAAAACAGGGTGGTAGCAGTGTGAGAGGAAAGGATGGAGCATATACAAGAGATGTTACAAAGGCAAAAATAACAGGATTTGACAACTGGTTGGATATTGGGGGTAAGAGAGAATGAACAGTCTAAGATGATGTCTAGTTGAGAGGCTGGATGACTGGGAAGACAGCAAGATCCTCAACAGTAACCTGAAAGTCTGGAAGAGGGGAGGGTTTAGAAGGAAAGATAATGAATTCAACTTGGGACATTCAGATCAAGATGTCCAAAAAGCAAATGAAATTGCAAATCTGAAGATCAGTAGAAAGGTTAAGGTTGGATAGATTTGAGAATCATTAACACAGAGATGATAATTGAATCTGTGGGAGTTGATGAGTTCACTAAGTAAAATGATATAGAAGGAAAAGAGAAGAAGGTCCAGTACAGAGCCTTGTGGGACATCAAAGACAAAATTCTCAAGAAACTTAACCATGAAAGGAAGGAAAGATATAGCATGATAGCAAGCAGTGATAGATGGATAAAATAAGGATTTTTTGAGGGCATAGAAGGATGTTTATAAGATGGAACACTGTGCTAGGTGCTGGCTATTATATAGACAAAAATTAGATAGTTCCTGCCCTAAAAGTATCTTAATTCTATCAGGTGAGATAACAGGGAAATAAATAAATATACACGAAGTATCAAAGATAAATTCAAGGGATTTTTTATTGTTTTTGATAGAAAGGGAACTAGTATCTGAAAGGATTAGGAATAGTTTCTTATAGAAAAATGGAGTTTGAGTAGAATTTTAAAAGAAACACAAAATTCTAAGAAGTTCAGGAAGAAGTGCATTCCAGTCATGGAGACTGGAAATAAGTTGTATATAAGGAGACAGGAGAAACTCAATTGGCTGGACCACAAAGTACAGTGTTGGATATAGTGTAGAACTAGACTGTAAAGGGCTGTAAAAACCAAAGAGAAGGATTTAAATTTAATCCTAAAGGCAATAGGGCACTCCTGGAATTTATGGAGTAGGGAAATGACATATATTTAATTTTTTAAAAAATTGTTCTTATGGCTGTGTGGAAGATGCAATGGAGAAGGGAAGACAAGGCAGGGAGATGAATTAGGAGACTACTGTAAGAGAACAGACAAGAGGCAATGAGGGTCTGAACAAAGGTGAAGACTGCATGAGGGAAGAAATCCAATGTGAGAGAGGTTGTTGAGGTAGAAATAACAAGATTTAGCAACTGACTGAACAAGTGTGATGCAGAGAGATCAAGCCAAGTATAAGAATACTAGGTTGCAAAACAGTGCAACATGGCCATGAGGGAACAGCCTGAAACCTGAAGATGAGTCAAGTTGCAAAGGCCTGGCTTTCTGCAATGGTAATGGGATTTGAAGATCTTCCATGCCCCTTTAATTGGTAAGCAAACAGTTACTTAGCACCTTGCTTCAAGTTCACGATTGTGTCAAGTGTTAAGATCCAGAATTTGTGAATCCCACAGTGGGATAAACTTGATGTAACAGGAAGGGGTAGAACAGGGAGGACCTAATACCATATATAAGGAAAAGCCTAAGCTAGAGAGCCAGAAATTCTTCTTAGAACCAAATTGAGAACTTCTGAGAGCCAGCCAGAACTGCCAGGAACAAGAACTGCTGGGAGCAAGCAGCATGGAAGCTGAGGAGCTACTATGAGTGAAGAGAGGAGGACCCTTGCTTGAGGGAGTGAGTGAAGAAAAGAGGATCCTTGCTTGAGGGAACCTGTTTTGTTTTGTGAAGCAAACTTTCAGAAGTTTCTTGGCTTCACAAATGAAATGTTCCCCTTCCCTATATTACTGCCTGAAAGGCTACAGGGCAGACAAGCAAGAGGATGTATCATGAAGGGAACATGCTGGGGTCCCTTGACCTGGCTCCCCTGTCCTATACCTGCAAAGGTTACAGGACAGATAAGCAAGAGGACATGTGATCTTTTTTGTTTATGCTTCCGGATATGGTCCTAAAATAATACCCTAATAAATAACTAACCTTAAGCAAGGGTAAATAGTAAACAGGATTAAGGGAGGCTCCTTCTACATTATCTGCATTCCTTTAATGTACGATCTTCCTACATTGTCTACATTCTTTTGGAGTGTCTACATTATCTTGGGGGCATAAAAACTCTGTGAGCTCCTTGAATCTTTGGCTCTGTATGAAATGGTCCTGTAATAAACAGATATTGATTATGCCCCGTCTCATTATTCTCACCACTTGCTAGCCCACCAACTGAGCTGGCCGCAGTAGTTTTGAAGGCTTCGGAATGTGGGTGTTCACTGCATTGACTATGTGTACCAACTACGTGGTTACTGTAATGACTTTGACTTCCTGGTTTGGGGACTCATTTTTCTGGTATTTGAATAAATGCTTTGGTTCTGTCCTCCAAGTGAAGAGCCTGTTACATTGTGATTCCCAACTACACCAGCATATTCATAGCCACCATGGGCACTGTGAATATCGCACTGGTGTTATACTTTCACAAGTGAATATGATCAGCTAGGTCTAGGAGAGATAATTCTCAGATCAAGCTGAATATGATCAGCTAGGTCTAGGAGAGATAATTCACTACAACCCTTTCACAAGGATAATAATATGCCTCACTCATTTAGGATTATTGTTAAAATACAAGGACCAGGTGTGTCAAGTGACACTATATATATACATACATATATATATATATATTTATATGAAAAGTTCACCTTCCTCTGTGATGAAAGTATAAGTAGCTGTGTCTTTGCATTCCCCACAATGCCTACCATCGTATTAGACACACAATATTCATTCAATATATACTTGTTTGTGGTTCTACTTGTTTGTTGTACATTCATATGGTGGGAATTTTTAGGGTTCTTTTCCTAGAGTAGTACTCGGCATTTCCTTGATTTTATAACTAATAATGTACTCTTTTAACACACCTGATCAGGTTTGGAATGCGATTACAGAAACACAGATTTAGATATCTTTGAATAGTGATCAACTCTATGACCCTAGCTTTATTAGTATCAGTATTCTTTTCTAAGCAAATGAACTAACCAGACATTCACCTATATGTTAATATAGTATTTGTTGAAAGAGAAGAAACTTACTTTCACAGAAGATTCTACTTTTATTTAGTACCACATTTTATCACAAGTGAAAATCTATTTTAGAGAATAGCAGTTGCCATAATCTGTCTGAAGGTTAAAATTTTAACAATCTTTATTATTAGGAACTTATTCTTTATATCTAAGAGGGAGTAAAATACAATATTAATAGTCAGAACACTTAGGTTCTAGTCTTGGTCATACTACTTAAATAATCCTTTAATGAATAACAAAATGTTAATTTCATCTGCTCTAAATTTCTCACAAGTTTTTGAGGACCCAGTAAGATAATGGATGTGAAAGTACACTGTCAATCATAAAGCACTACTCAAATGTGAGGAATCATCATTGTATTTAACCTAAATTTCCTCTTACAAAACGTGAATTCATTTGCTTTTCTGTTATCTTCAAAGGAGACAGAGAAGACTTGATCTCAGGATTAGGTCTCCAGATGAGACACTTTTATTTGCTTAAAAACTAGCATTAAAGTGAACTATATCCTTTTCTTCTCCCCACATGAGTAACTCAGATCCTATATATATATATCTATATATCTATATCTATATATAGATATATAGATATAGATAGATAGATAGATAGATATATATATCTCCCTCCAAAAGTAATAATATAATTCTAAACTTTCTCTCGGACTAGTATAGCCTTCTCTAATTCTGAAGCCCAGAACTGTACACAAGGTTCTAAAGGAAAAAAAAAGCATTTACCTAATCTACTATAGGAAAGACTACTTCAAAGTTCTTATGAATACTACTTTGCATATTTATTCTACTACTCAATATTCTTACTAACAAAGCACAGCATTAATGAAGTCATTTGTTTTTCGCTGTGAAACCTAAAATCTTCTCAGATATTCTTGTACACAATTCTTTCCATTGCCTTTTTTATGGGTATGTTATTTTTAATTCACTTCTCACATTTATCAAAATTACTTTGAATTCTAATATGACATTCCAATATAAGCTCACTTTCACTGAACTGTTGTTATTTGCAAACCAAAAAATTAAACTTTCTTATGATGAAGAAAGTATCATTCAGTTAATAATAAAAATGTTAAAGTGTGAACCAACACAAGTATACCTATATAACAATACTTTATTTCTCCCCAGTTAACAATTATCTATTAATAAACAATCTCTAGGATCAGAAGTTCTTAATGGCAATCTGGTGGAGCTTATGGACTCCTCAGAATAACATTTTAAAATGCACAAAATAAAATACATAAGACTAAGGAAAATAAAGATGCAGTTTTTCCCCTTGTCAGTTAAAAGGATCCCCTGAAATATTAACTAAGGACCATCTGAAGGTCTGTAGACTCCAGATTAAGAATGCCTGCTTAAGATTTAGACTTTCATAAAAGATATGCAATGATCTGATTAGATTCCTATTTTTCCATTTTCTTGTTGAATTTTTGATGTAGGAGACAGCCAGATGGTGCAATGGATAGAGGACTAGGCATGGAGTTAGGAAAATCTGATCTCAGTCTCAGACACTTAGTAGCTATGTGACCCTTTTTATATCTTGTTTGCCTCCATTTCCTCATCTATAAAAAGGAAATAATTATAGCACCTGCCTCCTAGGATTATTGTAAGGATCAAATAAGATATGTATAAAGCATCCCAATCTCTTGTAACAGAAACACTGAAACTGACTAAACCTATTTTGATAGATTCAGGTCATAATATTAATATCAATTATTCCATCATGATAATGCCCTGAAAATTACATAAGGCCTCTTATGGTAAGTGGTGCCAGTGTGCTTCCTTTCTCTTTATAAGTCTTTGACCCACTTTTAGAGTACACAGTATTATAATAAACCTATGACATGATACATATGTATATAAGCACAAACCTACACATACATATAAACACTGAAGCATATATGTTGTTTGTGTGTGCTGATGCACAAATATCAATGTGTTTGTGCTTATACATCCAGACATAATAACACAGTATCTACATTACAGTATATATGTTCACATATGTACAATACTAGAGCTTCTTTTAACTTCCAGTGACTCTCAAGAATGCTCTCACTGCTTTTAATTTTCTACTTGATTTTCTACACACTAGTATCGATAATGAATTGAGAAATGCTCCTGTAAAATAAAGTGCATAGCCTCTGTGATTATAATTGTGTTTTTTCACTTATTCTGCGGTCATGAAAAGATACAAATTTGAAACTGTTAGACATCAGACATCGATTATTTTAAAACATTTAACATTCAGGGCAGCTAGGTGGCACAGTGAATAGAGCATCAGCCCTGGATACAGAAGGACCTAAGTTTAAATCCAGCCTTAGACACTTAACATGAAAACTAGCTGTGTGACCCTGGGCAAGTCACTTAAACCCAACTGCTCTCCAAAAAACAAAAACAAAAACAAAAACAAAACAACCAAACAAAAAAAAAATTTAACATTCTTCTTAATTTTTCAATTTTATTACCTTCCCAGAAACAGAATTTGGCTTGATAGGTACTTTGCAAAGTCTTGCTAATTATTACTGGTATGCTATTCTCAAGAAAATTAATGTCATATTAATTTTTACTAGTAATTTTGTACAGGTGATAAGCTTACACATAAGTAATATAAGGATATTCCTTATTCAAAAAGAAGCATTTTAGGGACTTCTTTCACACAAGTTAGACTTATAATGATTAATAACCAACAAAAAATTGATTATATAAATTTCAGAATAATAACAAAATCATTAAGTATACTGCAACTGGGGCGGCTAGGTGGCGCAGTGAGTAAGAGCACCGGCCTCAGAGTTGGAATGAATCCGGCCTCAGAAAAGGAGCACCCACACATAAATCATGACTAGCCGTGTAACCTTGAGCAAGTTACTTAACCCCAACTGCTTTTAAAAAAAAATAAAAATAAAAGTATACTGCAACTACTAGGTGCTTATATTTGCAAAAGGGATATAAAAGACCACCTGTATAATCAAAAAATCTAAATGCCTATATTCAGAAAATTATTAGAAAAATGTTCTCAATATTTTAATTTCCCTTATATATTTTGCATATTTAATGATGTCTTTAGCTTTCTTATATGTATTCCTAAATAATTTACGATTTCTTCCAGTTTTCACATTTTTCTTTATTTATTATATATAACAAACAATATGTTATCCTACAACTATTTTCCAACTTTAGGACTACAGACCTGAAAAAAATACTATGGAATGGAATGGGAACGTACTTACTGAGGCTCAAGAAATGTACTAAGTGCAAGGAATACCAAGAGAAAAGGCAGACCATCCCTGCTCTCAAATAGCTCATACTCTAATGGGGGGAGAGAATATTCATATCCATAAAGGAGGACAGAATTCCTGCCAAGAAGGAATGATCAAGTGGTACTTAAGTTCTGGCAGGGAAAATGGTTGGTCAAATGGCAAAGCCCTGAGGACCTTGGGAAGCAATGGCAGGACAAACAGTCCCAGATCAAGAGAATAGTGGATCCAAGAATCAGAGTAGAGTGAGCATCTGGGATACATCCAGTAGAGCTGAGAATGAAGGACTTATCAACATCTGTCTGAGAGCAGGCATCATTCAATACAGTTGTTAGATGAATACAAGTTTTAAGAACTAAAAGAAACTTAATAGCAATAGATGTTGATAATCCAAATGAATTCACGATTCAGTGCTTCTCCCCTCCCCATGTACTGATGATTCCAACTCCTGTTAAAACCTTCAAAGAGTATGGGTAAGGTCAGGAAAATGAGACTGAATTTAAATTAGTCACTTTGGTCGAAAAAGGTCAAAACTACCGGAAGTAATTAGATTATAGCATTCTCTAAGCATTTTAATACTTGCCTCTCGTAATCAAAAGTTACTCAAAAGTGTTTTACCTGAATAGATATTATCTTAATGACTGATAAACTAAATAGGTCCATAAGTAAATTAATCCTTAAAATGCTGAAAACATCACCAGATACTATCATTTATAGAACACTACTGATAAAACAAATTCTTTCACATAGTGTTTTGGGAAAAGAAACAAGTTATCAAAAATTAAATGGGGCAAAGATGAAAAGTTTAAACCTTATTTTTTCTTACCTTCTGATGTTTTCCATCTTTTCCATAAGTCTTCAACAGTAATATGTTTATCTTCTCTATGCAGATGGCTATGTTTATTAGTAGCATCCTTATATTTCATATCTTCTCTGATAAACTACAGGAAAAAAAAGTCTAAGTTAAATATTAGTAATCCTAGAAGGAAAACTTATTGTTATTCATAATGAATTGAGGAGTAGAACAAACACTCAACTAAACTGCTACAGAAAAAGTCATACTTTATTATGTATGGAGAGGATTAGATAACTTCTGAGCTTGTCTCTAAAACTGAGACCATCTAGATAGCAAAAAAATTAAATTTTGTCTGAACACGATGGGGAGCATAAGGCTGATGATAGAGACAGAAGCAGTTAATAACTAGCTGAAGTGATCTCTTGTCAAGTTAGGAAATAGGAAGTCTAATTATTTAAATGATACCCTGAGTATTAGCAGTATTCCTAGACCATAAAATGTCTTTTACTTGGAGAAAAGGAAAAGGAAAAGCTAAGGTTTTTTAAAAATCTGTTTACATTAAAATTTAAAAGAAGTTTTTCAGACTTCTTTTAAAATAAACTGCCAATTCTTATTTTTAAAAAATTAGTAAAATATTTTAATGCTATAAATTTATAAGTTCACATATTTAGAGCTGGAAGGGACCTAAGAGACAATCTAGTCCACCTCGCCCACACACTCTCATTTTGCAGCTAAAGAAATGGAAATTACAGAAGGTAACATGATTTTCCCAGTTGCACAGATACTTAGTAGCAGTCATAATTTGCAAAGACACAAAATACTGCAAATGAAGATGACATCATATTTAAAGTACAGAGTTTGGAATATACAGTACAGGAAGAGAGTAATGTCTAATGAGGCTCAAAAGAAGAGTTAACTTGACTAGATATCATTTGGCCCACCAGACCCAATCCTAAAAAGAATTTGCAATGCACCCTTCTCATGCAAGGCATTATGCTATACACGAAGGCTACAAAGTCAAACTGAAAAATAATCTCAGCTGACAAGGAGTTTACACTCTATTACAGGGATATAACTTGTAAACACACAAGTATAAACACATTAGCTTGACAAGGAATGGGAAAGCACTAATAACTAAGAGATCCAGAGAGGTTTCCTACAGGAGGTGTTATATAATGTAAATCTTAAAAGAAGATAAGAATCCTAAGAGACAGAGGTGGGGAGATAGTGTGTTCTGGGTATGGGGAGAGTTGGGGCAACTTGTGCAAAGGCAGAGAAGCTGACTATAAAATGTCAAGTTGGAGAATAGCAAGAAAGCCAATCTGATTAGAGCACAGAGGGAAAGGGAGCAATGTGAAATGAACTTGGAAAAGCAGACTAAAGCCAGCCTGGGAAGAGTGCTCAATGTCAGGATGAAGAGTTTGTCTCTCATCCTAGAGGCAACAGGGAGTCACTAAAGGTCCTTGAGCACAGGAGTAAGAAAGCCCATCTTTTGGCATCTGTGTAGAGGATAGACTGGAGAGGAAGAGAAACTAAAAATAAGGAAATCAATACAAGGAAATCAAACAAGAGGTAATAAGATTTTGAGTTATAGTGGGGACCACATGAATGGAAGGAAACAAATGTAAGTTATGCTATCAATGTAGAAATAACGACACTAGCACCTCACTAACTGGCTATGGAGGGTGATCAAAGATGATTCCAAGGTTATGGATTTGGATGACTGGAAATGCAATGCCATACACAGAAAGAAAGAAGTTTGTAGAGGGGTTTAAGAAGGATACCAAAGTCCATTTTAGACATGAAAAATCAAACTGAATCTAAAATAGTAGAGGACCTTCATTTGGAAAAGTTTAACAAGCAACTGGTGATACACAGTTTGTCACTCAAGAGTAAGATATAGAATAAGATATATCGATTTGAGAGCCATCCATATAGATTCTAATTAAACCCCTAGGACCTAATGAGATTCTCAAGTGAAAGACTGATGTAGAATACAGAATAAGAAGGCCCCAGATAGAAGTTTAGTGGGAAACTCTTCTTAGAAGGCAGGATATGGACAATTCTTTCAAGAAAACTGAAAAGCAACAAGAGAAACAAGAGGAGAACTAGATGAGTGCAAGGTCATGAAAACCCAAAGAGTAAAGATTATCCATAAGTAGAACATAGTCATTATTGATAAATGGTGAAGAAAGTACAAGTAGAATAAGAACCTGCGTATAAGTTTAAAAAAAAAAGAGTAAAAACTCTTGCAATTCTGAATTAAGATATGACTGGTAATCTCAAATATGTCAATTTCAATTGAGTGCTCAGGTCAAAAGCCATATTAAAGGGGTTTATAATTGAGTGTTAAGAGAGGAAGAAGTTCAGAGTAAAAACGGCATTTGGGTCTAAACACAGTTCTGGGCTGATATTTTGAGCCCAAATGTAAGATTTAAAATTTATCTTTTAAAATTTCTCTTTAGACTCATCCTATTATAGCATATCAAGTGTGAACAAAGAAGTCACAAACAACTGGACTTAAGTCCAAGACACTGTTACCACGTCAAAGGCAATACAGGATCTATTAAGAAATAAGATGCTTAGTTGTAAGAGCATTTATATAACTGTAAGCTATATGCACATTATCTAAAATCCAAATCCAAAGCTTCTTCACTGTGGGAAAAATAGCAGGAGTGGAGGAAAGAGATCACCACAGCAGGACAAAAAGGAATTAATAAAACAGGGATAATAATAGCATCTAGCTCCCAGAATTGTTGTGAGGATTAAATATTTGTAAAACTCTTAGTACAGAGCCTGACACACTGTGGAGACTATCTAAACACTTGTTGTTGTTCTTGTTGTTGTTAATAATAAATGTTTGTTGACTAACTAATGATACAAAATGGGAAATTCTCTCATCTTCTATACATTCCAGCTTATCAGTTCTCTAGTTGTGATCTGATGTCAGAATGCAGTGGGACTAGCATCACACATTATCAGATACATTAAATAATAAAATACATTGGTTCAATAAAAAATAAAAGAAAAAGAAAGGGAACAACTAGGTGGCACAGTGAATAGAGCGCCGGCCCTGAAGTCAGAAGGACCTGAGTTCGAATCTGGCTTCAGACACTAACTAGCCGCGTGACCTTGGGCAAGTCACTTAACCCCAATTGCCCTACTTTCTCCCCTCCAAAAAGCAAGAGAGAGAGAGAGAGAGAGAAAGCCTATGCTATTTAAACAAACCAATCTTAGAATGGATTTGCTGGATTTGAAATCAAAGGACATAGAATGGGATCCTGATTCTGCAACTGGTCACCTGGGTGACTAAACATATGTTATTTAACCTCTCTGGGCTTAAATTTCTTCATTCATAAAATGACAATGTTGAACTATGTCATGCTTAATATCTTTTCTAGGTCAAAATCTATGGTACTATCATCTCAGTTGACTGCCATTATGCAAGCAAAAGAAACACTGTAATCTGGTATTTAGAAATGTAGTGTTTTGTAAATTATGCAAACAAATCAGCAAGTTAATTGCAGCTTAACTTCCAAACTCTGTTGAAGGGAACTAAGTGATCCTGAAAATCTATGGAGCACTTGCTAACAAGTCTCATTGCTATATTACATAAATATAGAACTTTAGAAACAGAGTAAAGTCACCATTAGAGAAGAAAAACAAACAAACCTCAAAATACTACCAACAAGCCATCCAGTCCCTACTTAACAGCTTTGAGTAAGAAAGTAATACCTTCTTGGGCACTACTTTCTTCGTCTAGACAATTCTAATTGTTAGGAAGCTTTTTCTGATAATCAGCCAACTCTGTCTCCTACAAAGGCTAAAGGAGAGCTGTGTAACATAACTGATAGAGAACATTCAAGTACTAGCACTGACACATAGTGGTTATATGACTCTAGGCATTTTATTTAACTAGGCAGCTAGGTGGTACAGTGGATAGAGTGTCAGGCCTAGAATCAGGAAGACCTGACTTCAAATCCAGCCTCAAGCAGTTACTGTGTGACTCTGGATAAGTCACTTAAGCCTGTTTGCCTCAATTTCCTTATTTGTAAAATGAGCTAAAAGGAAATGGTAAATCATTCTAGTATCTTTGCCAAGAAATTCCAAATGGGATCACAAAGAGTGATATACATATATATCTTTATATATACATATATATTTTTCACATATACAAGTGAAAAACAACTATTTATTTCACCCTCAGCATACTAGAAAACTCACTAGGCCTACAAACTGAACGATTTCATATGGTTTTTGAGGTTTCTTTCCATTCTTCAATGACCCTAAGATCTTTCTTTTAAGTTCCAACTTCTCTCTCTCCCTGGACACATTGACTGAAAAGCAAAGGAATATTATACCTATTATACATCTAAACTCATGCAAAACATATTTATCTATCTGTCATGTTCTAGGGGGAAGAAGAATAAAGAAAAATGCTTCAGTCTATAGCACAGAAATTGGGAAGACACAAAGAAACTAATTCTAGGAGGAGGAAAAATTGCAACTGTCTGAAGAGTCCTATATGGATACACAGAAAAATTTTCAATTGACTTAGATTTGAAAATAAGTTATTGACATCAGAAGTGAGGACAAGTGACAGATGATGACTACAAGTGACAGAGGATGACTACAGAAATGTGGTATGGTCCCATAAGATAATCACATGCCAAACTGTGTCTTCACAACATCTCTTGCATATGTCCCCTTCTCTACACTCTCCTGGACTATGCCCAATACATTCTCTACACAGCCACCAAAACTGTTTTTTTCTAAATCACAAAAGCTGACGTACAATTCCTTGGATGCAACCTTTTAAATGAGTCCAAGTTTTAAAGAACAAATCCTTTTATTAAGGGGATTTGTTCTGTGAAATTTGGATTCAGTCAAAAGGGTGCACTTCAGGACCTAGAGGGCCACATGTAGCCTGCAGGCTGCAGGTTCCTCACCCCTGACCTAGGAAGCCACAGGTGGCCTCAAAGCCACAGGTTCCCCACCCTTGGTCTATACTCTGCTTCCATCAGTTCTATATCTGGAGGTAGGTAGCATTTTACATCATGAGTCCTTTGGACTTGCACTGGATCACTGGACTAACCAGAGTATCAAAGTCCTTCACAGTTGATTATATTTACAATATTGCTGTTACTATGCAGAATGCTCAAAAAATTAAAAAATGAGAATAAAAATAAAAAATAAAAAAATAAAACTGTGCAGAATGCTCTCCTGGATCTGCTCAATTCAATTGATCGGGTCAAATAAGTCTTCCTAGACTTTTCTGAAACCATCCGGCTCATCATTTCTTATAGCACAACATTATTCCATCACAATCATACACCATAATTTGTCCAGCCATTTCATAATTGATGGGCATCCCCCTAAATCTCCAACTCTTTGTCATCATGAAAAGAGCTATTAAAAATATTTCTATATAAATAGGTGCTTTTCCCTTTGATCTCTTTGGGATAAAGACCCAAGAGTTCACTTCACTTTTTCTAAAACCATCCCCTTCATCATTTCTTATCATATAACAGTATTCCATCACATTCACATACAATAACTTGTTCAGCCATTACCCAACTGATGGTCATTACCTCAGTTTCCAATTCTTTGCCACCACAGAATATTTTCCAGTCTCCACACAATCTTGACTGCATTCCCTATTTGTATAATGCAGCTTATTAATACTCTACATGTCATCTAAATAGAATACAGTGGAACCTAACCATTTCATTGAGGAAGCTATGTCTTTCTTAATATGGTTTCAGATTACATGAAAATTTGTGGCTATAATATCACATAATGACTCAAAATACTGAGTTTCTATCCTCTAAAACCCCACAAACCAGAATCAAAAACAATGCTAAGGATATCTCCTTTCTCCTGTACTTTGGAACCAAAGAATAGGTATTTTAATTTATCCTATTGGAATTTCTCTTTAGATTCAGTCCACCATTTTAGTTTGTCAAGATTTCTTCATCTCATTGATAATGGAGTAGGTAGGTCAGAGAGGATGATCAACTGTCTCAACCTTGCTATCTTATCTAAGTACTCTAGCAAATAAAGTAACTAAGTATGCTCTGTAGCTGTCAGAGACAGGATCTACTAGAACAGTCCAGGTTTTTTGTGATGGTGGTGTTTTTTTGAACATTCCTGAAATTTTCTATGTGAAGCAATTTTTCGACATTTAAAACATACTTTGAATGCAAGTGGGACAATGTGCTACTTAAGGAACTTCTAAAGGTACTTAGAGTCTAAGAGGAGGATGAATCTTAACATCCCTTAAATTCAGACAAATTCCAAAGGATCTGAATGGTAATGGAACATTGTAGCAAGGCTATAAGAAAATTTATTATCTCTTCAACATCTTGTGGTTTTGCCATTCCACATCATCTAATGTGAAAATTGTCTCCTTTATATAAGGTAAACTTGTACATCAAGCAGCAAGAGTTGGGAGTGTCCCCAAGGGTTTAAGCACAGCTTGGCCTGAGTCTTGATGGACATAAAGATTCCAGGGGGTAAAAGTGAGAAGGAAAAACATTCTAGGCAAGAGGGACAGATAGTACAAAGGCAAAAATATGAGAATTAGAGCATCTGGGAGATGGAGCTTCCTTTTTAATGAACAAGTAGGTCAGTATGACTGCACACAGAGTCAGTGCATGGGGAAAGTGAAATGTAAGAAGGACAGAAAAGGAGGAAGGGGCCACACTAGGAAGAGCTTTAAATACCCAACATATAGTTTCTATTTGACTCTCAAAGTAACAGGGAGACACAGGAGTTTATAAAATAGGGGATGACATGGCTAGGCTTGTGCTTTAAGGAAAACACTTTTGGTGGCTATGTAGTCCAGGAGAGCAGACAGAAGGAGACATATGCAGGAAATGTTATGAAGATACAATTTGGCATGTGATTATCTTAACAGGATCATACCATACTTCTGTAGTCATCCTCTGTCAACTGTCCTCACTTCTACAGTCAATTTATTTTTAAATCAATTGATAAATTTCCTGTGTATCCATAAAGGGCTCTTCAAATGATTCCAATTTTTCCTTCTCCTGGAATTAGTTCTTTTGTGTCTTCCCAATTTCATTCTTGAGTTTCCCATCCTTGCCAAGCTGTCATTCCCCTATAAAATTTTACTCCTTCAGAGCCTGCCTTTCCTTCTTCCTAACCACCAATATCCTTCCCAGCTCTAAACTTGTGATCCCACTGAAATTTGCTTTTTCAAAAGCAAAGGTGCATATAAGATAGTAACTGGTTTTGCTCTCCTTTATCATAAACTGCAGAAGGAAGTAATAGTTTGATTCTAGAAAGTAGTTCCTCCCTTGTAGTTTAAACAACCTTTCCAAGGATGAAAATGTGATTAAGAAAAGTCAAGAAATAATTAGTTGTTCTAGTTTTGGCAGAGAGCTCCAGAAAATGCCTGGATACTTAAAAGTTTCCAACATTTTTCTATCATGCCTTGCAGATTATTTATTCCTCTTTCTGTCTAGGTGGTCTATAGTATATACCCTGATTTTAAAAATTGCTTCTCCCCAGCCCCCGAACTTTATCTACATTCTCCATCATGATTCTTCCTTTCAGTTCCTAGATTTACTCCTGAATATACCTTATTAAAATACAATACTAGTCCACCCCACATTCTTTTTCCTTGTTGTCCCTATTCCTTTGGAATAACATACATTAGACATGCATCATGATTCAGGTACAGATTTCATCCCCATCAAGTTTTAATAATAACTCTTGCGAAATGTGCCTCCCTACATTAGGATGTCTAAATCCTCTTGCTTGTTGCCTAACATTTGTACACTGCTACATAAAATTTTGAGGCAGTGGTTTTGCTGATGGCTCCTTAATGGGATTTAGTGTCTTGTGAATTTCTAGGTATCTCAATAGCTCTTTTGCTTTTACAGGGACCACTCTTTGTGTTGTCTAACTTGATAAGTAAACATAAGAAGTTTTCTCCCTCTCCAATATTTTAAAGTATTGTTGATTAGATCTGAAAGACAACTGCATCATCAATTGCTTATTAAGGTATTTTTCAAGTAAGTATCCTGGAGGTATCTCAAACTCAACATGTTCAAAACAGAAATAATTATCTCTCCCATCCTTTCTTCTCCCCAATCTTCCTCTTGTTCTAACTTTTCTATTTCTATCACAGACACTACCATTGTCCAATCATTCATATTCACAATTTCAGTCATCCCATTCTCTCTTAACTACACATACCCAAACACTCACCACATCTGGTTGATTCTACTTCTACAATATCTCTCATATCCAACTCTTCTCCACTCATATCACCACTAACCTAATCTAAGCCTTAATCATATCTTGCCTGGACAATGATATATTTATCAAATTTCCACATGATAAAAACTGGAAGGGATAAGTAAACATTAAACTAGAGAGTCGGGGTGTAAAAAGATGTGGAGTTAAGAACCTATGGGCTGAATTTAATAATATGAAATTCACAGAAAAGTGAAAATTCTACCCTTGAGTTAAAAAAAAAAAAAACAATTTCCAAAGTACATAATAGTGGAAATGTGAAGCGATAATAGTAAAAAGAATTTGGGGGTTTTAGGGAAATGCAAGTTCATTAGCAGTTAACACTATGTTAGCCTAAATAAGATAATACATAGGCTGCAATAAGAAAACCATGGTGTCCAGAACTAGGGAGGTGATACTCTTACTGTACTTTGAGCTATTCAGAGTACTACGTTCAATTTTGGGAATTGAGTTTACTTTAAGTATAACATGGATAAACTGGAAAGCTACCAGGTAAGTACAATCAAGATGTGAAGCTATTTTAAGATCATCCAGGATGAAGATTGTTTGAAGGGGTAGGGGTGATATAATGAAGGTGATATAAATATAATGAAGGTGATATAAAAACAAAAGACAATGCCATTTTTTGAAGACAATGGGGAGAAGGAGAGATAATCAAGGAGATAGGGAAATCTGAATAGGAATAATGTGAAAGAGATATTAAATGTGTGTTCTATTTAGTCCCAAAAGAAAGAAGCAGAAAAAGAAACAAAAAGAAAGATTTAAGTAATTCTAAAAGGGGTCTGAAATAGATGACCTTCAGAAGACAATACTGTGCCTCTGCTGTCCATGGGAGTCACATACACAACAAAATCTCTAATTTAAGTAACTTGGAAATTGTAAAGATTATAATATAAATAAAGAACTCTCAAAAAGAATTTAAATTATTCAATAGATTTTTTTCATGTAATGAGCATAAGAGACGTTTATTTTAGCACTGCACTGTTAACACCAAAAAATGCAATTAACTAATCTTAGTTGATGGACAAACTGAAGGGAGAGAAATTTCTCGTGACTTAAAATGCTAGAAAATAGATGGATTTTTCAAATATTATGTCCATTTTATGATTTCAATCAATAAACTCATTAAGGACTATCTGTGAGTAAGGTACAATGCTAGGCAGTTTTTTTCTTTAAGAAGACCTGTAATTTCATCAGGGTAGTAGTGAGCTTCCTATGAAAAACTTCTAACAAAGCAGACTGGCACTTCATAGGTAATTTACAATCTTAGAGAATTCCTTGAGGTACTAAGTTACATGATTTACCCAGATTCACAGAGCCATGTGCCAGAGGCAGGACTTGAATTCAGATCTTCCCACCTCTAAGACCATCTCTGTCTGTCAATCACCCATATCACCTCTACAAAATGAGAAGGACAAAAACACACACAAAAAAATAGTATCTTACCTTCAAAGACTTTACATTCACTTAGGGGAGATAACACCCTTACTTTTATGTTTTGTAATTCAATGTGGCTAATATGTTTGAAATGCTCAAGTAATAGCTTTAAAAAAATAGTTCTCAAACAGGAAAACACAAACCTCCAACAGAATGGATATTAAAGAATTTCTAAATATAATCTCATATGCTTTTTGCTTTTTTACTGCTATTTTGGCAGTAACTTTATGATGAGTCTAGTAAGGCCAACTGGGATATGACACCTTAATTTCCTTTCAACAACTTAGGGAAGCTACAAGATAAGAAGATAGATACATCTCACTGTTATCTTTGTACATATTGTAACACCTTATTTATCTGAAGGTCACTTATCTGGAAACCTTACCTACATGGAAAGTTACCAAGATTCTTAGAGTAAACAAAAAAGGTCTTTGAGCAGCCACAACAGTCCACATACTAAAGTTCATATTCTTTAATAAAAGGAGAGACCCTTGGTGCCTCTCTCAGTCTTTTTTTTTTAATTCATTATTTCATCAAAGTATTGAGCTCCAGGGATGGAACCTCCTCAACCAAGGCAGAGCTGCATGAGCTCCATACTTATAGCCTTGTAGCTTGGAACATCAAGAGGTTAAGTAATGTGCTCAGAGGAAAGGGGAGAGAGAGAGACAGAAAGAGAGAGAGAGATAGAGAGAGGGAGGGAGAGTGTGTGTGTGCATGCACACAAGTGTTGGATGAGGAAGCAGGGAATCAAATAAGTAAGACTTACTGAAATTATGCATAAAAAAAGACTGAGAGAAATGGCATAGCACAGTGGCCACATGTCTGCATATCTATATATGTGTATTCATATATACATAAGTATGTGTGTATATACATATATGCAAAATATACGTATATACACACATCTATACATGATTTCCTACTTTTGTTCAACAAATATTTATCATATGCTATATAAAAGGCCCTGAGCTAGGTCCTTTCGGGAATAAAAAGGAATAAAATGCACATCCTAATCTGAAATAGTAGTCTAGCATAAGAGATAAAACAAGTATATAAATCATTAAAATATAAGTTTGAATTCTACTAAAAAGTATACAAGATTTCACAGGTAAAAGAGTCTTGAAGACTTACAAGATATGAGCAAACAAACCTACATTACTCAACAATTCCAAAATAAACAACTGTATTGGTGGCAAAGTACAATGATTGTTGCTTTTAATGATAATCCCCAAATTATCATTATATTCCCTTTGGGGGTCAGGGAAACCTGTAATACATTTTAGAAATAAGTATACCCCAAGTGATTTAAAGGACTTTTAAGGGAGATAATCTTTAATTCTGTGGAAAATTCATTTAAATGGAAGATTTCAATCAACCCCTGATAACAAAAAAGTAATTACTACCTTAATAGCATTTAATATTTGTGATTAAAAGTACCCCAAAACAACACAAAATTTTTATATATTTTTCATAAGACTATCACTTTTTTTCCCCACAGTATTGGGCACCATTTACTAATATATACATAGGAAGTTGTTAAGAACAATGGAAAGAATGCTTAATGCCCCTGGAATCAGAAAATGTCAATGTGAATCCTGGCTCTCCTAGTTAATTCTTACCTCTGTGACCTTGGTCAGACAAGTTATTTAATATCTCTAGAGTTGGTCTCCCAATCTCCGGACACAGAAGATGTGAATTCAAATCCAATTTTTACTTGTGTGACTGAGAAAGTCACAATCCCCCTGGGCCTCAGCTTCTTTACCTATATAAGGTTTTAAAGCAAGGTTCCTTACTTAACCTTTTCTCTGAGTTATGGAACTCTGGCTGCGTGGCACAGCAGATGCACCTTTTCTCAGAACGTGTTTAAAAGCACAAAACAAAATAAATAAGATTACATAGGAAACAAATTAGGCTGAAATAGTTATTAAAATATTTGTTTTAAACTTCAAGGGCCCCAGATTAAGAATCCCTGGTCTATAAAGTGCCTGGTCCAAGACATCCATTCCAGGTCAAAATCTATGCTACAAGGATCACATAATTCACCTAAGCACTCTATAAATATCTGTTTCATCATCTAGAAAGTGAAGGTGTTTGTAGAGATAACCTCATAGGTCCCTTTCCAATATGTTGTTTACAAGAATTACAAAAGTTAAAAAATGATGGACCGGGGCGGCTAGGTGGCGCAGTGAGTAAGAGCGCCGGCCTCGGAGTTGGAATGACCCGAGATCAAATCCGGCCTCAGAAAATGAGCACCCACGCATAAATAATGACTAACCGTGTAACCTTGAGCAAGTTACTTAACCCCAATTGCTTTAAAAAAAAAATGATGGACTGAGTGGAATCTGTTTTTCCTCAGATGAAAACAAAAAACAAGGGATGGCAATGGTCATCCCAGATAAAACTGCATTAAAAAGAGATATGTTTTAAAATAATAATAAAAAAAATTTTTAATAGATAAGTTTTAAAGAAGTAGAGAAACTACATTATGCTTAGGAGAAACACAGATTTTTAAATAGTATCAATACTAAATATGCCTGACCCAAACAGGATCTAAGTATCGGAAAAGCTAAATAAACTACATTAGAAATAGACAGCAAAGCAATCATTGTTGACAATCTTCAAGGTCACCTTTTTAAATGAGGCCAAAAAAAAATATCAATCAATCAACGAATAGAAACACATTTATTAAGTTCTTTAAAAGTACTGAGTGCTGGGGAGGGAGTGACAAGATGGCAGTGGAGATGGTGGAGTTTCACAAGCTGAAGCTTGCTGAGCTGAAGCAAGAATGTCTTGCTTGGGGCCTGGAAACCAAAGGAATTAAATAAACAAGATCTCATCAGCAGACTCCAGGCTTATCTTGAAGAGCATGCTGAAGAGGAGGCCAATGAAGAAGGCATTCTAGGAGATGAAACAGAGGAAGAAGAACCAAAGCCAGTAGAAATACCTGTCAAAGAGGAAGAACCTCCAGAGAAAACTGCTGATGTGGCAGCTGAGAAGAAGGTAGTGAAAATCACATCTGAAATACCACAGACTGAGAAGGATGCAGAAAGGAGCTGAGTGATTCCATGTACCTATGAGCTTGGAGAGCAAGAAAGCTGCCCGTGCAGCTCGATTTGGCATTTCTTCAGTTTCAGCAAAAGGTTTATCATCAGACACCAAACCTATGGTAAACATGGATAAATTAAAGCAAAGATTTGGTCTGAATGTCTCCTCAGTCTCCAAGAAGAGTGAGAATGATGAGAAGCTGAAAAAGAGGAAGGAGCGATTTGGGATTGTCACAAGCTCAGCTGGAACTGGAAGCACAGAGGACACAGAGGCAAAGAGGAGGAAAAGAGCAGAGCGATTTGGTATTTATTGCCTGATGAGAAGTTTTTGCTGCCTTCTGCTGTTGATGATTCCCACCTCTGATTCTTCTTGGTCATTTACATACCCTCATGTATACAGACAGGCACCTTCCTGGGCTTTGTTCCCTGAAGAGGGGGACATGTATCTCAGATTCAGACACAAGCCCGCTGCAGCAGTTGTAGCTTTTTGCTGTTACAACTTCGAGGTGGTTTTTTTTTTCCCCGTTGTTTTTGTTTTGTATTTTTAAATTCTGGTTGTTAATTAAAAGAACTTAGAAAAGAAAAGTGCTGAGTGCTGGAGACATATGTTTCCAAAAAAGACAGAGACATGTTCTCAAGGAGATTACATTTTGACTGAAGGAGAAAATATTTGTGAGGGTACAAATGTAAGGCAGATAGGAAGTCATAGATGGCAAGCAATAACTGAAAAAATCATAGTTCATGATTGGGTTATGTCAACATAGTAAAAATGATCATACTAGTTGAATTAATTTACTTACTCAGTGCTATAACACATCAAACTATTTAATAACTAAATAATAATAATAATAAATAATGACAAATTCAGGGCAAAAGAGGGAAGAGTTGCAAAAAGTGAGTGCCACACAAGTAGTAGAGCCATGGGAAGACAGATATCATTGGGCCACAGCACAGGGAGGCAGCCTCCCAGAGTTCCCAGGTTCACTGGCAGTCTAGTGAAGATAAAAACTACAAGACATAGCAGCTTATTAGAGAGGTAAGTTGAAGAAGAAGAATGAGTTGAAGATGACACAAAGTCATGAACCTGAGTGACTGAAAGGATAGTTGTACTTTTTAATAAGTAGGGAAGTTTGGAAGAAAGATGAGTTTGAAGGGAAAAAACGAGCTCTGCTTTGAACAGGTTAAATTTGAGATGTCTGTGGAATATCCATTTCAAAATGTCCAATAAGCAATTGATGATGCTGTACATATGAAGCTCAGGAGAAAGACAATACCATGAAAAGAGAGAAAGATAGCTATAGTTATACAGTTATGGAATCACTGTCATGGAGATGATAATTCAACCCATAAGAGCTAATGAGATGACCAAATGATAAAATAGAGGGAGAGATGATAACAGAGCCAAGGACAGAGCCTTAGTGTACACCTACAGCGGAGAGCATGAAACAGATGATGATCTAACAAAGAAGCCTAAGAAGGAGAACCAAGGGAAAACCAAGAAAGCAGAGTCACACAAATCCGAAGTATCCTGAAGGAGATCAATAGTGTCAATGATTGCAAAAGAGGTCAAAAATAACAAGGAATGAGAAAAGGCTATCTGATTTTTAAAGAGATCACTAGTAACTTTGGAAAAAGCAGTTTCAGTTAAACAATGAAGTCAGAAGAAAGTTTAGAAGAAAATGAGAGGAAAAAAGTAGCTGAGAAAGAAAAGAAACAAACATAGTAATTTGGTAGGATATAGGATCTAATATGGATTTTTTTTTAAGGCTGAAAAAGACTTGGACGTATTTTTAGGCAGCAAGTAAGGAGCCAGTGAATAGAAAGAGATTGATGATTAGGAAGAAGGAATGATAGTAAGAATAATCTGCAGAAAAAGAAGGGACGAGATGAGATTAAGGGCACATGCAGAGGGGTTGGCTTTGGCAAAGAGAAAAGCATACTCTTCAAATAATGGGGAAAAGGACAGATGACATTAAGGGTCCATAAGATGAGGGGAATGGAAGAAGATAACATACAACAACATGGTTGCATGGCTTCCTCCTGCTTTATTCAACTAGGCATGAGTAGGAAAAGAGCAGCCAAAGAGGAGGAATGATCTAGGGGTTGGGATCTCACAAGGGATTTGACAGTAGAGAATAGTGTAGACTGTTAAATAAGGACAGAACTAGAGATTTAGAGAGGAATAAAGTAAAGAAAGACAGAATTGATAGAAAATTATAATCATATGAAAGAATTTTCTAAGTTCCTGATCTTGAAAGCAGAACATTTGTGGATGATGACTGGGACTTTAACTATTTGTTTGCTTGTGCATCCTCCAGGGTCAGTGTAGAATTCTGCACAGAATAGATGCTTAATATCTTTTTGCTGAATTGTCATGTTACAAATTGTCTCCTAACACAGAAATTCGCTGTTTCCTAAATTACAAAAAGAATTTTAAAAGCTTTTTTTTTACCTTAAGAATTTTTTGTCTTTCTGCAATTTAAGGAATTATTTACTAAATTGGGCCACATCTGCTCAAATTTCCATTTTAGGCTTATGAAATGACTGTGTAACGTAAACCTGAAAATGCAATCAATGTGTTAACTATGACATGAATCAATCTGCTTTAATAATACTTTCAAAATGCAAAAGCTGCTCAATGTTGATACCAGGAAATAAAACAGGCTTTGGTAGTAGTTGCTGTTCAAATTAGTGTAGTTGGAGGGGAAAACATTAGTAGTGAAAATAAGTAAGAGCTACCACTCTTCAATCTTTCTATTCTACTACAAGTTTTAAGAGTAATGAAACAAGCAAAAATCTAAATACTTAAGCATTCTTAAAATTCTTAAATAAGAAAAAGTAATTTCATGCCAACTTCAAAAATGCAAGTCTTTCAAATGAGATGTCATTTTTTTTTCATTGCAATTTGGTACTTTCTCTGAACATTCTGCTAAGCACAGCCATGTCTATATATTAGATTCCCTTCTCAAATATAGGTAGATTTTAAAATAAATACTCAAATCCTAAATGTAGTATGTCTTCTCTGATTTCAATCTAAGTATTTTCAAAGATTATATCACTATTACTGATTCCTATATAGGTGCTGTTTCCCATCTATTAACTTAATCTATTATAAGTGAAACAGATAATTTTGTTTACTTTATCTTACATCTCTATGCATTCTGAGCTAAAAAAGAATATTAAAGTACTATAACTGTTTAGACACTTAACAGGTTATACCAAGGTAAACTGTGCATTCTCCAACTCAAGATATCTTTAAAAAGAGGTCAAACTCCAACATTTCTGCCAAGAACAGTCTAGATAAAATTAGTAAGTCTTTTGTAGTCCTATGATCCGATCATAATAAACTCGTCAGGTTTCATTTTTGAGCTAGGCCTAACCAAAGAGAAAAATAAAATTCCATCACAAGCTAATGAAATTAAATATAGTGGAATGATGGGGGAACAAAGATAGAGTCATTAATAGCACTCTGTAATAAAGAAAAAAGTAAAATAAATAACATACATCATATTAGAATATGATAAATTCTATCATTCAACTGCCAGTAATAAGTATTCAGTAGGCCTTTTGTATTTAACTACCATTTCTTAGAAAAGTTAAAATAATATCCTTTTATTAGAAACAAGTCTACGTGTGTAAACACACATACACTTTACATAATTTCTAGGAAGAATGTTAGCTAAGGGTAAGACTTCATGCTCAATTAAAAATACCAATTTTTCTATCTGGAAGGAAATCTCTTGGCTATATTACAATAAGAAATATAGCAACAAATGATGTATCTGGCATCAATCAGCTAATTACAAAATAACTTTAAGATAAATGAAACCCAAAGAAACTAAATTCTTACGTTTTCATTTTTTTATTAAAATCTTTCTGCATATTACACAGTGACCGAATTTAAGAAAAGCTAGCTTTTAAAAGAATGGCAACCTATCAACAACTACATGAAAGTTCATTCAAATCACTAATGATAAGAGAAATGCAAATGAAAACAACTCATACCCAGCAAATTGGCAAAGGCAAAAGATGGAAATAGTCAATGTTGGAGAGGCTGCAGGAAGACAGGCACACAAGAACACTTGGTGAAGTTGTGAATTGGTCCAACAATTCTGGAAAACAATTTGGAATTATGTGAGCAAAGTCACAACAACATTCATTATCTTCTGACCCTGAGATCCCACTACAGGGCTTATATCACAAATTGATCATAAACAAAAAAGCTCCATCTTTACCAAAATATTTCTAACAGTAGTTTAATTGTAGAAAAAAAAAAACTAAAAACATTGTTGACTGCTACTGTATGGAGACTTACTGAACACACTGCAATATATGAATATAATGCAACATTACTGTGTCATAATAATGAATAGGAAGAGTTCAGAAAAACTTGGAAGATTTGTATGAACTGATAATAGAATGAAGTAAGCAGAGCCAAAAGAACAACATACAAAATTAGTACAATTACAATGACTAAAGAAGAGATAAAGAACCTCTCTTCTTTAGAGTGAGGTTTGGATACTACATTGGCAGAGTGTTGTACATATTGCCAGATATGGTTACTTCATTTTTTGGTCTTCTTTAACTGATTTTCTCTAACAAGTTGGAGAAGGGGCTAATGTTTAATATATAGAAATGATTGTGATATAAAAACAAAAGGTATCAAACTTATAAAAACATTATACAATAAAATAGATATAGTTTCTATATTAGTTGGCTTTATTAATGTTACAGTATGTTCTTAGGAAAGGGGGGAGGAGGACACTTAAGTCATTAAAGTCACAAACAGTCAAATTGTTTGACGGAGATATCACTATCAGGCATATTCTCCCAAAAATCAAAGAGAAAGAACACGTACAAAATATTAAAAGGAGCACTTTTTGTAGTAGCAAAGAACTAGAAACAAAAGTAGGCACTCATCAAATGGAGAATTGCTAAACAAACTAGCATGCAATAAATCTAGCAAAATAAAATGATGTTGCAAAGGGGGGTATATTTACAAAAACCTAGAAGGAAAAGCACAAGAGAAAGAGTACTAATTCAAGTCATAGACCCTGAGTTCAAATCTCCCCTTTGACACTTGCTGTATATCTTTGGACACATCCCAAAACCTCCATGGACTCAAGTTCCCTCTTTTGTCAAATGAAATAGACTAGCTGGTCTCTAGGGTACCTTCTAGATCTAAATCCACAAGCATGTGATTTGTATATCCCAGCAGAGAGTGAAGAGAACAGAAGAACAACTTAAAGACAGACTACATTCTAATCCCAAATAATTGTAAAACTGTTCTATTATCTGTGTTATGAGAACAGTGATTCATGCAGTAATTCATGACTGCTCCAAAAAGCTAAAGATCATTCTTGCTTTCTCTCTATGTCTTGAGAGAAGAACTAGATGAAGAATGAGGCTTGTTTTGCAGACAAAGTATGTACTTGTTTTGCCTGACTACACTAATTACTGGGGGTATGAGGGGAGGTAAAGGGGGATAATAACAGAATAGTTTTCAAACAAAAAAAGCAAAAAACATCAACAAAACAAAAAATACACAGAAGAAAGCAAAAGGAGGTTCAGACAGGGATACAGATGAGCAGAGCTATGCTGGAAATAGTTATTTTTAACTTGCAATGTATGTATATATGTATACACACATATATGTGAGATTGCCAGTGACATAAAATCATCTTTTTCTGTTCTTTATATATGGAAATGTTCATGTATAATAATGTTTATCAAATTCATAATAAAACTACAAGAAAAAATATTTTTAACAAACTTAGTAACCTTAAAATTTGTTTTCCTTTTTTTAGAAATATGCCACAGAAACAATAAGTAAACTTCAAAACTGAAATGTGACACTTGTTATCAATCACAATGATTTTATTAAGTCATTTTGTTTAAAGGTTTTCAGAGAATATAATTTATCCAGTGGAGAATGGGTGGGGTATTTGTAGCTGCTGAAAAATATCTATCATATAAAAATAAAATGCATCATCAAAAAAAATTTTAATCCAAAAAAGAATTTAAAATTAAAGCGACATTAGATTTTACAAAACAGAAACCAATGCCAGAAAGACTGACTTACTTTCCCAGAGTTGGACAGGTAGTAAGTACCTATCAAAATCTAAACTAAGATTCTATGATTCCCAATCCAATGTTCTATTACTACATAGTATTTTAAGTGCCAGATCTTAGTTTGATATTTTTGTCATTTGCCACTTTCCCATAAAGATGAAATTAAGTGAGTACAGCAGCAGGAAGCCCAAGGCTGTGTAACAAACTAAAAGCTGAAACAGTCTTCCCCAAAATGACTTTCTTGATATCCAAAAACCTTTATAGTTCTTCTTTGTTATCAATGGCCTTTGACTCCTCACCATCACTTACAATATTGTCTATGATGTCTGTATTGCTAAAATAATAACCAAGAAGGTTCTACTGTGGGTAGAATAAAAAAGTAAAATGTTGGGGTGGCGAGGTGGCGCAGTGAATAGAGCCCGGCCCTGCAGTCAGGAGGACCTGAGTTCAAATCCAGCCTCAGACACAACACAAAAATTAGCCATGTGACCTTGGGCAAGTCACTTAACCCCAATTGCCCTACCTTCCCCCTCCAAAAAGCAAAAAAGAAGAGAAAAAAAAAGGAATATCGACTCACCATGTCAAAGATTTCAGCTTTGTGATGGTGATGATATAGTAGCTAGCATTTGTATTGTGCCTACTCTGTGGCAGGCACTGTGCTAAAGTGCTTTAAAAATATCACCTCCTGGGGCGGAGCCAAGATGGCGGAGTAGAAACAGCTCTTCCAAGCCTCTCTGCCCCCAGATTCCCCACAAACTATGTAAAAAAGGACTGTGAACAACTTCTGAAGCCCCAGCACCCACAGAACGACACAGAGAAGCTAAACTCCCGCTGAGGACAACCCAGCAGCCCTGCAGGAAGGACCAGCGCAGCGGTCTGGGAGCCGGCAGTGCACAGAGCGCAGAAGCCGAGCCGAGCCCAGGTCCTCATGAGCCGAGGTTTTAGCTCCAGGGCGGCAGGGCCAGCAGCCGGCTGGAGGAACCCCAGAACACCAGGAGCTGTGGCGATTCCAGAATTATCAACATAGACATGCCTAGGACAAAGTAAGAGGTTAGTGTCCTATGGACTTTGGGACCTGTATTTGGGGAATGCGTCAGCTCCCTCCCCTGTGGGCTAGAAGCCGCTGAGGAGACACGCCATTTTGTAGTTTTCAGAGGCATTTCCGGCTCCCAGCCTACAAATCGTGGGGAGATCCAGCGATCAGTCTTGGGGGGTAATCGCTCTTGCTTTAACCTCCCTGGATCTGGATTGTGATCTAGGGTGGAAGTTGTGGGTGGGTTTACAGCTTGCCAGAAACGGAAGTTGCCCCCCACACGTTCGGACGAAAATTCCTCTAGCTGGCCTTAAAGCCATAGTGTGGCAACAAGCCCAAAAGTCAAGCAATTAAGTGGCAACATGCCAAGGCAAAGGAAACAGAAAAATGCAACCCTAGACTCCTATTTTGGGGGTATAGAGCGGGAAAAGGACTGTGAGGTCAGAAGTCCTGCTCCAAAAGCCCCAGGGGAAAACATGAACGGGTTGCAGGCCATAGAGGACCTTAAGAAGGACTTTAAAAATCAAATAAGAGAAGTGGAGGAAAAATTAGAAAGAGAAATGAGAAGGATGCAGGAAAAGTATGAAATGAGGGTCAACAGCCTGACTGAGGAAAACAACACCTTAAAAAATAGACTAGCTCAAATGGCAAAGGAGGCCCAAAAGGGCAATGAGGAGAAGAATGCCTTAAAAAGTCGAATTTGCCAGATGGAAAAAGAATCTCAAAAGTTCACTGAGGAGATTCATTCCTTCAGAGTTAGACTGGAGCAAATGGAAGCTAATGACTTTATGAGAAATCAAGATGCTGTTAAGCAGATCCAAACAAATGAAAGATTAGAAGGCAATGTGAAATATCTCATGGGAAAAACCACTGACCTGGAAAATAGATCCAGGAGAGACAACTTAAAAATTATTGGACTACCTGAAAGCCATGATCAAAGAAAGAACCTAGAAATCACCCTTCAAGAAATTCTCAAGGAAAATTGCCCTGATGTTTTAGATCCAGAGGGCAAAATAGAGGTTGAAAGAATCCACCAATCACCTCCTGAAAAAGATCCCAAAAAACTCCCAGGAATATTATAGCCAGGTTCCAGAATCCCCAGATCAAGGAGAAAATACTACAAGCAGCCAGGAAGAAACAATTTCAATATTGTGGAAACACAATCAGAATAGCCCAGGACCTGGCAGCTTCTACACTGAGGGATCGAAGGGCATGGAATATGATATTCCAGAGGGCAAAAGAACTGGGAATGAACCCAAGGGTCACCTACCCAGCAAAACTGAGTATTTTGTTTCAGGGGAAAATATGGTCATTCAGTGGAATAGAGGACTTTCAAGCATTCTTGAGGAAAAAACCAGAATTGAATAGAAAATTTGACATCCAGACACAAGAAGGAAGAGATGCCTGAGAAGGTAATCAGGGAAAAGAAATCAAAAGGAACTTATCAAAGTTGAACTATTTACATTCCTATAGGGAAAAGCAATAACTGTGACTGATGATATCTTTCTCACTATGAAAATAATGGAAGAAGGGGGTGTGGTCATATGAATACATATGTGAATGTGTGTGTATATGGTTACAGTTATATATGGATAGAGGGCATAGGTTGAATTTGTTGGGAAGGGAGAATACTCAAGGGATGAAATTATGAGGTGAGAGAGGAAAGTGGCAAGAGGAGATGGGGAGAGACAGGGTAGGGTAAACTATCCCATGTAGAAGAAGCAAGGGGAAGTGGTTGCAAAGGAGAGGGAGAATAAGGAAGGCTAAAAAGACAAAACCACATTCCCATTGAATTTGGTTCAGGGAGAAAATGACATACATACTAAATGGGATATCTCAACCTGCAGCAGGATAGGGGGAAGGGGGATGAGAGGAGGGATGATGGATGGGAGGGCATCCTTGGGGGGAGGGGAGGTTGGAAGTACCCACTATAGAAGAGGGACAGGATCATGTAGGGAATGGACCAGGTGGGGGGTGGGATGAGTGGGAGGGAATTATAAGCAGCCTTGTACAATATATCTACTATGATAATGTTTTGCATAGCTAGACATGTACAACATATACTGAATTGCTTATCTCCCAAGAAGGAATGGGTGACAAGGGAGGAAGGAAATAGATCTGAAATTTGAGGTCGTAACATTAAATGTTTCAAATATATATAAATATTATTAGTAATACTCTTTCGCTTGTAATAGGGAGATAAGATGTGCAGGCATTGGGACACAAAGATTCACCTTCCTCTAATGGAAAAGTCGATGGGGGTATGGGAGAAGGTATGGGAGAGAGCAGATTGGAGGAAGTGATATCTTGTGGGACTACTATTCTGGGAGGTTGGGTAGGGGAATAATGGGGGGAAAATGATTGTAACTCAAAATCTGGCGGAAATGAATGATGTAAAACAGAAGTTAATAAAGCATTTGTTTAAAAAAAAAAATATCACCTCCTTTGTTCCTCACAACAATTCTCGAAGGTAGATGTTGTTGTTAACCACATTTTAAGGTTAGGTGACTGATTGCCCATGATCTCACTGAGGTTTATGTATGTCTAAGGCTGTAATTGAATTCAAGCCTTCCTCACTCCAGATATAACACTATGACACCTAGCTATCCTAGGTTTGTAACTTCATGCTAAAGTTTACAAATTCATTATAGTTCACAAAAGATATTAATGCTCTTAACATTACCAGGTCATCGTTTTTAAAAACTCTTCTCAACATGTTAAAAGTTTTTTGTTGTTTTTTTTTACTTCACAAAGAAGGAACGTAAAAAATTTTATAACTTTTTTTTTCTTTTTGGAGGGCAATTGGGTTAAGTGACTTGCCCAAGGTCACACAGCTAGGTTTTTGTTTGTGTGTGTTAAGTGTCTGAGACCAGATCCAAACTCAGGTCCTTCTGACTCCAGGGCCGGCGCTCTACTCACTGCGTCACCTAGCCGCCCCCAAAATTTTTTTCACTTTTAATAGGATTGCAAATTTGCTACAGTGTCACTATGATCACCTATGATCACCAATTCTCTGGTGAGATTCTCTTCTATGAATTCCTTTAATATTCTAAACAGCATTCTGATCTAGTTAGCATAAATGACTTAAAAATGGTAGATAAGGTAAACAATTCTCTTTTGTTGTGTTTTTAGTTACCCAAGGTGGGATCTATAATTACTTTATAATAGAAGTATAAGATATTAATTTAGAGCTGGAAAGAATCTCAG
The DNA here is from genome assembly GCA_011680675.1 of Gymnobelideus leadbeateri. Lineage (NCBI taxonomy): Eukaryota > Metazoa > Chordata > Mammalia > Diprotodontia > Petauridae > Gymnobelideus > Gymnobelideus leadbeateri. The sequence continues at coordinate 598,494 of WOXC01008568.1, forward strand.
AGGCTATTTATTCCAATCCCCTAGTTTTAAAGTTGAGGAAACTAGGGTTAATAAAAACGAAGCAATTAACCCAAGGTCACACAGATGTAAGTGTCAGAGTTAAGAAGAGTAGCTGTGGCTAATCAGCCTTTAGATACAAAAAAATAAAAATACCTTTAAAGGCTGTTTATTTCTAAATGATTGTACACAGGCTACTCCTAGACTAACTGACTAAAAAGTTGTCCTGTGATCACTCATAATCAGGAAAATCAAGGAAGACCCATATGTACAAAAATATTTATAGCAGCTCTTTTTGTGGTGGCAAAGAATTGGAAATTAAGGGGGTGCCCATCAACTGGGGAATGGCTGAACAAGTTGTGGTATATGCATGTAATGGAATATTATTGTGCTATAAGAAACGAGGGGCAGATGGACTTCATATTTACCTGGAGAGGCTTATAGGAACTGATGCTGAGTGAGAAGAGTAGAACCAGGAGAAATTTGTACATAATTACAGACATAATATATGTGTGACGACCAACTTTGATAGACTGGACTCTTCTCAGCAATGCAGGGTTATAAGTCAACCTCAAAAGATTCATGATGGAGAGAGATGTCTACATCCAGAGAAAGAACTGAGTTTGAGCCTGGATTGAGGCAAATTACCCGCTCTTTTTCTTTTTCTTGTTTGATTTTGTTTCCTCCTTCCCATTGTTCATTCCATCTGATACAATCCTTCTTTATAACCTGACTGTCTAATGTGAAAGTATTTGCAGATCCTATACTTGATTGTATGCCTCCATGGGGGGGGAGAAGAGAGGGAGGGAGAGAAAATTTGAAACTCAAGGAATTGTGGAACTGAATCTTGTAAACTAAAAGTAAACAAACAAATTAATAAAGACCAAAAAATTTTTAAAAATATGTGAAAGGGTACAGACAATGGAGTCAGAAGACCCGATTTTAGCTTCTAGATTGGTCAAGCATGTATCAGCAGGGTGATCAGAGTTAAGCTGTAATTAAATCTGTCTTCTGTGCCTCATTTTGCACATCTGTAACCCTGGGATAATAAAATCCACACTACTTTCCTCAAAGAATCGTTATCACAAAAGCATTTTGTCAACCGAAAAAGCACTAGAGCCTTAAAAAAAATCTAAGCTATTGTAAAGATACATGCATTTGTATAATGTTCTACAGTTTTTATTTGACCTTCACCATACTCAGAGTATAGTTTAGTTCTTCCTTGGAATTTATTTAAATCTAGTCTCTCCACCAAACTATACAGTGTTATCTTCCTTTCCTCCAAACTTCTCTTGGCAGGCTTTTTTTTTTTTTTGGTTGACTCCTTTTATAACTTCAAGGAAAGGCAATGTCTCCATCACTTTCACTTGTTTTTATATAGCTGATTTCTCCCTAAATCTTTCCTTCTGTTCTTTTTTTCTTTATACTTTCTATTGATTCTCCTGAGATTACAGTGGAAATGGCTAGTCTTTTATAAATGCAATGAGATCATTCTGGTTATTCAGAGTAAAAGTGAATGAATTTTTAAAACATCTAGGTTTTGGTATTTCTTGGCTATGCTTGCATGTGGCTAAATGCTCAGGAACTTTCTCTTTACCACCAGACAAGACTGCTAATTCCCTATCCTCAGCTAATTTGAGTTCTCTGGCCATTTCTGAAGCCTAAGGATACTAGAGAGCCCCAAGACTGGCTGTATATAAAAGACTTCCTGCATGAAAAGCAAGAAAATAAACATAGCAGGAAACACAATGATTATGTTTACATTTTATTTTTTTTTCTCAATTACATATAAATTTTTTTAATTTTTTAAAATTTTGAGTTTCAAATTCCTTCCCTTTCTTCCCTCCTGTCTCGTCGAGAAGGCTAGCAATTTGATGTCAATTTTATGTTTGCAGTTATGCAAAACATATTTCCATATCATGCTACAAAAAAATGAAGACAAAAAACACCAAGAATAAAGTTTTTTCTTCCCAACCCATCATTTTATTTTATTTGGTATTTTATCTTTCCCTAGTTACATGTAAAAACAATTTTTAATATTTATTTTTTAAACTTTTGCCCTTCCTCCCTTTTCCACCCCACCCCCTCCCCCATTGAGAAGGCAAGCAATTCGATATAGGTTATACATATGTAGTCACGCAAAATACATCCGAAACAGTCATGTTGAGAAAGAAAACATAAACAAGAAAAAAAAAACTCAAGGAAAAAAGTTTTTTAAAAAAGTATGCTGCAATCTATATTCAGACACCATCAGTTCTTTCCTTGGCGATGGATAGCATTTTTCATTATGAGTCCTTCAGAGTTGTCTTAGATCGTTGTATTGCTGAGAATAGCTACGTCATTCACAGCTGATCATCTTACAATATTGCTATTACTTTGTACACAGTCACTGAGCATCAAGCCCATGAAAGTCTTTCCAAATTTTTCTGAGCATCCTGCTCATCATTTCTTATAGTACAATAGTATTTCATCATAATCACATACCACAACAATCAGCCATTCTCCAATTGATGAGTATCCCCTCAACTTCTAATTTAAAGAAAGTTTTTTAAAGTATGTTGCAATCAACACTCTTATCAGTTCTTTCTCTGAAAGTGGATAGAATTTTCATCTTTAAGCCCTTCACAACAGTCTTGGATCACTGTATTGCTAAGTAGCTAACTCATTCATATTGATCATCTTACAATAATGATGTTACTGTATAAAATGTACCTCTGGTTCTACCCATTTCACTTTGCATCAGTTCATGTAAGTCTTCCCAGGGCTTCCTGAAAGCATCCTGCTCATCATTTCTTACAGTACAACAGAATTCCATTATAATCATATAGCACAACTTGTTTAACCATTCCCCAATTAATGGTCATACCTTCAATTTCCAATTCTTTGTCACCACAAAAAGCAGCTATAAATGTTTTCATACATGTAGGTCCTTTCCCTTTTTTTTTTTTTTTTAGGGTACAGACCTAGTCCTTCTTTCCTTTTTCTTTAGGGTATAGACCTAGTAAGGGATCAAAGAGTATATAAAATTTAATAGCCTTTTGGGCATAGCTCCAAATTGTTCTCCAGAATGGTTGGATAAGTTTGATAATTCCACCAACAGTGCATTCATGTCCCAATTTTCCTATATCTCCTCCAAAATTGGTCATTTTCCTTTTTTGTCAACTTAACGAACCTGATAAGTATGAGGTGGTACCTCAGAGTTGTTTAATTTGTATATCTCTAATTAACAGTGGTTTAGAACATTTTTTCATTTGATTATAGACAGCTTCAATTTCATCAGAATACTGCCTGTTAATTTCCTTTTGTCATTAGTCAACTGAGGAATGACTTGTATTCTTCTAAATTTGAATTGGTTCTTTATATATTTGAAAAATGAGGCCTTTATCAAAGAAATTTGATGTAAAGCTTTTCCCCCAGTTTCCTACTCTCCTTCTAATCTTGGCTACATTGGTTTTGTTTTGGGCAAATTTTTTTTTAATTTGATATGATCAAAATTATCTATTTTATAGGCCATAATGTAATTTTTGTTTGATCATAAATTCTTCCCTCATCCATAAATCTGACAGGTAAAATATGCCACACCCCCCTAATTTGCTAGTGATATCACTCTTTAGGTTTAAATCATGTACTCAATTTGACCTTATCAGTAAGTGGTGTGAGATGCTGGCTATACCTAATTTTGGTCAAACTGCTTTCCAGTTTTCCCAGCAATTTTTGTCAAATGTTCACTTTTTGTCCCAAAATCTTGCATCTTCAAGGTTTTCAAACGGTAGATAAGTATGGTGATTTACTATTATGTGCTTTAATCTATTCCACTAATCAACCACTCTATTTCCTAGTCAGTACCACATTGTTTTGGTGACTATCACTTTATACTACAATTTGAGATCTGGTATAGCTAGGACTACCTTCCTTCACATTTTTTATTAATTCCCTTGATATTCTTGATCTTTTGTTCTCCCAAATGAATTTTATTATTTTTTCTAGCTCTACAAAATAATCTGTTAATGTGATTGATAAGGCACCAAATAAGTAAATTAATTTAGGTATAAGTGTCATTTTTACTATATTGATTCAACCTACGCATAAGCAACTAATATTTCTCGAACTGTTTGGATCTACCTTTATTTGTGTGAAAAGTGTTCCATGATTATGTTCATATAGTTCTTGGATTTGTCTTGGCAGGTAGATTCCAAAGTGTTGAATATTGTCTGCAATTATTTTAAATGGAATTTTTCTCTCTCTTCTGCTTGGACTTTGCTGGTAATATAGAGAAATGCTAATGAATTATTATGTAGGTTTATTTTATATCCTTGACTTTGCTAAAGTTGTTGTTTCTGCTAGTTTTTTAGTTGATGCTCTAGGATTCTCTAAGTATATACAACATCACCTGCAAAGAGCGATACTTTTGTTTCCTCACTGCCTATTCCAATTCCTTCAATTTCTCTTTCTTGCCTTACTGCCAATGGCTAGCATTTCTAGAACAATACTGAATAATAGTGGTCATAATAGACATCCTTGATTCATCCCTAATCTTACTGGGATGGCTTCTAGCATATCCCCATTATAGGTAATGCTTGTTAATGGCTTTAGATAGATGTTACTTAACATTTTAAGAAAAGCTTCATTTATTCCTATGCTTTCTGGTCCTAATATTGAACCAGCTCTGTATTACTAATGTTAAATCCTACCTGGTCATGGTGCATGATTTTTGTAATATATTGCTATTATCTCTTTATTAGTATTTTATTGAAAATTTTCATATCAATATTCACTAGGGAAATTGGTCTATAGTTTTCTTTCTCTTTTGGCTCTTCCTGGTTTAGGTATCAGGATCATATTTGTGTTATAAAAGCCCATTGGTAGGAATTCTTTGCCTATTTTTCCAAAAAGTTTATATTGTACTGGAATTAATTGTTCCCTAAATGTTTCAAAGAAGTCATCTGTGAATTCACCGGCCCTAGGACTTTTTCTTAGGTAGCTCATTGATGAGTCTTTCAATTTCCTTTTCTAAGATAGAGTTATTTAAGTATTCTATTTCCTCTTCTGTTAATCTGGCCAATTTATGGTTTTTGTAAATATCCATCCATTTCACTTAGATTATTAGATTTATTGGCCTATATATAACTGGACAAAGTAGCTTCTAATAATTGCTTTAATTTCATCTTATTGGTTATGAATTTACCCTTTTCATTTTTGATCATGGTAATTTAGTTTTCTTTTCTGACGTCAGATTAACCAATGAGTTATCTATTTCTTTGGGGGGAGGGGGAGTTTCTCCACAAACCATCTCCTAGATGTAGTTATTAATTCAAAGATTTCCTTACTTTCAATTTAATCTTTTCTTTGATTTTTAAGGATTTTTAATTTGGTGTTTAATTAGGAATTATTAATTTTTTTTCTTTTTTCTAGTTACTATTTTTAGTTGCATGCCCAATTTGTTGACATGCTCTTTTTTATTTTACTGATATAAGAATTTAGAGATGTAAATTTTCCTATAAGTGCTGGTTTGGCTGCATCTCATAAGTTTTGGTATGTTGTCACACTGTCATTCTCTTTAATGAAATTACTGACTGATTCTGTGATTTGTGCTCTGACCCACTCATTCTTTAGGATTATATTAGTTTCTATTTAACTTTTAATCTACCTTTTCACAACCCTTTAATAAATAGAATTTTATTGTATTCTTGTCTGAAAAGGATGCATTTGGGGCGGCTAGGTGGTGCAGTGAGTAGAGCGCCGGCCCTGGAGTCAGAAGGACCTGAGTTTGGATCCAGCCTCAGACACTCAACACACACAAACAAAAACCTAGCCGTGTGACCTTGGGCAAGTTACTTAACCCCAACTGCCCTCCAAAAAGCCAAAAAAGAAAAGAAAAGGATGCATTTAACATTTCTGCTTTTCTGTACTACGTTGTGAGGTTTTTATGCCTGATACAAGGTCAATTTTTGTGAAGGTGTTATATACAGTTGTAGAAAAGGTATACTCCTTTCTATTCCCATTCAATTGTTTCCAGAGTCTCTCATATCTAACTTTTCTAAAATTCTATTCATCTCCTTAACTTCTTTTTTTTTGTTTATTTTATGGTTAGATTTCTCTAGTTATGAGAGAGAAAAGTTGAGGTGCTGCACTAGTATTGTATTAGTTTTACTATTTCATCCACAGCTCATTTAACTTTTCCTTTAAATAGGAAATGCACATAGAGTTAGATATAATTTCATTGTGTAGTTTCCTCAATTCTCTCTTTTAAATTAAGTCTATTTTTGCTTTTGCTTTGTCTGAGATAATGATTTCTAATCCATTTTGCTATCCATGGTTATTTTATGGCTGAGCTCATCTTATTCACATTCATGATGACTATGTATTTCCTTAAATTCTATTTTTTTCCCTATTTATCCTGCTTTCTTTTTACCCTGTCCCTCCTCAAGTTTGTTTTGCTTCTAACCCATACCTCCCTTAATGTACCTTTCCCTTCTATCAGACCCCTCCATTCTCATACCACTAATCTTTCATTCTTTTATGAGTTTCTCATCCACTTAGATTTCTATACCCAACTGAGTATGTGTATTATTTCCTCTGAGCCAATTCCAATGAGAGTAAAGTTCAAGCATTGTCTGCCATTCCCACTATCATCCCTACCATTTTAAAAGCTTTTCCTTTTGTATCTCTTTTATGTGTGATAACTTTCCTCCTTCTTTCTCCTCCTTCCCCCTTCTCCCAGTACAATCCTCTTTCTCAGTCCTTCATTTTATTTTTTTGAATTATTCCATCACAGTCAACTCATTCCCCTAACTGCTATGTATACTCGTAACTGCCCTAATAATAAAGTTTTTCAGAATTACATGTACCATTTCCTATACAGGAATGTAAACATTTTAAATTTATTAATTCCCTTATGATTTCTCTTTCAGGTTTACCTTTTTATGCTTCATTTGAAATTCATATTTGAAAAGTCAACCTTTCTTTTCATCACCAATGTTTGAAATGTCCTCCATTTCATTAACTATCCATCTCTTTTCCTGAAGAATTATACTCAGTTTTGCTGGATATGTGGTTCTTTTTTTGCTTTTTGGAGGGCAATTGGGGTTAAGTAACTTGCCCAAGGTCACACGGCTAGGTTTTTGTTTTGTGTGTGCTTTAAGTGTCTGAGGCCAGAGCTGAACTCAGGTCTTTCTGACTCCAGGGCCGATGCTCTACTCACTGTACCACCTAGCCGCCCCATGGAGTAAAACTAGCTGTTTTGCCCTCCAGAATATCATATTCCAAGCCCTCTGCTCTTATAACATGTGAGTTGTTAAATCTTGGGGGGTCCTGACTATGGCTCCATGATGTTTGAATTGTTTCTTTCTGGCTACTTCTAACATTTTCTCCTTGATCTCAGAACTCTGGAATTTGGTTATAACATCCCTGCAAGTTCATTTTGGGCTTTCTTTCAAGAGGCAATTTGTGTATTATTTCAATTTCTATTTTGCCATCTGGATTTCGGATATTGTGGCAGTTCTGCTTGATAATTTCTTGATATATCAAGTCTAGGCTTTTTTTTCTTTATCATGGTTTTTAGGGAGTCTAATAATTCTTTGTGTTTGATTTTGGAGGGCAGAAGGAGTTGGGGTTAAATGATTTACCCAAGGTCACAAAGCTAGTAAGTGTTAAGTGTCTGAGGCCAGATTTGAACCCAGGTTCTCCTGACTCCAGGATTCTAGGCACATTCACTGTGCCAGCTACCTGTCCCAGGGAGTCCAATAATTCTTAAATTACCTCTCCTCAGCTTATTTTCCAGATCTGTTGTTTTTCCAATAAGATATTTCACATTTTCTTCCACTTTTAATTTTTTTTTTATTTTTTCTTATTGATTCTTGGCGTCTCATGGAGTCATTAGATTCTAGTTACCCAATTCTAATTTCTAACGAATTATTTTCTTTAGTGAGTTTTTGTATCTCTTATTTGGTCAATTCTGCTTCTGAAAGCATTCTTCTTCTTGATAGATTTTTATGCTTCTTTTATAATTTGCTTAATTCTATTTTTAATGTATTATTTTCTTCATTAGTTTTTTTTGTGCCCTTTTCAATCAAACTATTGTCATTCTTTTTATACTTTCCTTTCATTATTCTAGTTTTTCTACACTTTTCCCCCTATTTCTCTTATTTGGTTTGTTTAAAAAATCCTTTTTGAGCTCATCCAGTAATTCTTGTTGAGTTTGTATCAAATCAACATTTTTCTTTGAGGCTTTGCTTATAGCTGCTTTGACATTATTTTCTTCTGAGTTTGTGTCTTGATCTTCCCTGTCATGCTAATAACTTGTTATGGTCAACAATAAGCATTAAGTGTGTACTATGTACCAGTCACTGTGCTAAGCATTGGACACTGAGCTAAAACAGTAGAAGTCAAACCAACTCATAAAGTGAATTGAAAAATTAACGACAGGAGTCAAATCATCTGAAAAAAATAATGGCATTATATGCATCTAGACATATACACACTCACACACACACCATCATCAAAAGACAGTGTAGAGACACTGAAATTAAAACTGACTTTAAACCAATATATACTGCCGTAGGTTAAACCTTTTGTCCTACTTCTAATCTCTAAAAGGGGCAAGTTCTTCAAAAATCTGCTTTAGCGTAATTCCAGAAATTACAAGCAATTTGCCCCCTCATCATTTGGAAGGCAATTCAGCAACAGCCAACTGAAATTACAAAAAATAATCCATTCTTTTTCACACTCCAGAAAATAAAATGCAGGAAGAGCATGTAATTTCAATTTGACATTTTAAGAGCTATAAGGATTACATTGTACTTGTATCCTCAGGACCTAGCATAATGCCTAGTATGTTATAGATATTTAATAAGTACTTATCCTTTGCAGACTGATTTTTAAAATGCTATAACTTATGTTAGGTTCTGGGATTTCAACAAACAGAAATTTCCATACCCACCTTAAAACTGACAACAGGCTTTACTGAACGACAATACAACCAACTAACATATATATATATGGAGCAGCTAGATGACACAGTGGATAGAGTTTGAGGCTTGGAGTCAGGAATACTAATCTTCCAGAGTTCAAAGCTGACCTCAGAAAGTTATTACTTGTGTGGGCAAATCCCTGAACAATGTTTGACTCAGTTTCCTCATCTATAAAATGAGCTAGAGAAGGAAATGGTAAACCTCTTCAGTATCTCTGCCTCGAAAACCCCAAATGAGGTCACAAAAAAAACAGAACTGAAAAAAATGACTGAATGACAACAAAAGTGATAACAATATGTATTCATTCAAAAGATGCTATAATCCCAAATCTCTGATTAGACATAATCCAAGAAAGTCAAGTCACACATATATCGTTCTGAACACCAAGAAATCCTGTGATTCTGGAAGATCTACAGGCCTTTTTTGTGTTATTTTATTTTGTTTTTACCAAAACAGATGAAAATAACTGTTTCCTCTAATCTGTGGTATAGAAACTCTATCTACCTCTGAACCATTTGTGGTACAGTAGAAACAAAGGTTACTAAAATTCTTTAGGAGTAAAGAACTTCTACTAATGAATATTCAGCCACTCTAGTAATTTCAATTTGCATAACCTCCACCTCCTTTCAGTCCAAGGAATGAAGGAGCCTGAAGGAACCAGGCTATATCACAACTAATACCATAATAAGAAGTTTAATTTTAGTCTCAAGTGCTCTGTTAATGATGATGACTAACACCAGCATTTATAAAGCACTGTAAGTTCTACAAAATACTTTACACTTGTCATCATCACATTTGATCTTCAATATTCGTTCAGTTTTTTTTCAACAACTGCACAAAGTTAAAATTTCTCTGAGCAGAAAATTTTGACTCAGCACTTTTACAGTTTGGGTTTTTTCAAAATAATATATATAATATAAATACTTCTAATGAAAATTGAAAATCTGTATACTTTTGATTTTATTAACTGAATGACACAAAATTTATGACCTTTTTGTCAGAACGTCCCTATCAATAGTCACTATTTACACAGTTTTCTTTGCTTTCCTTTTCTAATAGTAAAAGCACCTTTATACCTGATTTTGAGTCTATCTCACATAACTTCACGTTTCTGCTACTAGACGACTTTAATAAAGTAATAACTCCAGTCAAACATCACTTTCTCATTCATTTGAACACAGGAAGGCCACCTATTTCATTCCTAATGAGGTCAGCCAAGACCCCACCAGACAAATGCAACAGCAGTTGATAAATCAATTATAATATATAGAACATCAAGGAAAGAAAAGTAAAAACCAATAGTGTAATAGTTGACTTAAAATCAGCAGCATTCTTAAAAAAAAATTTCAGTTGCACAGCAACACAGAAATGTTAAATGATTTGTCTAGGGTCAAATGACTAGAAAGTGTCTGACGTGGGATCTGAAGTCAAGCTTTTAACTATCAAAATTCTAGTGCAATTTTGTTGTTCAGTTGTGTCCAACTGTATGACCACATTTTGCAACTTTCTTGGCAGAGATGATGGAGTGATTTGCCCTTTCCTGCTCCAGCTTATTTTACAGATGAGAAACTGAGACCAAAGGGGTTAAGTGACTTGCCCAGAGTCACAAAGCTAGTGTCTGAGGCCAAATTTGAACTCAGGAAGAGGAGTCTTCCTGATTCCAAACCCAATGCTCTATTGCACCACCTATCTGCCACAGTGTCTTATTATCTCCCCCCTCAAAAAAAAAAAAAAGATCATTTTAATTACACAAAATTGGAACGCTTTTGTACCAACAAAATGAACGCATCTAAGATAAAATGTGAAGCAGTCAAATGAAGAAGTGGGGGCGGAAACTTTGCATCAAATTGGTTAGTATCCAAGATATAGAAGTAAAAAAAAAAATTTAAGAACAAAAGCAATTCTTTAAATGCAAGTAGTCAAAAGATATGAATAGTTCTCAAAGAATTTCAAACTATTAAGAAAAATGCAAATCCAAATAATCTTGATGTATCACCTTATACCCTGCAAATGGGCAAAGACAAAAAAAAAAAGATGGAAATAACCATTGTTAGAGGATATAAAGAAAAACAAACACTGATACACTGTTGGTGGAACTGTAAATTAGTACAAGCAGTCTACAAATCAATTTGCCATTATGAAATATAGTCATAAAAATATCCTTACTCTGTCTAAAAAAGATTCTGATGCTACATCATAAATACATAGTTATATAAACAAGTCACTGACCCAAAAAAAGGCCCCCTCAACACCAAAATATTAAAACCAGTGCTTTATGTAGTAATAAAGAACTGGAAACAAAGTATATGAATGTAAGGGAATGTTATTGTTCTGCAATAAAGAAGGATTAAGATAAATACAGCAAAGCTTGGATCCCTTGACATGAACTAATGAAAAGTGAACCATAAAACAATAAACAATAAAGGTTAGAAAATTGTAAGTCCAAAAAAAGAACTGAGAAGAGACTTCCCCTTGATCTTTTGCAAAGGTGACAGGGGAGTGGTGAAGTACAGAGGTGTGGAATATTTCATAAAATGTAGATTTTTCTTTTGATGTACTGATTGGTTTTGCTTAATTTTTCCTCTACTTCCTCTTTTGAAAATACTCATTTGTTATAAGAAATAGCACTCTGAGGGGGGCGGAGCCAAGATGGCAGAGTAGAAACAGCTCTTCCAAGCCACTCTGCCCCCAGATTACCCCCAAACTATGTAAAAGGGGACTCTGAACAACTTCTGGAGCCCCAGCACCCACAGAACGACACAGAGAAGCTAACCTCCCGCTGAGGATAGCCCAACAGCCCTGCAGGAAGGACCAGTGCAGCACTCTGGGAGCCGGCAGCACGGGGAGCCAAGCCAAGCAGAGCCCAGGTCACCATGAGCCAAGGTTTTAGCCCCAGGGCGGCAGGGCCAGCAGCAGGCTGGAGGAACCCCAGAACACCAGCAGCTGTGGCAACTCAAGAATTATCAAAACAGACATGCCTAGGACAAAGTAAGAGGTTAATGTCCTTTGGACTTTGGGAACAGTATTTGGGGAATGCATCGGTTCCCTCCCCTGGGGGCTAGAAGCCACTGAGGAGACACGCCATTTTGTAGTTTTCAGAGGCAGCTCCAGCTCCTGGCCTGCAGAACTTTAGGGAGATCCAGCGATCAGTCTTGGGGGTAATCACTCTTGCTTTAACCATCCTGGATCTGGATTATGATCCGGGGTGGAAGTTGTGGGTGGGTTTACAGCTTGCCAGAAACGGAAGTTGCCCCCCACACGTTTGGGACGAAAATTCCTCTATCTGGCCTTAAAGCCATAGTGTGGCAACAAGCCCAAAAGTCAAGCAATTAAGTGGCAACATGCCAAGGCAAAGGAAACAAAAAAATGCAACCCTAGACTCCTATTTTGGGAGCATAGAGCGGGAAAAGGACTGTGAGGTCAGAAGTCCTGCTCCAAAAGCCCCAGGGGAAAACATGAGCGGTTGCAGGCCATAGAGGACCTTAAGAAGGACTTTAAAAATCAAATAAGAGAAGTGGAGGAAAAATTGGAAAGAGAAATGAGAAGGATGCAGGAAAAGTATGAAATGAGGGTCAACAGCTTGACTGAGGAAAACAACACCTTAAAAAATAGACTAACTCAAATAGCAAAGGAGGCCCAAAAGGGCAATGAGGAGAAGAATGCCTTAAAAAGTCGAATTTGCCAGATGGAAAAAGAATCTCAAAAGTTCACCGAGGAGATTCATTCCTTCAGAGTTAGACTGGAGCAAATGGAAGCTAATAACTTTATGAGAAATCAAGATGCTGTTAAGCAGATCCAAACAAATGAAAGATTAGAAGGCAATGTGAAATATTTCATGGGAAAAACCACTGACCTTGAAAATAGATCCAGGAGAGACAATTTAAAAATTACTGGACTACCCGAAAGCCAGGATCAAAGAAAGAACCTAGAAATCACCCTTCAAGAAATTCTTAAGGAAAAGTGCCCTGATGTTTTAGATCCAGAGGGCAAAATAGAGGCTGAAAGAATCCACAGATCACCTCCTGAAAAAGATCCCAAAAAGAAAACTCCCAGGAATATTATAGCCAGGTTCCAGAATCCCCAGATCAAGGAGAAAATACTACAAGCAGCCAGAAGAAACAATTTCAATATTGTGGAAACACAATCAGAATAGCCCAGGACCTGGCAGCTTCTACACTGAGGGATCAAAGGGCATGGAATATGATATTCCAGAGGGCAAAAGATCTGGGAATGAACCCAAGGGTCACCTACCCAGCAAAACTGAGTATTTTGTTTCAGGGGAAAATATGGTCATTCAGTGGAATAGAGGACTTTCAAGCATTCTTGAGGAAAAAACCAGAACTGAATGGAAAATTTGACATCCAGACACAAGAAGCAAGAGATGCCTGAGAAGGTAATCAGGGAAAAGAAATCAAAAGGAACTTATCAAAGTTGAACTATTTACATTCCTATATGGAAAAGCAATAACTGTGACTGATGATATATTTCTCACTATGAAAATAATGGAAGAAGGGGGTGTGGCCATATGAATACATATGTGAATGTGGGTGTATATGGTTACAGTTATATATGGATAGAGGGCATAGGTTGAATTTGTTGGAAAGGGAGAATACTCAAGGGATGAAATTATGAGGTGAGAGAGGAAAGTGGCAAGAAGAGATGGGGAGAGACAGGGTAGGGTAAACTATCTCATGTAGAAGAAGCAAGGGGAAGTGGTTGCAAGGGAGGGGGAGAATAGGAAGGCAAAAAAGGCAAACCACATTCTCATTGAATTTGGTTCAGGGAGAGAATGACATACATACTAAATGGGATATCTCAACCTGCAGCAGAATAGGGGGAAGGGGGATGAGAGGAGGGATGATGGATGGGAGGGCATCCTTGGGGGAGGGGAGGTTGGAAGTACCCACTATAGAAGAGGGACAGGATCATGTAGGGAATGGACCAGGTGGGGGGTGGGATGAGTGGGAGGAATTATAAGCAGCCTTGTACAATATATCTACTATGATAATGTTTTGCATAGCTAGACATGTACAACATATACTGAATTACTTATCTCCCCAGAGGAAATGGGTGACAAGGGAGGAAGGAAATGGATCTGAAATTCGAGGTCGTAACATTAAATGTTTCAAATATATATAAATACTATTATTAATACTCTTTTGCTTATAATTGGGAGATAAGATGTGCAGGCATTGGGACACAAAGATTCACCTTTCTCTAATGGAAAAGTCGAAGGGGGTATGGGAGAAGGTATGGGAGAGAGCAGATTGGAGGAAGCTATATCTTGTGGGACTGCTATTCTGGGAGGTTGGGTAGGGGAATAACAGGGGGAAAATGATTGTAACTCAAAATCTGGCGGAAATGAATGATGTAAAACAGAAGTTAATAAAGCATTTGTTAAAAAAAAAAAGAAATAGCTCTCTGAAAGGGATAAAGAGACACAAGAGGAAATCCAAGTGACTAAAAGGATAAAAAAAACTATTTTTAATTAAAAAGTTTTTAAAAATTTATTCAGATTCAATGATTCACAATCTTACCACTCAGTGAAAGTTATACTACAACATATGTTTAATTTATTGAAGATGGTGCTAAGGATAAATGCTTTTACACATGCGGGCATGTAATAGATATTATCCACAGAGGCAATAATAGTAGCTCACACTTAGTGCTTTAAAAAGATTAAGATAAAGAATAACAAGTAATATTTTGTAAAGACATTTTAAAACACTGATAAATAATAATCTAATTTTGCTTAATTCCCATTCTGCTACATATAATTTCAATCAGTTACAGCATTGTAGATAAAAAAACTAGTCTTTGGAATCAGGAAAAACTGAGTTTAATTGTCAAATCTGATATATAAGCACTTCGGGATACTTAGTAAGTCACAATACCACCAGGCTACCAAGACTGAAATTTTCAGATTTAAGTTATTGATCTACATGGTATTTCCTCACTTGGAGTTCTGGGCACCATAAAATAATTACATAGAAGAAAGTATTCAGAAGCAGTTAACTTCCCAAATAATGATGAATGAACTCTGCTGTTTTTATTAACTATACTTAATCTTTTATAATGATAATAAACTTGAACCAATGAGAAAGGTATGATTTAAAGTAAAATAAGACTTTAAAATATTATGACAACGTTTTTTTTTAATGAATAAAACAAATCCACATGCCTGAATCACTTTAAATTAATAAAAACATGGTACAGAGAGAACACTAGACTTATAAGAAGACCTTCAAGAATTTTAATATTCATTTGACTTACTTTATCTTGAGCAAGTCACCTTAACTTCTCCAAAACTTTATTTCTTTAAAATTTAAGACTTTCCATAATCTAAAAAAAAAGATACTTTTCACAAAGCTCCACAAAGCTTCGTCTAACTTTAAAATGTAGTAAAAATAAATTGATAAATGGATAACTTCCAATAAATGGTCAGTCAATAAATAAATATTTATTAAGCAGCCACCATGTACCAGGCGCTCTGCTAGGTACTTAAAGTGCCCCATGTTAGGGGCAGCTAGGTGGCGCAGTGAGTAGAGCACCAGCCCTGGAGTCAGAAGGACCTGAGTTCGGAGCCGGCCTCCGACACTTAATCCACACAAACAAAAAAAAACCTAGCCGTGTAACCTTGGGCAAGTTACTTAACCCCAATTGCCCTAAAGGGGCGGCTAGGTGGTGCAGTGAGTAAGAGCACCGGCCTCAGAGTTGGGATGACCCGAGATCAAATCCGGCCTCAGAAAATGAGCACCCACACATAAATAATGACTAGCCGTGTAACCTTGAGCAAGTTACTTAACCCCAATTGCTTTAAAAAAAAAAAAAAATAAAGTGCCCCATGTTACATGGAGGTGACCCTAGGTCTACAAAGCTATACAAGCAAAGACTCCAGGAGGTCCTACCAGCTGGAAAAGGCTTTTAGTATAGGACTGAAGAGATTATGACTATGTTAGAAACAATATTTTAGGCTAGACCTAGGTTAGGTCAGTCTAAAAATAACTAAGGCTGGAGATTTAAAACCAATTAAAACCATCTTTACTATTCAACTCTGGAGAAACTCTGGAGTCCTTACCATACGCTAATCAGCAATTTCTAAATGCCCTCAACAAACTCACACACACCCTAGCAATTTTCAACCACCTCTGGTCCTAAAACACCTGACGAAGCCAACCCAAGGACATTTTTTTTGCAACCTTGTTCCTGTAACTTCTCAATACTTCTCCTCCTGCAGCTAGGCTGAAAGAATAAGCCTCTAGAGTTAAAAGGATTTCACAGGACTACTCTCTTACTTCTAATCACCACAGTTATCCAACTTGCCAAGCTCAAACAGAAAAACATTCCCTATAGGCAAGTGGAGTTTCAGCTGAAACTTTTGAAAATTCCCTCTGTGCTGGGCCTTTTTATACCCAAGTTATGAAACAAAACAAACAGGCTCCCCATTCCCTTTAAAAAAAAAAAAAAAGCTCAACTACATGTTGCTGGAACATTGGTCAGGTAGGGAAAGGGATCAGGAAATGTGAGAAAGGGAAGACACAGATAAGAGGCAAATACAACCCTGCCCTCAGCAGTTGCTCCTACCCAAAAGCAACTTAGAATACCTTACTCAGGGGCAGCTAGGTGGAGCAGTGAACAGAGAACCAGCCCTGGAGTTCAGAAGCCCTGAGTTTGAATCTGGCCTCAGACATTTAACACTTACTAGCTGTGTAACCTTGGGCAAGTCATTTAACCCCAATTCCCCTGCCTTCCCCCCTTCAAACAGACAAAAAAAAAAAGAATGCCTCACTCACCTTCCATATAAAATCAGTACAACTCCTACCACAAAAAAAAAAAAAAACTAAGTTCAAAAGATTCATTAAAAGATTCATTAAATTCATTATGCCCTAGACACAGGACATAATAACCTTTGAAGACCACCTCTTATTAGGCTAAAGGAAATATGGAACTGGAATTCAAATGATGAAGATAACACCATAGGGCTTTTTAAAACTCAAGTTCTAAAAGTAAGTAAAACTCTCTGAAAGTGAAGAAAGAAAAGAGGCTCAAGCGCTAAGATTTAAAACATCAAACAACTAGCTAGCAAAAAAATATAAAAGGGAAACAAAAGGCTTTTTCTTTCATAATAGAGAACCACAAATATTTGAAAAAGCAAAGAAAAAATTCTGTGGAAAGGGAAAGAAAAAAGCAGGATGAAAAACTAAAGACAGTAAAAAAGGGAGAAAGGTCTGAGATTATGGCCCTTGGAAAGCTAGAAGTGATTAACATGTAAGAGTTAAATATCAGAACACTGAAGGAATAACCCCAAAGTGAAAGTTTTATAAAGCTATCATTCTTTAAATCTTAAGAGAATGTGAAAGAAAAACTTCTTCCACCTACTTCATCACTTTCCTCTACTTCAATGCCACCATCTTTGTCATCATCCATCTGTTTATGTATTGTTCGAAGAGCTTCTAGACTAAATCTGTCTTCTTCAGTAAAACATGGTGGACTCAATGAAATGCAAGGATCTGAAAAGAAAAAAAAGGACAATTATTGATCAGCTATAAAAGAACAGGCTACTATTACAGTGAAGGAAAAACTTTCATTTTAGGTTAATCTAAAATCAGCTTAACATTTCTAACAAAGAATGCTACACATAGCAGCACATATTCTATAAATGACAGAATTTCATACAATCCAATTTAAATGGGTGTTAAGTTGCTACTTCATAAAATATTTCAAAATGAAATTCGTTTGTCTTTCTCTACTTAAGTGCACTATTTCAGCATATAATAATATCCTTCTTCCTCCTTTTCAATATCCACATTTAACATTCATCTAAAATAACATATTTAATAATCTCTCTAGACAAATTGGTCATTAATGAAGCCATAAGTGACAGAAAATAAATTAATTTTTCTACAATTCAGTTAAACAAAAATATGACTTTCAGAAATATCTGAAAAAACAAGATATCACAAAGATAATACAGAAAAAGATTTAAGAAAGCATTTATTAAATGCCTGTTATATACCAGGAATTGTACAATGGAGCAATAAATATTAAGAATTAAATAACTTGGGGCAGCTAGGTAGCACAGTGAATAGAGCACTGGCTATGGAGTCAGGAGCACCTGAGTTCAAATCCAGCCTCAGACACTTGACACACTAGCCGTGTGACCTTGGACAAGTCACTTAATCCCAACTGCCCTGAACTCCTCCCCTCCAAAAAAAAGAAAAAAATGAAAAGAAAAAGAAATAACTTTTATTCTGCTAGGGCTCACATTCTAATAGGGGAGAGGAAAAGAGCAATTTGGGACTATGTTCAAAGGGCAATCAAACTGTGCGTACCCTTTGATCCAGCAATACCACTACTACGTCTGTATCCCAAAGAGATCATAAAATAGAGAAAAGGACCCGCATGTACAAAAATATTTATAGCAGCTCTTTCTGTGGTGACAAAGAATTGGAAATTGAGGAGATGCCCTTCAATTGGGGAATGGCTGAACAAGTTGGGGTATATGAATGTAATGGAATACTGCTGGTCTATAAGAAGTGATGAGCAGAAAGACTTTAGAAAATCACCTGTGAAGTGATGCTGAATGAAGTGACTGGAACCAAGAGAACACTGTACATAGAAACAACACTGTGGGAAGACAGACTTAACTCTGCTCAGCAATACAATGATCTAAGACTTCTCCCATATCCCTATCAACTCTTTTTTTAGCTATTATGGATTTCAGAGATAATTCCAATTCTATTGTTTGACCTGAGCAAAGCTACAATCTCTCTGGGCCTCAGCTGTCTCATCTGTAAACAGAGCCTAAATAAGCCATTTCTAAGGTAATTTTCCAGATTTAAATTCTATGGTTAAGGGATTGCCTCTACAGTCAAATATGAACAATCCTGGCAAGAAATAAGCTGGAAATCATTTACAGCCTATTAACTCAAATAACTAAAGTTTAAGCTATGACAAAAGTATTCAGCTTTTGTGCAAAGAATTTCAAATGCACATCACAAAAAGGATAAGAGAGAGGAACACTGTGGGAGAGAACAGGCTACAACATAACAAGCAAGAAACTATAGAGAAAAACAGGATAGAAAATATCATCAGAGAAATTTGTGATAAAAAAGAGGGGGCTGATCTCATGGCACAGGAAAGGGATAAGAGGGTGATAGCCTGAGTGCTCTACTGGTACCCACAAAATAGGAGAAATCAAGGATTGGGTGGACACCCTGTGGCAAAATTACAGGAAGACTTGGACAAGTATCTCATAGGATGAGCAAACATAAATGGTTAGAAATCTGCATCACTGGAGGAATATCCCAATCAATGAGCTCATAGATCCCTTTGACTATGAGTGTCTTAAAACTTTTTTTTTAACAAAAGTATTTTTTAAATCAGGTTTTAATATATTTCTTTCATTATTATTTTATGTAGGCTGCCATACTGACATGTTGGTTAGTATTAAAGTGGACAGCATAAAAGAAGGAGGTACTCTGAGAAAGGACATTAATATCATTATAAATAACCAATTACTCACTTCCGCGGAGTTCTCGCCCACACCATTTGAAAATTATGTAAAAGGGGGACTCTGAACAACCTCTGGATCTCCAGAACCCACAAAATGACACAGAGAAGCTAACCTCCTGCTGAGGACAGCCCGGCAGCCTGGCAAGGAGTGGCCAGCACAGTGCTCTGGGAGCCAAGCCCAGGCCCTCTTAAGTGAGAGGTTTTAGCCCCAGGGTGGCCAAACCAGCAGCCAGCTGGAAGGATCCCAGAACACCACCAGCTGTGGCGTTTCTAGAATTATCAACACATAGATGCCTAGGACAAAGTGAGAGGTCAGTGCCCTGTGGACTTTGGGACTGATTGGGAGAGCCTGTGGCCTCTTTCCCCTGGGGGCAAAAAGCCACTGAGGAGCCAGCGCAGCTTGCATTGCCACATTGCAGCTTCAGCTCTTGGCCTGCAAACTGTAGGGGATCCAACTATCAGTCTGGGGGGTAATCGCTCTAGCTTTACCCTTCTTGGATCTGGATTGCGGTCTGGGGTGGAGGTCTTGGGGTGTGTGACCAGCTTGCCAGAGGGCGTGGAGGCTTCAGAGAGGCCACCCAACTAATACCTCAGGCAACTGAGAAAATCCCAGCATTTGGAAAAGAAGCTTCCCTGGCTGGTGGCAGAGTCCTACTATGGCAACAAGCCCAAAAGTCAAGTAACTGAGTGGCAACATGCCTAGGCAAAGGAAATAAAATAAACAGAAAAATTCAACATTAGACTCCTATTTGGGGGGCAAAGAGGATCAAAGCATGGAACATGATGAGGACTGTGAGGTCAGTAATCCTGTACCAGAAGCCCCAAATGAAAATACAAGCTGGCTACAGGCCATAGAGGACCTTAAGAAGCAGATAAGAGAAGTGGGGGAAAATTGGGTAGAGAAATGAGAAAGATGCAAGAAAAGTATGAAATAATAGCCAACAGCCTGAGGAAAATAAAACCTTAAAAAATAGACTAACTCAAATGGAAAAAGAGGCTCAAAAAGGCAATGAGGAGAAGAATGCCTTAAAAGGCTGATTTTGCCAGTTGGAAAAAGAATCTCAAAAGCTCACTGAGGAGAATCATTCCTTCAGAGTTAGACTGGAGCAAATGGAAGCTAATGACTTTATGAGAAATCAACATGTTATTAAGCAGATCCAAACAAATGAAAGAATAGACAGCAATGTGAAATATCTCATGGGAAAAACCACTGGCCTGGAAAATAGATCCAGGAGAGACAATCTAAAAATTACTGGACTACCTGAAAACCATGATCAAAGAATCCAGAAATCATCCTTAAAGAAATTCTCAAGGAAAATTGCCCTGATGTTTTAGATCCAGGGGGCAAAATAGAAGTTGAAAGAATCCACAGATCACTTCCTGAAAAAGATCCCAAAAAGAAAACTCCTAGGAATATTATAGCCAGGTTCCAGAATTCACAGATAAAGGAGAAAATATTACAAGCAGCCAAGAAGAAACAATTTCAATATTGTGGAAATACAATCAGGATAGCACAGGATCTGACAGCTTCTACACTGAGGGACTGAAGGACATGGAATATGATATTCCAGAGGGCAATGGAGCTGCGATTAAAACCAAGAATCACCATCCACCAAAACTGAGTATCATGTTTCAGGGGAAAATATGGTCATTCAGTGGAATAGAGGACTTTCAAGCATTCTTGATGAAAAAACCAGAGTGGAAGAGAAAATTTGACATTCAGAAACAAGAAACAAGGGATGCTTGAGAAGGTAAACTGGGAAAAGAAATCATTATGAACCTATCAAAGTTGAACTATTTACATTCCTATATGGAAAAACGATAACTGCAACTGATGAAACTTTTCTCAGTATGAAAATAGTTGAAGAAGGGTATATGGGCATATGAATACATATGTGAATGTGTGTATATATGTTTTCAGGTATACATGGATAGAGGGCACAGGTTGAATTTAATAGGAAGGGATGATACTTAAAAGGCAAAATTAAGAGGTGAGAGAGGAATATGAGAGGAGATGGGGAGAGACAGAATGGGGTGAACTACCTCATATAGAAGAAGCAAGGGAAAATGGTTACAAGGGAGGGGAAGAACAGGAAGGCAAAAAGGCAAAACCTTATCCTCATTAAATTCGGATCAGGGAGAGGACATACATACTAAGTAGGGCTTCTCATCCTACAGGAAAGTAGGGGAGAAGGGGATGAGGGGGGGGTCAATGGAATGGAGGGCAGGCTGGCGGGGAGAGAGTTGGAAGGACCCACTTTTGAAAAAGGACAGGATCAAAGCGGGGAGTGGACTAGGTGGGAGGGAGGGAAATATAGTCAGTCTTTTGTAATATATCTACTATGGTAATGTTTTGCATAGCTACACATGTACAGTATATACTGAGTTGCTTATCTCCTTTTTAAAACCAATTTTTAAAAAAATATATAAATACTATATTAATACTATTGTGCATATAATTGGGAGATAAGATGTGTAAGCATTGGGGCACAAGGATTCACCTTGTCCTACTGGAAAAGTTGAAGGAGGTATGGGAGAAGAGATGGGAGAGAACAGATTAGATGAAGGGATATCCTGTGGGACTGCTATTCTGGGGTGGTGGGTAGGGGAAAAATGGGGAAAATTTTTTACTCAAAATCTGAGGGAAATGAATGATGTAAACCAAAAGTTAATAAAGCATTTGGGGAAAAAAATTAAATAAATAAATAACCAATTACTAATTCAGAACACAGATTAAAGCTGGAGAGAGAGAGTAAGAGTTCACCTTTATATAGCTCTTTAAGATTAATGTAGAATCTAAGAACCCAATGAATAAATAAAATGTAAATAATAGTAAACAATAATAAAATAGGTAAATAAAATGACCCTGAAAATTGCCTAAGTATCAGTATGAAGAAGAACATAATTCTACTTGCAAATATTTTAAAAGGACAGAGATAAAACCATATACTTAGGTACTTATAACAAGCACCATAAAACTTCCTATATATAACTACCTTCAGCAGGTCTAAATTGTTCAACAAATTTTATAAAGGCAGTAAACTTGAAAATGTTTGCTTACTGTCCACTGGCACAGAGAAAGGAAAACTGAGCAACTCCTAGTAAAGCAGCCTTTGTTATAAAGAATTCTCAGTCATTCAATACTGGGTTAGGCAATTTTTCTAAGGCAATATTAACTTCAAAATTTCAAGGATTAGCAATTTCATTGGTATGGAGATTTCTCCCAGAAATGTAGTGGAGGTTTTCCTGCTCCAATTATAAGATGACTTTCTGGAGTTGCTATGACAGAAGAACATTACCTGGTAACCAGGCTTCTCAGATAACAAGACAGTCTGTCAACAAGCCTGTAAATTCTCAAAGAAAAGCCTTTGAGGATTCAGGGTAATCACCCCTCCACAATGAGATATCAGATTAGAATTTTAGTGGAAGTTTAATGGAGATTAAGATACAAGATTAATTTAGAAGTAACATTATGTGGAAAAGAAACACAAAAATTGCATTTGAATAGTTCTAACTTAGGATGTCACTTCAAGTATTTATTTTATTAATATTGTTACATTATAGATATACAGTTCTTTATTTTGTTTTACAAAATATTCTAATATATGTTTTACTTCATTTGATACTTACAACAACCCTGAAAAGCTTAAGAATGTTATTTTACCAAATAAGGAAAATAAGGCTCAAAAACACTGTGATTTCCCTAAGGTCAAACTTAAGACCAGATCTCTCCTGCCCTCTTTTATGTGCTATCTCCCAAAATTAGAACATGAATTCCTTGAGGTCAAGGATTGCCTCAATTTTCTATTTGTATCCCCTTAGTGCTAAGCTGCTTAATAAATATTTAATAAACCCATTAACACAGGTTTTCTGACTCTTAAATCCATTATTTTTTTTTCTACAATAACACATTACTTCTTTCTCTTTTTTGTTTCTCCCTCATTCATTCCCTTTCAGCTTCTCAATTTGTTGGTAAATGTACATACAAAATATGTTGGTAAGTGAATACACTAGAAAAAGAGTCCATCTTTCAGTCACCAAGATGTTAAGTCTCACCTCTCATACATACTAGCACATTACTTATTACAGTCAATAAACTGTCAGGGTCCCAAGCACCTAAGATTCTAATTTGCATAAGAGCAGTTCATCACCATTGGTGGTGGAGGGAGTCTCATCAATGAGCTTCCTACACTAAAGACAAGACAGGTCAGGACCAAAAAGGAAAAACAAGAGAGAGAGATAGAGACAGAAACAGAGACAGAGAGAGAGACACAGAGACAGAGACAGAGAGAGACAGAGAGCATGCGCCAGTGTTTTTCAAACTTGGAAGGTATGGAATATTGTTACATCTTTGCTTAAATAAATTACTGGTCCTGCTTCAACCACTTACTAATTGTGTGACTCCTAGGCAAATCATTTCATCACTCTGAGCCTCAGTTTCCTAATCTATAAAACGGACAATAATAGTATCTACCTCACAGGTTTGATGCGAGGATCAAATGAGTTTTCAAACTTTGCAAACCTTAAAAAGCACTATATAAATGCTATCTATTATTATTATGCTTAGAACTGGTAGAATAGACCTAACTGATTATGTATATTGTGACTACACTTCTTTCAAGAACCTAGAAATCTAATCCCATGATTTTGTAAAACTTTAAACTACTAATCAAGACCTTATTGCTGTTAAAAAGCATACTAAATTTAGTGGTATTTACAACATATTTTTGTGATCTGTATTATTGAATAATCTTGAGTAAATGAATGTAACTGACACCAAGCTGGGCAAGGTATCTGAGACCTGGGAAGATAGAAGGATGTTAATTATATTTATATTGAATTTTGTGTATTAAGTGGTTTAATATACATTACCTCAGTTGATTCTCATAACCCATTAATGCAAGTAACGGAACTATCACTACTTTATTTTGCAAATGAACAAACTAAGATTTGGTTGACTTTACAAAGGTCACAGAGCTGGTGTCAAACCCAGTTGTACTGTTGCCAAGTTTAGTGACCTATTCACTAGCACCCTATTTTAGAATACTAGCTTTTAAATCAATCCCGTCAAGTTAGAGTAAAATGACCCATTAAAAGCAAAATGGGTTCAAAATAGATTAGAGGATTTGAGAAAGTACGTTCAAATATAATAGAAAATTTGTAATTTTAGGGAAATATTTGAAGACCATGTAAGCAATTTAAAGTTACTCCTATAAAACATTCTGAATTTATCAAATTTGGCACTCAATAAATAACACTTTCTCTTTGTTTGACATTGACATGGTTTCATCTACAAAGGAGGGATCTGTGAATTTTAAGGGGAGCACATAGTAAGAAAACATTGAAAATAAAAAGTAAAAAATAAAGGAAAATCACTATAAAAAAAGAAAATAGGAACATGAGTACCTAGAGCTATCTCCTTTAGGTAAACTCAATATATTCTGATGATGCCATTATCTCCAAGGGGATAACCTGCTAAAGGATACCTCTTAGCTCTGGCCTTCACTCAAATCACTTACTTCTACAGGGTTTTGGGAATGAGAGTGGTAACGGCAGAATTAAGAATTAGTAGTAACTCATGTGTATCACTTTTAGATTAGATCATAAAATTGTGGAATCAGAATTTAAAGTTAAATCTAATTCTAAATGTCTAGTCAATTTCCCTGTTTGATGAATCTATAGATTACAAGTTTTTAGGTCATTCTGAAACCTTTGTCTTCCCTAAATTCCTCTTTGTCTTAAGGTAGACTCCAAACAAGAAAGAACACCACCAACCCAGATCTTCTAGCAGATGTAATAGTAAATTCTACCACACACAAAAGAAATTTAACAGCTGAAAAGCAAATATTAGCTAATTAGATAGAAATTATCAAAAAAGATTAGTTAATTTTGATTACATAAAATTTACAAGATTTTGTATAAAAATAATCAATGCAACTAGAATAAGAGGAAGAAACTGTTGATTAGGGGTAAAGATCTTTGTTATCAAGCTTCTCTGAGGATGGTCCAATATTCAAAATATTTAAGGAACCATTCCTCAATAGCAAGTGGGAACACTTATCTTAATTTTACATATTAGTTTAGCTGAAAGAGGAGGTGGTTGCTTTCATTTTTTGTTAGCCACTTCTTTGACTTTTCAGGATTTGTGCTTTGGTGTTTAGTTGGAAGTTTTTAATTTATTGCTTTTCTAGTTTTTAGTTGCATCTCCAATTTATAGATTTGTTTTTCAACTCTTTTATAAAGAACAAATATTAATTTTCCACTAAGTTTTGATGTTATCTCATCAATCTTTCATTTTCTCTTCAATTCTCTTTATTCATTGACAATAATAAAAACATGTTAAGAGAAATAAAAGAAAATTCCATTAGAGAAACAGATGTTTAGTATAATTTTATATTAGTATATATGTTTTATAATGTTTTATTATATATTAATACATATGTTTTAGTATTCTTTTCTGCATTTGGAAGATTTTCATGCCCCAATATATTAACAATTTCTGTAAAGATGTCAAACACAAACAAGAAATATGTAAATTCTCTCCGGTTCCTATTCAGGAATCACCAGAGTCCCAGAATCTCTAACTTTTCCAAATTTCTGTTCAGATCTTTAAATTCTTGTTTATCTTTTTTTGCCAGTTTTATTGTCTATTTCTACTTGGAACTCAATTAGCATTTCCTTTAATTATATAAATACTATACTATTTGGTATGTGTATTATTTTTACCATATATTATAGATATTATATACATATATATTACATACGTATACACACAAAGTATTGATTCTTTATTTGCAGTACATTTAAGTATAATGTAGTTTCCCTGTTTATCTATTTTTATCATGTGTGTATTTACTGTAGTCTTATCTGAAATTATGATTTCTACCCCTATCTTCTGAGTTCACCTGAAGCATAATAAATTTCTGCTCCAGCATCTGATTTTAACTTTAAGTAAATCATTATGTTTAAACTGTGTTTTCTATAAACAATACATTGTGGGATTCTACATTCTTATTAATTCTGCAATCCTTTTCTGTTTTATGACTGAGTTCATCCCATTCACATTCTTGGTTATGATTGTTAATTTTGTATGTCACTTAATCCTGTTCTCTTTGGTTTTTTGCTCTGTTTGGCACAGCTCCCCATCTAACAAAGGAAAAAGATGGTGAAAAGGGAATATGCCTAACACTTGATATCTATGAATGATGTGATCTGTTTTCCCAATATAAGCCTTCACTGCCACTTGCCAGGTGTCATCACAGACTTTTATTCTTTTTTTTTCCTTTTAATCTACCCCTTCTTTTCCTTTCCAATGCTGAAATTGTTATGCTTAAGACTACTCCCTCATCTAACCCCCACCTCTTCCAGCCTCCAAGTATTTCCCTGTAGAGGCAAATGTACCTTTTATTTGTCATTCTACCCTCCCAAGGTCTAGTTCAGATGCAAATGAGGTTCACAAGTTTCCGGTTCTCTCAACCTTTCCTCAGAGCTGAGAGGTATCCTAATAGTAACATATCCCTTAGCAGATGATGGCATCATCAGAATATACTGAGTTTACCTAAAGGAGATAGCTCTAGGTTTCTATAGTCATCTTATGCACTACTACTGTGAGATAATATAGTTCTGACTCCTTTACTCCACAGCATAACCTATCCTTCCCTCCTCTTCAAAACCATCAAAATAAAACAGTCAACAAACATTTATTAGGCATCTACAAAGAACTGTGAAAAGCATTAGGGATACAAAGAAAGGCAAAAGACAGCTTCCCCCCCCCCCCCCACTCCCTGGAAGCTCACAATCTAATGGGGAAGGCAACACATAAAAAGATGAAGAGGAAGGGAGGGAGAAAAGGGAAGAAAGGAAGGAGAACACTTTCCTGGGTACATGAAGTCCAGAAGGGTACTGCCAGTGGGAAATGAGATGGCTGCCCTGGGAACCTCTTAAAGGTGGGATCCGGGAATAATTCTCCACATCCATCCTCTCTACTGGGGGGAGGGGAGAGAGATGGGGAGATAAGAGAGATGACAAGCAGTACTAATAACATATGATCTTGCAAGAGGAATGATGTTCTGGAGATGATGATGCAGTCTGGAAGAGGGCAGCAGAAAGGAAAATAATAAAACGGCTACCCTATGCCTATCTTATTTAACTTACTTTCTGATTAGGAATGTTTGAAAAACTTCTATTTCATTAAAAGTCTATTTTTCTCCTGTAGGATCATACTCAGTTTTGTCAAACAGGTTATTCTAGACTGTAAATTTTATCTTTTGCATTTCAGAGTATCATATTCCAAGCTCTCCACTTCTTCAGAGGTGACAACTGCCAAGTATTATGTAAATCTGATTGTGATTTCTTGGTACTCTCTTTTTGGTTGTTTGTAGTACTTTTTATTTGACCTGCAAGCTCTGGATTTTGGCTAGGACAATCCTGGGAGTTTTATGTTGGTGTTTCTTTTAGAAAGTAATCACTTCGCCCTCTGATTCTAAGAAGTCTAGATATTTTTTACTTAAGATTTCGTTAACGAAATATGATGTTCCAGTTTTTGTTGTGTGGTTTTTTTTTTTTGGGGGGGGGGTGGTTAGGAAAGAAAGAGGTTGATCATCATTTTCATGCAATGTGATAACTTGTTTTCCAGGTCAGTTGTTTTTGATAATATATCTTACATTATCTTCTATTTTTTTTCTAACCATTTTATTTTGTTTTAATATGTCTTCTTGTTTCATGGAGTAGTTTTCTGTTTTGCTCAATCTAACATTGAGGGAGTTCAAATTTTGGGTAAGGTTTTATTCTTGATATTTTTTTCTTCCTTAGCTTTTCCAGCTTGAATCTTTCATTTCACTTCTTCTAGGTATTTTTGTAGTGCTAGTGGGTTGGGGAATTCTTTTCTCTATGGTTCAACTTGGATTTGCCATGGATTTACTCTTTTCTTGGTTCATCTCATAAGCTTCTCTTAATCCCAGATAATTCTTTCGTTGTGGTCAACATATCCCCTTTATTTATTCCAATCTCCAGTCCTAATTTCTCACTTGGTAGTTTAGACTAGGTCAAGTCTTCTTCAAAAATTGCCTGTTTTACATTTGTATCTCTAGAGTCCTAGCACAATGCCTAGCATTGTAGGTACTCAACAAATATCTGTGGACTACTTGATTTAAAGGTTATAAACAGTTCTCAAAAACTTCCGGGTTAAAAACCATATGAAAGACTATTACAAATCACAAATAATAACAGAATGAAAATCAACTAGTAATGTCTTTCAGTGTATGAGAGTACAAGCCTTTTCACACTGTTTCTGAAATGGGTATTCTTACAATGAACTGCCTTTAGTTGTTACTAGGTCTCCTTAAAATATCTTTTTAGGTATGTGTATAGAATACTTTATAGCCATACTGTTACACGAGTGTAGGTAATGGATTATTCCATGGAAACTTTTTGTGTAGTCATTTCAGTTGTGTCTGACTTCGTGACCACGTCTGCGATCTTAATAAAGATACTGAAGTAGTATGTCATTTAAAATAGCTTGCAAGAAATAGTTTCTTCAATACTTTAAGGTTCTAAACTTTCACTGGTATGTGCATTCTGTCCACCAAAAAACAAAAACACCTTTGGTTAAAAAAAAAATTATGTTTAAGAGCTGCTCTGGCCATTAAATCTGTCACCCAATGACAGCCTTGTAATGAGTCTCTCAAAAACATTCCAACAACAGACATCAACAAGCACATGCTCAAAGTCTGACAGGAATTCTCAGAACAAACATTAGCAGAATCTTTAAAAACTCTATGTTACTTCCATGTAACACTGTAAGCAGGCATTAGTGAACAAATTTCACCTAAATACAGTATTAATGGTAAATTTGTTCAGCTATAAATTGTCTACCTGCTGCTGCAATTTTAACTAATGAAACAACAAAATCATAATCTAGTTTTCTGAACCTATCATAAAATTATCTGAAAAATTAAAAATAAACTACTGCTTTAAAAGATCTAAAATACAATTTCTAAAGCATAAAATCTATTATCTGCCTTTGAATTATGAAATATGTCCAAGTTACTTCAAACAAAAAGAATATACTTTGTAGAAAACTGATTACAGTGAGTCTTCTTGACTAACATTTTTAAAAAATTTTATTTTAATCCTGCAAAACCCACAAGTTTTTGTGTACATAAGATTACAGTTCAAAACCAGTGGAATTAACAAAACTGTTGGTTTTTTTCCTAAAGTGTCTGGACATCAAAACAGCCTACAATTGGAGCTTATAGCAACTGGTAATGCAGGGTACAGGATTCTGGACGTGGAGTCAAGAGAACCTGAAATAAAACAGCTGTGTGACCCTCAGTAAATACCCCTTCTCTGCCTGAGTTTTCTCACCTGTAAGATGGGAATAATAATAGAACCCACCTCTAAGGATAGTTAAGAGGAAAAAAATGAAATAATATTTCAAGTAGATAGCATTATAATAGGGGTATCATAATAACAGTGTAGAAAGTATATTGGCAGGGGGCGGAGCCAAGATGGCGAGTAGAAACAGGGAGTCCAAGCCACTCTGCCCCCAGATTACCTCCAAACTATGTAAAAGGGGACTCTAAACAACTTCTGGAGCCCCAGCACCCACAGAACTACACAGAGAAGCTAACCTCCCGCTGAGGACAGCCCAGCAGCCCTGCAGGAAGGACTAGCACAGCGGTCTGGGAGCCAGGAGTGCAGCGCGCAGAGCACAGGAGCCGAGCACAGGTCTGCCTGAGTCGTGGTTTTAGCCCCAGGGCGGCAGGGCCAGCAGCAGGCTGGAGGAACCCCAGAACACCAGCAGCTGTGGCAATTCCAGAATTATCAACATAGACATGCCTAGGACAAAGTGAGAGGTTAGTGTCCTATGGACTTTGGGACCAGTATTTGGGGAATGTGTTGGCTTCTTCCCCCAGGGGCTAGAAGCCACTGAGGAGACACACCATTTTGTAGTTCTCAGAGGCAGCTCCAGCTCCTGGCCTGAGAACTGTAGGGAGATCCAGCGATTAGTCTTGGGAGGTAATCGCTCTTGCTTTAACCTCCCATGATCTGGATTGTGATCCAGGATGGAAGTTGTGGGTGGGTTTCCAGCTTGCCAGAAACGGAAGTTGCCCCACACACACATGTTCAGGACGAAAATTCCCCTATCTGGCGGCAAAGACATACTGTGGCAACAAGCCCAAAAGTCAAGTAATTAAGTGGCAACATGCCAAGGCAAAGGAAACAAATTAAACAGAAAAATGCAACCCTAGACTCCTACTTTGGGGGCACAAAGGATCGAAGCATAGAGCAAGAGGACGGCTGTGAGGTCAGAAGTCCTGCTCCAAAAGCCCCAGGGGAAAACATGAGCAGGTTGCAGGCCATAGAGGACCTTAAGAAGGACTTTAAAAATCAAATAAGAGAAGTGGAGGAAAAATTGGAAAGAGAAATGAGAAGGATGCAGGAAAAGTATGAAATGAGGGTCAACAGCCTGACTGAGGAAAACAACACCTTAAAAAATAGACTAACTCAAATGGCAAAGAAGGCCCAAAAGGGCAATGAGGAGAAGAATGCCTTAAAAAGTCGAATTTGCCAGATGGAAAAAGAATCTCAAAAGTTCACTGAGGAGATTCATTCCTTCAGAGTTAGACTGGAGCAAATGGAAGCTAATGACTTTATGAGAAATCAAGATGCTGTTAAGCAGATCCAAACAAATGAAAGATTAGAAGGCAATGTGAAATATCTCATGGGAAAAACCACTGACCTGGAAAATAGATCCAGGAGAGACAATTTAAAAATTATTGGACTACCTGAAAGCCATGATCAAGGAAAGAACCTAGAAATCACCCTTCAAGAAATTCTCAAGGAAAATTGCCCTGATGTTTTAGATCCAGAGGGCAAAATAGAGGCTGCAAGAATCCACAGATCACCTCCTGAAAAAGATCCCAAAAAGAAAACTCCCAGGAATATTATGGCCAGGTTCCAGAACTTCCAGATCAAGGAGAAAATACTACAAGCAGCCAGAAAGAAACAATGTCAATACTGTGGAAACACAATCAGAATAGCACAGGACCTGGCAGCTTCTACACTGAGGGATCGAAGGGCATGGAATACGATATTCCAGAGGGCAAAAAAGCTGGGAATGAACCCAAGGGTCACCTACCCAGCAAAACTGAGTATTTTGTTTCAGGGGAAAATATGGTCATTCAGTGGAATAGAGGACTTTCAAGCATTCTTGAGGAAAAAACCAGAACTGAATAGAAAATTTGACATCCAGACAGAAGAAGCAAGAGATGCCTGAGAAGGTAATCAGGGAAAAGAAATCAAAAGGAACTTATCAAAGTTGAACTATTCACATTCCTACATGGAAAAACAAAAACAGTGACTGATGAAATCTTTCTCAGTATGAAAATAATGGAAGAAGGGTGTATGGTCATATGAATACATATGTGAATGTGGGTGTATATGGTTACAGTTATATATGGATAGAGGGCATAGGTTGAATTTGTTGGGAAGGGAGGATACTCAAGGGGTGAAATTATGAGGTGAGAGAGGAAAGTGGCAAGAGGAGATGGGGAAAGACAGGGTAGGGTAAACTATCTCATGTAGAAGAAGCAAGGGGAAGTGGTTGCAAGGGAGGGGGAGAATAGGAAGGCAAAAAGGCAAAACCACATTCTCACTGAATTTGGTTCAGGGAGAGAATGACATACATACTTAATGGGATATCTCAACCTGCAGCAGAATAGGGGCAAGGGGGATGAGAGGAGGGATGATGGATGGGAGGGTATCCTTGGGGGGAGGGGAGGTTAGAAGTACCCACTACAGAAGAGGCACAGGATCAAGTAGGGAATGGACCAGGTGGGGGGTGGGATGAGTGGGAGGGAATTATAAGCAGCCTTGTACAATATATCTACTATGGTAATGTTTTGCATAGCTAGACATGTACAACATATACTGAATTACTTATCTCCCCAGAGGGAATGGGTGACAAGGAAGGAAGGAAATGAATCTGAAATCCAAGGTCTTAAGATTAAATGTTTCAAATATAAAAAAAAAAAACATATACCTTTAGAATCATTTGCCTTTGCCATTTTAGGAAAGACAGAAACATTTTCTGATCTTTTTAACAGATATGTTTGAAAATCATAGCATGACTTCTCCCATGATTATCTCTTTTCTCCTGCCTAGATATATACAAAACTCTACTAGCTATAATGCCTTTCTAATGAATGACTTACCTTGCTAATGAATGCCAGCAAATGATTTCTCCCCTCTAATCCTCCTCCTATCCCCCTGCTTTTTGAAATGTATATAGTGTGTGCAGCTAGGTGACACAGTGAATAAAGCACTGGGCTTAGAATCAGGAAGACATCCTCCATGAGTTCAAATCCAGCCTCAGACATACTATATTACCCTTGGCAAGTTACTTGACCCGGATTACCTCAGTTCCTCATCTGTAAAAATGAACTGCAAAAGAAAATGGCAACCCACCCCAGTATCTTTGCCAAGAAAACTCCAAACAGGGTCACAAAGAGTTGGACATGACTGAAATGTGTTAACATCATCATCATCAACAAAAATAACAACAATGTAGTGTGCTATTATATGAATACTGTAAGAAAATGTTTCTTAAGGCACTTCCAAAATTTTTGACAACTACAAGTGAATATTATAATCCCTATGTGGTCCGTACAGGAGTTGTAACTTCTTCATTCTGGACACTTTATATTCATGCAGCTTAAAACTTAGTTTTAAAGGAAAGAAAACGGCATTAGTATTTTTGGCTGCTGTTTGTCAGTGTTGACTGTTGAGCTTGCTGTTCAGCTTTTTAACTGACAAGGGCATCCCTTACAAATGATTAACTTTTCATTTTGGCTCTGATTCTGATGTTTAAGTTTGCTAGAAAGCTAGTCTTCAGAAAACTGAGGCTTCACCCTGTCTTAAAATGGTACCAGAAAGATTTGGCAAACATGTGATCATTTCATGGTTGAAGCAGCCACATTCATGCAAATTTTTACGTACCAAAACCCTGCATGGAAGAGAGAATAAATCAGCATGTGTAATTTTTTGGGGAAAAAATGTTCAGAATATTTCCAATAAAATTTCTCATGAATATGTAGCAAAGCAAATTGATTTTGATAAACTGTTTCATATTCCACTGTGAAAAAAAAAAAAGAAAGTATATTGGCCTCAGAGTTCAGAAATCTTGTTCTATGCCTGTAAATAACTACTTAATATGATCTGAATAAATAATTCAACCTCTACCTCAGTTTCCTCATCTACAAAATTATACTTAAGCTAGATGATTAGAAGAATAATCTTATAAGAATAACAGAAAAGGGAGTGGCTAGGTGGCACAGTAAAAAAAGCACCGTCCCTGGAGTCAGGAGGACCTGAGTTCAAATCTGGCCTCAGACACTTAACACAAAAACTAGCCTGTGACCTTGGGCAAGTCACTTAACCCCAACTGCCCTCCTAAAAGCAAAAAAAAAAATAAAAATAACAGAATAAGGGCTCTGTTTTACTATAACATTCTAGGAGTCTAACATACAAATGAAAAGAACAAATGTACACATGCAACAAAGTAACTATTTTTCAGCAATTTATCATTCATTTCCAATCACGGCACCATCCATTCAACTAGAATGACCAACTTGAAAAGAGGTGGTAAATTTCAAGAGCATAAACCAGTGTTCAAAGAAATTTTAAAATACATCACTATTTGCTAAATAATGTTCAATATTTTAAAGAGAAATAATTTCTTCCTTAAGAAACAAATTCATCTGCACTTATTCTAGTAAATCTATTACTAATTTACAAGAGGCATCTCCACCTATCCTCCCGTATCAGGACAGGAGAAACTCAAGGAGGGTATTTGGATTAGACCGTAAAGGAAAGAAAGATTTCAACATACAGAAGAAGGAAGTCTATTCCAAGAACTGGGGTATAGGATGAGAAAATTAACAGAAACAGGCCAGGGCATCTGGTGATAGAGCAAAAAGTAATTCACTACAAAAAAGAATACCAGATGCTATTAAGAAAGCAGGCTAGACAAGTATGTTAGAATCAAACTGTGTAGGAAATATAGCTCTAGCATACATCCTAACAATCGGATCCACTTCTTGGCTGTCATTTTTTTCAAGACCTTTCCCTTAAAAATTTTCCTGCCAAACATATTTCAGTCTCCTCAGGCATCAAACTATCTGATTTTATTTCTTACACTTACTTCCACATCTATTACTTTACAACCTACTATGGCTTTAAATGCTAAGGTCAGATGTTTGAGCTTTATTTGATTAGCAACAGTGAGTCACTGGAGGTTAGTTGTTTGTTTTAATAACAGTGATCTGCTGAGAGGAATGAACTCAGAAAATTACCCAAATCATAAGGATCTTGTAAGGTACCAGTAGGGTGGTGATAACAGGAATGGAAAAAAGAGGAATGGACACAAAATACTAAAAAGAAAACAAATCAATAAGATTTTTTTCAATAATTAGATTGTCTACAAATAATTTAATTATATACCAGATATCACTTCATTAACCCATACTTCAACTCACAACTGTCCATATTCTAATGTCCATTCAATCATTACAAGTCAATTACAGCCTATGTTGTCATTATATGCAAGAGATTTTGAAAAATTAAAGTTGAAAAGTAAATCCAACTGTTAGGATTGCTGCTGAAGTCTATTTACCTCCTACTTAAGGAAAAATGGGCTGCATTTAACAAAAAAGTGGCAAATTTCAGGCACAGCAAAGGACAAAGAAATCAGTCTATCCAGGCTGACCCCAATACCAAACTAATGACTATATTCTACTAATAATCCACAACATTGTTAACTGCTAAGAACTTGGCTTACTGCACTAAAAATTATTTTTGATTCTCATGATTAGGATTTTCATAAATAATTCCACTGTTTTTTCTCCCTCTCAATTTTTATTTGAACTAATAATGATTGTTCTAAAATTTAACTCTCAGTTTCAAAGTTAAAATTTTCTGTACATTTTAGTTCTTTTCCTATCAAAAACTAATATTCTTGTCACATATACTGAAAATCACTATATACTTTTTAGAGTAAATATTCTGATTCACTTCAGATTCTGAGCACTACACAAATGAGCTCCTTAATAAAAGAATTTTCAAAGCTGTTTTAAAAGAATAACGAAGATATTTCAAAGTCATAAGGGAAATAAACAGTGACTTTTGTGTCTATTCAATTATATCTAAAGAAGTTAGCCTTAGACAAATACTATACACTTTAATGAAACAGATTCAATCCAACTCTTAATGGAAAATTATTTAGGGGAACATTAGTATCAGAAGAATAGCTACTTCCTCCATAATTTAACATTTTCTACATTTGTCTCTATCCTTTAATTCCCTAACATAAAAAAGCCTATGATCTCTTAACTGCCAAATCTAATGATCTTTTTCTCATTCATCATCCTTTGTAACATCTTTTGATATAGTTAACTACAGTAGTCTCTTCTTCCTAATCTTATCTCTCTCTCTCACTCACTCACTCACATAGACACCAATTTACTTTAGACCATCACCACTCAACTGGACTGTCACAAAAGATTCCTATAGTATTGGTTTCCTTATTTCTGTCTCCTCTCTCCAAGCCATCCTTCACACAATGATCAAACTGACAGCCTAACTAGCTGCAGGAAATATAAACTCCCCTGTTCATCATTTAAAAGAGCCCTTCACAATGTGTTTCCCACCTATCTTCCCAGTTTATTGCCCATTGCTCTCCTCCACATGCACTGTAATCCAGTCACACACTTGTCCTCTTGCTGTTGCTCATACACTGGATTCCATTTCCGAACTTCATGGCTTTGTAGCTGCTATCTCTCAGTCTGAAAACACTTCCCCTTCACTTCTATCAGTATCCCTAAGTTTCCTTCTAAGTGTCACCTTCTGGGTGTGACCTATTCTGAATCACCTAACTGCTCATGAATTTCTCCCAAAAATAACCTTTTATATGTTTTGCATATATTTATATATGTGCAGACCATCTCCCCAATTGACCATAAATTCCATGAAAACTCAAACTGTTTTCATTTTTATCTTTGCAAAATGCATGACACAGGCATGTACCAATAAAGTATTGTTGACTGTCACAGCACCACAAAATCCTTTAAATCATTATACATTCCTAAAAAATTTATAGTGGTTTTATATCACTAATAACTAGCCCAAAGAAACTTCAAATAAATGTCTAAGACAGCAGTGTCAAATCCAAATAGAAATGATCCCTGTGGAGTGTATATTAACTGAGAAAATGACAAATTAACATTGTCTATGTCATTATTTTTTATTTTTTTTAAACATTTTCCAATTACATTTTAATCTGGTTCTGACCTCACTCAGGAGTCTAGGAGTTCTGTGCACAAAAGGTGAATTTGATACTGATCTAAGAAATGTATTTAATCTCTTACTACTTCTTATGATTTTCTTCACTAAGTTATTAACTTGGGAGTGCAGCATCAAGCAATTTAAAAGAATAACAGCTTAGGAATACAAAAAATTGAATTCTTATCTGAGGTCTGCGACTTTGAGGTGTTAGTAATAATAGTAGCTTCCACTCATAGGCACCTTCCAGGTATAAGTGGTCTCCACAGCTTCTAGGTCACAAGACCAAAAATGGAGGACTAGACATACTCTCTGATCCTCAACACTTCTCAAAACTCTCCAAAATAAGAATTATTCGTAAAAAGTCTCTATAGAATAAAACATCAAGAATCCTTGGGAAGTAACAACCTGATGAAGGCAGAGAAAACTAATCCTTACTATATGATCACTTCACCATCTTCCCAATCAGCCCCCACACTTTAGCAGAATTGCACAACACTATCCAGGTACTATTTACAGGCATAAATTACCCTCTGTGATCCACTCAGCAATTCCTTGATACTACTGCAGCAGTCTCTACTAGAATACACTACACCAGTCCTCACACTTTCTGTGGCAACAAGCAAAGGAACTCAATTCTGCCCCCTATCCCTGAGTGGAGGAAGTAGAAATATAGGAAGAACTTTAAAAAAAAAAGATGTAACTAGAACAAGGTAATAGGTTGTGAATGGGGAATCCAATAGCCTTGAAGGAAATGAGACTAGTTAGTAACAAGCTGAGGCCAGTTCTGTTCCTCCTACCTCCCATCCCCAAGACCCTGGGAAATGGGACTATGGTCAGTGAAAAGTGAATACACCAGGGCAGGAAGAGGCTAAAATATCTCTGAGGTGAAGGCCTGAAGGGAAGGAATCCCCACCAAAAGGAAATGAATCAGAAAGCGAACTGATCTCATTGATATAGTACTTTCTCCAACAGCGAAACTTGTAAACCATCCATTTCTAACGATTATATGTGATTTTTGTCCATGTCCTATTCCAAGTCTTCTCCTAGGGGTGTATCACACAAACAGGAACAGAAAGAGAGAAAGAAACTCTATAAAGAACTTAACGTTAATGAAGTGCTCCCAAATAAATCAGCATATAACACTCAGTAACTTCAATGAGGTGAAAACAGAGAAGTATGATTTAGAAAATTTTTTTTAAATACGGGTTAGTTGAAATGATCATTCTGGAGAACAATCTGGAACCATGCTCAAAGGGCAATCAAACTGTGCATACCCTTTGATCCAGTAATACCTCTACTGGGTCTATATCCCAAAGAGATCATAAAAAAAGGAAAAACCCACATGTACAAAAATATTTATAGCAGCTCTTTTTGTGGTGGCAAAGAATTGGAAATCAAGAAGATGCCCATCAATTGGCGTTATGAACATAATGGAATCCTATTGTTCCATAAGAAATGGTGAGCAGGCAGACTTCAGAAAAACCTGAAAAGACTTGCATGAACTGATGCTGAGTGAAGTGAGGAGAACCAGGAGAACACTGTACATAGTAATAGCAATATTATAAGTTTGACCAACTTTGATAGACTTAGTTCTTCTCAGCAATACAATGATCTGAGACAATTTCAAAAGACTTATGATGGAAAATGCTATCCACACCCAGAGAAAGAAGTGTGGAGTCTGAAAGCAGATCAAAGCATCCTATTTTCTTTTTCTTGTTTTTTCTTTCTCGTGTTTTTTTTCCTTCTGTTCTGATTCTTCTTTTACAACATGACTAACCTAGAAATATGTTAAATATGATCATACTTGTATAGCCTATATCAGATCCCATGCCATTTTGGGGAGGAGGGACTGATGAGGGCAGGATATTTAGAACTCAATATCACATAAAAGCAAAAGCTGAAAAATAAAAATTCATTTATTCATTCATTTTTTAAAAAGAAGAATAGAAGAAAATGTGGTTTAGGATTAAGAAATGAAAAAGGCCAAAGACTTTCAAAATAGCCAGAAGTCTTAAATTTACATATCAACAAATATTTGTTTAATCAAGAAAGTCATAAGTAATTGAATGTGAAGAACAAAAAAAACTTCAAAAATATCACCACAACTACATATTGACAAAATGGAAACAAGTGGATTCCAATATAAGGATTATTTCTTCATCACCCACCTATGTTAAAGCAAGTTAAAATAGAAAGGATAAATTAAGGCTAAAAATGTGATAAAAATACAAGCTAGAATTACAAGAGATCCTATAACTGATTTATATTTAAAAATTCAATGATGCTGAAACATCACTAATGCATATGGAAATCATAATGATAATAATTCACATTTGTAATAGTTTTAAAGTTTGCCCCAAAAAGGCCTTTTTCAAAACTGTGAGGTAGTTAGTATAAGTATTATTATCCCCATTTTATCCATAACAGAATTGAAACTATAGAAATAAACTTAAGCAATGTGACCATTATCACATAAGCAATGTGTCTAAGATAAGATTTTATCCCAAGCCTATTGACACCAAGTCCAAGCCTCTATTCATATGCTACAACAGACTATAAACATGCCCTGAAATAATCTAATGACATAAAGCAATTAACAATATAAGAATGCCAAAGAGTCCAGAAATTACTGCAGTCAGCAACAAACATAAAGGCAGTCACAGACATATTTCAATAGTGATTATAATGGCTTTTCCCTTTTGTTCTTCTTTCGCAACATGACAAATGTGGAAATATGTTTAACATGATTGTACATGTATAACCTATGTCAGTTTGCTTACTGTCTTGGGGAGGGAAGAAGAAAAATTTGGAACTCAAAATTTTACAAAAACGAATATTGAAAACTATATTTACATGTACATGGGAAAAAGTAAAATGATATTATTAATGAAAAAAAGACTAAATTCTTATGATGAAGAGTGGCGGATTATTGTAAAAAACAAGAAATCACTAAACAGAGGTAAATGGGAAAATAAATCTGCAAGAGAAACTAAGAAAATTTAAAAATTAAATTGGGATGGCCCTGTTTTGGTTTTTAACTGAACAGACTTCAGCATTTTTATAACAAATTATTTTCCTGATGGATAACAGTAAAACCAGATTAGGACATACTATCTTAACAGAGACAGACATATAACAAGAAAAAAAAAGACCAGCATGATAGATAATATTAGCATTTATATAATGCTTTATGGTTTGCAAAGCACTTTATAAATATCTCATTTTTGTCCTCAAACAATCCTGCAAAGTAGGTGCTATTATTTTGCCCATTTTACAGATCAAGAAACTGAGGCAGAGACACAGTAAGTGTCACACAGTTACTAACTATTTAAGGCTAGATTGGTCTCAGGTCTTCCTGACTCCAGGTCCTCACTCCACTAGCCAGTTGTGTGCTCCACCTGCACTAGTACAGTGTCAAGAGATCTAGAGGGTTCCTGATAGACCTCTAGGAGAAGACTTGCTGTATGACATAGACAAGAATCACATATGATGGTCAGAAATGGATGATTTACAAATTTCACTGCTGAAAAAATAACTATATCAATGAGATCATAGATCCATCAAGGTATTTAAGTATCTTAGTATCCGCTATGAGAAAGTAAAAATGGCCTTAATTTAAAGAAGATAAAGTTGAGAAAATCACCTAGATCAAAATAAGTATATGGAACAAATCTGTCCTGGAAACAATATAATTTTGAAGGTACTTAAGTGTCAATTATTCACATATATAAATGGTAGAAAATATAAAATTATTAGGGGAAAATCAAAGGGTTATTACATCCCCCCCCCAAAAAAGAGCAATTAAGAAGATATCAACTAGTGACCTACATAACTCCTTTCATATCTTTTTTTTTGGAGGGGGGGAAGACAGGACAATCGGGGTTAAGTGACTTGCCCAAGGTCACACAGCTAGTAACTGTCAAGTGTCTGAGGCTGGATTTGAACTCAAGTCCTCCTGACTCCAGGGCTGGTGCTCTATTCACTGTGCCACCTAGCAGCCCCTCTTATCTCTATAATAAACTTTATGAGAATAATCTACATATGTGTCAAGAATATAATCTTTACATAAATGATCCATATATATTTTTGAGGGTATACTTGATAATGACACAAGGAGGTAAACAAGCAGAGTTTCACAAACCATATCCTACAGCAGACTATATTTTCAAAGTCACACAACTACCTGAAAATCACAAGGAATAAAAGATCCCACTACATTTATTTGATTATTTTTTTAAAACACTCAACTTCTTACAACAAAAAACAAAATCTTAAGAGATAATCATACTAAAAAATTCATACTCATCAAGGAATAGAGATGATCTTGGGATCTCCAAAGCTATACCAGTGGAATGCAAGCTTTGGCAGGTCCTATATACTGGAATCACTTCATTAGAATGTGAGCCTTTCTTTGTACTCCAAATGCC
Organism: Gymnobelideus leadbeateri; assembly: GCA_011680675.1. Taxonomy (NCBI): domain Eukaryota; kingdom Metazoa; phylum Chordata; class Mammalia; order Diprotodontia; family Petauridae; genus Gymnobelideus; species Gymnobelideus leadbeateri. The sequence continues at coordinate 639,745 of WOXC01008568.1, forward strand.
CCTCCAAAAAACAATTAATTAGTTAATTAATATCAAAATATAAAAGGTTAAACTCTCTGAGGTGCTGACCTATAGCAATAAAATCTCTCTTCCCATTTAATCCTTCCTCCCTCTTCTCCCCCTGTTAAAAGGAAACCCACTTTTGCATAGGGTCCAAGAAAATGCCACCTATCATGACACCAGGTGAAATACTATAGCAGCAACTTACTTCTAGCTCAGGAATTACTATGGCATGTAAAAAAGATAATAGTTGGTATAGGAATATATTTGTCTAGAAAGATTGACAAGCAGTAGTATGCACTGTGCATTCTTCCTCCCTCCAGAATTCAACTATCACTTCTAAGAAGTGGTTTAGATTGACCTAAGATTCAATGAATGAAGCAATTCATGAAACTGTGTTGATAACCTTAAGGAACATTCTTGCAGCATTTTTTCCTGAAACAGTATAAGTGTATGAATTTACACTGAAAAACTATCTTCCTTTTCCCATGATAGAGAAATAAGTTTATCTAATATAAAATTAAAATAGCATTTTCTCATTGAATACAGTGAATGGGACCTTAAACATAACTATATTTTAATAACAAACATAAAGTAAAGCAGCAAACATAAATAGCATAAAGTTCTTTTTTCAGGCCAACAAAATGGAAATGTTTAGTACCCTGCAATTATCCTGCTGGTTTTTAATCTGTAGATTTGACATTTACCAAATTCTAAAATGACACTTTGTTTTTTTAAGGTAGAATGAAAAGTTTGGTTAGTTTTGCTATAGCAGTCACAGGAATGTACTCTCTATGCTATTTCCATAGTACCTAGGAATAAGTGAATAACATAATGTCTGTTAGGTCCAAAGTGCTACGCTAAGCTGGAGGTATAAATAGAAAACAAGACAGTCCCTACTCTCAAGGAGGTCACTCTCTAAAAGAGAAGACAACAAACACAACAACTTACTACTGCAAGCCAGATGGAAAAGCTCCACGAAAGGCCCAAGATTCTTAGTCAGTACCTCTACTATTTGTTAAAAGGAGAACCTCAAGTGGATACCTCAAGGTTAGTACCTCAAAGTTATTTCTAAACTTCAAGGTAAAATAACTTCTGATAATCTGATTTACTCATCCTCTTAAAACATCTTCAACTCTGTCAGTAGGCCCTAATCAGTTCGTAAATTTTCTGGTCTCCAGACACCTTTACAATTCTAAAAATTATTTAAGATTCTCCTATGGGCTTTTGTTTAAGAGAGTTATATTTGTTGATATTTGTCATATTAGAAATTAAAACATTTTAGTATTATTATAACAAAAAAAAAAATTTCCTTGTGGGAAAAAAGTGTGTCCCAGGTAGCCACAGTCCATATAACTACCTTTTAAAACACATTATTCAAGCAAGTCTAAGTTTCTCAGTACACTCCTGAGTAGGGGAAATTTAGCTAAGGACCACTGACTGCATAGGTACATATTTAGTATTCACGATTTAGTACTCATAGCAAAATGTTCACATAGGATGGCTGTCTTCTCAATACTTAAAATTTTATTGAGTTCAATAAAACCTCTTTCATACAAATAATTAGTTAAAAACTATAAGTATTTAACAACTAAGATAAAGCAACTAAAAAATTCTGTTGAAGCAGCTACATTTAATGAAAGTAATATAGACTACTACCAAGCATAAAATAAAAACTTAATAAGTAATAGCATACATTACAGTATTTATATGGATTTTAATCTCTGTAAAGCACAACAAGGATTTCTTTGTCAGAGTTCAAGAAAAAAAAATCCAATAACTACTTTGATGGCAGTTTTAATAAATGGGAACTTAGAAACTAAAGCCTTAAAATTCCCTTCTTTTTTTTTCTTCTAGTGTCACATGCATTTTTATACTTAACCCCCTGCATAAGGATACACAGCATTATATACCTGGAGAACTTAAACTATAATAATTTTAAGAGGTTTCATTAGTTAATCACTAAATAGTTTACCTACACCAAAATATCTCACGATCTTTTCAAAATCTATTACTTAGAAATCTTGAAAGGTTAGATAAATTTGAACAAATATCTAAATCAGTCCAGCTCTGTATACACATAAAAAGAAACTACAAAGGAAGAACTTGGTTCTCACTCAAAGGCCTATCTATGTTTATCATACAAAGGATCAAGAACTTAAGTAATCTCTCAGTAAGTGAGGGATAAAGGTATTCACAACAAAATTAAACAGTAAATGCATTATCCACTTTTTTCAAATGGAGTTTTATGATTGATAAATTTCATGAAGAAAATTAGCTACAATAGGACAAATAATTTGGCTCTGCTTCTTTTCCAATAAAAATCCTTCAATTCAGTAAACATCACATTCCTTGTGTACACAGAATGTTCAGCTAGGCAATTAATTAAAACAACTAATTTCACAGATACATTGCAGCAATTACCGAAAAAAAAAATAAACTCTAAAGAACTGTATTAACTAAGAAAAGGTATGAAATAATTGCTTTGAATTATAAGTGTATATAACAATATATCACCTGGTCCATAACAGTCCCCTTTATGCTATGCACATCCTTATTAGATTTCATCCATGAAACATAATCAGATATTATTATCTAGAGATGTATATGCATATGGAATAATATATTTACTTTGCTAATTTAAAGAGAATGCATTTAAATGACACAAATTAACTGGAAGAGATATATAGGCATAAAGATAGGATATAAGAAAAAGGCAGTTATGATGCAAAAATATAATGAAATAGTTTTAGCACAAAATAGACCATCACTTACAGTGTATTAACTATTTTAAGTGCTAATAACTATTTCAATATAATTGTTTTCCTTTGTAACCCAATGAATTTTATTTTATGGATATAAAAATGTTATTTTGAGGAGTCTACAGGTTTCAAACTAACAAAAGAGTCTATGACAAAAAAATACAAAGAATCAATGCATTAAAGTAAAATGATACCTCTACACTGTAATTTTTACTAGCTATCTTATCAATGATAGAGAACTTCTGCTAACATTTGGACTAGAGGAAAGTTTGGTTTATTCCTGGCTTGTCCAGCGCCCCTTCCATCCTTACTCTGCAGCCTCTTTTAGGGTTCCTTTGAAGTTCACTCCATCTGTCTGTATCACCCAAGCCAGTTGCTGTAATCTATCATTCTCCAGGTCTCCTCCCCTCATTTCTCAAAGAGTTAAGCATTTAGAACAATCCCTACTGATCCACAAATCCCAAATCCTGCCTTTATTATTAGGGACTTCAACATATGCATTGACATACCCTTGAAAACTCTGGTCTCCCAATTTATTAACCTCAAATCCCAACACCTACATTTTCATATCATTTTAGTCATCTAGTCACTTCATCTAAGTTGGTACCTTAAATGTTACTATCTTTTCATCTTTTAATGAAAAGAATGAGGATTTCCCATCCATCACCTTCTCACCACTCACAGATCTCCATTTTCATTGACTAGTCTGAGCTCAGGATTGCTATCCTTGATCTCCTGTGTGCATCTGAAACAAAACAAATTCCTGCTCAAGCCTCTCGTTTTACCTCTCAGTGAATTTTTACTAGCAAATATATTCTTATAAACAAGATGTTACTGGATTATTCTGCTTCCTAATCCATTTGGTTATCCTCTTTTGGTTTAAGGATAAAGATCATGCCATTGAAATATGTGGTTTTCTCCTAACATATCCTCATAGTTTTCTTGCTCCCCCACCCCCTTCACTCACAAAGAAAAAGAAGTTGACATAAAAGAAAGACTATGTTCAGTGCTAGTGAATTACATCCAAAAGGTACAAATGATCCACAGGGTCAAATTCATAAATCCCCAGGTTTGAGAAGACTTAAGGAGTGAAAAACTAGTTAGTATTGATGTTTAAAAAGATAACATCACTGCAAAAGCCTAGATATGCAAAAATCAGAAACAAACTCAATCCAGCCACATTCAGTATACCAAAGAAGAGAGGGTTATGGGAGCCCACCTGGAAACACCTAGGGAAACAACAAAAGTGGTAAGGAAAACTACAAAGTCATGTAGTTAAAAATAGGTTTAGATCAAAAGCTTAGACCATATACCACAAGTCCCCAATGGATAAGCAACCTAAATATAAAAGGTCGCATCTTTAAAGAAGAAGAAGAAGAAGAAGAAGAAGAAGAAGAAGAAGAAGAAGAAGAAGAAGAAGAAGAAGAGAATAGAAGATCTCTTTCACAACTATTACTATAAAAATAATTATTAAGCAAATAAGAGTGAGGGGAATAGATTCTAGGTAATTTTAGCTATATAAATGAAAAATGGTTTGCATGAACAAAATAATAAAGCTAGCATTAAAAGGGAAATTTTGAACTGGGAGAAAAAGTGTGTGTGTGTGTGTGTGTGTGTGTGTGTGTGTGTGTGTGTGTGTGTGTGTGTGTGTGTGTGTAATACCTGTGGGGGGAAAAGTCTAATAGCCAAGATACATAGGATATTTAGCACAAGTATGTAAGACCTGACAGCTAGGTGGTGCAGTGGATACAATGCTGGGCCTGAAGTCAGGAAGATTCATCTTCCTGAGTTCAAAATGGGCCTCAAACACACTAGCTATGTGACCCTCAGCAAGTCTCTTAACCCAATTTGCCTCAGTTTCCTCCTCTGCAAAATAAGCTAGAGAAAGAAATGGCAAACCATTCCAGTGTCTTTGTCAAGAAAACCCCAAATGGTGTCACAAAGAGTCGGACACAACTGAAAACAATTGAACAAGACAATGTTCAATGTAAGAACAAAAGTCACTCCCTAATGGAGAAGTGGTTGAAGAATTTAATCAACATGCTTAAAAGGAGAATTTCCAACTATCAAAAACCATACAAAATATTATTCCAAACCACTAAAAAAGGAAAAGTAGAATAAAACAACTCTGAAGTTTCTCCTCACACCAAATTAGAAAAAATGGAAAAAGTAAATAGTTTATGTTTGCAGGACTGCACACTAATACACTGTTAATGGAAATGTAAATAGGTCCAAACATTATGGAAAATAATTGAAAATTATGGGAGAGAGATCATTATATGCTATATCCTTTTGTGTACTTCAAGAACATCAAAGATAAAATGATCCCATATTGTAACAGCAAGCACCCCAGCGTCTCCCCCAGGGTGGCGGCCAACACGGGTTCCTAGATCTGCTTTTCCTAAGGAAAGCAACTTAAAATGGGTTAAACAATCTTGCTTTAATCAAACAAACATAGCATTTACCTAGTCAGGGGAAAAAGTCAGCACCCCAAACTTCAAGAGTATACAAACAGAAGTTACAAGCAGAAGTTACAAGCAGACAGAGAAACATTTCAAGCAGACATGCCTCCAACTGTCTGACCATCCATGCCTAGTCACATACCAGAGAAGGAAGCATCAACATCTGGGTTTTCAAAGCTGGGGGTCTTAACGGCTGCCCCAGAGTCTCATCTGGTCAAATCACATAACACTTCTCAAAGTGAGTCCCAAAATAAAGCCTCACATCAGAGTTTATATAGCTCTCTCCTGGCTCAGAGAAGGTAACAACCCTCCTGACCCACTGCCCAATTACAAAGAATCTCCTGAAAAACAAGCCTCCTGCCACAGGCTCAAGGTGCATTTAAGCCTATCAAAGAGCTTAGGGGAAGGGAAGATCTTAAATTCACATACTCATAACACATATATACCAAAATATTCACTTAATGTGGTAGAAAAAAACTTTGAAACAAAGCAAGTGTCCATTGACTAGGGAATGGCTGTACAAATTATGTAATATTAATCTAATGGAATAGCATTTTGACATAAAGAACGATAAATATGAGGAATTAAGACAAATAGTTCAAACAGGCATAAAATGAAGGAAGCAGGATCAAGAAAACAATACATACAATGGCAATACCACAGATTAAAGGAACACTAAAACAGAGTCCAATGCTCTATAATGACCAATCTTGGCCCTACAGAAGAGATGAGAAATGGATTTCCTTCTTTTCCTCAAAGTTCTTAACTATGAGTATGGAATGTGCTATCAGTTGACTTAAATGTGTATAATTAGTTTTAAATGTTTTTTTTTATTATGAGGAAGGGTCACTGGGTGGGTGGAATGCCTCTAGAAATGATTATATGGAAAAACAATATTCAAATAATAAAATACTTTAAAAGACATCAAAAAAATTAAATAGCAATAAATTCCAAAAAAGATAAAAGTAGATTAAGAATTTGTGATAAATTAAATTTGTGATAAATTTAAGAATTTAAAACTTTTCACCCTAATGGTAACAGTTAATATTTATATAAATAGGCAGGTGGTATAAAAGGTAAGAGCACTGAACCTGTGTTATAGGGATATTAGTGAGTTCTTCTCAGAACCTACATTTTGGGAAAGAGCCCCATATCATCCCTGATTCTATGGATTTAGCCCCCATACCTCAGATGCCTCTTTCCTGCACTCCTAGGGCCCCTTCTCCCAGTAATGAGTTCTAACTGGAACCTCAATTGTGGAGAAAAGCCCAAACCAACTTTCTTTCATTTTCCCAATTTAACTACTAAGTTGCTTACATGGGTAGCTTATCTTCTCAAATGGGTAGCTCCCTTAGGACAGAAGCTGTCTTTCCTTTTGCTTCTACTTGTAACTTCAATACTTAGCACTTATTAGTAAACACTTGAAAGCTTACTGACTGACTGACTGATAATTAACTTACCCAGGATGACACAGAGGAAAGTGAGACTCAGAAAGGTTAATAACTAATTCAAAGTCACATATATAACAAATGTCTAAACTAAAACATGAGTTTCAAGCTCTTTCCACCACATATTCAATTTTTTAAATTTATGTGTCTTAAGTCCATTTCACATTTTTTAGCAGCTTCTATAGGATGTAATGTTATAAATGATCTTCATGCTTCTGATTTACTGGATATTTTCTCTATCAAAGGAATATAAAGAACAATGAACTCTTCCTCTACTTCAGTACTCTCTATTTTCTTAGTTCAGATTAAGGTTCCTTTGTTTCCTAAAACTTAAACGCAGTAACAATTTCATGCTGTTATTAGCAATAGCTTTTCAGAGGACATGAAGTTATAGATATATTCCAACAATCATTCAGACAAGCACATTCATATAAACTTAAATTACTGCCTTCACACACCATCAGCACTATATTCATAACCCTACTGACTCACATGCATCCACAAAACAAAGACGTCCTCTTTTTCTTTCAATTAAAAAAGGAACATTATTTGATACAGTTTAACCACTATGTCTTGGGAAAGAATAAAAAATGTAACAGATATTGAAATTTACTATTAAAGATCTAAAAGTCTACTCATGCTTTGTTTTTATTTATACTTGCTACTAACCTAGAAAAGACTGCCATCTTCTTATGCCCACCAAAATATGTGTTTAACACTTATTGCCTCAAGCAATTTTGTAACATATACTTTAAAAAACACCGTATCTGTAATCTTGAAATAAGGACTAAGAATAGAAAGTCTATGATATTCTGATGTGCATAAAGAGCTCTATAAACCATAAAGCAATTTAATAAATGCTGTCACTAATTTTCATCAATCAACAATAATTTATTAAGTGTCTACATAACTAGGCACTAGGAAAAAAAGAGACCAGAAAAAAAATATCTCTACTTTCATCAAGATTACATTCTATCAAGGTAGACAAGATATGCACCTAAAGTATAAAGAGAATAAAAACACAGAGGAAAAATACAAAATAAATAAAAAGTAGTTAGAGCAAGAGGGTACTAGAAGTTGGAGTGAAAGTGCTTGGGCTGCATCTTGGAACAAAGTTATGGACTCTGTCACGGAGGGAGTGCATTTCAGGCAAGGTGACCAGCCAGTACCAAAGTGACAGGAGTGACTTCTGTGAGAAACAGAAAAAAAAGACCAGTTTGCCAAATCAGAGGGCAGGAAGGGATGTAACATATAATGAAGTTGGAAAAATAGATTGGGATCAAACTGTGAAAGGTTTTTTAAAGCTAAAGAGAAAAATATGTTATATAGTGTTTGATCCTAAAGTCAAAAGGATTTTTAAGTAAAGAGCCATGGCATGGTCAGATCTGTGCTTGAGAAAAAAGCACTGTGGCAAGTTCTGAGAAGGATATATGGGGGGACAGGAATAAGGAAACCAATTAGAAAGTCAATCCAAGCAAGAGGTGATAGGAGCCTGAACCAAGATAGTGACTATATGAGTGAGTGGAGAAAAGGAGCTGCTACAAGAGATGCTGTGAAGGCAGAAACAAGATTGGACACAAGTGATTATATATTTGAGGTGAGGGAGAATACCAAGGTTAAGAACATAGGAAGTTGGAAGAATTCCTGGACAGAAATACTAAAGTTTAGGAGAGCAGAAGGTTGAGGTGGAGTGGGATTATTATTGTTGTTTCCTTTCCACTAGAGGGAAACTCTGCTGATGGAAGAACATTAGATTTGGAATCTGAGGGATCTCTGTTTTAAGTCCTTAGTCCCTATCTTACTCATATAACCTGTATGGCCTTCAAAAAACCATCCTATATCTCTAAGTCTTAGTTTATTTATCTGTAAAGTAAGGTATTTTGGACTACATAACATCTAAAGTCTCTTACAGCTCTAAATATATGATTCCAAGAATAGTAGCAGGGGAGGCTAGGTGACACAGTGAATAGAGCACCAGCCCTGGAGTCAGGAGGACCTGAGTTCAAATCTGGCCTCAGACACTTAACACAAAAACTAGCCATGTGACCTTGGGCAAGTCATTTAACCCCAACTGCCCTGCCCTCCCCCCTTCAAAAAGCAAAAACAAACCAAGAATACTAGTAGTAAGAAAACTAGAAGTAACTAGACAACACAGGTAAGAGAGCGTTCAATGAAAAGTGATCAAAAGAACACGTCACCTCCAAAAGAGACATCTGGGCATAAAAAGAGATGGTCCTACTGAGACAATTAATTAGTAAGGATGTTAAAACTTCTTTTTGTCCCAATTTTATTTCCTACAAAACTCCAAAATGCAGCTCTGATAGCAATTAGTGAAAGACTGAGTTACCTCTTCAAAATGGAATATCACAATATGATCAACAAGTACTAGTTAGACTGATATTCACCTAGATTTTAAAACTTCAAATTATATCATGAGGAAGTATTCACTAAGCAAAAATAGATAATTTCGTAATCATTAGAAACATTTTGGATTTTCAAAATCTTAACTCAAGGTCTTAAAGTATAAATCTTACAAAGAAAGAATTTCCTTCAAAAATAATTATTGAAGATAATATGTATTATCACTGTACAACTGCTACCCAAGAGCCACAGGTCTATAAAGATAATGGAAAGTTGTTGGCCTTACAGAGACTTAAGTAAAGAAAATAACATAAAATGGCAACAGAAAACTTTAAGAGAAAGGACTTGGCTGTAAAGCCTATTAAACACTGGAACAAATCACCAGAAAAAGCTTTACTTTTTCATCTATGGAAATCTTTAAAAATATAATCAAAGTCTGTCACCAGTGTTTTGTCTAAAATCAAGTGCCTTAGACTAGACAAACTCAAGGTCCCTTTCCAGTATACTTCTATATTTTTATGAGATTTTCAATGACATATAACAGTAACTACAGTGGAAAAAAGAACAGTGGACTGAGGATCAAGAGACCTGGATTCTGTGTTCCAACTTAGTTTTATGAAGAAACAAATCAATTAATTTCTCAGGGTCTCTTATCTATATGAGGGGAAGGCTAAGATGATCTTTAAGTTCTCTTTCAGCTTTAATATTTAATGATATACCATTTTACCAACAAAAGGAAGAGGGCACAGTTAACAAAAGTAAACTACCGCTGATGGAATTAAACCAGAATAATGATGATAAAAGAAAGCTTAATTCACTTTATAAAACAGGCTCTGCAGGTTTGATAAGAACAGTTAGAAGATTTGTTCTATTAATATCAGTGCTTTTACTTTAAGCTATAAGTGCTATTGGAATCTCTTCAACAGTTCTTACCAAGCCATCCAGTACAGTCCAAATGAAATGAGCAGCCCATGGGATCATTATTACATTAATAATAATTGTCTTTAGTCACACACTTCTTTCTCAAAATTAGCGATGGACAATTCAGACCACACAGGCCTGGAAGGGGTCCTAAGTTCAAACCTTTCATTTTATAAACAAGAAAAGTGAAGCTTAGTGGGGTTAAGTGAATCACCCTGGACTGGACTGACCCCAGGGCCCTACTGTAGTGAACTCTTCACTATACCACAAATACTAATTTGTATCATATCTCCATTTTATTCACATAGGAAATTATGGATCATAAAGAAGGTTATATTTTCTGGTAAAGGAATCTGCATGCCAACTGAAAGGAAAACATTTTTATTGGTCCAAGACCATGATTTCATATGGAACTTACTTCACAGGGACTGGAAAACAAATCTTACAGAATTTTATCATCTTACAAAAATTGCCTGGGGCACTGAAAGGTTCAGTAAGTAATCCACGGTCACACAGTTAGCATGTGTCAGAACATAACTTAAACCCTGTCTTCATGACTTCAAGGCTCTATTCCATAAGTAATGCTGGCTCTACAAGAAAATACATTCAGCACCAATGTAAATTAATGTTTATCATGAATCCATTCCCTCCACCTCTGAAATTCCTTGCTATCCCATGTTAAGGATAGAGTACTGTATAACCAATTATAAAAAAATGGTATAAATTCTATGCCAAATTGATCAGATAAGAACACAATAAACACACCTAATAAAGACTAACAGCAAAGTAACACAGGGAGAAAAATGAAGTAAGATTTTTATTCTTGGACCTCTAATTCAAAATAGTACAATCTCCCAGAGAGGAATAAGGAAACCACATACATTTTTTGGACAACACACTCTGAATTAAGGATATTTTGGGTGGAATACCTCTCTCATTGCTATGTCTTCCAGTTAATCACTGTTCCACTTCTCCAAGCTCCCCCTAGTGTGAGATTACAAAGATCTCCTAGACACAGTCACCATGCTCTGCCTCCTAAATTATAAAATGGTTCTGTAGCTTCTTTTCTACCCAGCTATTAATGTAACATAATCAAGGCCAAGTGTGACTAATCTTTTCTGAGACTGTCCTGGCCAAAATACCAGATATTAATCAATATATAAGTTCTTTAATTAGCCAAATGTCATTATACCAGGAAGAGTAAATTCCTTTCATTCCCACCATTACCCCATCCACATCCCCACCTCCTGACCAAGAGTATAGGCAACAGTACTAGAATCCACCCCCTGCTGAGTCCTGAATTCACTTTCCTATGCCTTTTTAATTCTCATCAAAACCCTGCAGCTAGTCCACTTCCATGCAAACTGCCTTAAGTTTTTATAAACCTCATGGAGGCACTTAATAATAATGAAGCTGGGCAGAGCCAAGATGGCAGATTAGGGGCAGTCATCCAGCTGAGCTCTCCCAATATTCCCCACAAAACAACTTTAAAATAACACTTCAAATTAAACTTTGGAATGGCAGAGCTAACAAAAGGTTACCATTTTTCTGTCCTACAAAAATTTAAGAGGTCAGCAGAAGTCTGTGACCCCTGGAGGAAGACCTGTCCAGAGCCCACACAAGCAGTAGTTATTACTGCCACAACAGCTTTGGAAACTCTCAGGCCAGAGACAGTAAGGATCTGACAGTAAGACAACTGGTAAGAAAGAGATTATGGGGGATCCTTTCTATCACTGGATACAGCTAGTGTTGACTGACAACTGTATTGCCCATGTACAGTTCTGGGTCACACTTCCAGAGGAGAAAGGAACAATGGTGGTCACTAGGGAGCAGGGGCCCAAGGGTCTTTCCTGGGGAAGGCCACAGCACAGACCAGGAAAGCAGTGATCACACTCCTCTCCCAGTATTACACCACCTTGAAAGCACCAAAAACTTACAGACCCCCAGAACTAGATCTGAAAACTGCAGCATGAAAAAGCCTTTAGATTGGGACAGTGCCTCTCAACTCCCAGGTGAGCTGAACCTAAGTTTAACGTAATATTCAAAGTGAAGAGAAGGTTAGAAAATTGAGCAAAAATAATAACAATAACAAAATAACCTGACTATAAAAAGCTTCTAATGCAACAGAGAACACCAAGATATAAACTCGGAAGAAAATAACAATGTGAAAATAGTTACCCAGAAAAGTCTTAAAGAAAAATGCTAACTGGCCCAAACCAAACAAGAATTTCTGGAAAAGTTAAAGAAAGAGGTAAGAGTAGAAAAGGAAAAATTGGGAAAAGAAGTAAGAGTGATGCAAGAAAGCTATAAAAAATGAATTAACAGTTTGGTAAAAGAGGCACACACACACACAAAAAAAAAATACAGAAAAATTAACACCTTAAAATAAAACAGAACTGGCCTAATGGTAAAAGAAATACAAGAATCCACTTTAGAGAAGAACTCTTAAAAAACAGAATTAGACAAATGGAAAGAGAGGTACAAAAGCTCCCTGAAGAATGTAATTCCTTAAAAATTAGAATTGGGCAACTGGAAGTTAATGACTCCATGAGACATCAAGAAACAGTAAAACAGAATCAAAAGAATGGGGGGGAAATGGAAGAAAATGTGAAATACCTCACTGGAAAAGCAAATGACCTCAAGGAGAAATAATTTAAGAATTATTGGACTACCTGAAAGTCATGATCAAAGAATGAGCCTAGACATCATTTCAAAAAATTATCAAGGAAAACTGCTCCAATATTTTAAATCTAGAGGGTGCAACAGAAACCAAAGGAACCCACCAATCGCCTCCTGAAAGAGATGCCAAAAGGAAAACTCCCAGGAATATTACAATCAATTCCCAGAGCTCCCGGGTCAAAGAGAAAATATTTTAAGCAGCCAGAAAGAAATAACTCTAATACTGTGGAGCCACAGTCAAGATAACACATGATTCAGTGGCTTCCACATTAAAGGACTGGAGCATTTGGAATATGATATTCCCAAAGGGAAAAAAAATTAGCAAAGAAAGGAGACTGAAACATCTTTAAATGTACAGGAGGGAGGGAGGTGGCTCAGTAGATAGAGCTAAACACCTAGAGTCAGGAAAATTTGAATTCAAATCCAGCCTCAGCTACTTAGTAGTGTCGTGTGACCGTGGGCAAGTCACAACTTCCATCTGACTCAGTTTCCTCATATGTAAAACAGGATAATAATTTCACCTGCCTCCCAGGGTTGTTATAAAGACAACTGTGAAGTATTTTGCAAACCTTAAAGAGCTATCTAAATGCTAGTTATTGTTATTATTAAGAACAAAGGGAATTCAAAATGAAACAGAAATGGAGTTCAACTTTGAAAGTTATAAGTTAAAAAACGTATATAAGACAGGTTTCACAGTTTAACATGTAATCTGCTCTGCTTCACTTTGTATATGAGCATGTTCTTTGTTATTCAAAAAATTCAGAAAAGTTTAAAATATCAAACTGATAGAAATATATATGTTAGCATAAAAAATTCAACTTGCATAAGAAAAAAATGGTAGACAAATATATTGACTGAAAAAAATTAGACGTAGGGGCAGCTAGGTGGCACAGTGAGTAAGAGCGCCAGCCTCGGAGTTGGGATGACCTGGGATCGAATCCAGCCTCAGAAAATAAGCACCCACACATAATGACTAGCCGTGTAACCTTCAGCAAGTTACTTAACCCCAATTGCTTTAAAAAAAAAAAAAAAAAAGATTAGATGTTTTGGTTTGGGTTTTTTGTTTTTGTTTTGTTTTGTTTTTTGGAGGGGGGAAGGTAGGGCAATTGGGGTTAAGTGATTTATCCAAGGTCACACGGCTAGTTTCTGTGTTAAGTGTATGAGGCTGGATTTGGTCACACAGTTAGTAAGTGTGAAATGTCTGGGGCAGCATTTGAACTCAGGTCCTCTTGACTCAAGGACCAGTGCACTATTCACTGTGCTACCTAGCTGCCCCCCAAAGATTAGAAATTTTAAGCCACAAGTTCAGTAAGTCGGATGTGTGCCAAGAAAGCTAATGCAATCCTAGGCTGCCTTAAGACAGGCACAGAATACAGGAATAAAGAAAAATTATATTTTCCCTATACTACATCAGACCTAGCCAGGTCTCAAGTATTATCATCAGCACTGAGTATAGGATTTACTACAGACATTAACTAGTTAAAGAGATTTGAGAGGAAGGTAATCAAAAGAATAAAAGACTTCATGTTCATGATGTGAAAACCAGGTGAAGGAATTAATGATGTTTAACCTAGATAAGAGAAGGTCATGCTAACTTTCATCAAGTGTAAGAAAGTCTACTTAGAAGGAAAAAAGGATCAAACTTGTTCTTGTTGGCCCCAGAAGGCAGAACTAATGAGTAAGTAGTTATAAAAAGGCAAATTTAGGCCTGACTGTAAGATAAATTTCACAATAAGAGCCATCTCAAAATGGAATGGACTACCTCAGAAGTAGTGGGTTCCTACACTAAAGGTCTTATACAGTCAAAGATTGCACTCTATATGTCCATTTGTCAATCATGTTACAGAGGAGATTCTTTTTCAGGTCAAAGTTGAAGCAGAGAGACCCAAAGGCCCCTTCCAACTCTAACATTCTATAGTTCATCATCATCTGCAGTTTCAAAAGGAAAAATGAAAATCTCATCTCTTTTTAGGGTATAGAAACTTAACTAAGTCAATCCAATTAAGCATAGTGTCTTCAATATTTGTTCAAGACACTAGAAAAGTAAAAATGATGGTGTTTCAAAGTCACTGCTGAGAGGATGGAGTCTTATTAAGAATTTTAGATAACAAATAAATAAAGCACAGAAATTAAATCAAGCATTTCTAAGGGACAGAAATTCCTTCTGATATAAATAAGTTCATTCACTGTAGGAGTTTATGCCTTTACCTTAAACTATTCCCCTTTTTAATGCAGTTACAAAGTTACAAAGACAGTAAGTAGTTAAAATAACAGTAGTATAGTACAAATGACTTGAGTCACAGAATTATACAAAGTCAAAATCAGAAGGAACTTGATAAGACTATTTTGTTCAACTAGTACTTCCCAAAACCCCTTAAAATGACCTAGACTTCTGGCAAAGACTGCTCAAGGAAAGGAGTTTTAAGCCCTTTTCTGGACATTTTAAGCTCAAATTGTCTCTGTGCTCTATTCCACCAAGAGTAGATCAAGGAGATCAAGGTGCTGTTCTCTTACTATTGAGATTACTACTCTGAAAAAAAAACAATAAATACAGAACACAGATGAACAAATAAATGATATGAGGGGCAGAATACTAACAAGTGGAAAAAGAAAGAGCCTTTAGGATCACAGGATCTCAGATTTTGAGGTAGAAAGGACTGTAGAAAACACTAAGTACAACTCCCTCATCTTACACAAAAGGAAACTGCAGAAAAAGCAGGTAAACTGATTAGCCCAAGGGTCACAAACCTATTAAATGTTGCTAACAGAATCTAAAACCCAATCTTCCTGATTCCAAGTCCAGGGTTCTAACCTTGAAGGAAGTAGCACTTGTGCAGAGCCCTGAAGGCAGAGGTGAGGCAAGGGACACTATTTCAGACACAGAGTATAACCTGTACAAAGGTATGGAAAGGGAAGGTAGGTTATTGTGTGAATGACAGGGAGTAATACATAATTAGTCTAGAAAAATAGGTCTTAGCCAAAACGTGAAGGGCTATAAATGACAAACTATAACTGACAAACAAACAAAAGAAAGGTTTGTATTTTATCCTAAAAACAACAGGAAATAACCAGCTCCGTTGGCAAGGTAGTGATAGCTTTAGCAGCTGTGGTGAGTATAAAAGTTCTTATTTTCTCTATATACATTTTTACCCCAGAATGTCAGAGTCTGCTGTATTAATATTAAACTTATTAAGAGCCTTAACAGCAAGCTACAGTTCCCTCTCAATCATAATTTGCATCTTTATAGTCAGTGTTAGCATTTGTATAGAAAGTAAAAACAGATTTAGAGCTAAGGTCTGTGAACTATTTTTTAAAATTTTTATAACTGTACGACAATATTAGTTTCCTTTACAATCTTACATATTTAATTTTTTGCATTAAAAAAACGATTCTGAAGTGTCCATAGGTTTTAACAGGTAGCCAAAGTGGTCCCAATACAATAAAGTTTACAAAGAAACATGATTGCTACCTGTCTCCAAGAAACTGAAGCCCTTTCATGCGGAAAAAATATTAGAATTGTTCTTCTTGGCTCCAGAAAACAGAACTAAGAATTATGGGTGGAAGCTGAAGAAAAGCAGATTTAAGCTTGATGTAAGGGAAAACTTCCTAGCTCTTAAAACTATACATATATGGAATGCCATAGCCTCAGAAAGATTCAATGGTCACATGTTAAAGATACAGTAACAGTGACTCCCAGGTAATAATGATTGGACCAGAAAGCCTATGAAATCCCTATCAACTTCGACATCTGGATTCTGGGATTCCACTTGTTTGTAGGGTTAACTTCAGCTGCTTATTTTTGCCTCTCCACCACTTGTATTTGCTTGTATTTTAAATTGCAAATTTTGTACACTTGGCTTTAAGAGTCAACACTTCAGGTTCTATTAGTTCACTTCTATAACATGTAAATTCACAACAAAGACAATTCATCAAATATTTATTGTGTCTACCACAAATACTAGTTGGTGAGAATATGAAGCCAGAGGACTCTGAATCAATTGTCCTTTTTAAGCATTCAGTAATTACATATGATTTCTCCTCACCAGAAATTTGAAGAATAGCATGGTATTTTACAATACCTAGTTACCACCATACTAATATTACGTAATATATTTGGTCAAATATTTCTTAGGGGATGGGCAAAGAAACAGTTGTAAAGTACACAAGAAAGCCCAATTCAGGAAAAACAAAAATGAGTTTTTGTAATACACAAAGGGACAACCCCCAAAAAAGAAAAAACCCACCTGTAAAAACACTGTACATTTCAAAATTAAAGTATTTAAATACTTTAGTTCAATAAAGACACAATGAATTATACTGACAAAACTAAATTATGTAACAATTTTTTCGCCATATACATTAACTCATTTCTGAAGCTCACTAAGCTTTCTTTGCTAAATATTTACCTTCTAGCAATTCTGAAATGGAAACTTTAGAGCTTTATAGAAACTTGATATAGTATATAGAGAATTGGCCTCAAAGTTAAGAATACTCAGCTACAGCACAAACTGTTTCACCACACTTGGAAAGTCATTCTCTTAAGACTAAAAACATACACAATTGCAGAGTTTCCTTACAAGAAGCTTCCCAAACCACAATTAGACAGACAGAAAGACACAGACACAGACACACACATACACACAACCCTCTAAAGACACTGGAGCTCTTCAAAATGTATTTTACATCTTCTGTTAAAATAAAAACTTAGAACATGTGTTACAATAATACTCAAACCACAGTACATATTCCCATAGCAACTATAAATTATGAATATATGTTCCTTTTCTATTAAGTAAAATATATTAATTTAAATAACTATACATAATATGCTTAAGTTCTATGTAAAAACGTAAGATATACCATGGCTTGCTCTTAACAATAACTTAGGAAATTTTTATTTGGATGATAACCTGACAAGTCATCACTCAGGAATGTTTTCATGAAAAGAAAATGCAAATATAAGTTACTTTATTATAAAGGCATTTGTGTACACCTAAAGAGCAAACCTAAAGAATCTGAAGTCTGCCTGCTGAATTAAGACCAGTTCTCAGTCACAAAGAAGCTTCAGAATTTCAGATTTAAAGCTAAGTGCTTATTTGGTGACATCATTCAAAAATTAAATAATTTCTCAAATATCAATCAATAAACATTTAAAAAGCATCTAAGAGCCAGGAACTATGCAAGGCTCTAGAGACACAAAGACAAAAATGAAGTAGTCCCTGCTCTCAAGCCCCCTTTTTTTAAGGAGAGACAGCTAATAAAATTAGTAGCTAACATTTATATAGCGCCTACTACATGTCAAACATTTTGCTAAATGCTTTATAAATATAGCATCTATAAGTACAAGAAGAATAAAAATAAAATAAATACACAGTTGTTTAGGAAAGGGGGACACTAGAAATCTGACGGGAAGGGGAATCAAGAAAACCCACATGTGAAAGGTCATGCTTGAAATAAGTATAAAAATATTTATAGCAGTTCTCATTTTAAAGGCAAAGAACTGGAAATCAGAGGAGTGCCCACCAATTGAAGAGTAGCTGAATAAATTTTGGTATGTGAATGTAAGGGAATGCTGTTGTGCCATAAGAAATAGCCAGAGAATATTTTCAGAGAAACCTAAGAGCTGAATCGGAGTGAAATGAGCATAAGCCAAACAATTTATATGATAACAATATTGTAAAGGCAAACAACTTTGAAAGACTTAAGAACTTTGATCAATGTAATGACCAACTATGACTCCAGAAGAAAAAAATTAAACATGCTTCTGATAAAAGGGTGATAGACTCAGGTGGAGAATGAAACATAAGTTTTGGGACATGTATAACACTGCTATTTGTTCTGTTTGACTATGCATACTTGATGGGGGCATCTGTTATAATATTATAACAGATGGAGATTTGTGGAAGAAAGGTTAAAGGCAGAATCCATTGAACACAGGATGAAAGTAGTCCAGGGACAGAGAACAGCCCAGTTTAGCTAGAACACAGAATAAATGAAGAGGGTAATATCAGATAATAATGGAGAGGTAGAGGTGGAACCAGTTCGTGGAGAGCCTTGACTATCAGAACAGGAGTTTACATAAAGTGATATGATCACAGTAGTGCATTAAGAAAATTACTCAGGTAATAAGCAATGCAAAGGATAGCTTGGAATCAGAATAGACAAGAAGGAAAATAACCAGTTAGGAAGCCATTACAAGAGACTCAGCAAGGGGCCCTGACAACCTGAAGGGCTGGCTGCATAAGTGGAAAAGAGATGCCAGATGAAAAAAGGGTTTGGGGAATAGAAAAGACAGAACCCAACAACTTGCCTAGTGGTATGAAGAACTGACTCTAAGATTACAAACCTTCTCTCCTATTTTCTCTGGCAAATTATATCCTAAATAATCCCTTCTGTTTCTTGAATCTCCCAACTTCTATGTACTAGCATCTTCCTCACTACTCCAAAAATGCCCACGTTTGCCTATACTTTAAAAAAAAAAAAATCACTAATTCCTATGATCTCCTCATGCTATTGTTCTATATCTCTCTTCACCCTCTGTTACACTCCATTAAAAAAAAAAACTGTCTACACTATCACTTCCACTTCTTCTCATTCCATCAACCTTTTGCAGTCTAGCTTCTGACTTTGTCTAAATGAAACTGCTCCCTCCAAAGCTCCCAGTGATCTTTTGATTGTCAAATGATATCACCTTTCCTGAGTCCTCTCTTTCTCTACCTATCTAATGTACCTGATACTGCTGACAATCCTCTCCTGGATACTTTCTCCTCTGGTTTTCACGACACTACTTAGTCCCATTTGATGGCTGACTCATCATCCATATCACAACTCCTAACAATATTTACTCCCCATGGTTCTGTCCCAGACCCTTCTCAATCCTCCCTCTCTCGGTAACCTCATCAACTCCCATGGATTTAACAATCATCTCTATAAATACATGTGTGTATATATACATATAAATATGGGATTCAAAGCCAAGTCTACAAAGTGTCAATAAAGATCAAGTCATTAAATTTGCCTTAAGGAAAATCAGTGAAACTAGTGAAACTAGCCACTAGTGAAACAACAAACTGCCTCAAATCTAAAGGTCCCCTTCAAAATATAAATTATTTCAATGATATCATACATTATTTGGTATTCAATCCCCCACTCAAATCTTGCACCAATGCCTCTATACAACCTGAAAGTGAACTGTGAGTTCTAAAAGGCTCAAATATACAGTGAGACTACAGAAGAATGGCTCCAAAGGGGGAAAGAAGGACATCTACCACAGACAGACCCTAAGTGTCATTAAGGGCAGTTCAGTGCCTACTCCAAAGACCATTTCTGTCTCAGTAGTTTTTCTTAACCTCTTGATGGTCCCATAAGGCTCCCTTTCAACAGGTTCTCTCTACTCCCACCTCCATAACAATCACCCAGTCGGTATTCTGGAATAACCTATGCCAAGAGCCTGACCAGCTCCCCCTCACCCTTTACCCTGATTAAAGAGCAGTGAAATCCAACCTTTTTTGATCACACATCATTATCAGTAAAAAAAAAAAATTATAAGCACAAACACCCAATATATGTATATTTATAAATCATATACAAGTACTACTGTATTGATATAGTATACATTAAATAAAAAACTAATCTTACAAAAACCTTTTACTTTCATTATTAATATTTAAATTGTTAAAAAGAGCATTTAATAATAATTTTAGTAAATACAATATGACTGAATATATATATTTAATCTTGGTTGAACATTCTAGGACACAAGGATCCAAAAGTCTTCTTTATTTTATTTATTCCCATACAGTTAGATCTGCCATAACACTTGTTTTGAAGTAACTAATTTGTTATTAAGGAACATTCTGATACCCAATTTTCTGTTGCTTCAATGCCCAACTCAGCACTAGTTCCTTCATGAAGCCTTTTTTGATGTACTCAGTTAGAAGTGATGTCTTCCTCCTCTTATTTCTAAGAGCGTTTTCTTTAGATGTATCTTTGTCTTTATTCTAACATGTATTGCAGTTATACACATCCTTTACCTCCCCTAATACACTATAAAAAAGAGACTGCAAAACTAAATTACAACATCTGCTCTGTAGAGAATATATAATTGAATAAGGCATCTGATAAATGGATGGAAAACTAAAAAGCTTATATTTACATTTTACTGCAGCATAATTCTTTGGCTAGCAAAAATGCAGGATTGGGGAATTGTTGTTTTGGTTGTCAAATCTTTTAGAGGACAGGATAGCGGTTGCTTTTTATTAACAGCTTTACAAATTACAATATAACAAATTCAGTCTTCTCTGTTCATAGGTATTAATTTTATCAAATTGTAAAGGCCATTTGCTTCTAATTGCAGAATATTTCAATATTTTAAATGACTAAATCTAAATGACTGATAACCTGCTTTCCCTTGCCTTCTTCCCAAGGTTTTGATGGAGAGGAAAAAAAGACTCTTTCCCAAGTACAATTAATGTTGGTTTAATGTGAAGAATAAATGCTTGTTTACATTCCCTTACAAACCTCAAAGAGTTCAAATTTTAAGATATTATTTTCTAATACAAAAAACAGAGTACAACAATGTTTTATAAAATGTTCTGAAGGTCTGATAAAATTAGTCTGTAAATTCAGAAGTAGTTATTTATTGAGAATTACAAATTAATGGTTTGTGAACACTGAAAGCAAGACATTTTCATTCTTTTTCCATAAGAAGGAGACTATAGCCTTTCCCCCAAGATGGAGGGGAAGTCGAAGAAGGAAGCCATTGTCCCCCCCAAGACAGAAGCCAAGTCCAAGGCTTTGAAGGCCAAGAAGGTGGTGCTGAAGGATGTCCATAGCCACAAAAAGAAGATCAGAACATCCCCCACCTTCCTGTGACCCAAGACACTGAGGCTCTGAAGGCAGCCCAAATAGCCTCAGAAGAGTGCCCCTCAGCGAAACAAGCTTGATCACCATGCCATCATTAAGTTTCCTTTGACCACCGAGTCTGCTATGAAGAAGATTAAGGACAACACCCTAGTCTTCATTGTGGACGTCAAGGCCAACAAGCATCAGATCAAGCAGGCTGTAAATAAGCTGTATGACATTGACGTGGCCAAGGTGAACACACTGATGCAGCCTTATGGAGAGAAGAAGGCCTATGTCCATCTTGCTCCAGACTAAGATGCTTTAGATGTTACCAACAAAATTGGAATCATCTAACTTACTGTGTCCAGCTGTGTCCCATTCCACCTACAATAAAAAGTTTTCCAGGGGAAAAAAAGGAGACTATAGAGTTTTTAATTATACTAAAAACTCTATTTGCTTCTCAAAACTTGATAAACTTAGAAACAATCTCCTGGTCAACTAAATATTGAGACTTAAATAAGCAACTGATATTCAATCTCTAGTGAAGCTCAACACTGACTGGCTAATTTCTATATTACTTCTAAAGATTATACCTGTTCTCCAAAATAAAGAGGATTTGTTTATTAATCAGACATGAAGAAGTATTACTGACACACTTCAAGTTCTAATAACTGCAGGTAATGGTACTAATTTAATAATAATGCTATAAAAATTATTTCAAAGTATAACATTATCCATTACTCTCTGACTAATGTTGAAACTGTCTAGTTCATTTTTACATTACCTGCAGTTTAACTATCACATATACACATATACAAAACAGGCACTTCCAAAACATTGTTCAGAAAGGTATTAATCTACTTGGGCTTCCCTGAGTGTCAATACTTCAATATATTTGCCAATTACATCAGTAATAAATGTGCTTGAATTCAATCTTTAAAAAATTTATCAAGGTGGGGGGTGGCTAGGTGGTGCAGTGAATAGAGCACCAGCCCTGGAGTCAGGAAGACCTGAGTTCAAATCTGGCCTCAGAAATTTAATACAAAAACTAACCATGTGACCTCGAGCAAGTCACTTAACCCCAATTGCACTACCCCCCCCCCTCCAAAAAAGCAAAAAAAATTTTTAAAAGTTTAAGGGACTACTTTTGTGGAAGGTACCAGACTAAGAAGACAAAAACACACAAACACAAAAACAAAGCATTTGCTGTCCTCAAAGAGCTTATCTTCAATTGGGAAGAGACTGAATGAACAGATAAGCATATATAGTAGGGAGTGAAGGATATAAAAGACAGGGCACATCTAATACTTCTAGGACTGAGAAAGAATATTAATGCAGAGATGGGGTCAAGGAGTGAGACAAGAAAGGGAAGAGGGGAGGAAAGGAAAAAGGAATTAAGGAAGGCTTCATGGAGGTGGTGGCCCCTGAGCTGAATCTTAAAGAAAGGGAAGAATTTTGAAATTAAAGATAGGAAATGAAGAGAGATAGCATTCTAGAAATTGGAAATGACACAGAAGTGAGAGAAGTGATGTTAACACAGAGTTTGTGAAGGTCAGTACTAAAAAATGACTGCTGAAGTGAATTATAGGCAAACTGTGGAGAGTCATAAAAAGAAGTGTGTTTTATATTCTATAAGCAATAGAAAATCACACAAGGTTTGAGCAGCAGAGAAACAAGTAACCAACTTAGGAAGGCTATTTAACTTCACTCTGAAGTATACTCAATCACAGATCAGTTTATTGGTACGCTGCAGAGTATTTGTCTAACTACTTCTCAAAATGAAGCAAAACCAAAGTTTTTTACTCCAACAGCCTACTGCTTTGCAATTTGGAATTCACAAAAGGGAACCAGCTCCATCAGCCTTAGCATGGCAATACTGATAAAAGATCTCAAAGAATCTACTTTTTTCCTACTACTCTGAACAAATCTTAAGATTAAAGTCCCAAGGTGCTAAAAGTGTTCTGGAATAGAGCAAAAGGCATTTTAGTGCAATTTTTTAGTCTACTAGGATTTTCTCACCTACGATATAAAGGGAAAGGAGGTAGAAGAGATGTTTGCCAAATGCAAAAGGTTAAGAAAAAGGCTAGCCAAAATGAAGCATGAAAAAGTAATAAGAGCTCCTCTGAGAGTTGAGAAGTTAGAAGAACTGGCTCTAAAAGAAAATTTATTTGTTAGAATATTAGATTGTTTAGCTATTTAGATTAATTAATTAGAATACAGAAAGCACAGAGAAGGTACAGGAAGAGGACTGTTAGAAGAAGGGGCCAGAAGGGGCTCTCTTGGCTAGATTGTCCTATTTCCCCAAAAACATAAAAAAGGTCCTCTTAAAATTTGTACAATTACAGAATATTCCTTAATTTAAAATCATTTCTGTAAATTACATCCAGTGAATGTACAAAGTAATAACAATGTAACTACTTTAATAGGCAAGTTTAGCAATGCAAGTATACCACCAAGCAGAATTCATTAAACTCCTAGCAGGTACCCTGCTATGCACAGGGAATAGGGTAGCTATCAACTGAACCAAACACCTTTTATAAAACTTTCAGTCTAAGGCCAGTTATCTACTTTCTACCTAATACCAAACTCTCAGTTTTCTCACCTGAAAATTAGGAAAATACACTACTTACCTCACAGGGTTGGTATGGAAAAAAAAACAACAGTATGCTATGTAAAAGTAAGCCTGTATACAAATGTGTGCTATTATTACATTTGTTCCACCTCAAATAATTAACTGATTGGTACACTAAATAGAACTTATAAATTCTGGCAGACCAATTCCCCATATCTAGAATTCATTTCCCATCCTCTAGGTCTCAGCTCCTCATATAAAAAAAAGGATGGGGTTGGATTAAATGCCCTCTAACTTCCCTTCCGATTTTAAAAAAAAGGATGGGGTTGGATTAAATGCCCTCTAACTTCCCTTCCGATTTTAAATCTATGACCGTCATCTCCAACGACACTCTTTTCCTTCAAGACTCAGCTCTGATACCACTTCCCTACGAAGCCATATGAAGCCATTCTCCTCCTCAAAGTGCTCCCTTCTTCGTTTGCTAGGTTTTATCCAGTGCTCTCCTTTGCCCTTTATTCACACTCTGCTTTATATTACTATGCTACATGTACCCTTGGTAAATTATAAGCTTCTTGAAGTCAGATTCTATTATTTTTCAACATTCCATTTCTTAATAAGGACTTCCTGTTGTTGAATTGAAACACACAATGCCATTTCAATGACAAATTCTAAAAAATCAATAAAATATCACAAAATTAGAGAGAATCTATGCAAGTATTCAGGTAGAAGATTTAAACAATTTGGTGATCCTCAAGTCTATAATATATTCAGATCATATTTAATATATGTTCCTTAGGTAAGAATGGCCACCTAAGAACTGGTAGACTACAGGAAACCCCCTTATTACACAGCTGCCAACCTTGGGATTTCCCTTCCCTCCTCTCACAACCAGATGTTCTCTCTAATCACCTCCCACTCTCCCAATGACATACCCAGTCTGATGTTCTCTTCAGGCAGACTATGCAGTAGCAGGCCTGGGAGGAGGGAAAGAGAACAAGTTGAGGAGGGCAAAATGTGCTCCAGTCTCATCATCCTTTCTCTGCCAGTTCCCTTCCTATATCCCAACTTTACAAATTGGAAACAAAGTTCAGGAAGGTAAGTGAATTGCCCAAGGTCACAGCGTTAGTAAATGGCACAGTCAGTAGTTGAATCAGGTCATTTGACCCCTAGCCTTTTGAGTATAACAGCTATTTAACCTAACTTGACCTCAGTCCACTTATCTGTAAAATGGATTCAATGGACCTCCTCTGAGACACCTACAAGCTCATCTCCTATGATCATTTAGCACTTGTTTTTGATTTGGCTTTTTTAAACCTTTAAATTACTACCTGATATAATTAAAAAGGAAAAGGATTTTCCCCTCAAACACACACAAAGCAAATGGGAACCCTTATATTCAATTTCCTCTTTGCTTCTACTAGCCAAAAAACCATAGATATGCTCAAAAAAGGTCATTTTGCTAGAAGACACTGCAATGTTCTAAAGCAGGCTAAAGAAAGAGAAAATTCAGAAAGATATACTAGGTGGCTACAGTGGAAATCTATCAGGCAACCCCTGAGGCACAAGGAAAGGAAGTGAGCAATTTGTCCCAAACTAGAAAAGATTACTGCAAATAAACCTACAAATAGCCTAACTACCCCATAGCTCAAAGACTCCTGGAACCTCATTTCTATCCCTAACCTCTAATACACAACCAATCCTCCATGGCAAAGCCTCAAAAACCATCAATAATGGAAAAGCTAAAAACAGTCTCAATCCTTCCGGGAGGAAACACAGAACAAACATCGGTTTCCATCCTGGTTAAGACACCATTTAGCTGATATGATCAAGGGAAAATCAATTAAACTCCTAGACCCTCAGTTTGTACAGACTGGGCTACATGGTCTCTAAATGACTCTATGAACAAGTGTAGGTAAGGAATAAAGAGCTGGGAAATAGGTTCCTACTACCCCAAACTTGAAACATGGAATACGTTTTCCCGTATCAACATCATTATGTGTGGTGGTTACATTCTATGTTACAAGTAATACAATATATACTTCCACATGATGAACTTTTGCAGAATGGTCTTGAGAACCTAATCAACATTTACAACACTGTTTCTTTAAGAAAATTCATTTCAAAATTCATTAAGAAAATTCCAAATCACTCAAACAATAAAGGCCTGTCTGAAGGTTTAAAAATCATTCAATAACACTGTATAATTATACTTGCTACGGACTTGAAAATACAATTTTAATCTAGGTTCTGTTCCTTTAATATATTTTTATGGAATATACCTTCTTTGACAAATTATTTCAATTCCAGAATAATTAATCATTCTTAAATCTAATTTAAAAACTAAACCCTTAGTCCAAATAAAATCTAAACCATGTTTTAAAATTTCCTATTTAGAAGGCTGTGTCAAAAGGGTAAGCTAATTAATCCATAAAATGGCCTTATGAAATTGGATTTGAAAACATAAGAATCTAAGAAAAACTCTTTTAAAAACCATATGAACTTTGCACTGATGTCAAGAAATGAAATAGTGTGAAAACCTCAGAATGAGTAGATGATTAAAGCCCCACTTTATTACCCAACCCACCAATTCCCTAACTAAGCTGCCTGATAAATTGCTTTCAATTTTACTCATAAAAGATATACAATGTTGGCCAATTTTTATTACTTGGATTAGGGTTAAAAAACAAAAAAAGTATAAGTATGTTACCT
The DNA here is from genome assembly GCA_011680675.1 of Gymnobelideus leadbeateri. Taxonomy (NCBI): domain Eukaryota; kingdom Metazoa; phylum Chordata; class Mammalia; order Diprotodontia; family Petauridae; genus Gymnobelideus; species Gymnobelideus leadbeateri. The sequence goes on from WOXC01008568.1 coordinate 666,503, forward strand.
TCCATACACCTCCTCTTACACTATGAGCCACTCCCCTGACTCCTAGGACACAGGCACAAAATTTATACCTTTGATCATTCTATAGCAAGAAAGTGTTTCTCAAACCATTAGCCTAAAGGCCTCTTTTACACTCTTCAAAATCACTGAGAACTCCTTTCTATTCTTAAAATTTGAGGACCCTAAAGAGCTTTTGTTTATATAAATAGTTATACCTATCAATATTTACTGTATTTAAAATTAAAACTGATTTCTAAAATATTGATTAATTCAATGAAAACAATAAACCCATTAGAAAACATAAGTTTTATGAAAAATAACTATATTTTCCAAAAGAAAAAAAAAGCATTTAGTAAGAACAGTAGGTCTGTTTTACATATTTTTACAATTCTCCTTAATGTCTAGCTTAATAGAAAATATCTGAATTCTCATATCTGCTTCTGTATTCAACCTGCTTCAATGTTGTTTGATTTAAATATATGAAGAGACTCCAATCTCAAATAGATAATGTAGTTAGAAAAAAGAAGTATTTTGAAAGGCATGTAATGTCTTAATATTATTATGAAATAGTTTTGACCTAGTGGACCCCCTGAAAGTAACTCAGGGAACACCCAGGGCTTCAGACCATACTTGGAGAACTGCTGTGCAAATGCAAAACAGGAAATTCAGAAAATGAAAATCCAACAGGATAACTCACCAGTTCATTCTGATTGATGTACTGCATTCTATGTATGAAAGCATTAGTTTATTAAGATTACACCCAAATAACTGATTTTCTAATGTTAATAAATGTTTTAAAATATATCAAATACCTTAATTAAAAAACTCAAATGAGTCAAACTTCATTGAAAGAAAACGTCTGAATTCAAATGTTTTGAAAGCAAAGAAAATCTAAGAATTTTCCAAAGATAAGAACTGAACATAACAATCTGAAAAGGCAACAGTAAAGGCCAGGAAATGTTTTTGGTTGTCTATTTTAATAGAAACAGGAAGAATAAGCATTGCTAATAGAGATCTTTAATCAGGAATAAGAGAGTACACAATCATTGCCTTAAAATGCTCTAGGGTTCTCAAATTTCAAAATTAACATTTCTGTCATGTTCTCTACTTACTAATTTCTATAATCCCCAAACATTTTAGCACAGTCTGTAATATAAAATTTTTAAGTTCAATCATTCTACTTCCTGTAGGTTAAATACAATAGGAATAACGTTTAGGGTTTGACGTGACATTTCACAAATAAATACCACTAAGTAGCATAATAAGGAACTATTAATAGAAACAGAATCTGATTTATATAAGAAAGGTACCTTTGAAATCATTTAATTCAACTTTATGCTTAATACTTCAAACTGATAAATTGTTCATGTTCTAGATTCCAAGGCTACCATAAAAATAAGAGGCATGAAATTCGAAAGGGAAATCAACTAAATAACTTGTGTACTACTCTATTTTGGTTTCTTTCAAACTTTAAATGAGAAATTTTAACTTGCTAACACCACCAATATTTAAATAAAGGGGAGGAGTTAGAAACAAAATACAAACACTATCATGCCAAAGCATGTAACATAAAAGTTAACATGAACAATTAAGTACAGACCTATTTGTGCAAATAAGCAATCTTTTGTTCTATAGATGTCAACCATTCCTTCTCTGGATACCAGAAATATCTTAAAAAGAACTAAAGTCTCAAAAGGATTATTAAAACAGAAATCCCATCAGATTATATTCATCTTTGTATGACCTGTGCAACACCAGTTTCCTCAAACATTTGCTCAACTGTCATTCAAAAATATTTTGATAAAAGATGAGTCAATTATTTAAAAACTTTTCACTTCAAGTTCCTTTCTACAACTATACTTCTAATTTCTACATCTTAAACCTTAGTTTCTCCTTCCATTCACCTACATACCTCACAATTAGAGTTCTTCTATAATTGCTTCTTCAATAACACATTAGCTTCTTATAAATTTTTTTTCTTCAAGTTTCCATCTAGAGGAGTCAACAAGCATTAAATCAACCCATGCAGAGTAACACTGAAAGTAAATAAACCACCAACACTGAATTCTGGAGTTACCAAATCATCCAATCTTTTTTTTTTTAAGTAGGTTCCTTTTTTAAAAAAAAAAGTCATAATATAACTTCTACTCATTCATTACAATTCCCTACTAAAACCTGAGAGTGAGCTTAGTTTTCTAGTCAAACAGGTCCTCCTTTTCTCATTGTACAATAACCATCCTTTCAGTGAAACTACTGACTCTGCTTTCTCACTGAAGCAAGTGGCTCCCAAAATCAATTCTCCGAGCATCCCTATTGGTAACTAACTTCTGGACTCTCGTTAGAATGTCACTTCAGCTAGACCAATAAAGGGTGTTCTTGCTACATTGATGCCATCTTACTTTGTCGTACTACTTTTTCTTTCAACTCATGGGCCTAGAGAAGTTACTTCCCATATAAACACCAAACTCATTTGTATAAATAGATAAACACACACCAATTTCTACAATTAGTTACCGAAAGAATTCGGCCCAGTGATGCTCACAGTACAAGACGTTAAACATAAATGACAACCAAAGGCCTAAAGAAAATACAAAATCTTATTTATCTTAGCAAACCTTAGGTCAAGAACTCTTTCAATAAATAAGAACATTTCTCATCTTCCTCGTGTTAAGAAATGGTACAGCTAGCTCCACAATCACAGTTCTCATAAAACGCAAGCCAGTCCAGAGTGCCCGGTACGCAATAAATTATGGTAAATATCTTGGTACTTGCCTGGAGTCTTCAAGACTCTGTTTCTCTCAAAGGTGCTGCTCACTCTCAAAGTAATTATGGCCCCCTACAGAAAGTCAAAGGTTTTCCGGAGCATATATTAAACCATTACTACGTATTCCAAGCCTCTTCAGCAGACTCCCCAGAAATATTTTGCTTAGCATGGACTTGAATGGGTGCGAGTCATTGCCAGGGAAGCCTTCGCAAAGGCAGCAAAGGCAGCACCGGGGGCAGCCTCAATACCGCAATGCTGCTGCTGCTGCTGTTGTTGACTTTCGAAAACCTTACCCCTAAGAAACAATTCACCCCAGTCCCCCACAGCCTTGGTTGACTGCAGCGAGGAAGAGCTCACCCGAGAACTTTGGGGAGACAGAGAAACAGGAAGAGGAGCTCACCCCAAGTCGGGGTTTAGTGCAGAGTTGTGAATACGGGCGGGGGGCACTCCCGAGAGTTTGCAAAGGCTCCCGAAGCCTTCACCTGCTCTGCTGGCCGTCTGCGGCTCTGCCGGCCTTCCCCCCGCCCCCGCAGCGACCCCCGATCTCGGGGGTGGTGGGTTCTCGCCCTTGCCCGTGACGCTCCCGCACCGCCACCCCCGCCTCACCTGTCACCAGAGCCGGGCTCTCCCCTGTGGAGGCGGCAGCGGCTGCGGCGGCAGCTCCAGCCAACGACGTCCTCCTTCCGCGAAGGCTCCCGGGCACCAGCTCGCATCCGTCCGCTGCTCCAGCCGCCAGCAAGCCCAGCACCAGCAGAGCCGTCCAGCCCCGGGCCGGACCCCCGGGGCACAGGGGATGGAGGCGAGGAGGCGGGGAGGCGGCCTCGGGCCACGGCTGCGGCGGCTCCTGGGGCCGCCCCCGCCGCCTCGGGCTCTCGCCCGCAGATAGCCTGGTCCCTCGGGCATCGGCGGCCTCGGGAGCTCGGGTCCGGGCCCCGCTCATTGGTTCCGGTAGTTTTTTTAAACGGAGAGGGGGTGGAGGCGAGAGGGGGGAGAGCGAGCGAAGTGCCTTCAGGCCGCGCACGACACTCGGCGCGGCCGCCGCGTCGGAACCTGGGGCCGCTGCTCAGGCGCCTCCAACCACCCGGCAACAGCGCCAACGCCGGCGCCGCCGCCGCCGCCGCCGCCGCGCATCCCCCCGCCCCCTCCGGCCTCGAGCTTGTAGTACCACGCTCGGGCTAGCCGCCTCGGAAACCTGCTCCCTGCTCCCCCCTCCCCCCAGCTCCCTCCCCTCACTCACAGGGGCACCAATTCGCGCCGCGCCCCACCTCCTCCAGCCTCCCTTCTCGCCCAGAGCGCAGGCGCGGGCTTGTCGGCGCATGCTTGATGTGGCTGCCTCACAGTACAACCATCCCCCTCCCTCCTCCCAGAGGCGTGGCCGAAGGAAGGGGTGGGGTGAGATGCCGAAAGTGTCGCCGTTTGAAGAGATCTTTCCCTTTGGGGTTTAGCCACGCACAAAAGTGGGGCGGGGATGTTAGGGGAAAGGAAGGAAGAAAAACCTCCCCCACCCCACTAACCCCAGCCGACTTTGGGGCTTTGAAGGATTGAATTAAGGGAAAGGCGGCTGCTAGTGAAAGTCACTTGAAGAAATAGAAACAAGAAAATTTGAAATTGGCAGGCAAACTTTGCAGCCAGTAGTGCTTTTGATTGAGTTCGGATTTCTCGAGTGCATTTATCAAACTTTACCCATTTCTTTCACCAGAGTTTCTGTAGTTTAGTGGCAGGCTGTAGACCTGGGGAGTAGGGAGTGCGGGGGGCGGAGGGAGGGGCTTTTCACTTTTAGCCCCCCAGAAGGCACAGGTGTGGTCCACAAACTCCGAGATTTGGTTTTGTTCAGCGTTGTAATGTTTTGGGGGTGTGGGAAAGTGGAGAATGAAGGTGGAGTTTTTGTTTTAAGATGAATTGGATCATCTTAGTCCAGGACTGTTGACTGGCACATTTTCTTAAGAACTGCTCACATTAATGTAAAGGAGTGCTGAAGTTAGAAATAATTAAAAATCCTGTACACTCACGTTAGCTTTTCCAAGTGCGCTCATAGCAGATATGAAAACATAAAAGGGGGAATTCTAAATAACACGGGGATGTCTTTTTTTTCTTCCGAAAAACTTACCCAAGCACCCACAGAAGCATCTAGAGGATTTCTTAGCTGTAGGCAGGCAGACAAGTCTGAGGGACAATGAGAAGCATTCATTCCTTGAGAAGCAAATCTACAGCTACAGAGAACAGTGGAGGATTTCTTTGTGGACAATCAATCAGTCAACAAATGTTTATTGACAGACTTTTTGAGGACGTGGTGGATAGGTGACAATTCTTTGTAGGGCAACTGGGAGGTTAGATTTCCGCTGCTGGAAACCCACCCAGTCAAATATTTGTTGAGTCCCTGGCATTTGCAAATCGTTACGCTATACTGTCCAAAGGGAACATAGAAGTTGGAAGGAAATAGTGGACTAAGTTCCTATTCTCCAAAAGGTCATAATTTGGGGGGAAGTTTGACAAAATTAAGGCTCATAAAAACTTAAATCAACAAGTATTTATTCTGTGCCTCAAAAATTTATAATACTATTAGGGAGATAAGATTTATGCCCACTAAATAATTAGAACATCCCACAAGATAATTACATAATCAAGGGCAAAATTGTGTGGTACAGAATAAACGCTAAAACGTTTAATAATATTATTAAGCAAGAAACTAATAGTGGCAACATAAAGCAACAGACAAGTATCACAGGATCACAAATTTAGAGCTGGCAGGAAACCTAGAGGCCACCTAGTTACCTTCGTTGTTTTACCAGTGAATTGAAGCCCAAAGTGGTCACACAGGTAGTAAGTGGCCAAACTGAATTTGAACTAAGGTCCTATAACTCCAAATTCAGCAGTTTCCATGAGGCTCTGAGAATGGAGGTCTTGTATAATGGAGTACACTGTGAGGTTTGGTTTTGTTTATTCCTTTGGTTTTTATTTCTATAATCTGCAGAGGCCAGACAGTCTTAGTATGCAGGACATTTGGAGGCTGCCAAGAAAAGAGGAAGTTTCCAACTCAGTAGGGGTTGGTGGCAGTAGCTGAGAAAGTAGAGGCATGCTGTCTCCTCCAGCAAATTGAGCAGGTATCTATGCCCCTTTTGCCTTTTGCCTCTATTTCTAGCAACAAAGGTGCTGATAATAAAGTGTGTTTCTGGAATGAATCCTCTTGATTAAAAATACCCAAAGAGGCAAATGAAGGAAGGGAAAATTCCACTCCTTTAAGACACACCTACTGCTAGCATCAGATTTCTCTGGATCCCTACCTACTAATACTTGTAAAGCCAATATGGGAAACCTCTGCACCAGATGGACTAGTATCCTCACTCCCTGAATCAATCACTCAGTTAAGAAGTATTTATTAAGGGACTACGGAGAACCAAATTGTACTATGAGCTGAATCAACACTCTGTGCACTAATTCCATACTACCTCTGTTCTATAGGAACTGAACAATCAATTCGAATCGAGGCCCTTAACTGAATTAGTAGGTAGAGTCACCCCCATCCCCAAAGACCAGAATTCAAATCCATCTTCTTGCACTTTTTAGACTGCCTGGGCAGTCACTTAATCTCTTTGCCTTAATTTCCTCAACTGTAAAATGGGAATAATGATTGTACCTAATTCACAGGGTTGTGAGGATGATGCTGGGCATATAGTTGATGCTATATAAATGCTTATTCTTTCCCACATGTTGTCTCTCAAAAAACTTAAGAGGCTGTATAAAATGTTAGCTCCCAATACCACAGTCCTCTCTCCTCTCTATTTTTCAAGTTTAAATAGGGGCCAACTCAATTCCCAACTATCTTACAGAGCCAACTTGCATAATCACAGCATTTAGGGGTTAGGGGCGGCTAGGTGGCACAGTAATAGAGTACCGGCCCTGGAGTCAGGAGGACCTGAGTTCAAATTCGATCTCAGACACTTAACACAAAACTAGCCGTGTGATCATGGGCAAGTCACTTAACCCCGATTGCCCTACCTTCCCCTCTCCAAAAAGCAAAAACAAAAAATCACAGCATTTGGAAGCTGGAAAGTACCTTGGTGAAACCCCAACTACAGAGCAGCCCACATTTCAGTCGCTTTTAATGAATCTCAATTAGATTTAATTCCTGCACCACGCCAATTAATCATTTAATTACATACTGTTTAGTTAAATTATTCTTTAATGGTTACACTTGCGCCTGGTTTGTTTGTTTTCCTTCTCTGCCTACAAGGCAAAGGGGAGGCATCCCGTATGTATTAGGATTCTTTTGAATCACCGGAGGGGGTCAGGGCACAGCATTTCATGGACACTATTAGCTCCCGGGGGTGGTCCTGGCAGGTGTGGATAGAAATACCACAAAGTCCGCCTCTCGACCATGGTCTCCACGGGGTCTGCTCTCTAAGACACTGGCCCAGACCCCTACCCGCAAGCCATCAGTAGACCCGCAGCAGAGGCAGCCGCTGCCCACCAGCCCCTCCTCGTTGCTGCACCAAGCCGCCCTCGCCCAACTTCAAAGCTCTTCCGCATCTTCCTCCTTTCTTCCTTCCCCCACCCACGTTAACTCCAGCTCCAAAGAAATCGCTTCCGAAGGGATAGCTTTCTTACAGCCTTGCAGAGGTTTCATGGAGCTAACTGCGCTTGCGCAAACATTCGAGATGACGCATGCTCAGTAGGGTCGATACTGGTTGGGGATTGCAAGGAGTTCGGCACCCGCCTTTCTTCGGGGTGCCTGCCCGCAGTCGCTTCCACTTCCGGGTCCCTAGCAGCTGCAGCTCGCCGGAGCGTGTTAGTGAGCTCCCGGCCGCGAAGTGACGTCACGTCTTGGTTGTAGAGCCGGAGGGGGGATGAGGATGGGGAAAGGAGGATGAGGGCAGGGAAGATAAGCCAAGAAGTCTACGCTCCTCCGCCCTCCCCGCACGCGAGCTTGGACTCCTTCCTCTCTTCTTCACCCTTAGAGACGGCTTTCCCAAAGCCTCCTCCCCCACCTGCCTGGTGACCAAGCGCAGTCCTTAATGCCGCCCACTTCCCCAGCCTTTTTTTAAGCACCTGCCTTGTGCAGCTCGGCCGACCCCAAGATGAGCAGAACCAAGGAACGGGCCTCGACCTTATTCAGGTGGCAGCTCTTGGGGACTCGTAGGACTAGAGGTGGGAGAAGTATCACTAAACTTCTCTGGGCCTCAATTTCACAGCTGTAAAATAACGGTGTTGGGGTCCCAGATTTGTATCATACTATAAGGACGATAAGACAGGAGGTGCACGAATGAATCAAGTATTTGTTAAGCACCTTCTACCTGCCACCCACAGAGTGAAAACAGTCTTGGCCTTGAGCAGCTTGCTTACTATCTAGCTGCGGAAGACGGCATTTACGATATATGGACAGACAGAGGGAGGGGATCGCTGGGCCAGTACGAAGGCACTTAGAACATAACAGCGGTGCCAGATACCTATTACTCATAGGTAAGCGGTTAAACTTTAGAGATCCCAGGAAGAAAGATCAATCAAATATTTATTAACCTACTATAATGCCAGAAACTGTGCTAAGTGCTAGAGATATAAAGCCAGAAATAAGAGAATCCTTGCCCTCAGGAAGCTTACATTTTACTAGGGATAAAACATACAAGTAAATATTGTTTTAAAATAAATAAACTGTGAGGAAGGAATATGTTGCGTTAACGTCGGAATCAAAGAAAGGTCTCTTGAAGGTACCAGCACTTAAGCTGAACCTTGAAGGGAGCTAGGAGCTCTAAGAGTTGGAAATGATCGTCTATGTCAGGGTTTCTTAATCTTTTTTGTGTCTTGAACCATTTTGGCAGCCTGGTAAAATCTATGGATCCCTTTTTAGAATAATTTAAAATGCATAAAATAAAATGTATAAGATGACAAAGGAAACCAATTTTACTGAAATGCAGCTATCAAATTATTTTTTAAACAAGTTCATATTTAACTGTAGTCCAGTTAAAAGGCATTGAATAAAGGTGGTGGTAGAATAAAGAGGGCTTGAATAAAGGTAGTATCAATGTGAATAGTGACTATAATAGCTCTCATTTTTGTAACACTTTAAGGTTCATGAAAGGAAAGACAGTTTCCACAGATACTGTGCAGCCATTTTGTGCAGAACACTGTTAGGTTCCTTGGGAAAATACAGAAAGAAATAAATGGGAGCTGGGAAGTGGGATCTTTGCCCTCAATAAATTTATATTTTTAGATACAGAATGGAGGTCAGAAAAAAAAATAATATTGAAAAAACATACAAAAGTAACCAGTATATAATTATGGATTTACAGAGCTCTATTATTTATTGCAAGCACTGAATGACCAGAGCAAGATTGAGATTGAAACCTGGGAAGGTTGAAGGAAAATTGGATAGACCCAACTTTACTGTTTTAAGGTTTCAGTACCCTGAATAACTTCTCTTGGTACTTGTCTCATTAAACTATGAGACTATGGGACTTTACCCAAACCTGACAAGTTGACAATTCAGTTCAATAAATTCTTTCCTAAGAGCTTATTATGTTAGCTGTAAGACACCCAACTGGAAATGGAGAAACATATGATAGGCATAAGAATTATAGAATCAGAAAGCTTGAGCTTTTTCAAATGAGAAATCTGAGATCCAGAGAACTCAAACTGGAAGGTTGAACCATTTAACTTCTAAAGTCTTTTCTTCCTTTAATTCTCTTATTCTATGATCTTTGATAGAGGCATTCTCTCCAAAAATGCAGATTATAACACATCCATGTATTCATTCTTGTAAAACTCTTATTTCTATCCCTCCTATAATTTTACCACAGAGAGTCTACCAAACCTGCTTGAAGCTCTTCCTTGAGTTCCCTTGACATTACAAGATTACTAACATTTGGCAAACATATGCCTTGCTTGATGATCAGAGGGTGAGCAAATAGTCTGTTTTCTCTTTATTACATCTTCCAAGGAATCTTTTATAATTTTAACATGTACATGAGAGATCCCTTGTTGTTTGAGAGCCTTTAAGATAGCATTTTGCTCTATCAAGTAAAAAACTTTAATAACCAAAAGAATAAAAGAACATGGACACAAATAAAAGAGTTCATCTTGGAAAGAAGGGCCACCTCTTCCTCAAAGACTGCAGAAAAGGAAGAGAGGCAATATGGAGGGATTTAAAGGTATGAAATAGAAAGATAACTGACTTTATGACCAGTTTTAATCTCTCAAGTATGAAGGAAGGTGATCTAAAAAAGACATGGCCACAGGACCTAATGAAAAGAGAAGGTTTGAAACAGACGTCTAGGATCGTTGGGGGCTCGACTAAGATGAGATAATATGAATTGGTACTGGATTCCATCAGCACAGTTTTGTGACTTCCTAAGGCAATTCAATTTAATTCAAAACTAGCTAATTTTGCATATCTCAGGGTACCAGTATTCTACTGGAACTGAGTCACCTCTCCTTTTTCTTTGTGGCTAGTCTACTACCTTCTGCTCTTAATAATATCCTTTATGTCACTCTTCTTGTGAAAGTCATTGTTGAAGCCAATTTAAATCAATTATACATCTTTCAGTGCCCTTCAGGTTATGTGTAATTTTAATTCTTCCAAGATCATGTTGTTACACTATTTACAACCACTTAGCATCACTAGGAGACTACTTGTGCTAAGACTATGGCTTCTGTGGCAGGAAACAGTTTGGGGTTTCTGAAAGTACAGTGCAAATTTACCAATGAGATGCAGTCTAATCTTCTTCAACAAAATTCCATACCTGTTCTTTGTCTGTCTGGAGCCCCTTATCTAAAATATACACAGTGATGAATGAATGCATAACATTTGAACATTTTTCTAAGAAATAATGTAAATTTTGTTTTTAGAATAATGCTCAACCCAATTTTGATAGTTTATTATATTTTACTACTCAAGTCTCAGAGGAAACAACTTATATGCTCTAGTATTATCATATCAGTATATAATAGAATTAGAGATTTGGAAATCAAGCAGCCCAACTTTTTTTTTAATCCTAAGGCTATTTTAAAAGTACAGAGTACACTATATTACTATTTTGTAAGCCCCAAAACTAAAAGCATGTTTACCACTAATGAACAGTATGGTAAGGCAGATGGGAGAAGGCCACAGAAATGTACTCCCATAAGAGGTAGCATGTGTGGGAGTAGACTTCTGGAAAAGCTGGTGGCTTATCTTAGTAAAGGAGGTGGAACCAGAGACAATGGGAAACTCTTAGAAGGCTTTGTTATATACTTCTATCTTTGTTTATTTGTTTTCTGGCCAGAAATCGCCCATGAGTTATTTCTTATTCAGAAAATGTTCACCTTCTTTTTTTTTAACATGACTTCAGAAAAACAAACCATATATTATTAAGAAACCTGCATCCTTGTTTGCTGACACTTAGACAAATGAACTCAAACAGTCATTTCACCTATCCAGGATTCATTTTTCTCATCTGTAAATCAAGTAGATTGGACTAGAATCTAGTCACTAGGTGATCTCTAAGGTCCTTTTCAGATATCGGTGGGGAAAAAATAAGGGACTAGTCAACAAGTATTGACTAAATTCTAGGTGTATGTTTGCCTACATGATGTTTTAATTTCTTGTTATATTACCCCCAAGCACCATTAGGATATTTCGTTAATGCTTGTCATAGTTTTAAAGGAAATGGTCTTTTAGTAGCTAGTGCCAGCAAGAGTTTAGATTGAATACTGAGATAAAATATTCAGAAAGTCATTTAATACAAATTTATAGGGTTTCATTTAATTGCAAGGGAAAAAGTACAATTTCAAACAACCCTCTAGACAACTTTCTTTGCATAGAAATCAATACATTTAAGTTTTTAAAACTAAATTTGATTCACTTAGAATTTTCCGGAATTATTATAAAAGGTTTATTGTAATTTTACCAGGAAACAGTATCAATGAACCACTGCAGAACCACCTAAAAAAAATTTACAGAATGATATTCATTAAAATAATTTTAAGTGTATTAATAATAATAACTGAGATGTATATGATGTTTTCAAGTTTACAAAGAATTTTACATATATCAATTAATAATAGCATCTCATTTTTATTAAGTACTTATATGCCAGGCACTTGACAAATACAGTCTCATTGGATATATACAACAACTCTGGGAGATAGATACAATTGTTATCTCCATTTTAATGATGAGGAAACTGAGGCAAAAAGAGGTCAAGTGACTTACCTAGGGTCATAGAGTTAGTATCTAAGGCCATCATTTGAGTCTTATGACAATTCTGTGAGGTGGGCACACTAATACTTCAGTAGATCTGTGACCTCACTAATGTGGGTATTTCCTTCAACACTGCAAATCATAACCCATTCATGTCTGCCTTTTCTGTGTGATTCTTGTCCATGTCGTCCCATAAATTTGTGACAAAGTGTCCCTATAGGTATTATTATCACCACTTTGTTGATGATATAACTGAGAGGTTATTTTGCCTATTGTCACATAGCAGAGGTAAGGATTTGAACTCAGGTGTTCCTGACTCTAAGTCAGCGCTCAATCTAAAATTCTACATTGCCTCTAATATTGGTAACTTCTCTTGTATGACATTATATATATATATATATATATATATATATGACCCATATGGGATTGCAGTTTACAATTTGAGAAATGCTACAGTGGTCACCAGTGGAAAGGTTTAAGAAGCCCTGCAGAGCAGAAGTCAGAGAATGAGATCTGAATAATTAAAATGTAATCAGGAAACGTTTAACTAAATAAATAAAAAATACAATACAACATAGATCCCATTAATTTGTTTTGTTTTGTTTTTTTCTGAGTCATATAGCTAGCAGGGATCCATTTCTGTTTGAGTTTGACACTATTGCTCTAGAGGACCATCTGCTATCACTGATTATATCCCTTCCTACTGAATAATCTTTCCTTCCTGATTTTTCATAGCACTTCTCTCACCTGGTTCTCCTCCTACTCATGATTGCTTCATTGCTGGTTCATCATCAATTTGTTGTCCCCTAACTGTGGGTGTCTCCCTAGGTTCTTCCTAGGACCTCCTTTCTTTTTTCTCTAAACCTTTTCAATTCTCATTCATGCAAGTTGCACACAAATCTCCATATCCCTAATCTGTCTCAAGAGCTCCAATCTATCCAATCCAAAATTTATATTCTGCTTTTTGTACATTTCCATCAGTATATATTTCCTATAAGTCTCTAAAATTCAACAGGTTCAACATAATTCATTATCTTTGCTCCTGAACCCATCCCTCCTCCAAACATTTCTATTTCTGTTTGGACATCTCTCTAGTCACCAAGTTTTACAATCTCATCTACTCATCTTTGGCATCTTTCTAGTTACCTTGTTTTGGAACCTCAGAGTCAATCAATTCCTCTCTTTCCTTATTCCTATATCTAATTAGTAGTGCAAATGTTCTTCATATCTTTTGGGTTTTGTTTGTTTTTACTGTTTCTACTTCCTAATGCATTACATTGAGAACTGTGATGTTAGAGTCCAAGTGTAATAGTTTTATTGTAATTAAGAAAATAATTTTTTAATAAAAATCTCTACAAACTTCTTTATTTTTCATTTTTGCTATCTTTTCAATTTCATCCTTCAATGTCCTCAGGATATTTTTGCTTAGTTGGGACTCACACAAAGTTTCTGTTAATTTATTTTTCATTTCACTGTTTCTTCCTGTTTTATGAGGTTATATACTGCTTATATGCTTCCAACATCTTCCTTCATAAGAATTTATAACAAGTTTGCATTCTAAACCAGTATTGCCACAGCTACCTTGTCTTCCCACTTTGCTAAGAGATCAAGCGTTTACTGTCAAAGGTGAAATCTAGGCTCTTTTGTTCTCCTTGTTGTGGTGATTGATTTAAATTCTTTTAACTTCCTAAAGAAGTGGTGGTAATCTGTGATAAAATTTGTTCTTTTACCCATTTCTCATCTTTTAACATCAATTCTAGTAGTTTTATGAATCCATGATGTCATCTATGTATACCTCCATTGATGTGCCTTCACATACTGTACAACTTGTATCCAGTGTTCCACAAAGGATCCATCCAAAAACCTTCAACAAGTTCTCTTGACACTGTATGGATACTAATGGAGCATGTAGGCTTCCATTAGTTATCCTTCACACATACCACATGAATAACTCTCTGTTTTTTCCCATCATACATTTTTCTAAAAACATCTTTTACCATTCATTCTGTATAATTGTTTCTTATTATGTCTTATTTGTAATATCTTATAGCCTGCTCCTATTCAGCATGCACTCCTAAATTTCCCTTTCGATAATCTTCAATTTTTATTCATCAAAGACTATGTAATGAATGACTTGCAGCCATATAGCATTAGCAGATGAATCAAGTGCTACTAAAAAGATTGTTCATTATTTCATGAAGAAACTTTGGGTTATTAAGATAACTTTATATTTTACCAAAAGTTACTCAGACCACTTTCTTCCTCCTTTTCAGTTCTTGGCCAAGTTTACTATCCATTTGCAATGTTACTCCAAGATAAATATACTAATGGATGAACTTTAGAGGTCATTCATTCAACTGCATATGTTAATCTATGATAGACACTATGCATTCTTCATCCACTTGGGGTTTTGCTTACATACTTAAGCCAAATTATTTTGAACAATTATAGATTTCACTTAAGATGCCCTACAATGATCAAGGACATGGTACAATCAGCACAATGTCATCTGCAAATAAAAGCAACTGGATGACTTCATCTGCTATAGGAAAATTCTTTTTCAACTTGGAAACTGTACATCTTTCATGACAGTCAAGAGAAAGCGTTTTTCTATTTTGAAGGGTTGCTGCCTGAAACTGCTATCTTCCTATATCTTCTCTATAGTTACTTCTCTTGTCATCAGTCACCACTGCTCCAATGGACTCTGCTACCAGTTCCAACCACCAGTAGAACCTCTGCTAGAATTTCCAATGGAACCTCAGATTCTCCTAAATTCTCAAGGTCAACACCTTGAAAATTTCTTTTTGGCATACTATTTCACCTAAAATGAGGAAAGAACAAATACAAATTAAACAGCATACCATGTGCTCACAGACACATGGTGGCCATATATGGAATGCACCTTGCCACTGTTCCCTCACCTAGCACTTACCTCATTTGCCTGCAAGAAAGGAAAAGAGATTGAAATATTGACAGGTTCTAACTTCTGTATGTGATGTCAGTTCTAGCTTAGCATTTCCAGGCATCATTTTTTCCAACTCTGTAGCCAGTTAAGAGATTTCCAATCATCACACAGCCCCTCACTCACTAAAAACAGGCTTTCAAAGTTCCACATTTTGAATTAAAACCAAGCAAATGTGAGCATATACTGTATAACTTACTAGTGAAGGAAAATCTAGGCATGCTCTAAGGGTTAGGCTCTCATAAGCTAGTTCCTTCATATGCATAGGAAATACTTTATCGGAAGAAAATATGTAAGTTAACACTTTCAATTAAATTTGGTTAGCATTTACTAATTGCATATTGTGTAAAAGGCATTATGTTAGTCAGTGGGGATACAGAAACAAAACCAAAACTGTCATGTCTTCATAACTTTGATTCTAAGCAACCTCTGTCTTTTTTCTGACATTCTGCCATTGTCACTGCAAAAGTTGGACAAAGTGAAAAAATAATTGTGTTTTTCTTTGTCTCATGGGTTGCCATGTCCAAGAATTCATTTCAAAGTGACCATCCTGGTGGTGATGAGCCTTTTTATAGTTGGACTAAGCACTGGAAAGCAGCCATAATGTCTATGTCTAAGACTATGCTCAAAAAATTTCTAGCCTAGTAGAACCTCCTGGAGCTTGTGTTCTTTTGACGAACTTTGTTCCTTGAGAAGCTAGAGGCAAGTCTACAACCCACTGAGGCACTGAAATAGAAACTCATAGCACTGTCTGCATTATCTTTTAATTTTTGGTTTTTCTTCTAGTTTGATAATTATTTTGTTCTTTGCTCTAACAATCTAGTGGTTTGTATGCATTAGAAATTATTCCTGTGTCAATACCTAGTCACTGAAATATAATCATGTTCATTTTGTATGATGTTGTTTGGAACTTATCATATCCAGCTCCTTTTACTCTCTCTTCAAAGTATTAAGAAAATAATCATGTTGAAACTCAAGGAACTATGGAATTGAATCTTGTAAACTAAAAATAAATAAATTTTTAAAAAGAGGGGCAGAGCCAAGATGGCGGAATAGAAACAGTGCTTCCAAGGTGCTTTGCCCCACACCACCTCCAAACAATGTGAAAGGGGAATCTGAACAACTTCTGGAGCCCCAGCACCCACAGAATGACACAGAGAAGCTAACCTCCTGCTGAGGACAGCCCAGCAGCCCTGCAGGGAGCAGCCAGCACAGCACTCTGGGAGCCAAGCCCAGGCCCGCTTGAGCCATGGTTTTAGCCCCAGGGCGGCCAGCCAGCAGCCGGCTGGAGGGACCCCAGAACACCAGTAGCTGTGGCGATTCCAGAATTATCAGCACAGATATGCCTAGGACAAAGTGAGAGGTTAATGCCCTATGGACTTTGGGACAAGTATTTGGGGAATGCCTCAGCTTCCTCCCCTGGGGGCGAAAAGCTGCTGAAGAAACACAGCATAGAAGCCATTTTGCAGCCAGTGGTGGCTCTAGCTCCTGGTGTGCGAACTGTAGGGAGACCCAGCAATCAGTCTGGGGTTAATCGATCTTGCTTTAAACTGCCTGGATCTGGATTGTGGTCTGGGGGGAAGTTTGGGGTGGGTACCCAATTTGCTAGAGCAGGTGGAGGCTTTACAGAAGCCACCCAATCTGCAGAAGTTGTGAAGACCCCATGTTTGGGCGGAAGCTCTCCTGTCTGGTGGCAGAGTCCTACTGTGGCAACAAGCCCAAAAATCAAGTAATTAAGTGGCAACATGCCTAGGCAAAAGAAACAAAATAAACAGAAAAATTCAACATTGGACTCCTATTTTAGGGGCAAAGAGGATCAAAGCATGGAGGAGGACTGTGAGGTCAGAACTCCTGCACCAAAAGCCCCAAATGAAAATGCAAGCTGGCTACAGGCCATAGAGGACCTTAAGAAGCAGATAAGAGAAGTGGGGGAAAATTGGGGAAGAGAAATGAAAAAGATGCAAGAAAAGTATGAAATGACAGTCAACAGCCTGACTGAGGAAAATAACACCCTAAAAAATAGACTAACTCAAATGGCAAAAGAGGCTCAGAAAGGCAATGAGGAGAAGAATGCCTTAAAAAGTCAAATTTACCAGATGGAAAAAGAATCTCAAAAGTTCACTGAGGAGATTCATTCCTTCAGAGTTAGACTGGAGCAAATGGAAGCTAATGACTTTATCAGAAATCAAGATGCTGTTAAGCAGATCCAAACAAATGAAAGATTAGAAGGCAATGTGAAATATCTCATGGGAAAAACCACTGACCTGGAAAATCAATCCAGGAGAGACAATTTAAAAATTATTGGACTACCTGAAAGCCATGATCAAAGAAAGAACCTAGAAATCATCCTTCAAGAAATTCTCAAGGAAAATTGCCCTGATGTGTTAGACCCAGTGGGGGAAATAGAGGTTGAAAGAATCCACCGATCACCTCCCAAAAAAGATCCCAAAAAGAAAACTCCCAAAAATATTATAGCCAGGTTCCAGAACCCCCAGATCAAGGAGAAAATACTCCAATCAGCCAGGAAGAAACAATTTCAATATTGTGGAAACACAATCAGAATAGCCCAGGAACTGGCAGCTTCTACACTGAGGGACTGAAGGGCATGGAATATGATATTCCAGAGGGCAAAAGAGCTGGGATTGAAGCCAAGGGTCACCTACCCAGCAAAACTGAGTATCTTGTTTCAGGGGAAATTATGGTCATTCAGTAGAATAGAGGACTTTCAAGCATTCTTGAGGAAAAAACCAGAGTTAAATAGAAAATTTGACATTCAGACGCAAGAAGCAAGAGATGCTTGAGAAGGTAATCAAAGAAAAGAAATCAAAAGGAGCTTATCAAAGTTGAACTATTTACATTCCTACATGGAAAAACAATAACGGTGTCTGGTGAAACCTTTCTCATTATGAAAATAATTGAAGAAGGGTATATGGGCATATGTTTACAGTTATACATGGATAGAGGGCACAGGTTGAATTTGACAGGAAGGGATGATTCTTAAGGGGTGAAGTTAAGAGGTGAGAGAGGAAAGTGGAAAGAGGAGATGGGGAGAGACAGGCTAGGGTAAACTATCTCATGTAGAAGAGGCAAGGGGAAGTAGTTGCAGGGGAGGGGAAGAACAAGAAGGCAAAAAGGCAAAACCATATTCTCATTGAAGTTGGCTCAAGGAGAAAATGACATACATACTAAATGGGATATCTCAACCTGCAGCAGGATAGGGGAAAGCGAGATGAGAGGCAGCATGATGGATGGGAGGGCATTCTTGGGGGGAGGGGAGGTTGGAAGTACCCACTATCAAAGAGGGACAGGATCAAAGTAGGGAATGGACCAGGTGGGAGGTGAGATGGGCGGGAGGGAAATATAAGCAGTCTTTTACAATATATCTACTATGGTAATGTTTTGCATAGCTATACATGTACAACACATACTGAATTGCTTATCTTCTCAGAGGGAGTGGGTGACAAGGGAGGAAGGGAATGGATCTGAAAATCGAAGTTTTAAAATTAAATGTTTCATAAGATGTCCAGGCATTGGGGCTCAGAGATTCACCTTGCCCTTATGGCAAAGTCGAAGGGGGTATGGGAGAAGATATGGGAGAGAGCAGATTGGATGAAGGGATATCTAGTGGGACTGCTATTCTGGGGTGGTGGGTAGGGAAAAAATGGGGGGAAAAATTGTAACTCAAAATCTTGTGGAAATGAATGATGTAAACCAGAAGTTAATAAAGCATTTGTTTAATTAAAAAAAAAGAAAGAAAAGAATCATGATATATAATTATGTGACTTCTGTGTAATCCACAAATCTTTTATCTTTCTTGGATTTGTTTTGCTCCCAAACCATGTTTCCCAACATTTTCCCATATATTGTCTATATTAGCCATTTATAGTAAGTATTGGATTGTATTGGTACTTAAGGTTAGAATAATTAATGCTATACTATCAGTTTTATTATTCATGTTATTGAAAAAGCAATGATATAACAATTAAAAATATTTTAATTGTAACTTATCTGTGGATCACCTATTCAGAAATATCAAGCATTTTGAACTAAGCCAAGACCTTGAGCAGACAAAATAGATTTCACAAAGTCCTCTTTCCAGAGTCTATTAAACAGCAAATTAGAAAGAGCAGATGGGGTTACTAGACACAGGCACTCTGGAAATAGCAAGTATGACAGCTTACAGGCTGAGAAAAAGAGAAGATACAAAAAATATAGATATAGATATATAAATCAGTCACAAGAACTAAAAATTTCAAGCAGTACAGGGCCACTTAATGTCCATCAGACAGCTCTACATGTTTTGATAGCCCTTAATAATGAAAATAGCTTTTGGTCATAACATTTTACAGATACGAAACATCTTCATGTCCATTAACTCATATGATCCTCACAACAACTTTGTAAAATAGGTTATGAAAAATGTTATTATTCCCATTCTATAAGGAAATGAGATCCAAAAGATTAAGTATTTAATAAGATCATATTATTATTAAGAAGAGGACTCATACAGAGTTCTTACTCCAAGCTCATGTTCTTTTCTACGGTAACCTCTTACTCATAACCATAGCTCTGAGTTCATTGAGAAAGAGTTAAAATTACAAGAACTCCTCAATAATTATATTTTGGTTTGTATTTTCCACCTAAGGATTCCCCTGGAAACATGAGGACTTGACTTATGTCATTCCAAGGGCCGTTAGCCCCCATGCAATCATGAAAAAACAAGTGATCTGGACCTCAGCAGGGACCTATAAAGTTCATTTAATTTTTTAGTACTACCCCAGATAGGGTCCCCTTGCCGGGCAATATCCACGGTCTTCTCCTTCATCTGTGGCTCCCTGCTGTGCCAGTCCTTTTTCCTCTTCCATATCTGCCTGGAGAAGGCTGCTCCTGCATTTCCAACTCCCTCTTAGTTTGACTCATTGGTCTATGTCTCCATCGACAACACTTTCTCTTTGAAGAGGAGAGCAAGAGGATAGAGAATGATGGAAGTAGAAAAGTATTCATGGGGGCGGCTAGGTGGCGCAGTGAGTAGAGCATCAGCCCTGGAGTCAGAAGGACCTGAGTTCAGATCTGGCCTCAGATACTTAATGCACACACAAACAAAAACCTAGCCGCCTAACCTTGGCCAAGTTACTTAACCCCAGTTGCCCTCCAAAAAGCGGGAAAAAAAAAAGCATTCATGGCTCTGGAAGAGGCCTTGTGCCTCTGTAGGTCTCTGAAGCTGTATCAATGAATTACTTTATTCAACCTCTCTCTCCAACTTTACTTGAGTCTTTGTGTAGCCAGCCCCCTTTGAAAGACCAAGCCAAAGGTGTAGTTCAGGTACCAGAATAAATTTCACATTAATGGGACTCAAAACAAGGGGTATTTATGCCTTATGAAGAAGACACACAGAGAGGAGACACATCCAGATCATTCTGGAGCATGAGGGTATCTCTCTGTTACAACATTGTGCAATACTTGATCATCATAATAACCCAGAGTCATCAAGAAAATATTAAAATATACTTGGCTTACTCTCTTAGAAATTAGCAACATGTGTAATACATTCTATGACAATCTCCACCAAAATTAGCTAAAAATAAAAGAAGTTTTGTATTTACTGGGGTAAGTTTGAATGGCTGGACAATTCACTTTTATGAAGCACATAATTCCCCTTATATTATTTAGGTTTTTATTTTTCAAAAATTAGTTTATTTGGGGGATGCAATCTTGGGCTTACATTTGAATATGAGCTTGCAAAATATTTTGGAGCTTTGCACCACCACAAAAATAATTAAATTATGAAGACTTGATTTATAAACTTTTGGAATGTTGCAATTTACCAAATCAGGACTCCATCTCAATATTCCCTAATGCTCTTCACTTTCCTCTTAGAAGAGTCATCACTTTTCAGACTGATGAAAAATACTAACTCAAAATAAGATGCTATAAATTCAAAGCCTTTATAGTTTACACCTTTCCTCACTTAGGGATAACTGTAGTTGTATAGGCTTAAAAAACCACCTGTTCAGTTGTTGGCTGATGGGGAAATAAAAGAAGATAATGAGGGCCAACAAAGGACTTTATAATAGAATCCCTAATTACTCAAGAACTTAACCACAGTTATCTGTTACTGATAATAAAAAGTTGATATTATCATTTTAATCATCTGAAATGGTGCCTAAGGTTGCTAGAAGTCAGGCCCCTATTGTTGTAATTCCATCAAATGCTTATTGCAGTGGATGCCTGAAAGGCTTCTTATCATCTGACACTGGGGAAAACATCTAACATCTGCTGAGGGAACTGCAGAATGCCTGAATGCCAGAAATGACTTTAGAACTCTCCAGTTTCTTAGCCAGGGGGTCTCAATTCCCTGTACCTCAATTTCCCAGGAATTTTCCCAAACCAGGAACAAGAAGCTGTTTCCCAAACTATGCCTTCCTTTCCCCAATCCCATTGTCCCAACATACCCTGAACATGAGACACTTGGCTCTTGCTTAAGACCAAATAAAGAAATATTATATTAATGCACATCTTTGTTTTCAATTTCCAATTCAAAAATTAATTCAAAGGCAGAGACTGGGATGACTGAAGTTTTATCATATGGCTATTCTTCAGTTTAGTGCCTCAGAAACAAAAACAGAATGAGATTGTTAAGATCCTCAATTTTTCTTTAAAATCTTAGAAGCTACTTGATAATCCTAACTTTTCTAAAATAAATAACAGGTAAACTAATCATATCCTGAAAAATTCATAGAATAAGCAACACTGTTCTTTCAAGCTACCCATTTTCATTTTATATAAAATAACCTTAAAATAAATGGTGACAACTGTTTCTACATACTACTGTGTTTTTTTTAAGTAACTTTAAAAGGATACAATTTACGATGTTGATATTTTATTATGAATATATGTTTGGATTTAGCAGTCTGTGTTTTATTCAGAGTTTGGTTTAATCAAATATCCTGATGCAATCCCTGTTAGTGTAATTTTGAATACTTCTATGTCTCTTGTTCAGTGCTACCAGATTTACTCTCTCTATACACAAGCTGCTTCTGGAAGATGGGGTATGTTGGTTACTTGATTACAAAAGACCTACATGAATTAACTGGAAAGAGGAAGGAAAATTTCCATGTTTTGAATCCCTACAAAAATAATCACTTTTTATCTGTGGTTTTTATTTATATATCAAAGTACAGGAAAGCCTACAAGCTTACTCTTGTCACCCTGTCCACTTGGCCCAGCATTATAGGCTTAAAAGGAATCATTGTCCAGAGATTGACCTACAAGAATCCCTAGAGTCTTGTGAGATTTTAGTAGATGTCTATACTTTGCAGTGACTGAATTTGTGATATCTTTTTAGGGGTTACTAGGAATAGATATTAGGGATAATTGACAAGTGATGCTTACAAACATGAGAAAGCCTCAGTAATTTTCTTATTTTCATATTCAATTGAGATTAGCAGCTAGCATTCATTTCATGAATTTAAATAGTGCCTTTCTTGATGCAATAGTTATACAAACTACATTCTACCACCAAAGAAATTAGGTACAATTTTGTGAACAGATAGTAAGCTAACAAACATCAACAGTCTTGCTAGTGGGAGGAAAGGAGTAACACAGATTGTTTGTATGGGAAACCAAAATATCCAGACATAAACTGAAAATGTGAACCACTGGGGTGGCTAGGTGGTGCAGTGAGTAGAGCCCTGGAGTCAGCCCTGGAGTCAGAAGGACCTGAGTTTGGATCTGGCCTCAGACACTTAACACACACACAAATAAAAACCTAGCTGTGTGGCTTTGGGCAAGGTAACCCCAATTGCCCTCCAAAAACAAACAAACAAAAAAAGAAAATGTGAACCACTGATTTCAATAACTGGTTAAACTAATTTTTAAATTGTCTATAACTTTGATATCATGTAGGAAAAGTCTAAATATGTGTTTAAGCATAGACCCAAGTTTCTCAGTCTATTCCCAACTATTTACACTAACAATAAAGAATAATTTCACAAGTCATACAAAGCAATGAATAATGTTCATGTTTGGCTTTGAAATGTAGTCAAAGAGAAATATTCAGTCATGCACAAACCAAAGCATGCTTGGTATTTGGTTTCAGATACCATGAAGCTCTACCTGACTATCAGTGTTTTGAAACCCAAATTTGTGATTGGGTTTTCTGCAATTTCTTCCTCTAAACTAGGATACAATCAAGCACCATAAGACCAAATTGGAACCAGAAGACAACTTTCATTGGCAATGAAATCCTAGAAAAGCAAAGCCTGCTGCATGGTAACACCAACCAGGCAGCCCACTTCCTACCTGTATAACTTCAACTGGAACCACTGCAGAATAAATAATGTCCCTGGCCTGCAAGAGCCACTTCATTCAGGACACCTGACTCTACAAACTCTCCCCCAGTCTAGCACCCCGGATCCAGTTGGTGGACTCGAGCTGCCAAAGAAATGGATCCTGAATGTACCCGCCCTGTATTGAAAGGGCTGTACCTGCAAAGAGAATTGTCACACAAGCTGGAACTGAAGCTTGAGGATTAACCAGTATCAGACCAAAGCTGACTGCCTCCCTTTTACTTTTTATTTCCCACAACAGCTTCTTTCTGTGCAGGTGTGCTAGAGATGATGATCACATTTTCAGTGAAATTTTCAGATATCTTCAAAGGCTACAAATCAAGGTTTTTTATGTATTATTTTGTTGATTGTTTAGACTTCCAAAAGTGTTGATACTGCAGATTAAACTTAGAAGTGTGCCCTAAGTACATTTTTAAATTTTTCTGGAGAGATATTTATCAGTATACTCCTAGACTGAGAGAAAACGTTTGGAGTCACTCCTATGAGGAGACTCTACAGGCCAGGCAGCAGGATATGTATCCAGAGGTGCTTTAGCCTAGCCTAGGAAAATCTCAACTAAACCAAGGCTAAATATTATGCTTTGGGGTCAACCTGAAGCATCTTCAGTTGGGAAAATGAGGTTCTTCCTATTGTCTAGGATGCTATAGTTGGTTCTGAGTCTCTGAGGTAACCAAATCTTATCTACCTCCAAAATCATAGGCTAAACTCATTCCCAATCTCTGAGACCCCTGCTTGACAGCCTGGCTCTCCTGAGAGCTGATTCCTGGTCTTGACCTTGTCATTTAAACAAACTGCACCAGATTGGTTTACCTGCTTAGAAACCCAAGATTTGACTTCATAGACCCAACCTTTAAAACTCCTGAGTAGTCTCAAATTTGGCTTTTCTTCTACTTCTTACTCCCTTCATAAAGCAAAATATTCTACACACACACACACACACACACACACACACACACACACACACACACACACAGAGTGTATGCAGGAGAAATCACAGATGATTTCCCTCTTCTTCCTCCTCCCAAAATAAAATCTCCCGGAGTATAAATATCAATGTTTCCAAACCCAAATGTATGATTGGGTTTTCCAAAATTCCTTCCTCTAAACTCAGAGACAGAGAAGAATTGGCCTCACTGCATGGGATGTCAAGCACCACAAAACCAAACTGGGACCAGAAGACAACTTTTATTAGCAATGAAATCCATGGAAAAGCAAAGGGACAAAATCACTTTTAAAAACAATCTAATCATTTCCTAGAGTCTGAGAAGGAGTTATTTATCTTTCCTGCAAATGTTTATCCTTTATCTATGGTCTCTAGATTCTACCCTTTCTCTCATGACAGACTTTAATTACACAAGGATTAATTCAATAATGTCCAGGAAAGTGGCTATATCCCAGTGCTCCTAACACCACATCAACAAGCAACAAGCATTTATCCAGTGTCTACTACTGTGTGCCAAGTACAGTGCTAGACAAAAGGAATACAGACAAAAAATCAAAGAGCCCTTACCCTCAAGGACTTTAAATTCCACCAGGAGAAACAGCATGAATATACAGGGTATCCCTAAAGTCTGGACATATAGGAAATCTCATTAACTACGCATATTTTCAAGAAATGAAATGAATGAAATTTTCAACATTTTATTTAATTAGCATAAATGAGATTTCATAGGAAGACATAGGAGACACAGAGGAAATCTCATTAATTAAATTAATTAATCTCATTAATATGGAAATAGTTCCCAATAGTAATGAAAGCTTTTATTCCATATGAAATTGTCCTGGCTAAAATTTATGCTAATTAAATAAAATGTTGTTGAAAATTTCGTTAATTTCATTTCTTGAAAATATGCATTGTTGATGAGATTTCCTATGTGTCCAGACTTTAGGAATACCCTGTATATAATATATGTGCAGCACAGGCAATAGCAGTTCAAGAATCAGTAAAAACTTCATGTGCATGATGGTGCTTGATCTGAGCTTTGATGAAAACTAGTTCTTCTTTGAGGCAGAGGTGAGGAGAGAGATTCTAGGAATGGAGGACAAGGACTTGGAAGTCTTTGTTACTTCAAAAACTGCTGATAAAAATATTTTACTGAATCTTTCCCTCTGTCTTTGACCTCCTTAGGGTCTAGTAAGGTCCAGTTAAAAAAAAGAAGAAAGAAAGAAAAAAAGAAAAAGAAGGAAAGAAGGAGAGAAAGAAAACTTTTGCAATGATTATTGTTTAGTTAAGATTTCCCTCTCTATCTGTAAAGCCACACATGAGCAGCTTTCCAGACGACTGTTGCTGTGAACAGCTTTCAGGATTTTGATTACATAGTATAAGGAGCACTCTATTTATTCAATAACAAAATCAAGCAAAACATTCATAGAAAATCAAAATACAGCATTCACAATGTTACAGCTTATCACAGAAAATCAAAATGCAGCACTCACCATGTCACAACTCAATAATTTATGACTAAAATG
Source organism: Gymnobelideus leadbeateri (assembly GCA_011680675.1). Taxonomy (NCBI): domain Eukaryota; kingdom Metazoa; phylum Chordata; class Mammalia; order Diprotodontia; family Petauridae; genus Gymnobelideus; species Gymnobelideus leadbeateri. The sequence goes on from WOXC01008568.1 coordinate 692,215, forward strand.
GCCATATAGTTTTCACCAAAGTGGTCACATAGTTTTAAACAAAGTACATTCATTTAATCAATCACAAAATCTTTAATTCAATCACAAAGTACAAAAGTCAAAGTTCTCCATCCCTAGGTCACAGTAAATCATAATCTTCTCACTCAGTACACAGTATCCAAGTAAAATCTTCTTTCAGCTTGATTCGAGGCTAGCTCTCAGCTTCCATGGTACCTCTTCCATGGTCCCAGTCCCAACTGTCACCTGGGTTCAAAAGCAGGCAGCTTCCAGTTCCTTGTCCAGTTCTTTGTCCAGTTCCCATTCCATACTGAAGTTCACAGTGTCTAGTCTACTTCAAGTCCTTCACAGTTCCTGTTTCTGGGAAGACAAAGCTTGACAGAGCCACAATAATATTCATGCACATTGCCTGTACCATAATCAATTCATTATCTGCCTATGAAATCAACTCAGACCTACCAACAAGGTCTGAGAACTCAACACAAATCATCAACATAGAAATCAACTAAGACCCACAAACAAAGTCCAAGAGGTCAGCACAAATCATCAACAAAGAAATCAACATAGACCCACAAACAAAGTCCAAGAGGTCAGCACAAATCATCAGTAAAGTCCTAGAACTTCCAAAACTGTCCTCCAGGACTTCTGTAAACATACAACCAGAAAATCCCTTTCAAGGCTTCCCATAAGGCCCCAGGGCTTCTGTACAAAATATCACAAACAAACATCAACACAGACAGAGCAGACAAACAGAGTACCAGGATACCACAAGTTTTCTCCTTTTTGACTCTGCCACCACAAGAGTCCTCTTCTCATTTCTGCTGTCTCTAGTCTGGAAATTCTCTTTATACATGGTCATTAGCTTCTCCCCTTCTTGCTCATGAGTTCTAGGGTTCACAAGTTGTGGGGTTCACATGTTCTGTTTTTTAACAGACTTGATACAAGGCTCAAAAGAAACTTGAACTGAAACAAGGTGTTAATTCAATAGTTGAAACAAGATGTGAACTACTTCTGTGCTTGCCATTACACTATCCTGAATTGTGCAAGATAATTTCTTCCATTCATCTCTATTTTTTAAATGGTGTGACCTTTTTATATTTAGATTATGTGTAAACTTGCAGTTTGTTGTGGCATATGGTCTAAGATAATGATTTAAATCTAATTTATGCTCTTTTTTGTTGTTGTTTTGTTTTCTAGTTTTTGCAGAAGTTTTTGTCCAATAGAGGATCCTTACTCCAGGAGTTAGTACCCTTGAGTTTATTAAATTCTATGCTATTCTGTTCTATTGCTTCTGGTTCTTACTACCTTATTTACCTAACCTTTTCCTTTGATCAACTTTTTTATTTTTTAATCTGTATGCTAAAAGAAAAATTCTTTGTTTGGACTTTCACCCTGATTAACAAGACACAACTCAAGAAAAGAGAACTAAAAGTATTTATTAAAAATATGTCAAAGTAGCAACAGGTTGACAGGCTGATCATTAGAGATCAGCAAGGGATTCAAGACGGAGCCAGCTTTTATTGATAATGAAGTAAAGATAATTTGGATAGATCCACATGAGCAAAAAGGGATAGGCCATTGCATCTCAGCTCTTTCCCAACTGCCTGTACAAGATGTTTAACAGAGAGGAGATGACCTGCTACCTGATGGATAACAGGTAACACAAAAGTTGCAGACTGCTTCCCCCAACTCTGATTGACAAGCAGGACTGAGAATAATGGGTCACTGAGTCAGCATAACTTTCAGTAAGCATGAAAGAGTCTTCATGAGGTTTCTGCTTGGGACTTCATTAGATTCCTTATGGCTTGTATTCCAAGCACCTACAATGACATTTTCCTGTTCTATCCATCTTTCACCAACTTCATTTTTCTTTACTCCTCAGCATGGACTCTGCACTCTATTCACAAACAATTTGCAATCCTTTTAAAGTAACTTGCCCTTACACATTCATTTATACCACCTGGCATTCTCTCTTTTTGCTTTCATCAACCCAGGAAAAACCTGGACAATATTCACCTCCTTCTGGGAAGCATTCTCTATTTACTCTTTTCTTCATGTTCCTTTCCTTACTCAAAAAGTCTATTTGTACACTTCAGTTTGTACTTGCTCCTTTATTGCTTGGTGATCGGTCTTTTTCACTATCCTATATTGTATGCACCAACTGTTTATTAAGCTCCTTCAGGGTAGGAATTGTGATTTCAATTTCATTTATGTCTCTCCCCATGGTTTCCAGTACTGTGTTTAGTACATAGTGGATATTCAGTAAATATTGACAACTTAGTACTCACTTTATCATAAGGGAAAGCATCAAGTTGCATGCCAGAAAAGTGTTTTCCCAGCAGGAAAGCATCTTCTAGTTACAAGGGCTTATTGTATTGCCTTGACCTTTCCCTTTTGACTCAGTCGTTTATTAAAACACCAAGGTTTTACAGCTTTCAGTTATATGTGAAACAAAGGATACTAGAAAGGGGAAATTGTTAAACTAAATATTGAAAGAGTAGATAGGAGAATAAATATGGAGAGTTAAAAGGAGACTAAAAATCTAAAATTTTGCCTTTAGGAGGAAAAAGAATGAGCTTTTAGGACTCATTAAAGGTTTTATGTTATTTTTGTTTAAGTAAGTCACAGCCTAAAGACAATACCTACATGAGTTTAAAATGCCTGAAGCATGTGATTTTCAAGGATACCAGGTCTCAAAAATAATAGGCATTTATGTACAGAACAAAAGGAACAATTTTCCACCCAAGTAAGGCCTTAGGGTAAAAGAATCATATCATCCCTGTTTTTTATGTTTAACTTGAAATAGATGGAAAACATTAACTACTATTTTTAAAAATATTCAGGGGCAGCTAGGTGGCGCAGTGAGTAGAGCGTCAGCCCTGGAGTCAGAAAGACCTGAGTTCAGATCCAGCCTCAGACACTTCACACATACAAACAAAAACCTAGCCGTGTGATCTTGGGCAAGTTACTTAACCCCAACTGCCCTCCAAAAAGCAAAAAAAAAAAAAATATTCAGTGTATATTTCTTTGTTGTATATACTGGAAATTTTAGGCACTAGGAATTCTTGAATATCACTGTTGACTTCTTAATACCACCCAAAGATTGCCCATTGTAGAAGGATTTAATTGTTAGAATACTAGAATATTTAGTAAACATACAAAAACAACAAACACAATAATATGATTAAGTACTGTGTCTTTTCAAAGTAGCTTGAGTTGATATGAACAGCTTGATCATTTTTATTTTATAACTTCTAAGAAGTTAAGTGAAAGCCCTCACTAAAGTCAATACCACTGGAAAATTTGAATTTTCTCACTTTGAATCCCATGTTCAAAATAATACTCTTTAAAAAGTTTTATTGATGCCTTTAATTTCCACAATACCATCATTTCTGAATTTATCCCACCCATTCCTTTCTCCCCAGTTCCCCCATAGTAAGCTTTTTCCTTGTAGCAAAGAAAAACAATTAAAAGCAAAACCAATCAACAAAGTGACCTAGTTTGATAGACTATGCAACTTAGTCTTCCCCCTTCAATGGAAGGAAAGAGTTACAAGTCCTTGTTGCTTTTCTGGGACCAAGATTCAGACCAATACTCATAATTCTCCATGTATTTAAGAAGTTGCGTCATTTTAGTTAGCTAGCAGTCTAGGTTATCTAATGTAGCCATGAAAGAACTATTTAATTTAGCAATATTTTGATAAATTGAGATGCATAGTTGGGAGCTCGTGGGGACCTACTAAGCCAAGGAAGCCTTTCCCAATCCATCTTAAATTTAGTGCCTTCCCTGTGTTGATTATCTTCAATTTGCCCTGTACAAATCTTAGTTGTTATTCTTATAGCTATTTTCATGCTGTCTTCCCATTAGACTGTGAGTTCCTTGAGAATGGAGGTGGTCTTTTACCTTTCTTATCAACAGCATAGTAACTGGCACATAGTAAATAGGTGCTTAGTAAATGCTTGTTGACTGACTGACTGGCTACATATCTCTGGAGTGGGTATTCAGTGAGGTTATTGAACTAAAGAAAAGATTTGCTTTTATAAAGGGGGAAATTTTTTCTTTAGTTTCAACTGACTTTGTCCATTGTTCCAAAAAGAATGTCATGGACTATAGGCCTGACTGTATGAATAGAACTACTGAAAAGCATAAATTTAGTCCCAGTCCCTTAATATGTACAAAAAACGAGAAGACAATAGGGAAATAAAAGTATTTTTCACTTAAAAGAAATAAATCAAACTTGATCTACTCTTGGTCCATGAGAAGATGATAGGAAACATTGTCGTCTTTGAGCTAGAAGAGATGTGACTTTTGGTGACCTGGAATATCCAGCAAGAAACTGGCAGGGAGGTGGTAAGCTTTTCTCCAGTTCAAAGTGACTTTTGCTGGAACAAAAACTAATTGGAGAAGTAAATAGTGCTAAGTATAGATATAGAAAGTAGGACTATACTCTTCATTCTGGGATAACATAACATTCACATTCTTATGGACCTCTTTAACTTCATGTCTATTGGCCCTAGACTTCCATAAACCTTGATCTTGAAGGGACAATTATACATCTAAAAAGTAACAATCCAGTTATCCAGTTTAATTTTCTTTTTCTGCTTGTGTAGTTGGATGCTTAGAATTTTGTAGTAGAAATAAAATTTCTCATGTAAATTTTTTCCTCTGTTCTGAGTCTGTTTTTAACCAGATCAAAGATGTATTCTCCTTCACCCTTGAATCCTTTTCTTCTTTGACTACCCTTTGTTTATCTTATTTTTTCAATGAACAAGAATCTGTTTTTTCTTTTAACTAACTGCCCTCCTTATTGGGAAACAAAAATATGAAGACTTTTGTCACATATCCCTAGATCACAAGACCTAGGGGCTACTTAAAAGTTTATAGCTCCCTGGCTGTACTACATGCCTGTAATCCTAGTTATTGAACATGTGAAGGCTGGTTGATTTCTTGAACTCAGGAGTTTTGAGTGATTGTAGGCTAAGTTGATTAGGTGTTTATACTAAATCTGTCACTAACATTGTGAGTCCTTTCAAATGGGTGGTCTCCAAGTTGTCTTAAGGAGAAGCAAATCAGCCCAGGTAGAAAATAGAGCTTCAAAGCTCCCAAGTTGATCAGTCATACTAGGCTCATGAGTAGCTCTTGTACTTCCTAATTAGGTAAGTTGAAAGACCTAGTTTTTTTAAAAACAAATTATAATGGAACAAACAGAAACTAATGACTCCCTCAGACAACAAGAAATATTACAACAAAATCTAAAGATTAAAAAATAGAAGAAAATGTAAGATATCTCACCAAACACAACACAGATCAAGGTGAGAACATTTAAGAATCATTGAAATGCTTGAATGGCATAACCAAAAAAGGAGCCTGAATACTATATTTCTAGAAATTATTAAAGGAAAACTATGCAGATGTGTTAGAACTAAAGAGCATGTTGGAAATCAAAAGAATCCACCAATCACCTCCTGAGAGAAACATCAAAATGAAAACTGCTAGGAATGTCACAGTCAAAATCCAGAACTTCTATCTTAAAGGAGAAATACTGCAAGCATAGAGCAAGAAAGAAGTTCAAGTTCTGAAGAACCACAGTCAGAATCACACCAGTTTTATCAGCTACCACTATAAAGGATCTTTGTTCATGCCCTGCTAATCCCCTATCCTAGATAATCCCCACAGCCTGGTTTTTCTACTACCACTCTACTTCCGAACAGTGAAATGCCCCTGGCAAAAAGTAAGAAATTGTGATGACAGAATCCACAATGAATTTATGCCAATTTAATCTCAACTTGCCTTTTCCTGCTGCATAGCAATTCTTTCAATCAACTTTTATGGACTGCTTATTCCATTCGGGGCAGCAGCCATTCCAGTTTTCTCTTTTATCTTTAAATACATAGTTCTTGGGGTGGCCGGGTGGCACAGTAAATAGAGCACCAGCCCTGGAGTCAGGAGGACCTGAGTTCAAATCTGGACTCAGACACTTGACACATTTACTAGCTGTGTGACTTTTGGGCAAGTCACTTAACCCCAATTGCCCTCCAAAAAGCAAAAAAAAAAAAAAAAACCCAGCAAAATATATAATTCTGCCTGATCCCACCTCACCTCCTACTTTCTTGAACATATTAAAGCCATTAAACATGAGGTCCCCGAAATAAATTAGACCCATTAAAACCCCTCTGTGTCTTCTCACATCTTTCTCAGACTCAAAGAAAGAAGTGACCATCCTCTTGGATAAAGCTAACCCTTCTACCTGTATCCCTGATCTAGTTCACTTCCATCTCCTTCAAGAATTTTTCCTGAGTCATTTCCTATTTGTTTCTTTTATTCCACCTCCACATATGCTGAGTTCTCTCTTTTCTTAAAAGGATCTTTTTCTTATTTTTCTAATTATCATCCTCTTTCCTGTCAACCTCCTAGATAGTCAGCAACAGTCAATGAGAATTTTTTAAGCACTTAGTTTGTGCCAGGCACAGTTCTAAGAGCTGAGAATACAAATAGAAGCAAAAAGAAAGACAATTCCTGCCCTTAAGAAGCTTATATTCTACATAGGGAGATGACACATAAAAAAGTAAACTGATAAAGGGAAGGGGAGAAGATTACTATGGGGGGAACATAGTCAGAAAGTCAGGAAGAGGACAAAAGAATCCTTTCTTCCCAGAGAGTAAGGAAGGAGTCAAGATGGTTGGCCTGAGTCCTTTCCTGAAATGGAAGTTCTGGGAGAATTTGACCAATCAGAAGAAAGGGTCACAGGCACAGAATAATCTTTCAAAATGAAAAGGCTTCTGGCAATGGTGGTAGTGAATACACCTTTCAGGGTGAGAAAGCTACTGGAATATGGTAAAGAAAGAAGTCCTCTGGAGAGGAATAAAAGGGTAATTTGTATTCACTATCTTTACTCAAGGCTGATCCTTGACCCTCTTCTTTTTTCTTTCAATACTTTCTCCCAAAACAATCTGATTTACTCCTTTAGCTACCCCATCTATATAGGAAACTTCCAAATTTAACTGTTTGGTATTACAAATGTGACATCTATATCAATGACCAACAATTGACAAAGAACTCCCGGAAATTAATCATATCGAAGGTGACATTCTCAAAACAAGTTAAAGGACATTAATATCTATTAATTTACCCATAGACCTACTTTCTTACCTTTACATATATTTATGAGAATAATTTACAAACATATTAAGGATATGCTTAAGGGAAATATGAAAAAGGATTAGGTAGGTTTTCATAAATGACATTCAATAGAAGACTATAACTTTACAGTCAAACTGTTCATTGAAAACTAAAGAAAATAGGAAATCTCACTGTATATGTTTAACTATGAAAAAGCATTTGATTCAATATAATAAAAAGTCTCTTTTCTCATGAGGTGTCTCCCATACATATATCAAAATCATTTGAAATAACCTTTTTCACATATTCTCTCCTTAATATCAAGAGAGACATAAAACAGGGAAGAAAATGGGCCTCAAAAGTATTCGCCACTGTCATGGAGGAGTGTCCATGTTGGACCTCACTATAAATAGTAAGGTTCTACACATACTTTGGTTCACTGTTATATTGAACTGATTGTACCAAGTCTTGAGTTTGTCCTAGTTAACCCTTCAGGAAAAAGCAAATGGAAGAAGGCATATTGTCTAAACTACAGTATGAGGTTGAATGGACAACATATAGAGTTCACCCATCAATCAAATCATGTCAACAAGTATTTATTAAGCATGTGCCCTTCTTTGCTCTAAGCACCATGCTAAGTGCTGGGGATACAAAGAAAGACAAAAGACAGTCCTTAATTTCTAGGAACTCAGTCTAATGGGGGACACAACATATGAATAGTTACACACAAACAAAATTAGAGGGAAGGCACTGACATTAAGGGGATTGGGAAAGGCTTCTTGCATATTGTGGAATTTTAGCTGAAGGAAGCCAGAGAATTCATGTATATATGTATTCATTCAGATATATATATATATCATATACATATATATATGTATTCATTCAGATATATACAATTCATGTATATATCTCAGAGAGACACTGAATATGGGCAATAAATTGAGTCCAAAAATTAAATAGGAAGAGAATAAGTTGTATTCCTTTTGGAAACTTCAAAGATTTTTAAATATAATTTTTATTTTTTGTTGTTTTGAACTTGACAAATACCAACTAACATGAACATTTCTATGGTCAAAGAAGAACAAAAAGAAAAAGGATTATATTTTAAACTGTAAATCTCTATTATCTACAACTAGGTTTAAAAATGTATGATAAATTCAAGACATTAGTTTCAAAATTGTTCTACTTGTTTGTTTTCTTCTGAACAACTTCTGTGCATTTCAAAAGATGTTTCAATTATTCTATTTTCTTATCTTTTTTTGGCATTACTCTCACTAGCCCCCTTCTCCAAAGTCCCCTCACCCTAAAAAACCTTCCCTTGTAAAAAAAGTATAATCAAGCAAAAAAAAAAAAATCCATACATTGGCCCATATCCAAAAATGCAGCTAACATCCTGTATCTCTAGTTCATCACTCCTTTGTCAGGAGGTAGGTGCATACTTCAACAATTAGCCCTTTGGAATCACAGTTATTTCATTGATCAAAGATTTCTTAATGATCCTGAACTTCTTGAAATGAAGGGTTATCTTTTTTTGATACTAATATTTTTCCAGTGTGTCATAGAGTATGACAGTATCAGAAGGACTGAAATTAAGCATCATCCAAAAGGCAATGAAGGGCATCATTGTTGTGAGTAGGCTCTAACATATTACAAAATTGGATTTATGTAATAAAAGTGGTATATAAGATGTTATCAAATAAATGCTAAGGGGGGGAGAATATAGATAGTTGGTCATATGGCAAGAGAGAGGATCATCGCTCTAGAGCTGAAGAAATCTCAGAGACCATCTAGTCCAATTCCCTCATCTTACAAATAAGGAAACTGAGCCTCAGGGGCATAAAAGTGACTTGCTCAAGACCACATAGGAAGTATCAGAAGTAGTATTAAAACCCAGATCCTCCACCTTCAAAGACACACCATGTTTCCACAATGCCTGGATAGCTCAAATACTTTATTTGTACCATTTATGTGTCAAAAAACCCCAGGGAAATCACCCACCCACACCCACTCTTTCCACCTCTACCTTTGGCAAACTCCAGGGAGAGTATGGACTAGACTTTCACAGGATAAGCAAGTAAGGACAAGGTGTGAACAGCTTCGGTGGAGAGAACTTCCAAGTGGATGAGATCATCAATCCATTAGTGAACTGAAGTGTCTGCAAAGTCATGGTGCCTTGGACACAGCAGATACTTTAAAAATTTCTTGTTGAATTAGATTGGAAAATGGAGGCTTGATTTTGAATGAGGCATACTAATTTTTTTTTAATATAGTATGTCAATGAAAATTTATTTTACTGAAACATTTAAGCTAAAATTGAAGCTTATCTGTTCTGAGAGCTAAAATGTAATGTTTATCTAAAATAGAATAATAACAGCTGGAATTCATATCATCCTTTGAAGTTTGCATATATTGCATACATACATACATTTAAACATAACAACAATCCTGGTAAGTGGGTGCTGTTACTATTATTACAGTTTTACAGATGAGCAAATTAACTGATCTTTTCCAGCATCAAACCCTAGCAAGTGGCTAAGGCAGCATTTTAACCATTTGAACCTGACTCTAGGTCCAGTGTTCTCTCCACTAGGCCATCCTGCAAACACACACCTCTGTGTGTGTATATGAAAAGTAATGTGGTAGAAATGGAGAAGTCAGCCTCCTAGTTCAGAAGTGTCAGATTCAAATCTTGCCTCTGACAAGTAATAGCTTTATGACCAGAGGCAAATGATTTAACCTCTCATTGCCACCAGGCAACTCACTAAGACTATAAATTGAATGGTAATTGCAGATCTAATAATATTAATAGTTAATTATTACTATATAATTATTATTATTATATAGCACCTACTATGTGCCAGGTACTTTACTGTACTAAACACCTACTATGTACCAGGTACTGTGCTAACTGCTTTATAAATTATCTCATTTTGCCTCACAACAACTCTGGGAGATATGTGCTATATATTATCCACATTTTACAGCTAAGCAAACTAAAAAGAACAGAGGTTAGGGGACTTGCCCGAGGTCATTAAGTGTCTGAAGCTAAATTTGAACTCAGATCTTCCTGACTCTAGGTCCAGCGTTCTATCCACTGTACCACTTAGTACTTACTAATAAGGATAATTTCCTCACTGGGAGTTTCATAAACCAGTGAAAACACATGTCTTCAATATATGGATAGATAGATATAGATAGAAAGATAGGCATAAATTTCCTTCATAATTCTAGATTAGTGTTAGTTAACCTTTGTTCAGTGAATATTTAACGGTACAATGTTTTGTCTTCTCTAAGAAATGGCAAGAATATTTAGGAATTCAATTAGTTGGTTTTGACCTCACTGTTTCTGAGGAGTAAACTTATGTTTAGTCCCTGGGTTCAATCTTGTTTGTGTCAATATCATAAGTAGCGTATAGATATTTCATTTCAAAATACATATTTTTTTGGTCAGCAAACTTATATTCTTGTACCATACTACTTTTATTGATACCTATAGAGTTTACATTCACCTAATTTTATAGTTTATACCTTGTTTAAATGGAGCATTTTCCCCAGAATTTCAAATTTACAGAATTGATCAAAATAGTGCACTCATAAATAGGCTTAGACAAAATTATGATCGGCAAGCTGACACACTTTTAGAGAAAATTAATTCTTTCAAAATTGATTCTTCTAGCTACATGGTTCTCTACCCCTTTTCTCTTTCCCTTTCCCCAGTAAGAGAAATTATATGTGGAACATAGCAATATTTCTAAGGAATTAAAATGAAAATAGGAATTTGTATTAAATTAAATACTTAGTGAGGTTTTAAAGATGTTTTAAAGTTCTCTAAAATTAGTTTTCATCCATTGCAGACAATATCTATAAAACTTTAAAATACCTGAACCGTATGATTCCTCCAAAAAAGCCATTCTCTCTATCTAAATCTATTTAGATCATTCACAATAAACTATAAATATCTGATAAGACTAGAGACATTACTTTACCTCGGACTGTTTGCATTTCAACTGCCCTCAGTTTTAACCATAATTCCCCTAAAGGATTAGTTTTGGAGTTAGAATTTCAAACAACTGTACCTCCTGATTTCCCAAATGCAATCTAGGCCTTCCTCTTAATCAATTCCAGTGTACCTTCACCATCTTTATGTAGTTTCTGCCCAAAACATATTTACTGATGGACTAACTCAATGGACTCTTCATACAGCTATATATCATAGTCCAAATTTAAAAAAAATTCTTTATCCATTCACTTCTTCCTGTGTGGAAGACTACTGGGACAAACTCTTTTGAGGGACTGTGGATCTCATGTAGGAGGCTGTATCTTGCTCCAAGGCCTGATGCAATATGATGCAATGATGTCTGTTTATTATTGTGGATGGGGATTTTGGGGGGCCTCAAAGACACTCTGAATTTGTACCATAATATGATGAAGGCTATCACAGCCTCTTCCACAAAAAAGACATCTTGAATTCACTTTTTTTTAAACAAAACCCCCATTTTTTATTTCAGCCAGTGAGCTAGGTTCTAATGTCACTGTCAGCACAATCCCAATGAAGTAATAAATTCTTTTGGCCTTAATTTCCTTATCTGCAATGACTGATTGGAGTAAATGATACATAAACCTTCAAGCTCTCAAATTCCAGGGCTCCATGAATTGCGTGATGATATCTAACTGGTAAAACGTGATATTGAAACCTACCTCGATGAAATAGTCTAAATACCTAAATGAAAGGCAAATAAGGGGAACTACATTTCTATGGGTATGATTGTGTAGTCGGGGGAAACCCCAAGAAATTCCTACATATTGGATGAAGTGATTGATGACAGACAAAGGTCAGGAAAATCCTACCACATATTGGGAGTGCTATAAGAAGTCCCAACTCACATGCCGTTCTTCATGGAGATAGTACAGGGAGGAAAGCACTGGCCTAGGAGTTAAAGGAACTTAATTCAAATCCTAGCTCTACTACATACTACCTGTGTGACCTCAGACAAGTTCCTCTGCTTCTGGGCTTCCAGTGTCCTCTTCTGTAAAATGACAGGGCTGCCCTATCCCTATTCTGAGGTCCCTTCTGGCTCTGCATCTATGGTCCTCTGATCCATGAAGGCCTCTCTCATTCCTCTTCACCTTGGTAATGAGCTTTTCTCCTTAGAGAAACATACTAGTTTGTCCTTGTACTTCTAACATATTTATGTAAAATTATATAATCTGTTATTTATGCTTTTGTTTTATTTCCTTATAAACTATAGACACCATGAGGAAAGTGATATTATTTTATCTAAACTGTTTCTACCCTAAGTGGAGGAAGGGAAGGAAATAAATATTTATAAAATAAGTGACTTCTCTGTGACTGTCACTGTGCTAAATGCTTTACAAATATTATCTCATTTCACCCCAAGTACCTGAGCAGAATCTTTGATTATAGTAAGCACATATTAAATATTAATTGACTTTAATGTAAAATCTAGAATACCCTAGACCCTACTTTCTTCTTTCTTCCTCTACAAAAGTTTTAAACCCCTTTCAGTCAGGTATTATCTTTAATTTTAAAAAGAAAGTCAAAGGGATGTCATCTTGTCAGAAACACACCTACATATACAGAACCAGAGCAAGAAAGTCCATAAACAAATACCTTTAGGTGCAAAGTTGGCCCCTCACCTGTAAGTCATGTCATCATCTTCCTGATGCCATGGTCCTCCTCAAGAACAAAGGACAAACCATATACATAATTTAAGGTAGGAGAAAAGGACATCTCCTCTGCCCTCCACCAACCCTCTACCCTATTCTTGGGCCAGTGACAATTAAAGCATGGTCCAACCTGCTTAGGGTGTTGGTTAAAAAAAAACAAACCCCACAACACTTTGGGTGTGTGCCTTTTACATAACACCACAATTTGCATGTATGTTCCCAGTGTACAAAAGGACATAACTGGGGAACAGATGGGGTGATTGTAAGCACTTGGAAAACTGAGGGCTGAGAAAGCAAAAAAAAAAAAATTAGGATTCTTTCCAAATTCAAAATAATGGGGCAAGTTCAAAGGAAAAGTATGTATATTTCTTTTGGACTAAGAAGTCTAAATTCCAAAAGAAGACTGTTGTACTGAAATATATGTATTAGAAGTGGTGGCCTATGACCTTGTGGGGTAGCATGAGGGTGACAAGTCCCTCAGATCTAGCCCCTAGGGTCCCTCAAATATGTACAGTCCCCTGCTGTGATGCTCTGGAAATGTGAGTCTGGATGTAGAAATAGTTGCCAGAGATAAGCAACAACCTGGAGAAATTTGTCGCATACAGAACACACTGTACTAATACCTGGATCAGGTCACATTAACTTGCTGAAATAATTCCCAGGGTGCAAAACCCCACCTACTGGATATTCAGCCTATGCTCTTTGTCCACACAGATCACAAAATGCTGGCAAATCCCAAGTAGCATTGATGTTTCCTCCTTGTGGAATTTAAAAACAAACAAAACACTTAGCTGACCATAAGGAGATTTCATAGGAAACAGTATATTTGTTGGCATAAGCTGCCTGCAAATGAAGCTTACTGCCTTCCAAACTGTTTGAGAGCAAGACCTTTTTTCTTATATTGTGAATGATTCTCCAGAAATACAATCACTGTCCTCAGACTTTCTTTTGAGGAACTCCATACAGATAAGGATACTCCATTTGATACAAATAGCAACCCAAAAGAAACGTATATCCTGATTATTTTAAAAATAACCTTGCTGCTCTGAGGCTTTCCCCATTAAAGCATTTTGAACAGGCAAACATTTTAGAGTAAACTTCCCATGGGCGGATTTTATGGTCCATTAACGCACAAGCTATTTCCTCAAATGAACTGCTAATTGCCCATTGTTTCTAGAGAACTGTATGTTTATATCTACACAACTTTTATCAATGTTAGTAGAGACAGTTGTTTTGGTAAAGACTGTGGCTGTAAAGTATAGATGAATGTAAATCCTGTCCTCATAACCAATACCACCATGATCACCAAAAATATTAAGTAATGTTCTTGTATTAGATTCTATGAAACCATCTCCACAGTGTTAAACAAAGATAAACTTGCCTGAGTGGTGTAGTAGAAAGAATTCTAGACTTAAAATCGAAAAACCTAGGTTTGCATCCTAACTATCTCAACTGCCAACTGTGAGAGCACAAAGAAGTCATTGCTTCAGCTCCAAGAGGTTTGGTTTTTTCGTTTGTTAAATGTGGGGGTTGGGCTACATGAT